>CM053751.1:31234794-31351619 GCA_028658305.1 Pachyuromys duprasi
TATATCCAAAAGAGGCTCAAGTACTCAATAAGGACATTTGCTCAACCATGTTTGTAGCAGCTTTATTTGTAATAGCCAGAATCTGGAAACAACCCAGATGCCCCTCAGCTGAAGAATGGATACAGAAATTGCGGTACATCTACACAGTGGAATATTACTCAGCAATAAAAACCAAGGATATTATGAAATTTGCAGGTAAATGGTGGGAACTGGAAAGGATCATCCTGAGTGAGCTATCCCAGAAGCAGAAACACACACATGGTATATACTCACTCATATAGACATGTAATATAGGGTAAACCTACTAAAATCTGTATACCTAAAGAAACTAATCAAGAGGGAGGACTCTGGCTAAAATGCTCAATCCCCAGCCAGAAAGGCAAAGCAGATGGACATCAGAAGAAGAAAACAGGAAACAAGTTAGGAGCTTGTCACAGAGGGCCTCTGAAAGGCTTTGCCCTGCAGAATATCAAAGCAGATGCTGAGACTTACGGCCAACTGTTGGGCAGAGTGCATGGAATCTTAATGAAAGATGTGGGAAATAGTAAGATAGGGAGAGGACAGGAACTCCACAAGGAATGCAACAGAACCAAAAAAATATGAGCACAGGGGTCTTTCCTGAGACTGATACTCCAACCAAGGACCATGCACGAAGAAAACCTAGAACCCCTGTATAGATGTAGCCCATGGCAGTTCAGTGTCCAAGTGGGTTCCATAGTAATGAGAACAGGGACTGCCTCCAACATGAACTGGTTGGCTTACTCTTTGCTCACCTCCCCCTAAGGGGGGAGCAGCCTTACCAGGCCACAGAGGAAGACAATGTAGCCACCTCTGATGAGAGCTGATAGACTAGGATCAGAAGGAAGGAAAGGAAGACTTCCCCTATCAGTGGACTTGGGGAGGGGCATGTGTGGAGGAGGGGGAAGGAAGGTGGGATTGGGAGGGGAGGTGGGAGGGCTTTATGGGGGATACAAAGTGAATAAAGTGTAATTTTAAAAAAAAAAGAAAATGCCTAAACCCATCCTTTTACGTTTACACATTACTGTTAAGGGTCATAGTAAGCAGAAGGCAGACCCTGTGTTTGACTTCCATCTTTGGAGATGTTTGCTTGGCTTAGAACAACCAGAAATTAGAAAAGTTCTCTCCAGGGAGTAGTGTCATTTTTGCAGTGCAGAAAGTCAGTCAAAAGTCAGCTGCTACCATAATGGCTTCCGGATGCTGGGTCCAAAGCCATGTCTCTCGGCCTAATGAATACGCCACTTCTGAACATGCTCTACAAACTGAATCTTTGAATCTCAAACCTTTGCCCAGGTGTTTGTTACTTCCCCAGAGCTAGTTTTGTTACAATTAGTTATTTTACGTGGGGCCAGCATAGAGGTCCGAGAGCATCGTGGGGCCAGCATAGAGGTCCGAGAGCATCCTGATGTTTAAGAAGTCACCTTGCTGTGGTCTGTAGCTGGGACTTGTGTGACAGAGTTGGAATTTGTCAGGATAGAGACTGGCCAGCACTGGTCCCCATCCGTTCTGGGGAGATCAGCAAAAGTGAGTCTGGGGTCTGTACTTGGGAGACTCAGAACTGAGAGTTGATACTGGAGCTCAAACCCACGTGAAGGAGAGCAGGCGCCAGTATGCCAGCCTAAGAAGGGGGCTTGTTGTTGCTCTGAGATTCAGGGTGTGCCTTCCTGTCAGTTGCAGCCTTTGAGGAATGCAAAGTCATTGAGTGGAAGGACTTGAACACACTCCCAATAAACACAATTCAGCGTCCCTAGTCTGTTTGAGATTCTGCGGATGTGGTGATGGGTTTATCTTGAAGGATACACGGTCTGGTGCAGGAGACACCAATAACTAAGTGAGTGCAGAAGGCGAAGAAAGGCCGCAGAGAACGGGGTGCATCCTGGTTTGACCTCTCCTCTCCTTAGTGTCAATACAGAGGGCTGAAATGTCCAAGTGTAGTAGCAATGGCACGGCCCTACGGAGAAGGTCTTAGGAGGTGGGGCAGTGGACTCTTGAAGAAGGAGCGTGTTACAAGTATACAGCATAGTGTTCCAGGGGCAGAGAGGCATTCTGCAGGCAGAAGGTTGAGTCTATCATTCGGCATGCTCTTTGGATGCCTGCTAGGTACCATGTACCATATACAGATGGAACCTTCACTCCGTGTAATTAAATGAATATTTATTCAACAAATCAATAACCTTTGCGGGGTACAGATCTACTCATGAAAGGTTTTAGGTGGCCTTTGAGTGCCTCTGGTGTGTGTGTTCTCCGGAGCGCTGTTTTATTTCCTGGCTTTTGTTCTTCACCCATGTTTAGTTGTCATGAGTTGGGTGTTCACTGTTAGGAAGCGAGAGGGTGAGCTCCCTCTCCCCAGTTTTGCATTTAAGACTGTTGGTTAAGAAAGTGCAAAGTGTGTTGTCCTGCTTTCTTATTCCGCTTAAAGGACAACGCTGAGCCATTCTTTCGCCGGTTCCTGTGGAATTCCCACGTTGACTATAGACGTGGAGGAAGTACCATTTCTGACGCAAGAGTATGTGGATTTCCCCAACCATTAGGCTCTCTGTTGTCTAGTAATCCAGGCAGCTCTGACTCTCAGCTACTCAGAAAGAGCATGGACTTTACCGATAGTCCATCAAGACATCCCCATTTCTGATGCTCTGTAAACAGGGTGTCCTGATGGGGCATGCTTCTTTTTCGGTAGCCACATGTTCATGGATTTCTGTGGTCATCTTGTCCTTTTTGTTTTGAGAATTTTCTAGAGCCCCTCACAGAACTCAGGAAAACACTTAACATTTACTGATTTATTAAAAAGGGTGCATTCAAAAGTGCTGACTAGAAGACTATACGGGATGTGGTCCAGAGCCTGTGCCCTCCTGGCACGCTGCCTTCCTTGTACCTTGGTGTTTTGCCAACTGGAATCCCCTCAGTGCCTCTGCCTATCTTATTGTTCAGGTTTTGATGACCTGCTCTCTAAACAGCCATTCCCTGTTTCGTGGAGGTGGGGAGATGGGCCCAAGTTTTCACTGTCAGTCGCAGGCTGGGTCTCTGTATTGAACACTCACATCCTGAAGCTACTGGGGGACCCACTGTGAGTCATCTGCTGGCATAACCTCAGGTAAAGGTGAAAGACCTTCTTATGAAGAGGTACTGGGTACTCAGGAAATTGCAAAGGTCTTAGTGCTGGGCACTTGAGGCCAGGACTGGATGTTCTTGTTCATGTGCCCTTCACAAGCAGCCCGAGGAAAGCTGTCGGGAAGGGCTTGAAAGCTGCGTTCGGAAGTCAGGGCAGTTTTGGAGCGTCTGGATGTGTTCTGGAAACGTGAAGCAGTCGGCCTCTTTTTGAAGTAGTTCGGTAGTTCTGTCCCTGAAGCATTTCCCTCAGCTTACCAGCTGCCTCCTTAGGCAGCACCTCCATGTGTTCCCAGTTTAGCCCAACCCCCTCACAGCCTTAATGACTGTCTCTGTTACTGCTCTCTCTGCTGCAGGACTGACTAGACCCCTTCCCTGCCTCTGTCAGCTTGACCACATCTCCCAGGTAGCATGCCATTTCTTTGCTTTCCTGAGAAAATTGGACAGGCTTGTCTCTAGGTTTCTCTCTTTTTGAAGTCACTGAATTTTCTTATTTCATGAAAATAGTCCTTTTTTTATTTACAAAATTATTCCATGTGTTTGCCTGTACACATACACACACAATGACACATATGAAGAAGTCAGAGGACAGGTTGGGGTAGTCCTTTCCTTCTACTACTTAGGTAGGTCCTGAGGATTGAACTCAGGTCATTGGACTTGACAACAACTCCTGTACCTGCTGAACCATCTTGCCAGCACTGAAATAGTTTTTTTGAAGATCAGCCGCCACCTCCATGTTGTCAGATCTGGTGACCAGTCTTGCACTGTCTTTGGCAGTGTGACAGACTCCTTCGCGCAACCCTTTTAAGTTTGGCTCTCTGGCTTCTACACTCTTGCTTTCCTATCTTCTGGCTGCCGCCTCGAAGGCTCCTTGGGATGCCGTCTCAATGGGCTTGCCTCTGGGACTTGTCCTCAGACAACCCCTTAGACAAGCCATGGGGGCTGCAGCTCTCTCTGGGCACTGGCCCCCCAGCTGGGCCACCCCCTAGTTGCAGGCTGCTGGACTATACTCGGCTCTTGGGGGCCTCCCCAGCTCTCAAAGGCGTTGCACGTTTCAGCACATTTTAATCCAGACTTGGGATGGCCCTGCTCACTGCCCAAACTTCCTTGCCTGTTTCTCCCGCCACGCCTCGTCTGTCGCCAGGTCTTCCCAGTCTATCTCCCAGCTCCCTACTGCTTCCCGGCTGGCCACGCGCCTCATCTCTCAGGCTGTCTTCTATCCTCTTGTCTTCCTGTGTTGGGGCTAAGGGCTGGAGTGGTGCTTCCAAAGGTGTTCATCAGGTGATGTGTGGCTCCCAGGTGCTGGGCTGCTGTCCCACTGAAATTTTTGTTCCTCAGCCCCTTTCTGCCGTACACTGTCCTCCTTGTTGCCATTGGAACGTGCCCCATGCTCTTCACATTGCCCTTCCCCACTGCAGTGACTGACTTGCTCCCGCTTCAGCCAGTGTGCATGTGCCACCTACGATAGCAGCCCGCACCCCCGTTTCTCATTGTCCAGTAACCTCCTTTTCATTCTGTCATCCCCTGTCATGTCATCGTGTGTTCATTTGCTTGTGTATTTCTGCTTGTCTTCTGTGCTAGAGTGCCATTTCCATGAGGGCCAGCCAAGCTTGTTTTGCATATCCAAGTGTCCATAGCAAGTAGCAACAATGCCTGGCAAGATGCAAACACAATGTAAAACTTACAGATGAAAGAGTGCATTTGGATGCCTATTATCAGTTAGAAATTTTGTGTAGAAATTTTGTTTTCAAGGATCTTCCTGTCAAATTGTGAGGTGAGATAAAGCCGTTGAAATGTAACAGGATGTAATTGGTATATCTGTGGGATCCTGGCCCCAGAGCTCTCTGAAGATACTTAGATCTGCCGAGGCTCAGGTGCATTAAAAACAAAACAAAACAAAACAAAACAAAACAAAAAACCACGTAGCATATAACCCTACTTCACCCCTCCCCCCACTACTTTAACTCGTCTTAAACCATCCCTTCCTTTCAAAACCCAGCATAGCATGAATATGATGCGAGTTGTTGTTAATCTGTATGACTTAGAGAATAACAGCGAGAAAGTTTACTCCTGTTCAGTGGTTTCTTTCAAGTCTTTACCATCAGTGGTTGGTTGAATTCATAGATGGGGAAACCTGTGAGCCCACACAGCCAATTCCACCTGTTTAGCGATAGGAAGGGGCTCACAAGTAGTGTGTTCAGAGACTGGGCAGTGATAAACGAATTGAGCTTTTAAGGGATTCTCAAAATAGGTGGCAGTCGCAGCTTAATGACCAGCTGTATGGAACGTAAGTGGAAAATACTACTTTTGGCTGTGGTGTAATCAGCCAGGGTGTTAGGAAAAGATGTTCGGGTTGACTTGATAGCTCCTTGTAGAGCTAGTTTTAATTTTATTAAAATATTCAAAATACTAATCCGCTTTAGTCACTGAGAGGACTGAAGGATTGTGTAGGTTACTGTAAAGTAATAGGAGTAGGGTTTAGGTATGGGTGAAATTGCAAGCTTATGTGTCTGGAAAGAATTGTCAGCTTTCAGCACAATCACCAATTGGATAAAAAATTTTAAGACTTGTTGAATATGCTTAAATGTGTACGTATGTATGTAACACTTTAATGAACAAGTGATGAATGACTTACTATGGAACCGACTTATAAGTGTAAACAGATGTTAATTCATTTATGTTTTACTAAATGAATTAGATGAACTAAAGTCTAGCTGGATGGGTGATGGAGTTGGAAAGGATCTGGAGAGGGCCGACTCTTCTGCTTTCAGGGATGGACTGACTTCTTTGTTGGGGAAGTGGAGGCACCACCAGCTGCTGTGCTTTCAGAAGTTGCTCTCCTATGTCCCTGTGACCTTGCTCACCTTGAGCTGGGTAGTGTTGCTGCTGCTATGATGTGTGCAGTAGCCTCAGCTAGCAGGGAAGTGTCCATAATTTGCTCATATAGATGGAACCTTGCATAGAAACAGACGTTTAAAACAAAACAGTCTCACCTAAGGCCATACAGACTTATTAAAGAAAAATGTTACTAAAGTATAAAGGCATTAAGGATATATTTTGTAAACCAAGCACATGTAGCTGTTTGAGGTGACGTTAGATGCGTGAGTCATTGCTTTCTGGTTACTCATTACCTGGCACCTTGAGTAGAAGGAAGAAGGAAGTGTGGAAATGTGTATGTGTGCTTTCTGGGCATTGTTCCTAAACCCCATAGAAAATGACATCTGCTTTGAACATTGCTTCCTTTTCCTAACCGTAGCTTTCATCTAAATAGCATTGTGTCCAGGGTGGGAAATGGCAAACTTTGTCCTGCAGGCATATAGTTAAGGAACCATGAGTTTTACAAGTTGTAAAACTCATTCTCTGTACTGAGGGACATTTTTCGTTGATGATTGCACATGGATAACATTGATCATGGATATCACATTGACAACTAAAATATGCCTAGGTAAAGAATCTGGCTTTGGAAATGGAGATGTTTGATGAATGTATAGTCTGTTTCAGCATTTAGCTTCTTCTTAGCTACCATTCCTTTCACTGCTCCTTGGCACAGTCTATACATACAACACGCACCATCCCGTGGTCCAGTCTGGATGCACTTACCCTATTCTTCTCCGTGCAAGCCTTTCAAGATGCATCTGGGGCAAAAGGCTGACACTGCTGTCCTTACCATGAATGGTGTCATGATCTGATAGCTCTTTATTGGACATTATCTGATCTCTCTCAGTATTTTCTATTTATGTACTGTTTTTTTAATATAGACATATAAGAATAAACATCTCCAAAGCAAGAATAAAATGTTATCCTTCCTTAGTTACTTCATGTTCACTGGTCTTAATAAACACCCAGTATGTTTGCTGTGTAGTCTAATACCAGTTTCCTAATGCATTGTGTACCTTATAAGACACATATATTCAAAGTTTTAAGCCATGAATAATATAAATTCTCGTATCATGTATCAGTACTCCAAAGTATCCCATGGGATACATGTGCCTTATTTGTAAAGTATGTGCTAATATAAGCAGGAAATACTGTTCTTAATGTTTAGCTATTCTGTTCTGGCTGCTGCCAAATTTCTGTTGTTGCAGTGAAAACTTGAGGGTATAACGTGCTTGAGCTCTAGTACTGGAGTGAAAGCAAGGGGTGTGATAAAGGAATCAGGTCGAGTGGTATAGTATTCGCTGAATAAGGCTTGCCGTGCCACAAGGTTGTTTCCAGATGCTGACCCAGTCTGATGAGTGTCACATAGCCTCCTCCTGTTTATCTCACATCTGGGGCACCTGGCTTATAAGGTTGTTAGAGGGATGAAGAGAAGAGCTTGTTTGGGCGGCCTTCTTCACTGGCCTGTGCATAGTCCTGTGGGCTCACTCTTAACTGCAGGGCAGGCTGGAAACTAATCGTGCCTTGTTCCGGGAAGGGGAACAGGACAAGGTGGTATACAGTGAGCGCTTCACCCCATCTCCTGTCTCCCATGTCAGTTCAGTATAGCTTTTGGAGTTTACTAATTTAGCTCATAGGAGCCAGGTAAAAGCTTTTGCATGGACTTAAGCATGCATAGGCTGGTATATTTTAGTAAGAGTGTGTTCTTACAACATTTCAAATCTTTTTTTTTCCTTATAACTGTGTTTTTTCTTATAACAATATATTTTCATATTTCCATTTTAGTCTTATTTGAGTACATTCTTGCAAAAATAAAACCATTGGCTCATTTTTCATGTTTCTGCTGTTACTCTTTGTCGCACACTACTGTTCTGCATCGATACTGGTAATTTTGTTTTATTAGGAACAGCAGCTTTTAGCAATGTCACAGCTAGTTGCTCTTTATAGAATGCGTCATCTTTCTGTAATTATTTGAAGATAGGGCGAAATGCTTGAACATCACTACAGTAGACCTGTTTTGGTCACAATTCCTGTATTGATTTTCTTGAAGCTATTCTGTCTGTTGGGATCTGATGTCATATCCATGTACTGGGGTTTTTGAAGCAGCTTGGAGAGTAGAGCCAATGCAGTGTTGAAGCTTTTGGATCCCTCTCTTCCCAGACAGATGGTGAATAAGTAAAAGTCAGTTTCTTCTACTGTTGCCGAAAATAAATTGTCCCAGGCTAATAATGTTTATTATTTGCCCTATAATTATCATGGCGGTATATATAACCCACTCTGACAATCAATAAAAGACACAGATACCTGCTAGATTTTAGAATAGCCTTATTTCACCTGGAGCAGGGCAGATGTTTACCCTCTCAACTACCATTACCTCCCTGCCCCACCCCAGGATACCTCCCACTCATAATTGCTTATTCTTCACCTGGGCCGCTTCCTCCATACATGCCAGCCATGTGCTTCTCCCATGCTAACCCATGGCTGTGTGCTTCTTCCATCTCCTTCCCAACATCCTCAGAAAGGATCCCCAAAGCCCATAAAACTTAACCACACCTACCCCATTTGGCCTGCCCAGGTGTGTTGGCTTTTTGTTGGTTTGTAGGCAAGGTTACAAACATCATTTTGGGGTATGTGAGTGTCTGCTCCTACAAGACAGCAAGCTGACCTTGGAGGAGCAGGTTAATTAACAATCAAACACAGAGCACCAGACCATGCAGTTACACTCTACACTTAGGAGTTTAAAGCTGTGCTTGAGGACAGCATAAGTCAAATTTTCTTTTCCAAACATGACTGCAGTCAAAGACAGATGATGGAGAAATGAAACTGTTAGAAAGGATCACAGAAGAAGAATTTTGTTTTGTTCTTTTGGTCAAGAAAGAAGAAAAAGAATGCTTACCTAGCAGGGCTGATCTGTGCTTACGAACGTGGCCTTACCCTGTCTGTCTCCAGATGGTCTCTCCCGGCGTAGTTTCCTCAGTGTGGAACTGGAAAAGAAACAAGCAAACAACAAAAGCAAGAAACAAAAGTGAATAATATTGGAGGTGCGTGGTTTCAAGTGGTTGTGGATATAACTGAATCTATCTCAGTAGACTTGCCTTGAGTCTTCCGGTTTCCGAGACACCAGTCAGAACAATAGTTCTCAAAGCTCTTTACTTATTGATGCACTAAGTTCGAATTGTACCTTCTTTATTTGGTAAACCTGTGTTTGTGTATCTATTCTTCCTCTACCATTCTTTCCACAAGGAAAGAAACTTTCTGCGTGTAGACATGTAATCCCTTTTGTATCATTTGTTTTGACTAATTATTCTGTCATCTTATATTCCTAATTGACTGGAAACAGCTTACTTTCTTACATTCTTACAGTTAATGTAAGAAGTTAGTCTTTAAGAGTCAGAGCAGTAGGGATGTAAAAAGGTAGTTGAGACCTAAGAGAGAGCTAGTACCACGGTGTCATCTGTAGTAATTGAACTTAACCCTTCTCATTTCCTGATGGTGGAAGCAGAAGAAAATATGATCAGTTGTAAAGTTAGTTTTGCCTATGGGATTAAAGTGTCTTGTTTGTTCAAGAGAATGAAGGTTTTCCTTGTGGGCCAAAAGGAGGTTTCTCTTAGGGGACTTAGGTCATGCAGGACATCATCACAAACATCTCCCATAACATCCTTGTGGAACTTAGTGTCACAATACAGGAACAAAACACTGAGGTTTGCACACACAGTTTGGAAAAAGCCAGTCTATATAAAGTTTGTCAGCTTTTTGTTCTCAGCTATCCTTAACCTCTGAGCTATCTCTCTAGCCCTCAGCTATCCTTTGTATAGTCCTTATGAGGGGCCTCCGTGTGTAAGGAAGCTCTAGAGCAGTTTGGACATGGAGAGACCAGTGCTCTGGTTGTGGCAAACGCCTCCACTTCCACAGCGGTGTGGACGGTGAGGCATCTAAGAGGCTTGTTCAGAGGCCTCTGGGCTTCCCAGTTGAACTACTGCAAATGCCTAGAAGGGAAATAAAGCACAGGGTTCCCATGGGATACCGCTGTGTCCTTGGATGAATTCCAGTGGCGTATGGACAGTGTCAGCTGACTGGAGAGTGAGAGGAACACACAAGTCTCAGTTTCCTGGAAGTGCCTTCTAATCTGTGACCGTTTTCTGTCATGTTTTCTTTCTTTTTGGAATTAAGGTGATCTGTAGATCACTGGAGGTTGTATTCTAGGTAAGGGCTTAGAGTACATATAATCTGTCATTTAGTAAAAGACAGCCAGCCAGCCAGCCAGCCATCCAATCCATCCATCCATCCATCCATCCATCCATCCATCCATCCATCCATCCATCCATCCATCCATCCATCCATCCAGTGATGAGCTATCAATATGTCAGTCAAGGCAGGCTTCAAACTCCGGGGTTCAAACAACCATCCTATCTCAGTCTCCCGAGTAGCTGGGACTACAGGTGTACAGTATCATGCCCATGTCAACTCTAAGTCACACTGAAAAATAGTGACATTTTATGACAACTCATGAAGCAGATGAAGGTAAATGTCTGAGAGAAATGGCTTCTATTCTCTATAGGGCTGTGGGTCCTAAGGTATATTACAGTCCTATTTTCTCTAGACCAGAACCAGCTGGTAATCAAGCACCTCTGTAGGCCATTGACACTCCCCTAGACATTTTTCTCAGTAGTGTTGGTAGTACACATCAGGGAGTGTGTGTGTAGTCTTTGTTATTCTTGAGGTTATAGTTGTGGATCTAGAGTAGTTTCAAGAATTGAGATTCCCTGTTTGACTCTTGATAGGATTTCAGGGAGGTGCCATTGGTGTTCAGAGACAAGTGGCTTTGTTTTAAATCAGTAGATTTTTCTTCCTTGCTGTTGAGGGTCCTCTGTTACCATTCTGGGACTTGTCACTAAGCTGCTTGGACTCAGCAGCATGTCAGGTCTCAGTGGCAAAAAGGATGCTGGCCAGCGTGAGGAGCCAGAGCCACCACCAGAGCTTTTCTAGACAGTGTCCGGGAGTCGTCGTACAGACTTGGAGTCTTTGTATTAGTGTTGTATTTATATTAGTACATTTTCTAGCAAAAAATTTGAGTGCCAGTTTCTGCAAATCCCAGTGATTTCCTTGGAGAGCACTGAGGTAACAGTCCTCCAGTGGAGGTCTGTGTCTGGAGGAAGGCAGGGAACTGCAATAAGTAATGTTTAAGAAGACACGAATGACAAAGTGAGACCTGGGACCTGAGGGTCTGAGAGGTGGGGTGGGAGTGGTGGGGAATTTGGGGGGCGGGATAGGGGAGAGCTCCCGAGTTGGGGGTTGGGGCCTGGCAGCCTTGTTTCCATCTTCACATCTCCTCCCAGGCTAGGTGGAATCCTGTCTGATTGTCATCACTTGATAAATCTTGGCTGAAGATTAGGTTAAAAGTGAACATTTGTCCAAGGGGGCATAGAGAAGTGACCCTCCTTTTTTGGGTGGCAGAGCTCAGGAAAGGCGTTCTCAGCCGAGGGATGTAGGAAGGGCACTACTCTCTGCTAGCCCTGACGGTGACTCTAATCGCCTTTGCCTCCTGAATTAGTCCAGTGATGACTTAAGATGTTAGGAGTGCAAACATCATCGTACTCTGACCACCTTTAACAAGTAGGGTTTATGGGACTGTTTGCCCCTGACTTCAAACAGCATTTGTAGACATTAGTATTAGGGAGTATTGCCAAATCCCCCCAAAACTACTTTAATGATTTATTTTGAGTAAAATAGAGGCCCACCTCTAAAGGATTCTTCTTTTGTTTAAGCTTTTAATTTTAGATTCTCTGTGCAGCACAGGCTGCCCTGGAGGTTATAGTCTCCTGTCTCATCCTCCCAAGTCCTGGGATTACCAGGCCTGAGTTACCACACCAACTCTCCTTCAAGAATTTTAAGCCCATCAAGTTTCTTGTTTCTGAACATATGAATTATACTTAACCTAAATAACAGTTTTTAATTTCACCTTTATTTGGCCGTTTTGAAATAATTAAAGTTGGCAAAATTTCATCTGTCTTTTTTACTGTTGCAATGAAAGAATGTATCAGATACCGTTTTAGCAGTTTATTCTGAACAGTGCCTAGTATCCTGGACACTGTGCTGGGAATGTGGGCAGAGAAGAGAAGTTGTAAACGAGAAATCGTCCAGACTGATGCCACTATATGCTAAAGGTACGGTATACATACAGGCAGGGTACAGGCGAGGGATCCTGGCATGAATGATGTGTGTAAGGCATCATTCTGGGGAGCAGTTACAGTCTTTGCGTGTTAGAGATGAAGCCCCGTTAGGTTAGGTTCTGTGTGGGTTGGCCTCCCTAATTTGACTTCTGGTTATGAACACCAGGAACTTTTGTTCCAATGGCATGTACTTGCACCAAGCTTCTATTTAAACCGAAACATTCATGGGTACCTCACATAGCAAATGCTGTATGCCTCTCCAGAATGCCTCAGGGTTATAAGTCTGCTCTCCAGGGCCTTTTTCCCTATTGCACTGTTCTGGTGGGATTGTTGCTAGCTTTCAGGACTTTCTTCATTTTGAAATCTTAGTGTAGCTTTAGTGGACAGGTAGTTTCTCACAGGGTGCTGGTCTTCAAGAGCAGCTCTCTCTTCTCGGATGCTACCTCCTGATGCAAGCATGGGATAGTTAGTATGACTGTCTACTTCCAGATCCAAGTGTCTTCTCTCGATTACTTATGTATTTATATAGGTAATTTGGTGTTTCCAGTTACATTCTTATGGCCGCTTACACATAGTGCTATGACTACAGTTTTCATGCAGATATTCCAGAGTTCTTTGCTTGGAGCTTTATGTTGTATGTGAAACCGTGCAAGACTTCTTTGAAGTCTTCTGTGTGAGAGTGCTTTTATGTGTCAGTGTTAAGTCTTGCAGTGCCTGTCCTAGAACTTGAGGCATGGTTGTACTCGTAACCTGCCTGGAATCCTTAGCCAGGGCACAGAGAAGAGGGAAGCTCACACTCTCCAGGAGGAGCCCCCTCTGCCTGCATTCCTTCCTTCCTCCTATCCCTCCCTCCCTCCTTCCTTCATTTTTCGGTGGAATCGCTCCATCACAGTGGAGGAAACTGTGGAGGGGCAGGTAGAATGGAGCTCCGGCATTTTGGGTCTACTTGTTCATATATGGTGGAGTTTTTGATATGCAGACACGTAAGCATTTGTTTTTTAAGAGAAACGCCATAAAACATAGCAGTCAAATAATGGGCAGAACAAACCTGGAAACTTGAACTTGCCTCAGTTTGTGGTTGAAGCCCTGCTCACATGGAGGAGGCCAGACTCGAGAGTAAAGAAAGGGAAGCCTCCAGAAGGACAGTCTGGGGTCTCATCATTTGGTGATGGGCTTCTTTCTCCAAGTCTGAATTGGAATCCTGTGATTCCACTCTTGGCCCTGAGTCTATTTTTCTCTTTAAAATTAAGACATGGGTTTGCCTGTCCTGGGGGAACTTATTTCCTATGTAGATGTCTAAATGATCTGTCCCAGATTTGCATCCTAATTTGAATAAATGAATATATAACCTTCTCTGTGGGAGAGAGAGCCTCTGGGGCTGTCCTCTTTCCCTTCAGCCCAGTCCTGGCTGCCTGGGAAATACTCAGACATGCTACTGTTGCTACTCCCTGTGAGTGAATGAAACACATATGTTTCCATAGAAATCCTTCGAACCATAATCTGGGGGACAGAACTAATGGAGCCTTGTGAAGTGGCCACTTACCTGTTCCCTCAAGTACATCTGTGACCTGTACAGAAACCATAACATAAGCTTGGATGTTCACTCCAGCCAGCCTCCCAGTCCTTATTTGAGCACCTGCAACATTTCGACTGTCCAGGGCACTCTGTGAACACAGTTTCCCGAGGCATAACAGGAGCCTCGGAGCTAATTTGCTTTTAGAACTGCACTTCTTTTTATTGAGCATTTTTTGAAAGTCATATACTTCTTGAAAGGCATATACTTGGAGTTCTAGTTCAAAGCCCATCTCTTCCACCAAATGTCTCTGTGATTACTGTGATCAGATCTCCTTACACCTCTTTATATGCTGGTCTCCCAACTCGGAGATGTCCTTGGCAAATGGCCTTCCTGGGGCCACCAGGCTAGTGAGAAGCTGTGATGTCTGAGCCCTGTGCCATCTGGACCCAGCGGGCGCACAGGGTTGGAAGAGTCAGTCGGTGCAGAGCAGTTGATATTGGAATGTGGAAAGGCAAAGGGATGGCTTTATTGAGCAACCTAAGCGTTTGGGATGTGGGCCCGAGGGCCTGCTGTATTCTCTAGTTAAAACAGCAAAGTTCGCTTAGGAAACTTAACCCTTTGGGATAAGTTTCCAGGACTCAGTCGCCTCTGATAGAGTCATAGCAGCTGACTGTGAGTGAATTGTCTTGCTGTGAGTGACTAATAATACATTTAAAGTTCTGGCACATTTGTGCCAGAAATTGTTTAAACTGTGTTTACCTTGAGCTGGTAAGGCTATTCTTGCAGATGTGATTATTTTAATGCGAATTGGGAAATAAAAGATGATTGTAAGTATTTTCTTATTGAAAGAGATTCTAAAAATACCCGAGGGCTAATTGGATTTGAATTAAGAACCCCGTTGTGTATTTCTTCTTTCCTTCAAGTCATGTGTGTTTTGCTCATTTTTTGGAGAGGGGAAATAGCATAATTTCCTCCTAGTGCTCTGCTTCCTCCTGGTCTCTGGCCTGGCTTATGACTTGGTTCAGATCTTGCAGCTTTCCATGCTTCATCAGCCCAAGCCACTTTTTTTCTCTCTCTTCATTTTCTGGATGTTTTTAGGAGTACGTTGTCATGTTTGGTATCATTTTCTACCTCTTTTGTGAGACTTTGAGGGTCTTTCCTGTTTTTTTTTTTAGGCCTCCAGAGGGTATATGCTCATAATCACCTACTTTAGAGTCCTTACTCTAGGTGCCTCACCCATGGCGAACACCCCCTGGACCCTGCCCTTGTCCCTGCTTCTGCATACTCTTGCATGTTGGTGGCTGAGGGGTGACATAGGCCACCCCTGCTTCGTTCGTTATCTTCTCTACAGTAGCAAAGACATGTAAAGAAGAGGAACTAGGGTTAGTCTCTTTTTGATCTCTTGCCAAATCCAGGAAGGATGCTGTTTTCAAGGAGGACTCTTGTCCTGTGGCAGCTTGGTAGTGCCCCAAACGATTCTGGGTGCTGTTGCCTTAAAAACAGACCAAGTGTTCTGAAGGCAGCCCTCAGAGGTACAGCAGCTTTACTGTGCAAAATGCGGCTTCCAGGCCACAAAGGCAGATGTTTCCTCCACACGGCTTTCAAGGCTGAATCCAGTCCTTTTCCTTCCTGGGATGGTTTATTCTCCCCAAACCTTTTATCTGCTTCCTGATGCTCATCCCCATCCTGGTTTTCACACTCACTTGTGAAAAGAGCCATCCACTGATCCAGCCCATTGTCCAGCCCTGGTCACCACCATATCTACCTGGCAGAAGGACAGGTATTCTGCTGGGTGAGTCCCAGGCCAGTCTGCTGGGACCCAGCAAATTGTAGGATCTCCATTATGATTTTGACAATGGGCTCCAAAGAATTTGGATATGAACCTAAGCATTTTTGTATTAAAGGCATTGTAATGAAAATTTCTAAACTTTTAAAAGAAGACCACCCTTTTAATTAATTAACTGATTAATTAATGAATTTTAGTTGAACCCAGGGCCTCGTGCATGCTCGGCCACTGAGTTAATAGTCTCAGTTAAGTTGCACTGTTTTCTGTAACCAGCATGTGAGTTTTAAGATAGAAAGCACTGCTTATTAAAGCTAATGCTGAATTAGAAGAGTGTGTTGTCTTCGTGTGGATATTTTTGTCATGCCTTGAAATAAAACACATGTGAAGTGTTGTGGCCTTGCCGTCTTCGTGATTACACTTGACTGTAAATATTAACATTTATGTTTGAGTGGCGAGATTCCCAGAAACCTGATGGACACTGAGGCTGGCACACCAGTGTGTGGTGGAGATGGGGTTTTCTGGGTCCTAGCGTGGCCTTCAAGGAAGAAGCCTTGAGCCCGTTCATATCCTGGTCTTTGTAAGCTCTTATTTCATGCTCTGCTTTTGTCAGTACAGAGCAGATGCCTTCATTTTGATTCATCACAGTGATATTTTGTCTACTTGGTGGCCAGTAGAGACACAACTTTTCCAGTGAACACATCCCAGAGAATAATGGCCACTTCTGTTTAGGCTGTGAATAGATATGAACTTAGAAATTAATGGAGCTAAAATATTTTTGGAGAATTGCAGATATAGATCATTTAAAAATACATCTTAGTGGCACCGTGTTTTGTTGTACTGAGGGCAGTGCTTTTTTTTTTTTTTTTTTGTATTGGGATGGCAGTTTGGGGTTTTCTCTGAGTTTAAATGTAGAAAAAGAAAGTATGGGTTATTTTAAAAGTCAAAACAAAACAAAAACCCAGTTGTTTTAAGTACAACTCCTGTCGGCAGCTTATCTTGGTTCATACTTACGTATCCACTCTCACATGCCGTGTAATAGGCACAGTTCACCGTTTGTGTTTATTTGTGACAGCACGAAATCCGTGAGCTCGCTGTGCACGGGATGGCCTTGACCTAATCCAGATGCCATAACCTCTTGAGTGGTGGGATTACAGGCGTGTGCTGCCACACCTGGCTTATGTGGCCCTTTCCCCCAGTTCCCTGTGTGTCATGACCCCTCATCCCTATCTTCCCTCTTCCCCACATTCCTGCTCCCCTCAGAGAAGAACAGGCTTCCCAGAGACATCAACTACACAGCATAATCTACAATAGGACCAGGCACAGATCATCACGTCAAGGCTGGCTGAAGCCACCCAGGAGAGGGAAAAGGGTTCTACAAGCAGGAAAAGAATCAGGGACAGCCCTCACTCCCACTGTCAGGATTCCCACAAGAACCCCAAGCTACTCAGATATAGCATGTATGCAGAGGACCTAGTCAGATTTCTACAGGCTCCCTGATCTCTCTAATTTCCATGAGTACTGCTCAGTTGATTCTGTGGGCTGTTCTGATGGTGTGTCCCTGACCCATCTGGTTCCTCCGGTCCTTCCTCCCTCTCCTCCACAGGACTTCCTGAACTCCACCTAATATTCGGCTGTGGAATTCTGCATCTGCTCCCATCAGCTGCTGAATGGAGTCTCTCGGGTTCTTTGATGATTCTGCTAGGCTCTGGTCTTAGCACACTCTGCAGACAGGACAAACTGTAGGTTAAAGGTTTTGTGCCTGGGTTGGTGTTCTAATCCCTCCACTTGAGTCCTTGCCTGTGGCAGAAGATGGCCAGTTCAGCCTGTGTCCCACTTTACTGGGAGTGTTTGCTAGGGTTACTCTCAGATTCCATGAAGCTTCTGTTGCACTAGGTGTCCATCTGCAGGCCGCATTCTTGTTGGCCACTCAAGCCCTGCTGAGCCACACCCTGCCTCTCATTTATTGATTTGGTCTGTTTTTGTTATTTGATTTGATTTGCTTGATTTGGTCTGTTTTTGTTGTTCTTTCCTAACCAGGTTTTTTTTTTTTTTTTTTAATTCTGGTTGTAACACTGTGCTATTTTAGTGGCTTGGGGATTTGTGGTAGACATCCTTAAACTCTGAGAAGCCACAGACCAGTGTTGTAGTGCCGCGCTCGAGACTGATGTGTTGAGGCCCACACACCACCCACCTGCCCAGGCCTGCCCTTTATGTGTTTCCCTTCACTTCCTCCTCTACATTTTGCCTCTCCTCATTTCTTTTGAGAAAGGCTTACTTTTGTCCTTTGTCTTCTCTTGCTCTGAAACTTGGATTGTTCGGGTGCTAACCAGTGAGTCTGTGAGGAGATAACTGCATTGTATAAATCAGTCAACTCAATAGGCTGGTGCTGGCGTAGGCCAGAGTGCAGTAAAACCGTCCAAGACAAAAGTACCAACTACAGGGATAAGTTGTCCCTTTCTATGCTGTAGAGTGACTACTGGTGGGTAGTCAATTCTGATTTATAACAAGCTCATATTTTCCAAGAGGGTTAAACATTTCTGCATTACCAGGACAAGACAGTTAAGTACATAAAGGTATTTACAAAATATTTTACAAGGAAGCCAACTTGGGGACTCTCAAACAGAACCCCTAAGTGTCTCCTTCTGTCTTGTGTTTTCTTGCCTTGTCTTGTGTCATGTTGCCTCTTCATGGGGTTCCAAATGAAGTTAGATTTGGCAGATGGAGCCTTGGCATTTTAAAGCACACTTTTGGGGGGTGGCTAACTTAGTTTAGATGCACTTAGAAGTCCGGGCTGAACTAGAGTCAGAAAGGAAAAGAAACAGTTGGGACTTTGGTTCTCAAGAGACTGTTGAGCCTGAGCTATTTGAAGAGGGCTGAACTGAGGGGGAATTCCCTGGTGTGATTGAACAACTCTGGGATTCAGGATCACATGGGAGGGAATGCCAGTTTGAGAGCCTTTGAAGAAAAGCATTTGAAACAGGAGGATAGAATCAATTATCTGAGTTCAGGAGAGTTTTCTGAGACAGATTGTATTCTCTTAAACACTAGTTAACAGAGAGGTTCAACTGAGAGTCCTCAGAACAGACCGGGCGTGTTTCCAAGCTACCCATTAGGGCCCGAGCTGGGGAGATTGAAACCTGGGATGCTCTTGGGCTTGTGTGCTTAGGTAATGGTGGTGGTGTGTTGGAGGAACTCAGGGTTCTTTTCTGCTCTGCACTTGAGGTGAAACGAACTTAGCAAGGAAATGGCAGGGTGGATCTGGGAGTGTGGAGAAGGAAGCCTTGCATTCCCCTGATGACCACGCAGGCAGAACCACTATAATTAACACTCTTGAGTAGAAATAAGGTAGAGGTGGAACATAAATACCAGCTGGGCTCTTTGGAACATGCAACCCACCATTCTACCCTCATAGAAAATAACAGCTGAGCCCCAAACCAAACTTTTGAAACCGAAACATGGTAATAGATAGAGCTGTTTGGAAATACATGGTAGATGGGTCTTGATGCTTGCTGGGCAGAGTCTGGCGCTCAATAAGCAGCTGGGTGGCTGATCTTGGGACCACTAGACCACCCCCAGCCTTAAGGGCGTGAGTGCAGGAGAGGTGGAGGAATCCCTACTTCTCATGGGTGGGAGAGAAATCGTGTTCCTCTCCTGTGCTATCATGGTGAAATCATCATGGCTTTCCCCTGTGTGTGGTAAACAGTGTTGACGTGTCACAGAATAATGAGAAGCATGTGCATCCTGGCTGCTTCTAGCTAAAACTTCTCTAGAGATTTATTTAGGTTCCTTAATTATAGAGAGGTTTGGAGGCCTGGCATATGGCTTCAGTTCATAGTTATAAATGGTGGCCTTGGGGATGAGTGTGTCGGTTGCCAGTGAGGAAGAGCAGCACATCCAGAAAAGGGATTGTGTTCTTTGGGGCTTTCTTTTGGTCATTTAAAAAAGAGGTGGAGATCTGTGTCTGTGAGAACTAAGGGAGGTGGCATTGTCGTGACCTGAGGTGGGTGTGTCATGAGCCAACCTGCTTTCAAAGAGTGAAAGGATTTTGGTAAATTTTCATGTCAGTTAGAAATCAGCCACTTTTGCTGGGAGTGGTGGTGCATGCCTTTAATCCCAGTCCTCAGGAGGCAGAGGCAGGCAAATCTCCAAGTTTGAGGCCAGTCTGGTCTACACAGAGTGTTCTGGGACAGCCAGGACTACACAGAGAAACCCTGTTTTGGGGGGGGGGGTGGATGTGGGGACAAAAAAGAAAGGAAGAAAAAAAAAAAGAAACAGTCAACTTCTAGAATCTTAAAAGAAGAAGTATTCCCTTTTAGTTTATCTTTTGCTAAAATTACACCTTCCATTAGACAAATTGAGTCCTTGAGCAGTTAAGTGCTGCTGGTTTTCCGTATCCATGGATTCCAGCAACCTTGGATCAAAAATACCAAGAAAGCACATTATCTCTGCACTGAACATGTGCAGACATCTCCCTCATCATTATTCCCCACACAATACATATTGCAGCTATTTGCAGCACCGGCGCCGTAGGAAGTGCTGTAGTCATCTAGAGATAGTTTAAAGTGTTCTGGGAGATGTGCAGGGGTTACTTGGAAATACAGCATCATTTTATATAAGGGGCTTGATCATCCACCATTTGGGTGGCCAGGGAGAGTTGGAAAGAGGAATGACAGAAGGTGTTGGGAGAAAAAAAAAATCCTTCATAGATCATTATGTTTCTATTTGGGCAAATAGAAAAAAGTAAATATTCAGCTTAGGTGTTTTGCTGGCAATAGAGCCCTGGCGGAATTACTCGGTCATTGTCCCTCAGCCTTTTAGGCGTGGGCGTCTGTGGGCCAAATGCTGTTATTCAGGTTCGAAGTAATTTTCCATTATGTGGGGATCAAACAATAATATAGAACGAAAGCTAAATCCACTCCTGGAACCACCAGTAGAGGCCTGTGTTCAGCAATCCAGAAGAATTCAGTCTGTGTGGTTGGAAAACTCCATTTGAAGTCCCCATATCGTGCCTTGCTGCATTGCTTGCCAAAGATGGCACTAAAAGTGACATCTCTGAACTATTGCGTGTAGGTGGGAGAAACGAGGGGGGGCAGGCTAATAGAAAGTCTAAGCCACGCTTCCCTTCCTTGCATGAAGGTCATGGAGAGAATGAGTTTCTAGATATTTACTGTTTTTATGGAGCTTCCTCACTCAGCATTGTCCTTGTTCAGGGAAAATGAGTGCATGCATTCCTGCCTTCATTCACTGGCTGAGCTACATCTTCGATTCAAAGCTGTGTGCATGACACGAGGAGTAATTGGTTAGAAAGCCTCTGCCATGCAGGCGCTTATATTGTAGAAGGGCAGAACAGCTTGTGTGCGTAGTCAGCTATGACACAGAAAGCTCTTCTGGCGTTTATCCAGAGCCCAATACTTCTAAACACTCCTGCATGTGCTTTAATCCTCTTCACTAAAATAATTGTGCGTGGACATTTTGGCCCGTGCAGATGACCAGTTGGAGGCCATGTAGATGGTGGTAAGTTGTTCATCCGTGGCTCAGGAGTCCGTTCTAGCGTATGTTCTGCCTCTGTACTCCTTACTGCCCCATTCTCTGGTGTGGTGGCAAAGAGTTGTTCCTGGTTTCTACCCAAGAAATCAGAATGCAAAAGAAAGAATGCTGAGGCCGCCTAACTGCTGTAGACCAAGAACAAGGCTTAGGTTATGCAGAGACAGTCTGATGGGCCTTCCTGGGCGCAGAGAGAGTTATGTCCGCTGTTCAAATGCACCATCTAGAGCCGAGGCTGGGGAGATGGTTCAGCGGTTAAGAGCGCTTGCTGCTCTTGTAGGAGATCCAGGTTCAGTTCCCAGCACCCACATGATAGTTCATCTGTAAATCTAGTTCCAGGGGTGCTGGTGTCTGCTCTGACCTCTGCAGGCACCAGGAGTGCACATGGTACACACACATACAAAGAAAACACCCATACACATACAATAAGTGACTCATCTGGGGCAGCCTGTTAGGTTCCTGTGTTACATTCCTTCTTGATCCTCCCCTTCATCTGCCTCTCTTTACTTTTTTTCATACATTTATTCAGCAATGTGTTTAGTTCATTTATTACTATGGATATGGGGTAGCTTGCTTTTTGGACCATATAACAGCGTAGCCCGGAGATAAGATGTGAACTGAAACTGTGTTTGAACTCTTTGTGTCTGGTGTCCCTACGTCCAGCTTGCTTTCTCCTTGTTCCCTTGCCACGACCCCGTGACCAGCCAGTTGCAGAGGCATTATAAGCGAGAGTAGGGCCGGTTCTGTCTCTGTCGCTTCATGCTGGCAGTATGAGGGTACATCCTTGTTTGTGCCAGTCTTGTGAGATTTCAAGTGAGTAAGCATAAATGGAGTGTGGAAAGTTCTGTTCCTGCCTCTCGGCGCTGACTTTTCCATTCCTGTGTATAGTCCTGCGGTGGGACGCCTAGATCTTTTGTTCTTCATTTGGACCCTGTGTAAGCCCCTCCCAGGCCCCCTTCCTTCTGCCTTCTAGCAGTGTGGAACTGCTTGTAACCCCACGTGTCAGCCTGGTAGTCCGGCCTTTGTTTGTACCCACATACAGAGTTCTTTGCCTTGCAAATTCATTCTTGGGAACTAATTTTCCATCTCTTGAAATTTTTCTTCTCCAGCTCCCATCCCTACCTTCTTGGGGTCCCTGTCTTGCTCTGCAATGCTCTCCACACTATCCCTAGACTTGAACTACTTCTGTTTGTTTCTTCCCTGCTTTCAACTGAAAACTCACAGAAGATGCTGAATATTATTTTATATTCTTGACACATGCTCCATATTCAGTAAATAGCTCATTAACAAATGAGAAGTAGGAATATTTATCATATTGCCCAGAATTTTTTCAATTTTTTTTTAAATGAGCTAAAAACGAGGGAAATGTACCTTGTTAGTACATCTGGAGCAGGGGCAGATCAACGGAGGGACTAGCCGGGTGTCTTGCAGGGAAGTTCTGTCATCATAGGGTAGGATGAGAAGCTGAGCCCCAGGCAATGGACAAGAACCACTGCGAACGCCATAGTGCTCCCTCTGTGGGCCTCAGGTCCCATCTTGCATCATGAACTGTCGCTCTGTATTTTGCTCATAGCAGTAACAGCTATGGGATATTTGTGTTTTTCTAATGTTTGGAAAAGGTTTTTTTTTTTCATTTAACATTGAGGCTTCCATAAATTGTTAATGACATCCTCATTATATTGAAATGCTTGAGTATTGCCCTGAACAGTACTATCCACTTGTGCACATGGCAATGTAACATTTTCTTCTTGGTTCTCTGAATTACCTAGATTTTAATAGAAAGATACACACACAAACACACATACTAGATTACCTATATTTTAATAGAAAGATACACACATATACACTGAATTACTTATATTTTAATAGATGCACACACACAAGAGGATTAAAAGCGATAATAAATCGGTGTCGTTTGCTTAATAGAGAACACATGAGAAAAGATATATGGACCAGAAAGGATGGACATATTGATTTGTATATTTTAAAAATTGGGAAGAAATAAAATGTGATGGTCTTGTTCTTGGAAGGGAGACTCACAGAGGCCCTTCGGATACCCAGAGTTATTGATCAGCACACATTAACCAGATGAATTCCCCCACATTCTGTCTTGCAGCTTTGCTTTGTCGGATGAAGCATACAGATCCCTCCGTGATCAAGATAAAGACCAGTGCATTCTCATTACGGGGGAAAGCGGAGCGGGAAAAACAGGTGAGACCACCACCAAGTTGACCCCACCCTCTCTGGAAGGCCAGTGCTACTGAATGACAGCAGTAAAGAAGGCAGGTGGCCCAGGAGCCAGGTGGCCACAGCTCCCGTGTGGGAGCTGTGATGCCCACTGTTGGTGTTTGGTGGATGCAAATCTCTCATGGGAGTGGACAAGGTGCCATCAGGGTGCCAGCCAGTGTAGGTCCCAACACTGCATTCTGGCTCTTATTGCTACTGTCTTAGGCTGTAGAAAGGCTTTGCTTTACCTTTGCTGTGTAACCTTAGGGAGTTGACTCTTCCCAGCGAGATGCCAGTTGATCCTGGTTTGTGGCAATTACAGCCATATCTTATCTCTCCTGGACAGTGAGGGAAGGTACCTGCCATGTTTAGTTTCATTCTAGAGCAGTGTTTCTCAGACTTCCTACTGCTGTGACCCTTTAATACAGTTCCTCATGATATAATGACCACCCCCCCCCCAGGCATAAAATTATAATTTTTTTGTTTTGTTTGTTTTTTGAGACAGGGTTTCTCGGTATAGCCTTGGCTGTCTTTGACTTGCTTTGTAGACCAGGCTGGTCTTGAACTCCCAGCTCTGCTGTAACTCACTATATACACTTTTAATGTAGAATCACCAAGAAGAGACTGTCCATTGATTTTTCTGGAGCAGGTTGGCTGGGGATATATCTCTGAGAGATCATCTTAATGTTAATTGGGTAGGAGGACCTGTCCACTGTGGGTAGCACCATTCCCTATACAAGGGATCTCCAACTGTGTAGGTGGAGAAGGCCAGTGGAACACAGACATGAATTCATTCGTTCATTACTCTGTGCTCTTGACTGTGGATTCGATGTAATCAGTTCTCCCAAGCTCCTACCCTGCTATGATGGACATGTGAGCTTAAGTTGTTTTTGTTAAGGTTTTTTTTTTTAAATCACAACACTAAATTCAATGAAGATACTTAGAAAAACTACTGATCTATTTTATGTCTCAATTTCTCCATAATAGAGCTGAGTAGTATGAAAATATAGTGCCAAGCACGTCTCAGATACTCAGAATAGAATAACTACTATGATCTCCCATGTATAGTAATTCTAAGAGAGGACAAAACCGGGATCTGACAGTCCCTCAAAAGTTCAAACAGAACAATAACAGTATACTGTACTATACTAGTGTAGATTTGGAATAGGTAGTATAGGTAGAATAGGTAGTATAGTTCTAGAGTTCTGGGCCATGTTTTTTTAAACCTGAATCTTTGTGTCTTGATGCTTCTTGTTAAGCACTGTGCTAATATTGCGTCTTTGGTAAGTCCCCTTCTCCTAGTTCTGAAGTCGTTGAGGAAGGAGTTTTGTGTTTATACAGATATAGTCACATGATTGAATGAATCTCCTTGCTCGCTCTGAGGAACTAGCCTCATGACTATATTTGAAGTAATTGGCAAAAGTACCAGTTGCCCTGACTTAGCTATTTTAGTTATTAGGTCTGTCCTAGAAGTTCATCATTGTTTTGCCTAGTGTTGGACATCTTTATTTATCCTTCCATCTTCCCTCCTTAGGTAGTTTCTGGTTTTCTCTGATTATGCTAATATCTTCTTCATTTATACTTCCATCTACCATTGCTTATTTGATCTTTCAACTAACATACCTCATTTCCGCCCGACAAGCATGCTTGAACGGTTCTGATTCGTCTCAAACTAACCATATATACAGCAGATTTGACTTTTCTTTTGTCTTTTCTGTTCTGACTTCAGTGACTTAGACCAGTGTTGTATCATATTCCTCATTTTGAAGCTATACCTGTCAGTATTTTTAATACTCTCTTCTTCTGTATTTTACACTCAGGCCTGAGTCTAATCCCATCAGTCTTTCTTGGAATCTAGCTCATACTAGGTTGTTCTGTTCTTTCTCTTTGTTCATATGGAGCCTGTGGACCAAGCCACCAGCCGTAATTCCTGAGTACTCCCCATCCCCCTTCCTGTACACCCCAGTCTCTTCCGTGGACATTGTGTTTTGGCTGTTCAGATTATGGGAACTTTAACATGACAGAGTCACCGTGGGGAGTGGTTTACTTCTGTTGCTTCTTATCTTTTCACATGAAGTGAATTCCTAGAAGCTGTCACAGAATCCGGTCTCTTCAGGAGGGCCAGTGAAAGTGGTGATGAACTTAATAAAACGATTTAAATGTTGATGTGCTTGCTTAGTTATTTATTTAGCTTTAGAGGCATCAGATGTTTTTATTTTGCATGCTGACCTAGTTGGTTTTCTTTATCTGATGGTGAAGAAGCCTTTGAAGCAGGCATCTGTATTCTTGCTGTACCTCATGCCTCTCCCTCCCTTGTCCTTTTTGATTATGTCCAGCAGTCCACCTGTTCATTTCTCAAAGCTTCCCTTCTGTTTTCCCTTGGAAGCTATTCTATATTCAGTCCTCTTGGTGACTAATGCTTTGTGTTTCTTTTAAGGCATTCTGACTGTATCAGTGTGTTCCTAAGTGAGTCATTAGAAGTGGGCTGCGGTCACTTTGATTGGTCTTGGCCAGTTCTTTGTCTCCTTTGCAGCATATGTTCCAAGAAGTCAGCAGCCTCCTAGTTAGCTCCAGCGATGTAGGGTGGCCTCAGAGCTGTTAGCTTTGCCGCTTGTTCCCGAGGCCAGGTTCCATCTCTTGGTAGGCTTGTGACTCTCAGTTAGACAGAGTGTGGAGGCGGATGATCCTGCTTCATTCAGAGGGTGGTCTTCACATGTTCTGAGAGGAAAAAATACCTCTTTCCATCCGTAGAGTGCCTAGTTGCATGGGCTCTGTAATGGAAGTTTTGGTTTCTTTAAAAACTCAGTTATGTTATGTAAATATGTTTTTGTTTTAATCCCAAGTGTGGTGTTTTAGTTTGGGCTTTAGTTTGACCTCAGCTGATAATTGGTCTTTGGCAGCTGGTAACGGCCTGCCTTGTGCAGCATGGAGAGGGGTGAGGTCTAGGACCCTTGAGGGATATAAGTATGAGAGCCCGGAAAGAGACGTGATGGCAGTTTGGAGAGACCAGAGACAGAGAGAATGTTTCAACACAGCAGCTTGGAGGAGACCACTTGCTGCGTTTGCTGTTGATGGAGATTTGTATAGCTCCCAAAGAACCCACTGACCGTAAACATTGGGGAGAAGTAAAGAAGTCTGTGGTCCCTCTCCCCACTAACTTCTCTCTTATCTAAGGTTAAAGGCTTGGTGGAAGGGAGATAGAGGCTTGATTACCCCAAATAAAATTAGTTTAAAAACAAGTACAACAGGGCTCCTCCTTCATTGGGCATGTTTTCTGCTCAGTAGCTGCCATACTGGCTTCATAGCCTCCATCATCACCTGTCATCCTTTCTTATCTGCTCTCCTGGATAGACTGCTTCCTCAGGTTCTGGAAGCAGAGCGTGGCTTTGCTGGAGTGTCATGTTTGCAGCATACAACCTAGGTGCTTCTGCGGCCGGAAGCTGGAGGGCCTGTCAGACCTTAGTGGTGAGGCAAAGGCCATGCTGACCGACCGTCGCTTAAATAAAACAAAGGAGATGTAGAAACATGTGGGTTCTCATAGTTCACGTTATCGTCAATAGACAAAACAAAGTATGGCAACTACAACTCTTGGAAGCCTTCCGGCATGGGTTGCCCGGGTCTGTGGGCTGGCTGGCCTTCAGCAGGGCTGCTCCTTGGATCATCTTTTTAACATTGCCCCAAGGTCGCTGGAAGCATCTGTCCTGTTGAGGTGATGTGCTTCAGCTGTCCAGTACACCAACGTCCTGGTGGGGGGAGGGGGTGCTGCGCTCCAGAGCTGCTGGTGGCCACCCCAGCCAGCCGCATTTGGCAGGCGCTAACCGCTGAGCCCCCTTTCTCACACCCAGTCCTTTGCAGACTCCGGTTTTTTGCTGATTATTCTTTCTTTGTGTTTCCTTCTTTTTAAAACTGGTCCTAGAAAAATTACCTCCAGTTTGACTGTGATTTTAAGTTGTTCGTAGACTCAAACATGGGATGAAGCCCAGAATTTGTGTGTTTTTATAATTCTTTGTTTCATGAAATTATTTGTGAGAGAATGAAATGATAGAAGTTAACATAGAGATTATAGTATGAGGGACTTAGGGAGGAGTTTTGTCTTGACTCCGAGGGAGAGAAGCCAGACCACACTTGAAATAGCACGTCATCTTTTTCACATTTAATTATTTTAGTTCTGCATACATGCAGCCATCTAACTTTTGTTATTAGGCACATGAGATGGAGTAGAATTGACATTTACAGAGGGTCTAAAATGTACAATGTATGCTACATAGAGTGTTTTCGTTTAGAATCTGTACTTAGTAGTTCAGATAGAACCACCACGCAGTGTCAGAGGGCTTATTTTATATGAAGTAATTAACTTAACTGGGTCATAAAACACCCTTGGCAGCTGATGACGTTATTGGTCTCAAGCACTGGAGACGCTCTTACTCTACGGGGTTATATAATATGGGCTTTTAGGGAGAGGTATGAACTCTTTGAGTGCTTGGGGGATGCTATTTAATTCATCACTACTGTCCCAAATAAAAAATTCATCATGCCTTTTGAAAGTGCGCCACTATTTCCAGGCAGTGAACTTGGAGTTCACTCCTGTGCATTCACATCCTTCATGGCGAGCTAGTCAAGCCTCCGGGGAGGGCCAGGAGGCAGTACACCAAAGAGCCATCAGGTCCTCATGTCTCTGAGGACATTCTGCACCTGAACCCTTGATCCTGACATACACAAACATTCTAGGTTATTCAGTTCCTAGCTTCACAGTTCCATCAGTTTCTAGCATCGCATTAGCCGTCTGGAGCCTGCCTTGCTCATTAAGACTTTGAGTCTAAACCCCGAAATGACCTGGGCCCAGCTTCTGTGTGCGCGGCCGCACACTGCACAGCGCCCCAGCCGAGGCGCTGGCACTCTGAGTTACGGGGTGCAGCCTGAGCCCTGAAAACACCATGCTGACGCAGAACAGGCCCAAGACCAAGACGCGCTACGCTCTGTTTTGTTTCCTCCCGACACACATGCTTTATGAGTCGGCAGAGTCCGCAGAGGTAGATCACACACAATTGTACTTCAGTGAAAATGTCACGAGGAACACTCCTCTTGTGGTAAGGCCGGCATCTCTCTCTCTCTTTCTACATTTTTTACTTATTTGTCTGTGTGTGACACACATGCCATGTTTCATGGGTGGGAGTCAGAGGACAACTAGTGGGAGTGGATTCTCTTCTCTTCATGTGACGTCACAAGGACAGCTCTGGCTGCCAGGCTTGAGTGCAGGCACCTTCACTCATTGCACCTTTCGCTGGCCCTATCACTGTAGTTCTGATCTAAAAATTTGTGCCTGTTGTTTTCGTTGAGGTAGTTCCTGGTTGCCTGTCCGATTGATTTTGAGATATCAGAGCCCCGCCTCCTCTGGGCTCTGTTTCTGTTTGCAGTATGACATACACGGCATATGTGACATATATGTTATTACATTCAACTGTGAGCACAACTGTTAGAGATTCTATTAACTCCCGGACAGATTTACTGAAGGTTTATGACCAAAAGCTGAAAATAAATTTGCTTATACTTGTAGCTCCTGTGTGCCCAGTCCTGAGACTGAATCCCAGCAGAGCCTCTGCTCAGTGAACTTGCGGAGGTTTTGATGCCTTAGGGAATCCCCTGTTTTTATCTTCGGGATCACGAGTATCTGTATTTTCCCCTTTTCTGTCTCCTGCCACCATGGTAAACTGTTACTGTGAATTCATAGTAATTTTAGTTATGGGATATATATGTAATAACATCTGTAAAACCCAATGCTAAGTATCAGTGAATACAGACAAGTTAGTTGGTTTTACCTTGTAGTCCTTTAAAGTCTCCAAAATAAGTTATCATCTGTAAGCCCTTTTCACTCCTTGTTGGAATTAATTATAGTATAGAGATTATGAATTAGAAGTATCTTCTTACAGATCATTTATCTGGTGATGCAGAATATATGTTAAACCTAAGTGCCTACCATGTTCTATGAGAAGAGATTGTGGCCTCGAAGGTCATATTTTGTCTTAACAGCTGACAGAACTGAAGGTTCAAGTTTTGTACAGATGTGAATGTGAATATGCCTGGGTTAGAGAAAAACGATGCAGTCGTAATTGATCCTAAGCTGGTTAGATTTTGCCAAGTTTAAGAATATGTATTTTGTAGACTTACCACTCAGTAATTCAAAAACTAGATTTTGAACCCTGGAGGGTGATATCCAAATCTTCCTTATCTTTAGCAGAATATGTTTCCTTTATAGGGGTTATTACATGAAGATTTGTGTTTTTTTTTTGTGAATATATAAAGATTTGAATACAGATTCAAATTTATTTGAACTTTAAAGCCAAAAGGAAAGGAAGCTGAGAGCCTGTGTGGTAACGTGAGCTCCTGTTCCCGGCATGGAGAGGCATGAAAACATTCACACAACACACAGCCATGTGGCTGGTCCTTATGGTGACTCTTTTTTCTTTTTTTTGAAGTGGCAGCTGTCTCCTGAAGTGCCTGAGTAAACGGTCAATTGTGTCAGTGAGAGGGAAAAGTGGGAGTTACCTCTTTAGGGAGTATGGCTTGTGCTTGAGGGCGCGGTGTGTGTGAGGCCTGAGGAGAGCTCCCGCTGATGTTTCGTGTCCCACCTGGTGACTTTCCCAGGGCTTCAGGGATCCCAACCAAGGGTTTCTGGGGTGTGAGCAGCAGGCATTGTTACCCACCGAGCCTTCTCCCTGGCCTCCTGGAAAAATTTATTTTTAATTCCTGTTTCCAGAAATGAATTATTAAAATGAGCTTTGTAGTAGAATTCCTGAAGGTAATTAAGAATAGATACTTTCTACCAACTTAGAAATAAGTTATTAAAACTTGAGCTATATCCTTGAAATAGATTTAAAAACCATTTGGATTGCTTAAGTATGTTTTAAAGCTATTTAATTAAGCCATCTTTACATGCCGGTAGGTTTATGTACATTTTAATCGTTGATGTAAATCCAATGGACATCCTAAGAGATCTGCTTCCAGACTCAGTCCTGTCTCTCTTTGGCCATCCAGATGTCTCCAAGAGGCCACATCAGACCTAGTACCATCAGTGGGTTCTTGTTCCACACCCCTCCCCTCTACCCCACCAAGGCAGTGGGGAAGTCCACGAAAATAACTCTGCCCCAGAAGGATTGTAAATCCCACATCAACTGCTCACTTTTGTATCTGAGAGAGTAATCAGACTGGCCTAATTGTGAACAATCCAATTTGACTCAAACTATTGTGAACAATCCAATTTGACTCAAACTATTGTGAAGGGAAGCAGTTCTTGTAAACTTCAGGTATACATTTGGCAAAGATGCTCAGATGACCACGTTGTTTTTAGCTTGAGTCATGCACAGAGCATAGTCATATGTGCTCAGTTTCCTTAAGTGTGATTCTCCTGGGATTTTTGTTGACCATGTAACTTAGCTTTTGTTTTAACAGCTCAGAGATAAGCTTCACACGCAAGTCATTCTAACTGAATTGAAGCAGTTGCAAATACCCAGCTGAAAACATTTCCAAAACATGTGTCCACTCAATAATAAAGGTGCTTGGAACCGCTTCGGCTGAATCCTTTCTCTCAGTATGATCCAAAGTTTCTTCACAATTAACACGCTGCTCCCCCAACAGAGGCCAGCAAGCTTGTCATGTCCTATGTTGCAGCGGTGTGTGGAAAAGGAGCAGAAGTTAACCAAGTAAAGGAGCAGCTTCTCCAGTCCAACCCTGTCCTGGAAGGTAAGAATTTCATGTGTCTTTGGTCACTGTGATTCAAATAGTAAACTGTTCTCAGCACACTTCAACTGCCTGGTGTTCAGGGTTGGAGGAGGACACAGTCCAGGCCAAGGCCTGTTGAGGCACAACCTTGTGGTACTTGGTTTCAAGTACTTAAAACAGGCAATAGCTTGCCCATGGAAAAGGAACGTTCCCATTTAAGTGTTTTTTTGCCATTTGATTTTTATTTAACGTTGATTGGCTTTTTAAAAGATTGACTTGTTTTTGCAGTTGATGGTGTGGGGATGTGTTATCATTCACGGCAGTGCCTGTGGCTGGTTGTTTCTGTTGTCAGGGAAATTGAGGGCTGTAGAAAGCCCAAACCTGGTTATACATATATCTCCCAAGCTCTGTTGCTAGGACTCTGGTAACCAGCTCATATTCTTGGCGGCTGGAAATCCTAGACCAATTCCTGCTAATGCAGGATTCGTGTGGAGGCCTTCTCTTATCTTAGAGGCATCTGCCACCTTGATGCTCATGTGAGCATGTCTCTGCATTTCTTGGGAGCAAGAACAGAAGTGGGCTCCCTGGTGTTCCTTCTCCACCCTCCATGGTCCACACTCCTGACCTCAGGTAGGCTTAAGCACCCCCCAAAAGCTTAGATATGAATGGGAAAGAAGAGACAAAACATTGGCCCATCAATCAAAAATGAGCCTGAGATGAGTTCTTTCACCTAATGGAGCATGGCATGTACCTTTGGTATAAAGCATCCTTATACTTAAAATGAAATTAGGATCTGGGAAGGTGAGTCAATGATAAGAATATTTGCTGCTCTTGCATAGGACCTGGGTTTGGTTCCTAGCACATACATGGCAGATTACAACATTCTGTTAATTCTGGTTCCAGAGAATCTGACACTTCCTTCTGGCTTTTACACACATAAGATACACATTTGGTGGAGATATATATATCCAATACGCACTGTGCAGGCAAACACTCATACATATAAAATAAAACTGAATCTTTTTAAAGACCATGAAATTCCAGCTTTTCTTATTGGTATTAAATTTGTTTTATAGCATGAGCATGTCAGTGTTGTGACTAGTGCAGTTGGATTTCTCAGCCTAGGCTCCCTTGTCCTGACCCTGTCCTTGCTATGAACATAAGGCCCTGCCCTGTGCATTTGTGGCCTCTGCTTGTCAGGTGCCTATTGTACCCTTGTATCTGTTAGGATAAAAAATAACTGCAAAAGTTGGTCGCTGTCCCCTAGGGAGTGAAGAGCACACTTTTAGAATATGGGCTTGAGGAATAGTTCAGGCTAACACTTTGCTCCAAGCACGAAAGGGCAAGATTGGAGCTCACGAAAGCAGAGCTGTCTTGGGGTTGACAGATAACTCTTGGCATGGGGCGCAGGGTCATAATCCCTTCCTGTTGCCTTTTCTGCTTTGGCTCAGCTCCTCCTTCCCTCTTGTTGACGTTCTCGAACTCCAAGCATTTACTATACCTCTGAAACACACTTTATGCTGCAGAGGAGAACCATGCCCACTGCAGTACCTGACTGGCAGGACAGGAAAGGCGTGAAGTCCAGTCAGCCATTACGTTTTGATCTCTACTCGGTTCCAGTGCCTTAACTGGTAGAGACTATCAGAAATGGCAGCTCTTCACTTTGTCAGTCTGAGATTTAGGGTTTTTGCTTCCTGCCTTTGCTTCTAGGTTATGTGCTCCGCACCAGCGGTATTTCTGCGCATGCTTATTTTAGGAATGCTGTGGCCAAAAGGAGCAACATAGCAGAATGCCACAGCTTGCATCTTTGACTAGGATCTTTTATTTGGTGGTATTTGAAACTAGGCAGCAGTGCAGGAAATGGAAGAAATGTCCCCTGTGGGTGTATGTTATCTTTTATGGGAATACTTTGCTTTTTAACTGGAGCTGCTACTGTAAATGAATGTTTAGAACAATGAACTTTATATTTTTTTTTAAAAACCCAACAACTGTGGAATGTGTCTCGGGTGTTCTATAATGGAGCACTTGTTTCGGGTGCTCAGTTCCAAGGCTCCCAATAAAAGACTTGAATGTTTAGGGTTGTGTTTGGTAATGTGCAGCTCAGACTTGTTTGATAAGAAGATGGTTTATGGCTTGCAGAGAGAACTCTAAACCAAGTTCTGGAGCAGCCCTTCCCTTGCCCCTAACTGTCAAACTATAGTACAGTGATCTTCATGTGCCAGCATCTTGAGCTGGGCTTTGGTCCTATACTAATTAGTTAACTTGGCAAGCCTACATTCCAAACCTGGCACAGAAGGCTAGCCCACAAAAGCATTGGGAATGTCACAGTTTAATGGGGACCAGGTAGATGATCCATTGCCATCCAGGTTGTGTTCATGCCTTTTAGTTGGCAGTGGCCATGTGAGGCGTCTCGGGTCCCTTCCTGCTCAGCATGCTTCCTTTTGTGAGTATTTCCAGTGTTTCCTATCTCAGTGTACAGCATGCTGGCCTGTCTTCCTGTGAAGTGAGAGTTTGGTGTCAGGAACTTACCAAACCATTCTTGACTCAAGCATCTCTAATACAATCTTAAGCTTAAGCGTTTTCTGTTGACTTTGTAAATTTTGTGTTAACCCATCTTGAGCCAGCTATGTGTTTGTTGAAACGGGTCTGGCTGGCCTGGTACAGACTATGTAGAGCAGGCTGGCCTTCAACTCAGAGAGATCTGCCTCTTGAGTATTGGGATCAAATGCTTATATTACCACGTTCAGCCATTTATGTGTTTTTAAGTAAAAAGTGTAAAACAGGAGCTGTGAAATGCCACCAAACCTGTTGTCCTGAGGTCAATCCTCTCCAACACCCATGTGGTAGTAGAGAACCAACTCCTCTAAATTGTCTTCTGACTGCTCACTCCCAGTAAATAATAAATAAATAGTTCTTAAAAGACCTGAAACATTGGCTTGACATAAACTATCACACCTCGGGTTTGGCTGCCGAATGGTCTCTCCTAAAAATACCTCTCCCTCTCGTCAGGGTGCTGCTTTCAGGAGGAGTAGGCCGCCTCTCAGGCTCTGTTCTAGGTGACACTTGGTTATCACCCTAATCTTCTCCCCCATTTAACCTGACGAAGTCATGGAGGCTTCCAGAAATGCCATATCTAGCCTCTTGTTCAAAAGATTCATTTCCCTTAACCACATCATCATGGACGGTGTTGCTAGTCTCAAATGTGGCTCCCTGTCACCAAAACATCCTGGGAGGGAGGGGAGCTCAGTGGAAATGCAGAGTTTTGTGTCTCTTCCAGGATGTACTGGGCCGGAGTGCCCTTATACAAGACACTGTGTGAATGGGTTTCCTTCAGGGTTCGAGGTGCCCTGACAGAGCACCCAAGGGATCCCCTCTACATGACTTGCACTGCACTGTTCCTTTCTCTGCTTTCATTGTCCCAGCTTGGCTTGTCACTGTTTGTGCACAGGCTTGGTGAAACAGTCCATTTGCCTCATAGCTATGCTGTCCCCTGTGTGACAAGGACCTTCTGTACCTGGGGCAGAATCACCCAGTGGTTCTCATGGTCCCTCCTTTCAAGGGGAATCCCGAGGCAGACTGGTTCTCTTGAAGCAACTGAGATCAAAACAGACCTGTGCTGTGCAGTGTGGGTCACTTTAGTTCCCTTTGTTTTCTAGAAAGTTTGATTTTGTTCTGCATGTTGGGCATGAAGTAATAAAGTGTGTATTTTTTTATCTCCTTTTAAATGACCCATTTGTCAACTCTCAGCATAGTTCTTACTGTACTGAAGTTATATAATCACATTTACATAAGTAGCTTTATTTCAAAATTAAACAGTGTTAAGTTTCATATGCCTTCTGCAATCTACAAATCTCACCCTCCTGTTTCAAACCTGTAATACTGGAAAATGATCTCTGAAGTAACCTTATTGATCATTTTGGTGGAGGACTAGACACCTAGCCTGCTGCCCACTCTCTAGTTTCCCGTGTAAAGGAATTTAAAGGTGTCAAAATAGGCAAGATTAAATTTAGAGTAATAACTTGAAACAATTCCAAGAATCAGGACTTTTACTTGCTCATTTTCTGTTTAATTCTAATAACTGAGGGAAGTTTTAGAAACATATTAAAATTTCTGCTACATATCTCTGTATGGAAATTGTGGGCAGAAATGCTGCTCCTGCAAGCTGTGTTTGCCAGGATTATTCCTGTCTGGTGCTACAGTTGCTTTGTGTTTCTGCTCAGAAGTATTTTTTTCAACTTTAATGATATATCTGTTTCTTTTTCACCAGCTTTTGGGAATGCCAAGACTGTAAGGAATGACAACTCCTCTAGATTTGTAAGTATTTGTAAGTGCTAACACTAATATTTAGTCCACGTTTGCTTAAACAAGCAGATGTTTAATATTTCCTAATACACACATTTTTAAAGTCAGGTGACAGCCACCCCCAATCGAGACCACTGTACATTCTATAAGAGCCTGTTTGTTTTGTTTTGTTTTCTGAGATTTTTCTTTTCAGTTTTTGTTGGCAAGGTATTTTTATCATGTTTTATCCTCATCTTCAGTCATAATGCTATATGAGTTTAAATAAGGCTGTTTATCATCATTTCTTACTCATCTAGAGTTTGGTATTTAGAAGTCATTAAGACTCAGAAATTCAGTAAAAATGAAAGCCCAAATGAGTGTCGAGTTTGTATACTCTGTTGCCTTTGTCTCTTATTTGATAGCCTCAGAAAGGATGGGATGTATTTTAAAACTTCTTGGAGGTAAAAATCACTAGGATTAGTAAGTGCAAGGGTCTGGGGGGAGGGGAATTGAATACTGAAAACTACTGAAAGCTGAAGCTCATGAATGTCTTGTCCTGGTTGAACTGAAGCACGACTTCTGGTGGCCATGGCTGCAGATCCACCCTCATCACCTGTAGCTTGTGCCTGCATGTTGGTGTGTTTGGTCCTCCCCAGCTCCCTTCAGGCCTCTGATCTTCACAGAGATACAAACACTACTATGTTTTTGCTTTTTGTAGTGCTGGAGACTTTGTGGCCGCTGCACTATACCTTCTAGTACCCCACTTTTTCTCCTCGCTTCCTGTTCCTCCCCTCCCTTCCCCTCTCCTCACTGTTCCCTTTGGTTACAGGGTTTGGTAAGTTCCTCAGGCTGTCTTGAGCTCAGTTTATAACTCTGGTAGGCCTTCAGCTCTCTTGTTTCTATTACTTCAGCATCCTGATTAGGTGGGATTACACATCTGTCCCATTTGGTCTGGCTCCATGAAATTTTGAGATGATTTTTTTCTTCTTTGGTTAAACCAGATTTTTATTTTAAAAGATCACTTACTTTGTAAGCCATCCTCTCACCCAGTGCTTGTGTCATTGGGATTGATTCTGGCAATTTCTGATGTTTGCCCACCGGAGATCCTCCCACACTTCCGCTTTAGATCCCTGTTGACCTTCTTCTTAGACAGGTTGTCAAAAGCTTAAATAAAGAAATGGTCTCAGGTGGAGGTAGTTTTTGTAGCTTAGAAAGTAGAAAGCTAAGTGAGTTCCTAAACCCAAGACTGTGAGCTTCTCTATTGGGTTAGCCTGTTACATTCTTAAAGCCAGTTTTATCTAGGCCTCTTCCTGTTTGGTAACATGGACCATCTCATTGTATGGATAGAATTTGAAGTGAAGGAATTCCAGTGACCAGGCTTCTTTATGTGATAGAAATTTAATTTTGTTTGCAGATTGTGTGCACATGCACTTTTAAAAATATTTACAAGTATATGTGACCATGGCAATACAAAGGCAGAAAATTGCATTGCTTTAAAGGTCATTTTAGTGGCATTTAAGACCCCTGAATGGTTTGGCAGGCAATTTAGCTTATTAAATAGCTTCAGAGAAATCCTCTTATAACATGGATATTAGGATATGAGATTAACATTTGATTATAGGCTAAGTCATTTCATGCCTAGCTTCTCGTAATTTCTCTGTTTTGTGGCCTCTGTTTTTGACTTGATTAATAACACGTTATAACATTATTGATTAATAATGTACATCTTATAATTTTATAATTGTACACTATGCTATTTTATGTGTAATTGTGATATTGCTTGACAGTACCCTTGACTATGCCATGTGCTATCACTCCCCGCTCATGCAATAAGAATTTTAGCTGGGTAGTGGTGGTATATGGTGTACTCGAGAGGTAGAGGCAGGTGCATCTCTGTGAGTTCAATGTCAGCCTGGTCTACAAAGCAAGACCAGGACAGCCAAGGCTACACAGAGAAACCCTGCCTTAAAAAAACAAAACAAAAAACAGCCCACCCTAAAAGTATGGATTTGTTTCTGTGTTTTACTATGAATATAGGTTTATATCACCCATGTAGCCTGTGATCTCTCTTTCTGGTAGCTGGAGTGATCTTTGTAGACAGGTTCCATCAAGCCTCTGTGATGCCCCTTGGCTCTTACAGTGCAGCTCCTGACAGTGAAGCTCCTGACAGGGAAACTCTGTAGTCCTGTACATGCGGGGTGCTCTCCAGACCTGCACGTGTAGGGTGGCATCTTAAATTACTTGTCTCTCCAAATGTTATCTCGGTAACACCTTTGTACACTCTGACATCATCTTGATTTGCTTAAAGTATTTATTACGCTTTAGAATTGCTGTATCAGATTACCTAATCTTGTCCTCATTGATTTGAGATACTTGAAGATGGGTACAAGTCCTCTGACTTCCTTGTGTACCTTTCACACTCTTTAACAATTAAAAGAGTGCATGGTACCACAGTAGACACTCAGAATGCACTTCATCTGTGAATGCCTCTTTTTAAGTCTATGAACTGGTCAGGGAAGGTGTCTAAAAGCAGTTATGACACAGATGATACATTTTTAAGTTTTCAGAAAGCTATGGGCAAAGTTTAATGGACTTTTAGAGAAGATGCTAGGGTAGAAGACAGTGTTAAAGGGACTCAAAACCTAAGTGGGTTGAAATCAACTGGAGGGCAGGAATTGGCCTGGCATCCTGACAAAGCCTGGGCTTGCGTTTACCATAGTGTGTCGCTCATCCTAAGAGTGTATGGAAGGAGGTTTAAGACCAAGGGCTAGAAAAACTAAGATTCCAACTGGAGTGTGCTCAGAGTCAACTTTCATGTCCTGCACATTGTTTGTAGGTTACAGGAAGCTGCAAGTTATTTCCAGCTGGACGGGTGACATAATGAGAACCAAGCTGGAGATGAGCCCTGAGGGTGTGCCTGCCATACAGCACTAGGGCCATTCCTTCAGCAAGGAAATCCTCACAGCTGTCCAACAGCCACTGGTGCTTGGCTTCCTGTGCCCTCTCTGCATTCTCCAGTACCCTCTGGCACCTCCTTCAGCCCTCAAACAACCAGTCCTATGCCCAGTGGCTTGCCTGTGCCTTTGTCCCTATATACACCTGTATGGTTGCTTTGGGGGGGTAGGGGGTAGGGGGGAGCATTGTGTCTAAATACCTTACAAAGTGAACTTAGGAAGGATTTATTTTGGCTTACAATTTGAAGAGAAACATTCATCATGGTTGACGGGACAGACCCTGACACTATGCCGTCTGTCCTTTGATTGGTCCCCATGTCCAAAAAGGTTCCACAGCTTCCCCAAACAGCACCACAGCTGGGACCAAACAATCACACTCAAGAGGTAGCACCTGCCACCTTGGAAGATTTCCAGCTCCTTTCTCACTAGACCCTCTACCTTCTGTTTGGATCCTGTTGCTGCCGGTGCCCAAGGGACTCTTGTTATCTCCTGGAAGGTGTTTCCCCAGCCTCCTCTTCAGTTTCCTTTCTCCAGCCGCTTTGCCTCCTGTGTCCTTGCTGTTCTGTAGGGTCTCTCTGTCAAGCCTGAGCTTGTCCCTGCACTTCTGGCTGGCTCTCAGTTTGGGTTCATCTTTTGCTGCTCCTCCTGGAAGCTATCAACAGTTCTCCCCTAATCTGTGCAGCCAGCTGAGGCCCTGATCCCTTGCTATCCGTTGCATCTGCTCCTGCTCCTTTCCAGTCCATTACACACTAGTCAGGTGATTTTGTGGATGGCAAATCTGATCGTGCTTTCTTGTTCAGGAGCCTTCAGTAACAATGGCTCACGTCAGGAGAATGTCAGAAAGTCACAGTGCTCTGACTTTGGTCCCTAGCCCGAAGCCCCCTTCACTCCCCTGGTCCTTGTTATGCCTGCTCTCTAACTCCTGCCTGCCTGACTGCAGAGACTTTGCACTTACCCTGAACTCACTTCTTCTTCTGCCCTTGTCCTCACTCCTTGCATCACTGTGTTCATTCAGGAGCTGTGGTAGGCTCATCTTCCACCTCACTGTCCTGTTTAGCAGGCTACTAGGGCCTTCCCAGCAGCAACTGTGTCCGGTTTTTCCCTTGGCCTTTTCAACCTAGAAGAAATGATTTGGAGCCATTTGCTCGATGCAAGTGAAGATTTTAAAAGCATAGATGGCGATGGAAGACGAGATGGCGAGGAGCATCTATAAGCTAATAAAGAATCACAAATTGCATTGTTGACTAAGTGCCATGTGGTCATGTTTTTCTCCCTTCCTATCACATTTTGAAAATTAATGTAAATCTTGGGGGAAATTATATACAAAGTGTCTGACTGTGATTAAGGTAGGGCACGAAACAAAGCAAAAAAAAAAAAAAGCTTTTACTTATTAAATAAGCTTGCACATTTCCAAACACAAAGCAGCTGCCGTGGTTATTCTGCTGTTCTTGGTATTCTTCAGCGAGGCAGTTGCAGAGTGACTCTGTAAACTTCACAATATTAAACTCCACATGTCTTAAGATACTGTCCTTAAGTGTAGTGAACATTGGCTCTATATAATCTAGGTCAAAACCCACTAAAAGTAGTCTTTGATTCTGAGCTGTGACGCCTCATCATGGTTTGATGGTTGGAGAACATAGGAACATGGAGTGTTAAGGTTCACAGAGTTCATTGCCGTGGCTTAAAACATATTTGCTTGTAAAGTGAAAGGACTTACCTCTTAAATCAGTTTCTCTGCCAAGATTGCTACTGTTGTGTTCAGTCCTGATTTGAGACTGTATACTTTTCAGGAAGTTTGACCATAATCTGAAGTGGAAAAGTCATGTGTTGGAAAGGATGCCCACCCTCCTCCTTGTGTGTGTGTGTGTGTGTGTGTGTGTGTGTGTGTGTGTGTGTGCGTGCATGCTCGTGCGAATGTGTATGTCAGCAATGATCTGCTCTTAAATTAGCCACAAGCTAGCTGCTGGTAAGCCCTTCTCTGGAGGGCCACAACTGCGGAGATGAACTTACAGAGTCTTTCTTTGACAGGGCAAATATATGGACATTGAATTCGACTTTAAAGGCGATCCGCTGGGAGGGGTGATAAGCAACTGTGAGTATTTTACTTGGCTCTTTATAAAGCACTTGAGAATAATAAAACAAGCTTTTAAAATTTAAATACAGTGTCTTGAAGAGATGGGAAGAAGTGTATTTACTTTTCTAAAAATTTTTAACCATTGCATTGCAGACTGCTTTATAAGATAATATAAGATATATATGTAAAGACACATATGTATACATACATATACATATTTTTTGTTGTTTTTATGAGAGAACCTTACTGTCACACCAAACAGGCTCCAAAACTTATGTATCATTATGGTTGGCTAAATACTGTTAAAGATCAATTTATTGTTACCTTTGTTTAGAACTCTACTGAAGTATTTGTACTTACTGCATTGTATCTCACAGGTTGTTAAACTTGTCTGGTATGAAGGAATATCCTCCAAGGGTGATTTTCCTTAACAAAGTATATTCTGTGGTTATAATAAAACCTAAGGAATTTATTAACTAATTTTGTGGTGCTGAGATAGAACCCAGGGCTTCACACACACTGGGCAAGTATACTGACCCTTAAACTTAAAATAGAAATAGGTGATTTTTTTTTTTTTACTTTCTTTGTTGTTTGTTTGTTTGAGATAGGGTTTCTCTGTGTAGCCCTGGCTATCATGGAACTCGATCTGTAGGCCAAGCTGGTCTCGAACTCAGAGATCCACCCGCCACTCAAAGTCTTGGGATTAAAGGTGTGTACCACCACTGCCCAGCTGAAGAGTTGATTTTAAATTTATAACTTTTTAAAGGAGGTTTTTATTTAATACAGTGAGCAGACCTTTACTTCGTAGTTCTTTTGAGATTTGTGACCTCACTTCTGGGATATCTAGATAATGGAAATATAGTATAGCTGTTATTAAAATGTGGAATCATTAGCTCCTTCTGAATGTGACTGGAGTAAGGAGGTTATCAGGACTGGGTGAGGGCTGCTCAGGGGCTCCAGGGTTTGTGGGCTGTCCGGAGTGAGCCGCAGCAGCTTAGCTGGTGTGCCTTCATTGCCCTGATGTTTCACCTTTCGATTTCAAATGTCATTTGCTTGGAAATCAATCGTATGTGCCCCCAGCCATTATCTTGCTATCCTCTTGGATGTTCTGGATGTTTTTAGGATCATAATACCAGACCTCCCATTGCCCATTCACCGCAGAGTGCTACAGGTACCTGTTAGAATGAAAATGAATATAAGTCCAGACAAGATAAGGAAATGACAGGGCTGTCTAAAATGTTCAGAACACCCTCATTGGTTTGTTGCAGTAATGGCATTTCTTTTTCTTTAAAAAGATTTAAATTTTTTAAAAATTAGAGCCAGGCAGTGGTGGCGCATACCTTGTATGTCAGGACTTCTTAACCATTTTGCACCAGCTTATTTTTCTGAATGACACATTGGTAACTAACTGTAAATGGAGATGACTAGCAAGAGAAGAAAGAGGGGATCATAGGAGTCTCTTCTAGCAGTCTAACCATTAGTCTACCCTGCTTTTGTCCAGCTACAAGTGATTTAGGTAAATGAGAATATAAGAAATGGAAATATCTTTGTTTCTTATTAGGAAATGGAATGTTAAACTTAATTAGAGTTCTATGATGTAACTTCCATTAAAATTCTCATATGTGATGTATGAAATTTTGCAGTGATGCAACTATCTTAAGAGTTTCATGCACTCCTGAAACTAATGTTTCACTCATGCTCTGTAAATAAATCTTGTCCAAAAAAAATATTTGCTTACGAAGATGAACTTCAATAGGAACTTTCTTGTCTGTTATTGATGCATTTGTGTTAATAGATGTTTGCTTATGTCTCACCAAGAAGAATAAAAATCATATAATGTTTTCCCAACCCAAAGATGCTGTTATACTGAGACAATGGTTAACTTTGAAATTAGTGTTGCTCAAAATAATAAAATTAAAAAAAAAATTAGAGCCAGGCAGTGGTGGCGCATACCTTTTATGTCAGGACTTGGGAGGCAGAGACAAGCAGATCTCTATAAGTTCAAGGCCAGCCTTGGTCTACAGAGTGAGTTCCAGGACAGCCAAGCTTACACAGAAAAACCCCATCTCGACAAAAACAACAGCAACAACATTTTAAAATATGTATATGTGTATGTCTGTGTCTGTACATGTGAGTGCAGGTGCTAGTGGAGGCCAGGAGAGGGCGTTGGATCCCTTAGAGCTGTGGAGTTACAGGTTGCTGTGAGCTGCCTAATGTGAGTGCTGGGAAACTAGCTTGGATCCTCCAGAAAAGCAGCAAGCAGCAAGCAACCACTGAGCCATCTCTGCATCCCAGCATTCCTTTTTCAAGTGAAATATTTTACAGAATCTGAGATATCAAATGGAGGAAATAAAACATGATTTGGTGAAAGAAGAGGCAGGTAGCCCATAGCCCTTGAGCCCCAGGTGTTCGTGATCTCTTCCTGATCAGCCCTAGGGTCAGAGGAGTGCTATGCAGAAAGTGCTGCTTTAAGGAATTTGAGCATACTATGTAGCCAAATTTATGGGGTATGTTGGTGGGAGGGAGAGGAAGGGTGGACGAGAAGGAAGAGGGAGAGAATGAGAACACACACATATACTGTGGGTGCTCATAAATGTATGGAGGCCAGAGATAATGTCTGTGTCTTCTTCAGTCACTCTCCAGGTATTTTTTGAGGTGAAATCTCTCACTGAACCTGTTGCTCAAAGATCTGGCTTGACCACTGGCTAGCATGTCCCAAAGTTCTTACCTCTGTCTCCCTAGTGGTATTACAGGCACATGTCATAGAGCCCAGGGAGCTGGACTCATGTTGCCATCCTGTGTGGCAAGCACTTTATCAACGGAGCTATCTTCCAGCCCCCGAGTAGCTGAATTTTAAAACATAAAATTTTCATCACAGTTGACAGACATGGCTAGCGTTTTCTCATCTTTGGAATAATGGGAGTGAATTAGGTGAATTCTGTGTTCCTTCCCAGTTCAGCTTTTTGCAGTTCTTACATGATTTAACTTTTCGCTTTGGTCTGTCTCGCTATATACTTTTGTATGCTATCCATTGTGATCGCACATATTTGTAAGAATGTATCATTATAAGGGAAATGCCTTGAAGGGAAAGTTCTAATACGCAGTGAAATTGGATAGGATACTGCAATTTAGATTACACGATTTTATATGCCAAATATGGAAGCGAAGTATTCATGCAGTACGCATATGCTGTAACCAGAAGCAAATGCTTGTGGCCCCTACCAGACTGCCTGGGCAGACTCTCTGACGTGCCTGGCAGCTGATGAGGGCTGCCTGGGAAGGGGGCTGACTGAGTTTGAGACCGTTTTCAAGAACGGTTGCTTTTAATTTGGCAAGCTATCCATAATCTTTTAGCACTTTCTTTTTATAAGGCGAATCAACTCTAGGTATTACATTATTAACCCTGGTTACTACGTTAACTAGTCATTACGAGGATGGCAGCAGTGGGACACAGAACGTGCAGCTGCACAGTCTAGAACGATTTAATCAATAGCGTGCTTGAGGATCCTGTGAAGGTAATTAGGAGTAATTTTAGATCTGAAATTTAAGTGCAAGTTTTAAACAGAAATCACGCCCTGACGTAAGAATCAGAAGATTCTTACAGGATATCCATGGAGAATAAGTACTAAACACTTCTTTTCCATTAAGATTAGTATGCCTGTGTGAATGAATTTCATATGGTCCTGGTTACTATTTGTTCCCACAAGAAAACTGTATTAAAATTTGTGAAGTGGGAACACCCTGGCACTTCAGAGTATCCTTTGCTTTAGCGAGGAAAGGCACACATTAGTGGTGGAACAGGAAACCTAGCCCCGTATGAACGGGGCTGACCTGGTGGCCAGAGCTGCTGGGCTGACTTTAGTGCGTGTACAGCAATGGGTGAGTCCCCTTGGGAGACCATGACAAGTTAGGTTCTTGCAGCCTGGAAAAGAACACAGGCTTTGCTGCTTTGTAGAAGATATACATTGCTTCCTGACCCAGCAACCACTAGTAAAGGCACAAATTGTTACCGGCTAAAATTATTACCCTGAGAGAGAGCTGCAAGAACCCTCTAGACAGTTGTATGTGTGGGAAGTGGAAAACGGAGTCCAGCAGCTCAGCTCCCTCTTTCTAAAAGAGAGAGACAGTAAAATTTTAAGTCTGGAACTTGAAAGTTACAGATCCCGAGGGTGGTGCCACTAGGGAGGAGGCGTAGTTAAGATGGAAGGTGGCATGTGCTCTCTTGAGTAGAGAAAATAGAATTCGGAAGTGCATGCGGGTACTCCTCTGATCTGCTGGCCATGGCTTGTTGGTCACATTCTCGTCACTTGTTTTCGAAGAAACTGGAACCTTTGAGAAACCAGTTCTTCTTCTTCTTCTTCTTCTTCTTCTTCTTCTTCTTCTTCTTCTTCTTCCTCCTCCTCCTCCTCCTCCTCCTCCTCCTCCTCTTCCTCTTCCCCTCCTCCTCCTCCTCTTTCTTCTTTCTTCTTTCTTCCTCCTTCCTCCTCCTCCTTCTCCTTCTTCACCTCTTCCTCCTCCACCTCCTCCTCTTTCTCTTCCTCTCCTTTTAATACTCCCAGGTACCTTCTTAAATCTGTGCTGATTGGAAGCAATTAAACTGGAAAAATATGATATAAATCCCCAGGGTTTTTATCTGCTCAAAGAATAGCACAGAGAGGCATCTGCTCTGAAAATAGTTTCTAATTTCAAGTGAACCATGTAATATGTAAAGTAAGGTGAAAACTCTGGCTGCTGCACCCCGTTTGGGTATCAGGAGCCTCACATGACGGACTGGAGAGAGGCAGGCAGCCCTGGTTGTCCCATTTCATCTTTTGGGGCATATACTGCAAGAGCACAACACTTAACTGTTTGTCACCATGATCTGTGACAGCAAGTTACTGAAGTTCTCTGGTCTTCCGCATCTCGTCCTTCAAGTGAAAATAATAGTGTTGGGCTCGGTGAGGTTCAGTTATTTATGAGCTCTGATTGTTTGTTGTGCTGCCTGGCCCCTAGGAAATGCTAATAAATGTTTATTTTCCACTATTCAGTACTGATTTGGTCATAGTCTATAGCCTATTTACCAAATACGTATTCTATAGGCACAGAGACAACCATCTATTGCCAAAGACCCAGCAACCAAGACACACATGCACATCACACATGCACACAATGAATCACATGTAAATACGTGCTTTTGAAAAGTTTAAGAAGCAGAGCTCCACATTTAGTGTATAATTTTATCTGTGTATTTGGCTGTTTGGTAATACTGGGGATTGAATTTGGGACCTCCTGCTTATGTACTCCACCGCCAGGCCGTATCCCCATTCTCTCGCCCACTGTGGAAGACAGCATGGAGGAGCTGTTCCCAGTGCCTTCTCAGATTGGAACTCAGGTTTCCAAACATGGTGCCTTGCACCTCTTCCTAGTGATCCATTGCACAGACCAACAAGTTTATTTCAACAGCCGCCATTGGACACCTTTTCAGGAATGGCCGCCATAAATTCTCATTCTGTGTCCACACACTTGGGTTGTCCTGTTCTCATTAGCCCAGGGCTTGGTCATGAGGTTTGCTGCAGTCAGTGGAACAGTTATCAAGGAGACATTGGAAACACTGGAGTTCACTTCTTCCTGTTTCTGGAGTCTTTCTTCACTATGGTGTGTACCAGCCCACAGTCCTCTTTTGGGGACAGAAGAGAGGAATGAAACGAGCTGCTCAATATGTGTTTGGGGCCATTGCCTATCAGTTGTTACCAAAGACCAAGAACAAGCTCTGGGCTGATCAGCCTCGTCTGGTTCTTACCGGAATTGCTCAGGGCTTTGCACTGCTAAGATTTTTTAATTATTTTTTTCTTTTTTTATTTATTACAATTTATTCATTTTGTATCCCAGCTGTTGCCCCCTTCCTTGTCTCCTCCCAGTCCCATCCTCTCTCCCTCTTTTCTTCCCATGGCCCTTCCTCAGTCCTCCTCCCCTTCCATCTGACCCTAGCCTCTAGGTCTCATCAGGACTGGCTGCATTGTCTTCCTTTGTGGCCTGGTAAAGCTGCTCCCCAACTCAAAGAGCCATCACTGAGTTCATGTCAGAGACAGCCTTTGTTCCCCTTCCTAGGGAACCCACATAGACACTGAGCTGCCATGTGCTACATTTTGTACAGGGGTTCTAGGTTATCTCCATGCATGGTCCTTGTTTGGAGTATCAATCTCAGAGAAGACCCTGAGCCCAGATTTTTTGGTTCTGTTGCTCTCCTTGTGAAGTTCTATTCCCCTCCAGATCTTTCTATCTCCCCCTTCTTTCATAAGATTCCCTGCATTCTGCCCAAAGTTTGGCTGTGAGTCTCAGCATCTGCTTTAATACCCTGCTGGGTAGTCTTTCAGAGGCCATCTGTGGTAGGCTCCTGTCCTGTTCCTTGTTTTACCCTCTTCAGATATCCATTTATCTAGGGAAAATCTTACCCAGGGACCTCCTTCTTGCTAAGCTCCTTTAGGTGGACAGATTTTAGTATTATTATCCTATATTATAGGTCTAATAAGTACTTATATGTGACTATATACCTTGTGTGTCTTTCTGATTCTGGGATACTTTAGAGTGCTTTCTTAACAGTCCAAACCACCCCGTTATAGACATTTTTGGACAAGTGAGAAATAGGCATAGGTATCCAACTAGCAAAGAGTTCTGCTGCAGTAAAAGGTAGGGTTGAGGAGAGTAGCTTCTGGGTTGTCGCCTGAAGGCTTAGGTGTGCCTGTAGCCCTCTGGCAGCTGGAAGTGAAGAAGCCATCGTTGGCATTACCTGTCCATGGCATCTTTCTGTGACCATCACCTCATCTGTCTTGTGAACTGCCTGGATCGAAGAGCAAAGCCATCATGTATGTAGTAGGAAGACCCCAGAAAGGTGCAGGCCATGTGCATGTACCTCATCCCTGGACCTTGCTGTGCAGTTGCCCCTCCTCCTGCCTGGGAAGAAGGGGTGATGAAGGAGCAGAGTCAGCTAGGCAGTTCCTCTGGGAAGCTCCTCCTCCTGAGAGAAGTAGGAAGGCAGAGAAAATGAGCTGTCCCTCCATGAAAGGTAGAGGTGAAATCATGCTTTTAATTCCTTTTCTTACATCTCTTCTGAATTCATGGTACAGTTTTTTCCTGTCCTTGTGTGTTGTCTCCCTTGTGGCATATTGTTTAACCTGTATGTGCCACATTCTTGCTATTGTAGGAAATGGAACATAGATTTTCTAGTGAAACCATGAGTTCTGCTCAGTAATTCCTGGTTATTTTGTAGTGGAAGGAGAGGTATGTAGTTATTTAAGACAAGGAGAAAAATGGTTAAAATCGAATAGTAATAATTTCATATATTGCAGGGACATACTGTTTGAATGAGCCTTTTGCCTTAGTGAGCAGGCCTATGTTAGCTAGATGAAACTTGAGATGTTTTCCTGCTGTATTCATCTGGAACCAGAGGGAAAGTGTAGGGCCTCGGGGCAGTCAGCATTCTGAGTCATGGGCTTGCAGAAATCCCGGTCCACTAGTAGAACTGTGACAAAGGTGACCCTTCTGCAAGCCTCTGTGGAGAACGTGGCCATTTCATATTCTTGTTTCCTCTTTTTGATACTCTTTCTTGGTCTGACTGTAGTAGCGACCATTGATGAGATTTAATCATTTCCTTCTAAACACCCGGTGGTTTGGGTGGACACGTGGTCTTCACGTTCCCCTTTTCTCTGTCTAGACAGTCACTGAGGGGAGGGACAGCAACCGCTTCAGTGGAGGCGAGGAGGCCATGGAGGACAGTGCCTGCAGCTTCCGCTAGTCCATTCGGCATGGGACCTCTTCCTTGCCTAGGAGAGGGATTGTTTATAAAACAAAGATACTTTTCCCAGGCAATCTAGTCCTTTTTTGTAATGCCCTCTAGTCCTTTTTTGTAATGCCCCAGGGTAGTGAGATTTTTTTTCTTCTTCTTCCTCACCCTTTCATTAATTTTACTCATTTTAATTTTATTGCCTGTTTTAAAAAGCCTTCATCTTCCAGCTAATACAATCATGTTTTTTTTTTAATTTTTATTTTATTTTTTTACAGTTTGTCTAGGAAAGGTGTCCTAAGACATGAGCAGGCACATGAACATCTAAGGATTAGCTGCTAATTTTTCAAAATTAGTCCCTGAAGTGAAGACCAGGTCCTTTGTGGCAGTGGTCAGTTGGTGATGGCCGGCTGGCCGGGAGAGCAGGTCCCAATGTTTGTTTGCCCCCCGTCGTTTCTCCTGCATGGCTTAATTATCTCTACAGAATGTGAATTTATGTTGAACTTTAATGTCTTGAGATGCAGTCGGGTTGGGCTATCTGGAGATTCTCACGTGCTCTCTTCACCAGCTATTCCTGGCATCTAGAAATAACTTCTCGGAATTGCCCTAGCTGAGGCTTGGCCAGTGCTGGCGGGAGTCCCGCAGGCCGCAGAGTGCGGCTGGTTGTGCTTTCACTTCATTCAGGGCACACGGAAGTAAATTAACGGTCAGAGGTGAGACATCCCGACAGTGAATTGTGTTTTTGGTCTCAACTTTGAGTAATTGTTTGATACGGCTCCATGCTGTTTGCTTGTTGGTACATGCACCTTCAGCACGGCGCACCAACAGGGAGAAGTTTCAAGCATTAGTAAATTATTTGGGGGCAAACATCTCCTCTAATTACTTTTCTACCTGGAAGCTTATGACTTACATGAAAAGTCATAAAGAAACTGAAATAGGCTCTGGGGTAATAGAGTAAGCATTGTAAGTAGTAAAACCTTCACCTGCTTTGTAATAAAAGCGTCCTCATTTTGTGAGGGAACTGCTGAGTGAGTTCACGGATTTCATATAAAGTCCGGCGTTTCCTGAACGCTTAAGTGTTTTACATTCTTTTCTTTTTACTTTCCCCTGAAAAATTACAGAGCCTAACCGTGAGCCCCAGGAAGCAAAGCTCTGGGGTCACATTCTGTCAGTGTGATGTGAGCCTCAGAGGAGGCGCTCACAGCCGCATGTGATAACAAATGGAAAGGAGGTTGAGATTCTGCCTCTACTTCCCTTTTTAAACACATGCACAGTGAGTCATGTTTAAATATGGCTGTCATTCCTGACCATACCAGTATGTGCGTGGGTCAGGTACAGTCAGTCAGCATCCGTTGTCACATCACTGGGCTTTTAACTCCATGATGGTAACGGCAGTGAATCCGACAGCCATTGCTGTTTCTGCATTCTCTCTTACCTGAACATTTTCCAAGGGGACAGGTGCCAGGCTAAGCAGTGTGTTGTAGTTGCACAGTGTGGCCGCTGTGTCACATGTTTTCTGAAGGTCTTATTTTATATCTTGAGCGTGAGAAATGATGTGTAAGTGCTGCCAAGCATGTTTGTCCCCGTGACTAAGGTGCCATTGCTAGGCAAGAAGAAGCAGGCTGGGGAGGTGTCCGATGCTTAGGGGATGTGCCAGGACTTCTAGAGATCTGAAAAGTGCCTGGAGGTCTCAGTTACACTGCCTTCCTCACTCTCACTTTCTTAGTCATAAGCAACTTGCCATCTCTGTGTGTGTGGTGGGAGGGCATGCATGCACTGCGGTGCCTGTGTAGAGGTCAGAAGATGATTTCATGTGTTGGTTCTCTTCTACTTTGTTTGAGGCAGGGTATCGATTTCACTGATGCACTACCAGGTAGCAGACTGCTGAGATTTTGGGGATTCTCCTGGCCCCTTCCATCACACCAGAGATGCACTGCCCCATCTGGTTTTACTTAGGTTCCCAATACCCCAACTCAGGTCCACATACATGCTTGGCAAGTGCTTTATCCACGGAGCTCCCCAGCCGTCAACTTGACTTGTCACCTGAAAAGACTTTACGTTAGTCCGTGTGGCATAGTCACTGATTTGTAAGCCAGGAGGAGGAAAGCCTTCATGCTTACTCATTCCTGAATAGTTCCTGGTGCGTAGGGCGTGAATGGTGATGATCCCACTGAAGGAATTTGTATGTGAATGGACAAAGCCCAATACAGCCCTTGTTTGTATTTCCCAAGTCGTCAGTCAGTTACTTTCTTCTGGGCGTGGCAACTTCCTTTCAGGATTAGCTTCTCAGTGAAATCGCTGCCCCTCTCCTCAACACCCGAGTTTTTTGTTCTAGGATTGTGCAGTACTGTAGATCTCTTGGAAGTTTGACTGCTTGATAAGTAAAGCCACTCTATATTTTTACCCATTTTATTTTTCTGCACTCATTTTCTGCACAAAAAACAATGTTTGAAATTCATTGCTTTAGACATCATGAATATTGCACACTGCTTTTCCCTTAAGTTACTGATTGGTGCATTTTACTTTCTACCTGCCCCCCCTTTTTTTTTCTCTAAATGTCAAGTCTTCATTTTTCTTCACCCACCGTTTGGGGGCATCTCAAGTTTCGAGACTGTTGGAAATGACTGTAAACTATCTGTACTATCTCATTTCTGATATTTTTGTGCTGAAATATATTTTCTTTTTCCGATTGGCTTAGTATGTGTCTTTCATCCCATCTCTTCATTCGTACAAACAACCCCATGTGTTTAGAGCACGCTGGATTTTCCATTCACCAAAGCTTTGTTGTTGAATTCTCCCACCCTGTATCCTCAAGTGCCTCTTGTAGATGCCACAGATACAAATGGAAACTGTCAGTGCAGATTCTTCGGGAGCCTTCGTGGTGCTCTTTTAACCCCACGCCCGTTAAATAATATTTGGATTTCAACATGGTTAGGCCCGAGTGTGCTGGTAACGTCAGTAGAGAGAACTGATGGTCTAAAGTGGTGATGGTCTAAAGTGGCCTGGCTCTAGTGGCTTATAACTAGAAAACTGTGAGGACACATCTTCTAGACCCTCTTTCCTATCTCTGGAGACTTAGCAGGATTCTAGGCAGGAGGAGACTGCTGTCTGTAATTCGCTCATGATGTTATTATTCTTTTTCATTTCTGGGTAAAAGTCTGAAAACTTGATGGGACCTTGAGTTTGAGAGGTGAAATACCACAAAATCCTTAAACTTGGGAGATTTAGAAAATGCACTCTAATTCTCGCAGAAGGTGGTGGGCATAGGTGGATCCTGGAAGGTACAGCTGGGTCAGATGGTCTGATGGTGTGCCCTGAGTTCCCAGATACCCCTGCCTGCTGGTCATCATGATGCCTTGCAAACCAGGTGCTGTTGGAGAAGCACGTACCATAGGGAACCTTGCAGCTGGAATTTTAGCATTGTAATTATTATGTGGGTCTGAATGGGTGCAATGTCAGTGCTTTCACTTGTAACATTACATTTTAAAGACTTTATAATATAACCGTTAAAAAGAGGATGTTAGTATCAAAAGCTATTATCTTGAGCGGACTTGTTGGATGTAACTTCTTAATTTGGTGATTTAGTTGGTTTTAGTTGAGTTGTGCTTCTTTTTCAAAGTAGAATTTAAAATATAGCTTCTTTTATTGTTTTGTTTTATTAGTAAAAAACCAATGAAAGCAAGCATGATATATGTGAAGGAAAATGAATTCTATACAATTTAATTTTGTTTGCTTTTTTCCTTTTAGATCTGTTAGAGAAGTCTCGTGTTGTCAAGCAGCCGAGAGGTGAAAGAAACTTCCACGTGTTCTATCAGCTGCTCTCCGGGGCCTCTGAGGAGCTCCTCCGTAAGCCTGTGTTTCCATGTCTGCTTTTTATTGTCAGAGCATTTTCTGAAGCATTCTCTACGACACCCCTTGTGTATATTTTCCCCTATCGATGTTTTCACTTCATCTTGTTCTGGCTGCTTCTGCCACACCCCAGCATTTCTTTCATATTTCTGTAGCTCACCAAGGACCAAGTCATATGCCTCAGATGTGTTAAGCCTTATAGTCAGGGAAGGGCCTCTCACAAATCGAGGACTGCAACACTTAAGGAAAGAAAATTGACCACATAGTAAAGCTCTGCTGTTGTATAAGAATGTTCTCAGGATTTAAAAGGTGTGGGGAGTGGTGAGGGCTAGAAGGCTCAGTGGATGAAGGCGCTTCCCTCAAGCCTGACAACCCGAGTTCCACACCGGGACTCAGGTGGGGGTGTAAGGAGAGCACCGAATTCCATGACCTCTACCCCACAAATGCATGTATATACACTCAGACCTGTGCAGTAGGAGTTCACAAGAAAATTATTCATCATCCAGTAGTTCAAACAGGAAGAGCTACGGAAGGTCAGTCACACTCAGGGAGTGTGTCAGGAACACTCTTGCGTTCGCTGCTTTTCTTTTTTCCGTGACAGAATGCTCAGGGAGAAGCAGTAGAAGAGAGGAAAGGTTGATTTGGCTCGTGGTGCACAGGGTAGAGGGGTGACGGTGAAGGGGTGCTGGCAGCAGTGTTTGCGCTGGAGGGGTGGGGTGCGAGGCCGCTCACACCTGAGCTCAGAGAGGTGGGGACTGGGGTTCACAAGGCTCATGCTGGGCCCCAGGGATGGTGCCGCCCACATTCCCAGTGTGTCTTCTCTGTTAAATCTCCCTCAAAACATCTAGACGTTTGTCTCTCAGGGGCTTCTAACTTCAGTTGACACTGAAAATTAACCTTGTTCACCACGCTCACTAACACTCAACGTTTGCACATCAAAGCCTATTAGCAAAGCGCTGGACGGGGAAAGGGGGGAGGAATGCTCTGAAATCTAGCCTCACAGTCCACTGATGTCAATATCCGATCCACTGATGTCAATACCGGTCCCCACACAGGGGCACAGAGTGATCAGAGCTTGTGCCATGTATTAACCATCTTCTGGGATGTATCACTCCAGAATAATTCATAGGCCATAGGCGTCCAAAGCCAATTAATATGAAGAACATTCCCCACTCCCCTGTGCTTATTCATCCATAGTGACACTGTTTCCCAGCAGCGGTTACAAAGGTGGGTTTAGGAGAACACAGCTACTGATGTTTGTGCATCAGTTCCCATGGCTGACGTGATACATCATACAAAGGACACTTTATCCGAAGGGTAGAAAACAGAATCCTGAAGAGGAGTATATTTGTTGAAATGACTTATCCGTTTGTATGCATGACTCAACAGACAAGCTTAAGCTCGAGCGGGATTTCAGCAGATACAACTACCTGAGTCTGGACTCTGCCAAAGTCAACGGTGTGGATGACGCCGCCAACTTTAGGACTGTGAGGGTAAGCCTTCGATACACTTTAAAAATGGGTAACTCCTTACTGCCTAGCCGGAGCTGCTCACAGTTCAGTTTTCTCTGCGTTATAATTTACGCTCCCCCGGTTTCAAACATGTTCAAGAATTCACTATGTTTTTGGTTTTATACTAACTTAACAATTGCAGAACGTTTAGAAGGCTGTGTTTACTAGGGCGTGCTGTTTTACCATTTATGAAAAGGAGCTTTCATTTATTGTCCTGGGACTTGACTCTCAGTGTGGACTGAAATTCTGAAGTGTTTTTATAGCCAAAGTTAATTTCCAAATGTGAAAACTTGCCCTTGGGTCCTGTTAGGTCAAAAGTATTTTTAGGCAGAAAAATCCTGTTTTTAAGAAGATTTAGAAAATGATGCACACATCAGAAGAATCCACATTCCTCATTCATTAGGAAAGAAGCAGTTTTTACATAACTTTTTTTTTTTGTCTTTCTGTGCACGCACTTTCAGAATTGCTCTCATCATGGCATTATAGTAACTGGGATTTGCTTTCAAATGAGACAGCTGGGGCTGTGGGGGGTGGGGGTGAAGCCAGTTTGGCACCCCTTAATTGTCAAAGCTGAATGAAGAGGATGTGGGGTCCTTCCCTTGTTGTTGTACTCGTGTGTCTGTTTGAAAATCTCCATAATAGAAAGTGTACATTACTCGAACTGCTGTGTGGACTTGTCACACACATACAGAAGATGATCATACCAGCTGTTCACAGGAAGAGTGCCATTGCATAGCACCATATAAACACCCACATATGGAAGCAATAGCCTGGGCATGATTTTATTTAAGACTGGAGCCCAAGGCCAGCTCTGTTACCACTTTGCCTGGCACATAGTTGGCACCCCATGCTCATTTGTTAATGAATGGGTGTCCCCTGAACCCTTTGGGGCACCTCACCTTTGCAAGCTGCTGTTTTTCTCATATGTGAAATAAGCAAGATTGTTTCTGTCACCGGAGGTTGTAGATGAAACATCTTGTTTGGTTTTGTTCCTAGAAGCACAAACCCTGTGTGTGTGTGTTGGGGGGGGGGGGCGGTAAGGGGGAAGCCATCTCTGGACAGCAGCTGGTTGATTGAAAGGGGGGAGGGGAGCTCAGCTCTCAGCCTCCTCCATCTTCCTGTCTGTGTACCAAACTGCCAGAAGGGTGCACAGTGCCTAAGAGGCCCTTAAGACACAGTTTGGAACCATTGAGCAAGATAATTGCTTTGTGTTTTCAATTGCTGTATTTTTTTTAACCCCAGAAATGATTCTGTTATCATTTACTAAATTTCATTATTTGTTAAAACAAGCAAACAGTAACAACAAAACAAAAACAGGTGTAGAACGATAGAGAGAAAACAGGTGCTCCTCTCCTCCAGAATGCCATGCAGATCGTGGGCTTCATGGATCACGAGGCTGAGTCTGTCCTGGAGGTAGTAGCAGCCGTTTTGAAACTGGGGAACATCGAGTTCAAGCCCGAATCACGAGTGAACGGTTTGGATGAAAGCAAAATCAAAGATAAAAACGGTAAGTCAGTGGAGAAGCAGCTTGGCTTGGGGAGCTTTCTTTGAACATCTGCCCAGTTTCTAATCTAGAAGCAAACCTTCGACTTCTCTTAGGTTTGGGGAAAAACAAAAAACAACTGACTAGTGAAGCTAAGCAGAGATACCGTTACAGTGAGGTTTTCACTCTTCGAATCCATACATGTGTATTCACTTGAGTGTGATTGAGAAAGAACAGCCGAGGACTTGATCGTGGGCAACCTACAGAGTCACTGTTTATGTCTGTCTTCCTCTGCTCTCCAACAGAGTTAAAAGAAATCTGTGAGCTCACCAGCATTGACCAACTGGTTCTAGAAAGAGCGTTCAGTTTCCGAACAGTTGAAGCGAAGCAGGAGAAGGTTTCCACCACACTGAACGTGGCTCAGGTGGGTGCACTGTGACAGGCAGAGGAAAGCGGTTCTTAAGTGGTGATAGTCTTACGTGAAATGTGACTGTGCAGGCTGTTACCTCATGGTCAGGTTCTATTCCACATACTGTTCCAGGCATCGTGTGGTGAGCAGGAAAGTAGATATGAGGAGTTAGTGTAACAAAAGTTATATTTTACCATGGTGAGGGCCATTGTACCAGGCTCACACTTTAAATTCCTAACCCTGGTCCTAAGCCTGTCTCTCCAAGGCTATTCACCTGTGTGATATATCTTAGCTGAAGGCCAGGTCCAGTCTAACAGAAGTGAATTTAGGGTCAGAATCCTGGGAGAGAACCTCCAGCCACAGGGCAGATGACGGTGGCCTCTCTCCAGAGGTGCAGAGCAGAGCATTGCTCTTGATCTCTGCTTATACAATGTCCATCGGGCGTTATGGGGTTCTAGGACAGTGTCTGGTATCTTGAGTAAGTGATGTCACTGACTTCTGGTTATCAGGTACAGCCTTGGGCTTGGGTGTAGTAGGAATCTTTACATGTCAAAAGGCAGTTTTTACTGTGCTCATTCCACATTGGAAACAGTAAGGAAAATTAAACATAAGGTTCTCTGTCCCCGGGGAGCTAAAAATTAAGGTGTGTGTGTGGTGGGGGTTGTTGGCTCATACTCGATAGATACAGTAAATAATCCAGCAGGCAGCAGGGGCTAAGTGCACAATGAAAAAGAGAGTAGAGCCGAATAAGGAAGGTTGATGGCCCTAGGATCAGGAAGGAAGGTCATTCAGAGGGAAGAGTGATCTGGGAACCACCAGGCACATCCAGCAGAGATGGGCATGAGCTGCCTCATGTTTCAAAGGGGCCTTCTGGCTGGATGTAAAGAACAGAGCCTAAGGGAAAGGGAGAGCAAGGGCTGTTGAGCGGGCCACTCACTAATCCAGAGCCAGATGGTTGCACTGGAAACAGGGGGCGTGGCCCTGCTGGATCTGCTTTGAAAGTAGAGGCAACCGAGATGCTGATGGCTTAGTGCACAGATAAGGGAGTGATGGCGAGCAGGTCCGTGCTTTAGGAGGATAGGTAGACAGGGGAAACCCAAGTGGTCTCTCTTCCGTCCATGTTGTACTCCGCCTGTGCTTCACACTGAGGCCAGAGAGGTCTTCCTACAGGAATACGGGCCGCTTTTTGCAGTTATCTGTACTATGTAAATGTGCTTGGTGTGCACCGTTTGTTCTACGAGTTTGACATTTTTCTACCTATCAGTGCTGATCACTGGGCTGGAATTAAATAGCTTACTTAATGCTTCTCACTCAGGCCTGTTTCATTTACACGACTGTATCTTCTGCTCTCACCCTCCTTGCAAGTAGCCATGGTTGCTTTGGAACCATTGCACGGTCACAGGCACTGTAAGACAGCACGGTAGAATCCACGCAGCGCTTTCATCCCTTTTGGCGGCTGTGGAAATGCTTTGCCATATGGAGACTTGGATTGTAGCAGCCCTTCGCTCACTGGAACTTCTGTGCTCTCCTTCTAAATGATTGCTTCCGCTGTCAGCTCTGTCTGAGCTGGCTGACTCTTCAGTCAGATAGTTAGCAACTGCCTTCATTGAGAAGCTGTTGAAAGGGTGTGGAGTACAAGTCCCAACAGGAACGTAGTAGAGAAATTGAGACTAAGAAAAGCTTTGCGGAGAGATAAGAGGAGTTAGATGAGAAAGGATGGACAAAATGATATTTCAAAAAGAAAAGACAGGTTTGGAGCTTGAGGATCAGGCTCAGCCAGGCTTGGCTCTAGCGTTAGGTTTGGGTCAGGATTCAGAACATGGCTGGGAAGGCCAAGTTGGGCTTAGAGACTGTGTGCAAGCAGTTCTCAGACTTGGACACGTATCAGAGTTACCTGGGTGGCATAGGTTTTTTGAGGGTTTTTTTGTTTTGTTTTTTCTGTTTGTTGGTTAATTGTACCTCCAGAGAGGTGGGTTCTGTGGTGTGGGGGAAGACTACAGAGTTTGGGATTCTGAGACAGGCAAAGGTGCTGCCACCGCCGCTGTGGCGGTGTTGAGGGCCATCACATCTGGACATTGTCAACAGCCAGAGGAGCTGTTATATGTGAAGTCATGCCAAAGCCTGTGTTTCAGAAGCCCCATGGGGATATGTGGATTTGGGATCTGCTTTTATAGTGTTTGCCTCTTGCTGTTTATTCATCCTCTCAAGACCAGACCCAGTTGCCTCTTAGTAGATAAGGTTGTTTGGGATACCTTTTATCACTTGGTAAAACTTCCCCACATTTTTTAAATCTTTGTCATGAAAGATTGGCCTGAACCCCTCAGGCACGGGGGGAGAGGTGGCAGGGGTGTGTGGCAGCTGCCTTTTAATGTTGTTGGCAGGGTCTGGGAGCTTTTCTGTTAGAGGCTGTTTATTCTGTTAACTTTTACCCATAGCTGCAACCTTAGGTTCCGTAGTATCTTTATTGTCCGCGTACCTCATTTTCTCCTCAAGGATTAGATCTTTCTACAGACCTAATGACTAATGCTAAGATAATGGAAACTTGAGACAGAGTCTTTCATCCAGTGTCTACTAGATAATTCTTTCCTTAGCCTCCAGGGCCCTCTGTAATCTGACCCTAGCTACTTGTGACATATTTCTGGTAGTTGCTTCTGAGTTTTGTGAGAGCCCAGTTTATTTTTACTTGGTGTCTTTCCTCTTGCTTACCTATCATCTATATACCATTGCTCATCCCTTCTGCCCATCTGTGGGGTTCATAGAATTGTACTCTATCCAAAGAGATCTTTCTGATGAGCTGGGCTCCTGAATCCCCCATTTCCTGGCTACTTCCTTCCTTCTCTGCGTTCTGGCTCCTACCTCCCTGTGATGGGGGCCTTTGTGTTAAGGTGACCTCGCTCTCCTGCAGGCTCCCCAGCTGTGTCGAGCCTTGCCTCACTTAGCACTTCCCATGCCAGGCCATGCTCAATATTGGCCACTTTAGAAGTAGATTCCACCAGGGTTTTCCTCCGAGGGCGTCAGGTGGCTGCAGAAAATAATGTTTTCACACCTTTGGTGTCTCCTCTCATTTCTACATGTCACAGTAGTCATCCTTAACTGGGAAGCCACATTCCTGCCCTTTCTGCTTACTAAGTTACCAGAGTATAGAAGAGAGTGCAGGACTTAATTCAGGTTCCAGAAGTTTCGGGTATCGGGAAGTGAACAGCAGCCAGGTGCTGCTTCGGAGGCAGATTTTGTCTGAGCGCTGGATAATTTGGCTTTAATTTTGATTGCTTTTAAAATTTTGAGTTTGTGCGCCCTTGACCTAGAATCCATCTTCCAGACCCATTGCTTCCCATTCATTTCTGTCACAGTCTAAAAGCATTTTCTGAAATAGAAGAGAAATGCTGCTGGGAGTTACCTTAAGAACCAAGAACAGCACTTGAGAAACACGCTGTCACCAGTTCCGCTGTATACTCATTGCAAGACTGCTCTGCCAGGTTCAGAGGGAGCCGGTGACTTTAAGATGAGAAAGGCTTATTTGCAAGTAAGAGGTGTGTAGTCAAGTCATCTGACTTGAATTCACAAGAGAGAAGGGGATAGCTCAGATGTCCTCATGCAACTGTGTGCAGACTCTCCACACTTCTGGGGCACTTGAATCACCTGTTTTATGAGAGTAAAAACCTACAGAGAGGGTGCTGACAAAGGAGATAAGCATCTCCTCCTCCTTTGACTGCATACTCAATGTTAGGGACATGCATTTCTTCCATGGAGGCTCAGCGTGGCTGCAGACTCTCTCCTCCTTCCTTTTTCTTCTCTTTCCCTTCCCTCCCATCCCTTTCTCCTACTTTTCTCCTTTCCTCCTTTCTCCTTCTCTTCTCTTCCCTTCTCCCTGCCCTTCTTCCTTCCCTCTCTCCAATTTCCAGCAAATGTTCCAGTTTTATTTTGTACTCCTGGTTTCCGTGGTCTCCAAGACTAGCAGGAAGGAATTAGTGTTAACTAGGAAGTGTCTAGTGAAGTGAAGGTGCTCTGTTCTCACCAGGCAAGTGGGTGTGTCCTAAAACTGCTACACTTGATCTAAAAAAAAAAAAAAAAAGCAACAAATATTCCACAGTCTAACAAGATGTGTTCTTTATAAAATCTTTCACTCGGACCAGTTTAACAATAACGCTTGGCTCACTACATAGAATCCGCACAGTACAGGCAAGTGGCAGGTGTTTGCGAAGAGCAGTGGAGGGTGCCTCTTCTCCCAAGGACAGTTCCTCGGCTGCTGACAGTGGGCTGCTTAAACACGGCGTTGGGCACCCAGGGTATTCAGGGTCATTAGGTTCTCCTGTCAGAGCTGCGTTTTCCACCCAGCCTCTGGATTCTGGACCGTTAACATAGAATGTGTTTGTGTGTGTTTTCTGCCTCTTGTTTGTCTTATCACTGTGAAACACTTTATATAAATAAGCACGTAGAAAAGTACTTTACCTTCATATCATTTATAAAAGCTCATTGTAGAAGATTTTTAGAAAATACTCAAAGTTGAATGAAAACTATGAAATTTTAAACCTAGGTATTTGAGTGTTACTAAGTTTTTGAATTTAGAGTACCATCTTTTTATTTTCTTGTTTGTTTTGTATTTTAAGATACTCTGTAACGCTACATTCCTACTTGCAGTTTTGGAATCTTTTGAACTTTATTAATATGGGGTGCAGAGGGGAGGGAATGCATGCCAACACTGCGGGTGTGGGTCGCAGGACAGAGGACAGTTAACTTCCCTCCTTCCTGCCTGGTGGCAGACTTCTCCGAGCCATCTCATTGCCCCTGCTTTTTAGGGATGTTATTTCCCTCTACAGCTCTTTGTAAAGTGTCCTTTACTTCTTTTACTCGTTTATCAATTATATTTTCTCTTTTTATACCTTAATTAAAGAACTGGGTTTATAACTAAAAAGAAGTTTATAGACTGCTTTATTTTGAGCTATTTTAGTTCCTTTTCTCCGTGTGTGTGTGTGTGTGTGTGTGTGTGTGTGTGTGTGTGTGTGTGTGTGAGAGGGAGTGTATTGAGGATACAGTGTGTCAGTTTCTTTCCTATAACAAGTGTTTAGTTGCTCAATTCTGCAGGGCTTCTTCTATGATAACTGTAATACATCTCTTTCATGAGTGTTTATTTTCCTATTCTTGGTATTCAGTTCTGGTTTTCCTTTGTTCTGTAATACTAGGATGAATATTTTTGTGGCAAAAAATTTCTGTAGTATTTGGAACTAATTTTCTGGGATGCAAAAGCGTAGACTGGGTGAAAAGTTGGCCTAATTCTCTTAAAGTTTGACTACTCACTCAATGTATAATAAAAGTTGCCCGAAAGAGAAATTTGAAATAGTCTAAATATTTTTAAAGTGTTTACAATATTTTATAGAAATTAAGCATTGTAGCAGTCATTGGTATTAATTTGTTTTTCCTTCTTAATAGGCTTATTATGCCCGAGATGCACTGGCTAAAAACCTCTACAGCAGGTTGTTTTCATGGTTGGTAAATCGCATCAATGAAAGCATTAAGGTACTGAATCTCTGTAAGACGGTATTTGTAATAAATAAATGGTATTCACAGTGTAAACATGGTATTAAAGAAGCTTAGTTGTATAATCAAATATTTAAGTCTTTAAATGTGATGCCTCATGGCGGATCGATCTTGCGTTATGATTGAAGTTTGCCAGGGGATTTGTTTCTCTCGATTTACCATGTGCCCTGAGTCTCAGTGGTGACCAACTGGTCTCGCTGTCCTTGCAGGGCAGTTAGCAGTTTTCTGAGGAGCTGTACTCACTTCACTGAGAAGATCACTTTTTCTTTTAGATACTAATATGTTCTTCATTAAAATAAGGATATTGGACAAAGTGACCACAAAAAGCTTTGTGTTTGGTCAGAGTTGGGGAATTCTTGCTTAGTAAAATGAGGCCCCATTTTACTAATAATTGCTGTGTCATTATTGCTAAGTTTCTGGAGGCTCCTGCACCAGGACCCTTATGTCCTGAGTGTTTAAAGAACCACTGAATTAGTGTTCTAGTTCAAAACAACTTGTGTAAGTCTGTGCCTCTTGTCTGCTCACAATATTATATTATGCCTGCATTAATTTATTAACTTGAAATATTTTTTAAAGGCACAAACCAAAGTGAGAAAGAAGGTCATGGGTGTTCTGGACATTTATGGCTTTGAAATATTTGAGGTAAGTTTTTTTTTTTAATTAGTAGTACCATTATTAAAGTGGAACAGTTAGAAATGAAGTCACATCATATGGGCAAATCATTGTAAATAACTCTTCTTTTAATCTACTAGAAATCTCTGTGCAAGTGTAGTCACAGGTGCATAGGTACATGTGCACACACTGAGCCACCATCTGGACACTTTATCAAGGTCACTTCTGAAATTTTTACTGCCTGCCATGTTACATACACTGGTGTCTGTGGCCATCCACTCGTTTGTAGGCTGTTTAAAAACACCAGAGGTAGGAAAGCTGGACACTTCCATAGCCTGAATAGAGCTGGTTGAGTGAGTCTCAGGGGTCAGAGTTGGGATCATATGTCTCCTTCAGTCTCATCCAGGGCATGCCCTGCTGTGAGCTTACAGCAATAAACTCCACAGCAGAAGTTCAGAATGAGCTTTCTTGCTGCAAATTAAATGGTTAAATATTATACCTAAGCCTTGCATGGTGGCATATGCCTTTAATCCCAGCATTTGGGAGGCAGAGCCAGGCAGATCTCTGTGAGTTTGAGGCCATCCCGATCTACAGACTGAGTTCCAAGCCAACCGTGGCTCTGTTACACAGAGAAACTTTGTCTCAAAAAACATCATACTTATATATAGTTTCCTAAATTTGACTTATAGGAACAATTTGGAGTAGTGTTCTAGTTTGGTTTAAGGAAATGAGTTTATTCACAATCTCCTTTCTTAATTATCACCCACAGTACATCTATGGCCAAGAGCAGAGAACAATGAATGCTACTGCTATTGTTCAGCTTGCTTTCTCTTAAACAGTTCAGAATCCCCTGCCTAGGGAATGGCACCACCCGAAGTGGGCAGGCCCTCCCACCTTGATTAACATAACCATGGTGCCTTCCACAGACACGCCCACCCACAGGACAACCCAACGTAGACAGTCCCTTATAGAATCTCCCTTCCCAGGGGACTCTGTGTTATGTAAGGTTGACAATCAAAACTAACCATTGCAGCACTATAAAATCCTTAGGAGTTAATTTTTCTTCTCCACGAAATGGATGCTTTTTAAAAATAAGACATTATTAGCTCAAGAAGGCAGAAATCTCTTACGATTAAGAGGATATCAATAAGCACAATTTTTAAATAAGATCCCTTTAATTACTAGGTGCAGAGCGGATGACTGCATTTAAGAAACAGGCTGGCAAGATGGCTTAGCTGCTTACTGCCCGAAAATGGAGATAGGAGAGCTGGCCCTGGTGGTATAGACCAGGCTGGCCTCAATTTACAAAGTTCTGCCTGCCTCTGATTCCCAGTTGCCAGTTAGAGCCGTGTTCCACTGTGCACATTTGCTTTTTTTTTCTTTTTTCTTTTTTTTTTTCATTCTTAATTCCTTGAGAGAAGTAATATTTGTGCATTGTAATTAATGGTTTTCTCATGTACCTGTTTAAATCTCCTCAGTTTAATCTTCAGCCATCTTGATATGAATAATTTTTTTATTTTATAAACATTCATTTGGATGCATTTAGAATGAAAATTTGACTCAGTTTTAGATGCTTCTATTTTTTTATTCAAAATTGTAAAGGTTCTATTTTTTTCTTTTAATAAATTATTCATATAACTTTCCCAGATACTAACCTATGCTTTCTTGCATTCTGAGCATTATTAAAACATATGGAGATGTCAGTTTTAGTCACAGAAAGCCTGGCTAATTACGAATTTAATACCACCACAAGCTGTAGTGGGAGGAGTCAGTATAAACACAGTATTCAAAATCCTTATCAGTGGAATGAGTGCTTCTGTGTTTCTGCCCAGGTAAAACTGACAGAGTGTAAGCAGAACTCTGCCTTGGTTCTTTTGTCAGAAGTGACTACAGGAAATAAGGCATCTGCTTTTGAGAGCACTATGGTGTCTCTTTAAAATTGTACAGTAAGGGCCAGGACATTTTCTGAATTGTCCAGTTCTGCCTTTGACTGCATTGGCCGTCGCCATGGAAGCACTTGTCAGATGAGCTGGTGGAAACCTCTCATCTCTTTGGTCCTCTCTAAATGAAGGGGGAAATGGGAGCGTTCAGCCTTGGATGATGACGCATAGATTGCCCAAAAACCACTTAGTTCCAGAGCATGAATAAGTTTGCCTTGCTGGCTGCACATGATCTGACGTCAGCTTGGAAAACAGATTAATGGAACAGGTACAGAAAGGTGAAGTAAGGAGGAGGAAAACGTCATAGCTCTGCATCCTGGTGGAATAAGAAATCCGCTTTCCAAAGGAAGAAAATTGTGCAGATGACCCACACAATTAAGTTTGAGCATTGTTTTAACTCAGAACTTTGTCTTTGATTTCTGAGACCGTTTTTTATAACTTGCCCTTTAAGGAATAAGTGGGCTGACCGGGGAGGAGAGGTGAATATGATCAAAATGTCTTTTTGGAAATTCTCAAAGAACTAATAAAAAATGGGAAGAGAAAGAAAGAAGTGCTATTACTTAAAAAATCATGTTACATTCAAGTGTAGGTTGAGCAAAGTGAAATTTTCCTTAGGGTTTATCTGGTAGGAGGAAGCTGTTAAAATTGGCAGTTCGTTTACTGGGAAAACTTAATTAAACATTAGCAATCACTAGAACCCAGAGGCAGCAGTTGCTGCTTATTTCACATCCTGTATAGCTGAAATGCCCTCATCCAGGCAAAGGCTAGCTAACTTAATTGTACATTTTGTCCTATCTACTTCCCTGATAACAAACTCGGCAATAAAAATACAAGGGGTTGTGTGTGGTGATGGATCCAGCTGAAACAGCCTGACACACGGGCCAGAGTCGAGGCAGCTTGCTCGGGAGGTCTGTCTCGTGGTTATAGAACACGTTTTCCAGTTAATTCTAGTGTCCCACTCTGCTGGAGAACTTATAATTGAGGAAGGAGATGAAGTGGGTATAAAAATGAAAATAGTGACTGTGGATTAGATGTGAATACGGTGGGTTATAGTTAGTTTTTTTTTTAAATCATAGTTTACTTAAAAATATTTCAGAAACTAAAAATAACATTGTTTTTCTTAAAGTTTACCATATTAGATTATTGTCTACGTAGAAAAAATGTTACGTATTTCAAGGGAAATTTGTTACTCAATTTTGTCAATGTTTAGAAGGGTGAAATAGCTTAATGTTACATGTTTTTCTTATAGGTTTTAAGGAGGTTTTTATTCCCATGATTTTTACTTTAAAAAAAAAATAGCTACTGTTTCTTGGCATGGTGGCTTTAAAGAATAATTGTGGCTAAGTGCATTATCCTCTTCAGTCAAAATGGTGATATTTTTGGAGAGACTTGGGCCTGCCAGAGGCTTTCCAACAAGGATGTCATTGCTAGGGTGAATTTTCAGCAGTGGTATTCCATCCTACGTCTCCAAATTTCACTCAGAAAGCTATGGCTTTTTCTATAAATGAGCCAATTCATGTGTTAGGGACAATTCATATGTGTAAATATGAAACCCCATTACATCTAAAGGCCAAGTGTTTGGCCTCAGATGGAAGGTCAGACCTGTAAAGAAACATCGACAATGTTAATGGCACATTTAAAAAAATTATTTATTCTTATTTTATGTGCATAGGTATTTTGCCTGAACTTATGTCAGTTTGAGAGTGTCAGATCCTGGAGTTTCAGACTTTTGTGAGCTGTGATGTGGGTGCTGGGAATTGAACCCTGGTTCTCTGGAAGAATGGTCAGTTCTCTTAACTGATGAGCCAGCTCTCTAACCCAAATGACACATTTTTGCTTGAACTAATCATCGTCTTTGTGTTTGAACTGCCTGGTTTCCAGAACATAATGTGAAGTTGTCTCCTGTATTTATTTACCTCTTAATTTTAATATTTATTATTTATAAATAATACAACTTTTTGAAAATATGTAGTTGCCTTTAGAAGTACAAGATAGCCCTAGCTGCCTCCATTGCAAAGGAGAGCATAAACAGTCCAATATTTCTGGACGTGTCTTTCAAAATTATGCGGTGTGGAACAGTCATGGATGCTACTTGGGGGCGGACAGTAGCCCTGCATCATGTCGGGAGCATGGTCGAACGGATGCGGAGTCTAGAGGACTTTGTAAGAAGCCCTGGCATTTAAAGCATTAGTCTGTTCTACCCTGTCCAGTGGGTGTTTGCGTCCCTGCATGCAGTTGGTGCACATTGTGAGGTTTCATCAGCCCTCAGCACCATCCAGGTCCCACAGCTATCCTCCGTCCAGGGCAGAGGATGATCAGAGTGTCACTGAAGGGAATGGTTCAAAAAAAACCCTGAGGGTGCTTGTTTGAATACATACCTGAGTGTTTACCCCACAAGATATGTATGCTGTTAGCCTTCAGTTTGAGTAGTAATTATTGTCCTGGCCATGATGTATTTGGAAATGGGGAGGATACAATTGCAGTCCATGCTGATTTCAGTGAGGGCGACTAAGTTAATGTCTGCATTGATGTTTGGGTATTTCCGTTTTGTTTGGGGGCTTGGAAGGGTGATTTTTACCATTAGAATACAGTTGGAAAGTTCAGTTTTTATTCTTAGACCATCTCTAGGCAGATGCTGTCTCCTTGCCATTGAAGTGGTTTTGAAGGACCCTGGCATGACTCCACACAGCACACATGGGAGGCCCTTCTGGACCTTGAAGCGGTCCTCAATTTTCTGTGATTTTCCAGCTCCCTTTGTCTCCTGGTTTTCGGGTGCATGTAGAGCTTGGGTATGCATGTACACTCTCTTTACACCAGTGTTACATTGAAGTGCTGGCCTCAAGGCTTCAGGCAGGTTTTATGACTTATCAGTGTCTCGGCTGGCCCCTTTTATCCCGAAGAGCCCTTCCCTAGCACATGGCACAGTTGAGATGCCATGTGAGCTTGAAACTGTCCTGCAGGTTGATTGTGTCTTCATTTAAAGTTTTCTACCAACTAGAATACAGCCTTGCTGGGCAGTGGCGGTGCACACCTTTAATCCCAGCACTTGGGGAGGCAGCCGCAGGCAAATCTCTTAAGTTCAGGGCCAGCCTGGTATACCAAGTGAGCTCCAGGACAACCTGGGCTGCACAGAGAACCTGTCTCAAAAAACCAAAATGGGTAGCCGTTTGCAGCAGTGAATAACTCCTGAAAGGTCTATTTCGAATTAAGAACTGACTGCATTTTGTGTCTGTCCCCCCCCCCCCCGCACCAGAATGCAGTAAGTATAAACTGTTTGCAGTGCTGGTCTGTCGCATGTGCCTGCGCTAACAGCTTCTCCAGTTTCTGTGAGTCTTGTAGCAAATGGTTGCTGACTAATTGTGTGGCTCTGAACGTACAGAACTTGTGCAGGAAACTGTAATGATTAATGGCAAATATAATTAGCTGTGTTGTAATTGTGAAGCTTTGCCTTTGGTTTCTGACGTGTTCGTGTGTATTTCCTAGTCCTGCTTTGAAAATGCACATGGCACATAGTGTATCCAAGGACACCAGTCATTTCCCTCTTTCTTCTCATCGGTGGACACTTGAAACTTTAGCATCATTGTGTTGAAATTGCTTTATCAGCACAGATTCACAAACAGAAGATTTACTCTATATGTTTATTTACCACTATGAGAGGCACTCAAATATTGTGTTAGGTGCTCAGATATTGTTTTTTTTTATTATTCGTGATTGTAGCCTTATATAAGGACATACTTATCAAACCAGAAAAATCTGATGTTTCTCATATGAAACGACTTTGTGCTGCTGGTTAGAAGAGTAAGAAGGCACCTGATGGCTGTAGTGGGCTTACTTTGCTTTCTAATCAAGTTTGTTAACAGGTTTTAAAGAACTTGTTTGAAAAGGCATGTGGCATTGCCCTTTGCATCTAAGATTATATTTGTTAAAGTACTGAAAATAAATGCTTCCTTCTTTAGTGCAGCTCTTCACAATTTTGAAAAACATTGACACTCAACTAAATTTGGCATTAGTGAGGTCAGCAATACACAGCAGTGGTGTAATCCTGTGTGTCATTTGTGGTTTGGATCAGAAGGTTCCTGCGATCACTGCATTGCTGGTGATTACAAATCCTTGGCAGGATTCCAAGGAAGAGCATGGCTGGATTTCAAGCAAGGGTGTAGTCACATGCTCTGCTGTGAGTACCCCATTTAGTCTGCCCATGGTAGGACCAAAGTTGATCTTAAAAGATCAGCTTTCAGAAACTTTTTGCTTTTGTCATTTTAGAGGGGTATGGAGGCCAGTTCCTCTGCTTACACACAAGGAGTGATGAGCCTCAGTCTACCCACACGTGGGTTGTTCCTTGTTAGAGCAAGGCTGGCCACTTCAGTGGGAGTAGGGTCAAGTTTACCAGAGGCGGAGTCTTTGTGACCCGCTTGCACACCGCCAAGACCTCTTGGTAAGGATAGGATGTAGCGATGAAGACAGCAAGCTTTGACACCACACCTGTGTTACTGTGGAAAGTTCTAAGGGAAGCGCAGTCCTTCAAGAGGTGGGAGTTGTATCTTCAGTGTGTTCATTGAGCTCAGTGGAGTGTTCAGAAATGATTTCATCACGGAGCTCCCAACTCATAAGAGAACTCATAAGAGATCATTAATGTGAGGCAGAACTGCTGAAGAGGAAGCATGGGGTGCCTGAGAGTGGCAGTGTGGTCTTCTGAGAAGAGAGAGGTGGTCTCTGGCTGAGGGGGTGGTTTGATGCTTTGATTTCCATGGATTTCTGTTTGGTAGGAGCATCCTTTGTGCATTCACTGTCTCAATATGTGTTGGGTATTTACAAGGTACATTATGACGCGAATCACAGGGAGCAAGATAGTATGGTTGACCCTTCATTTTAAGTAATGTGCAATCAGATACATGCACACGTCTGTGCACACACTTAAATAACAGGGTGTTGAGTGGGGGACCTGATTCTCACCTGGAGGGAACAGGTGAGGTTGAAGGACCTGAGAATGAACGGCTGGAAAGTTGTTGACAGGGATCATGGATGCCACTGTGTCTTTGCTGAATTTCAGGGGGAAATTTGAACCACAGATGGGGTGCTTCTCTACAAACTAAAAATCCCCCTCTTTAAGCACCACAACATTCGTGCATATTTCATTTGTTCACGGACTCATGAGCCATTCCCCAAGTGCTTGCAAGGGACATCTGTCTTCGGAGCTTGTGTGGGGCTACAGTCAAGCCTAAATAGTGTTGTGTGGCGTTTCATATGGGCTGAGGTGTTGAATGTCTTTGTTAGGGAGTGATATGGTTATATTTATAGTTCCTTTTTCCCACACAGGACAACAGTTTTGAGCAATTCATTATTAATTATTGTAATGAAAAGCTTCAACAAATCTTCATCGAACTCACCCTGAAAGAAGAGCAAGAGGAGTACATACGAGAGGTAAGGACGAAGCAGTCTAAAAGATTTCTCCACCGGAACCAAAAGTCTGAATTTGGAAGACTGCCTGCCTATGGTCTGAGAATCAGACAGACAGAGCTTTGTTTGCCATGAGCGCATGTTCATGCTCACATACTTGTTTTCACATAGGCATCTTGCCGTGTAGCCCAAGTGTTGTAGTAAATTTAAAAATGGGTATTGGGCTATATGTTACTATTTGCCCTATAGTTATCATGGTGGTATTATTTAACCTGCTATATTAAATAACAAGACACAGAACCTGTTAGATTTATAATTGCCTTATTTACCTTGGGCAGGGCAGATATTTCACTTACACTGTCTTAATATCCTCACCATCCATCTGTCAGCACCCATCCAGTGCCATCCACCTTAATCCTCCTCAACTGGACTACCTTTCATCCATAATACTGTGGTACTTGCTTATATTTTTCTCCTATTCCTTTTCACGCCATTATTGGAGTCCTTTCTCTCGGGCCACATGATTTTTTTCTCCACACTAAGCCATCATGGCATCCTCCTTCCTCCTCTCTTCCTGCTGTCTATCTGTTTCCCATGATCCTCTCTTGAACCCCAGAAACCTAAGAACCTTAGCCTCGTTTACCCCATTCTTCCCTGCCCAGGTAGAGGCTGTTTAATCAACCAATCAGATGTGACTTAGGAAGGTTCACAAAACAAAGATCAGTATAACCAGATCTTAAGGGCCAGTAACATGCATTAAGCCAACCTCCAACACCCAAGAAAACCCCAAATAAAGTGTCCATCTGACTTAGTCTTTGAGTGTCGGAGTATGAGCGTGCACTCTTATCTGTGTTCTAGTGGGATTGCTGATCCCCAGTGATTCAGTAAAGCAACCCATTAAACCAAATTGTTAATACTGCTTTTTTTGTTTTCAAGTGGCCATTTTACTTTAGAAAAGTTTTGTGCTTTTCTGGCAACTTTTTGTAACATATATCCTGAGAGCAAGATCCACTCTTTTCCTCTCTTCTCATACAGAGAATGCCAGGAACCTAATGTATAGATTACCTGAAACACTCGATGATATAGGCAGACCCCTTGCTCGCTATGTGAATTACATTTCTTCTCCTAAGAAGAAAACTAAGTGTCTATGGCTAGAGATGGAGGCCAGGCAGGCAGAGAGTGACGGCAGTGACCTCACAGGTGCTGCCCTGCTACCCTATAGTCAGAGGCTGTAGGGTAGGTTTTCCATGATGTCTCCTATGAAGGAAATACTTTCTCTTCACATTGGGCTGTTTTTTACACTTGAAATAGTTAACTGACTTAGAACTTAGCTCTGCCTCTAAAATTAATCTTTCCTCTTGATGACAAATAAAAACTCTAGGCCGTAGGTTGCTGGGATCAAGTTCTGCCTTATTTCCTTATAAACATCGTAAATGTACACAGAGCAATATTGACCCAAGGGCCTGTTGAGGAAATGGCTTGGCTGAGAGCCCGTGAAGTGCATGGGAGACAGCCACCGATGGGAGAGTGGAATGGGAAGCAGCCTGGGAGCAGGTCAAGGGCCGTCGCGCAGTTGGTCCGTGTCAATGGTGGACTGCTGTGTTGAGGAAGTTTTGGGGACTGGAAGATGGTGTCCACAGCTCTGGTTCTATAAAGAGAGAACTTCAGAGCTAGAGTGAAAGGGGTGGGTGTGGGGGAGGGAGCAATCCATTTCCAGATGGCATCATTGCCGAATGGATTCGATTTTGATTTTGTGGTGTTTACTTTTAGGACATAGAATGGACCCACATTGACTACTTCAACAACGCCATCATTTGTGACCTGATAGAGAATGTGAGTACTTAGCAGTATAATTCACCACATACAAGTGATCTCACTGCCTTTGGTGTTATGCATCTGTGTTTTACACTTTGTGTAACGAGAACTACCTGATCTAAAGACTTTCTGGTAATGCTAAGTACTCCTTTTCCACTCTTGAGTATTTGCATGGGCAGCTTTTATCATGGGACATGGTCAGAATCCCCTGGGCCTGTTGCCGTGTCCCAGCCCTTTCATGTCCTTCGGATGGTAAGTAAGACCTCAGCTTCACCAGGGTTTGCTCACTGGGAGCCCAGGTGCCAACTGGGACTCTGGGGAATGTGTGCGCTGATTGGAGAAGACATTTAGGGGTTTGCCAGTCAGCGTGCCCATTTCGTTCCTACTGTCCAGTGCATTCCTGCTGACCCGTTGAGTTTAAGGTGAAAGTCGGAAAAGGTGTGATCCTCTGAGCTGGATTAATGAGCAGTACTGGCTTCATTTTGATTCAGAGAATGTGTGCTACATGCCTGATGGCAGATGGACAAACACTTACGAGTGTGAAAAGGATTGAAATGGGGCAAATCACTGGACACATTTAGAAAGCTGCTATTCAAACAGCTTCATTAAAGTTTTTGTTCTTAGGCTGCATTGTAAAGTTCATTGTAGTAACTGTAGGGAGCTATTTGTGTGGAAGCAGGAAATCCCATTGTTTGCCCTAGGGTTGGCAGACTGTACTTCTGACCTTGATGTAGAAATCTGAGACAATAGGTGCACATTTCTCCTGCTGACTTTCTACCTGCCCAGGAGACATGTGCTATGTTTCCAGAATACCATCTCAAGGTAAAGTGTTCAGCTCCCTGTTTTCTACTCATCTCAAATCAGCCCTTGTGGAAATTATGTGATTGGCCAATATTTTTCTATCAGTATGCAAGATACTCTGGCAAATGAGATCTTTGATTTAGTGATTTAGTTGAACATGGAAAACAATGATTCAAAGCACCACTCCTTCCCAATAAAAAAAATAAACTTTGTTTTGAAAATTCTGGCAAGGGTTAGGTGGGCAACGTTGTCATTCTACATAAAGAATTCAGAGTTCTGGCCTCAAGTTCCCGGAATCGTAGATTTCCTGAAAATTTTCAGAGTAAATTTTGTTGCCCAGGGACTCTGCTGTGGGAAGATCATGTTTCCTGATGATCTGTTTTTCTCATAAACAGCAGGCACTTGATTATTTCTCTTAAAGGAGGGAGATGTAATACACTTAAATATACTTGCTTATCTCACAGAACGTTGCTTGTATATGTGATTGAAGAAACTTGTGTTCACGGAAGAGCCTGGGGCTCAAAGGAAGTATTTCCTTCCAGCATCAGCGAACAACAATGCCTATTCTGAGCATGTTGTGAACACACTTGAGCCCACTCTTCCCCTGGGTTTTGTGTGGAATGAGTAAATGCTGGTCCGAGGATGTCATAGCCTTGTGGGGACAAGGCCTTTGCCTTGGTGGAAGTGGGCGGGGTTAAGGTCAGTGGCTTGGATTGTTTTCTGGAATTGCAAGTTAGGAGCCTGGGGACAGTCTGAGGAAGAGCCCTGCCTTTGTTAGCAAAGTAGAAAATTCCTGATTTCTGGTTCAGTCTGGGGCTGGCCTATCTTGAAATAAATATGATCATAGAGTCTGAACACACAAATAAAATCCTAAATATCGTTTTGAACAGCACTTGATTACAGGATCATTAAGAACAATATCCTGAAACACAGTATCCCCATCCCAAACACAACTTAACTCTGGATTGGCAAACAGTTTGGTAACATGAGACCAATGTGTTTCCAAAGCTGTGAAGCAGATAGAAGCCTTTGGAGACTGAGCTGGGGTTTATAGGTTTTTAGCATGTTGTAGACACCGTTCTACCTTGCTGCCTTCTGACTTCTGATTGGGTTTTGGATTTAGGCCCACGTACCCTTTTCTGACAGTGTGAACTTCATTTGTAGTGACTCCCAGCTGCTGTCACATACCCAGGACACTCTGGAAAGGAGCTGGCTCTGTCGCCTTTATGATTCCTTTGTCTGTTTTCTGCTGCAGCTGAACAGAACTTTGCATGACTCAGCTGATTGTGTTTGCTGGGGTCATTAGGACTAATTATTAGAACAGAGCAGCAAAGAAGGGAGGAAACACCTTTCTTTCTCTTCTCCCAGAACACAAATGGAATCTTGGCTATGCTGGATGAAGAGTGCTTGAGGCCCGGCACCGTCACTGATGAGACCTTCCTGGAGAAGCTGAACCAAGTGTGTGCCACCCACCAGCACTTTGAGAGCAGGATGAGCAAGTGCTCCCGATTCCTCAACGATACCTCCCTGCCTCACAGCTGCTTCAGAATCCAGCACTACGCTGGCAAGGTACAGCGACACACCCCAGGCTCACACAGTCATTCCCAAGGCTTTTGTGCCTCCTGCAGACTGTGTGCTGAACACTGTGGCCTATGACGCTAACGAGAGCAACCAGTGCTCATTGGCCGTTGAACTAAATATTATTAACATGAGAGAACTGAAAACAAAGCCAGTAGCCTTAATGAACACTACAAAGTGTTTTAAAATAGCTTTATTATTTCCAGCTTTTAAGCTGTTCCATCAAAAACACCTAGCAACACTGATAAAGAATTGATAAATTGTGCCAGAAAAAAAGGCCTACAGTAATGTCTAAAGAGCACAAGCCATTTAGTAGAAAATAAAGAATTCTTAGCTTGAGATTTTGAGAGACACTGGGGAAAATACTTGGTTGAAATTCTTTTCCTCTGTTTTTGAGGAAATTAATCGCAACCAAACAGTTTGGCTAGTAAGTTAATTTTTAGAATTCCCACAGGATATCAATTGGAGTTAATACTGCTTTTATAAATAAGAATGGAAACTTCACAGGGGAATTCTTAGTTGTGCCTTTAGTGAAAATGAGGATTGCCTTTTATTTTTGGGTGCCAGAACATTGGCACTTTGTTTTTTTCCATTGGCATTTACTATTGAAAAATACATTCATGCTTAGTTACTGTGTCGCTTAGGATGTCTATGAAAATGTCAGTGTTATCTCTATTTCCCGTTTTCTAGTTTGAAACAGACTAGACTGGCATGTGAATAACAACAACAAAATAAATAAAAGAAAATCCTCAAATGCATGCAGACACATTAACATACCGAAAACATCTAAAACCCTTCGAAAATGTTATGATAACATTGTTGGAGTTTATTCTTGCAAATCCTGAAGGACATTAGGGTTTATTTTGATTTCTTCTGCAATTTCAATAGATGGAACTCTGAGTTGGAGGCAAACTTGTTATCAGTGTGTGACTAACGTATTAGGGATGTTTTGATGTTGAAGGAGTCTGGGTGTTGTTCTCACTGTTTGACACTGTCTTGCACAGTGAGCCAACACTGAGTCCCATGTGCTTACTCCTCACAGGTGCTGTACCAGGTGGAAGGATTTGTTGACAAGAATAATGATCTGCTCTACCGGGACCTGTCTCAAGCCATGTGGAAGGCTGGCCATGCCCTTATCAAGTCTCTGTTCCCTGAAGGGAATCCCGCAAAGGTCAATCTGAAAAGACCTCCTACAGCAGGGTCACAGTTCAAGGCATCCGTGGCCACTCTGATGAAAAACCTGCAGACCAAGAATCCAAACTACATCAGGTGCTTCTGGAACATGAGTTCAAATCTTAGAATGTTTAATGAGTCTGATTTTCCTATTTGTTTAAATTTAAATGTAGCCCAAGTGGAGAGTAGCAAGCATAGTGATAGATCAGATAGTATGGTGTTTGGTTGTCCTAAAAATTTCACTGCTGTATTTATTTCCCAAAAATTGGGGTTTGGGGGGGTGGGGGGTCAGTAAAGGAAAAATGTGGTGTGGAATGACCGGAGACAGGAGCTGGAATTTGGCATGTCGGATTCTCCTGGGGCTTTGCGTACAGCTCTGATTTAGCTGTCTTGTAATGTCATCTCCAAGCAGTGAAATGAGCAGCCTGGCCACCACTCTGCTGCCCCTGAGGACCCAGGCCCTGTACTTTCTTGGGAGAAACCATTCCTAAAGCAACCAGATGTCTTCAGGGCAACAGGAAGGACTCCCCAGAGCCTCTAGCGTCATTGTCTTTGTTGGTGGTTCGTTTTTTTTCAGCTTCTGGGTCATCTTTGACGTGACTTGCTCTGGACTTAGGAAGGTCCCTTTGGACCTTAGGGTTGCAGAGTGTGTGCACACACAAAGCAGTAGATCTACTGATCTGATGTCAGTAGACACCTTGCCCTTGGAATTTCAGTGAGGGAGAAATCAGGGTGAATGGCTTTTTTTTTTTTTGTATATGTGGATCGTTTACCTGATACTTATATGAGTAGAAACACAAATAGGCAAATTATCCTGCCTTGATATACCCAAGCTAGAACTTGTAGAACTAGATGTATTGGGAGAAAATCTCATTTGTAGAAATTAGGCACGAATCTTTGATCTTTGCTTTCACTATTCTCATCTGAGTGGAGTTACCTCGTTCTCCTGAGGTGTGATTTACATGAAGTGATACACACATATTTGAGGTGAACAGTTCAATTACTTTATAGTCATGATGCTTACCTTGGCAGCATCACCTAGGTTGAGACATAAAACATGCATCATCACCTGAGCACATTCTCTGTTCTCTGGTTTTCGTGTTTTCTAAGTAATCTGAACAGGCCCCAAAGCTGTGAGGTGGTCCTCAGATTTCAGATGTAAGGCTAAACTCTTGCCGCTCACTTTCTTTGGTCCCTTTATCAATAACCAGTTGAATGTATGTTTAAGAGACTGATTTGGAACTTGGAAGACATTCTTCACTGGTTTAATGCATAGATGTTAAGTGATAAAAGCATAAAAACATCAAGGCAGAACCAGGGAAGATTTAGTTGTGTGCTGTGTGTGTTTAAGGTCACTTAACAGTTGTTCATCCATAACCATGGATGTTTAAGATTTGTATTAGTCAGGACACGATGGCTGCCGCGTGATCCAAAACTAATAATGGCTTCAGCAAGTCTGGCATTTATTTTTATGTATGGACATTTCAATGTAAGAGCTCTGAGCTTACAGCAGAAGTTCTTTTTGTTTTGTGGCTCTGCTGTTTCCAAGGTGTATTTTTCCTCTTTGTGCCCAAAGATAGGTGCCCACCATCTAGACACCACAGCCACTGCTAAGCTGGTCAAGGCCTGCCTAGTAGAAAAGAGGAATAAGTCTCTTTCTTTTTAAGGACACAGACAAGAACACAACATTTTAGTTCTCTCTGCTTTGATACTGAAAGTTGGTCATATGACTACACCTAAGTACTGGCAAAGGAGGCTTGGGATGGAGACCTTCCTAAGAAAACTTTGTTATAAAGAAACATAGGCCAACAAGGCAGAGTGAGTTTTGATTCACCAGTCCTAAAACTGTTCGGTTCTGCTGGATTTTTATATATCTATGTACTTCTGTTTCCCCATTCAGATCAAAATAGAAGACTGGGCTGGGGAGCTTCCTTAGTTGCTAAAGCAAGCACAAGATTGAATTTAGACTTCCCAGAACCCGCATAGAGAAGCTGGCCACAGCAGGACCTGCCTGTAGTCTAGTGCTGGAGAAGCAGGGTCCGGAATCCTGAATCATTGGCCTGCTACTTTAGCTGAGTGGGTGAGCTCAGGGTCCCTGAGTGTGTACACACACATACGTAGACACAGCCATAGTCTGTTCCTTATGCCTGTCTTCTGTGAGGATCCCCTCCGCCACTTCTCAGAGGAAATAGCAATAAAGGGTACTCAGGGTACATCATTTTCAAATTTTCTTTCATTCGACAAAAAGTCATTGTCACTCATCAGTGCTATTGAATGTCTTAATCCTTTCTCTTAATTGCAGTGTGTACGGTATTGCGTTTATTTTTAGTTTATTGTGAAATGGTTTGAAATAATTAGAAATGATTTGTTTTTCTAAGAGTAGCAAATGATTACTGTGAGTGATTAGATGTACAACACCAGTTAAGTTCCAGAGGCAGAGTTTAAAACTTAAAATACTTGAAATGTTTTAGGTGCATCAAGCCGAATGATAAAAAAGCAGCACACATTTTCAATGAGAGCCTTGTGTGCCATCAGATCAGGTACCTGGGACTTTTGGAGAACGTTCGAGTAAGACGAGCGGGCTATGCTTTCAGGCAGGCCTATGAACCTTGCCTGGAGAGATACAAGATGCTTTGCAAGCAAACATGGCCTCACTGGAAAGGACCGGCAAGGTAAGCAATTCCCTGGCTGCTCATTCCTCCGCTTTTAAAGTATCCAAGTAGCATTGTGTCCTTGATTTTGCTTTGTACCTGTATGGAAAGTTGGATGTACCCCCTTCCATTAGGATACCATTGTAGATAAGTCTCAACTTGCTATGGAGGTGTCGAGATTCTTTGACATTGAAATAAAACATACTAAGTTTATAGTTGGAACTTGCATGCCTGTAAATGTTTCAAATGTTCAGATCGTGAATTCATAAGTAATTGGTAGTTGATATGTGAACTTTGCAGATCATAGATGGGTGAAGAGACCTCTTGAATCACCATTCCAGCTCTTTGCTTTTTATTGAGGAAATTTGTTTCTAGAAAGAACTGGAGGGTGAGGTGAAGGTCTTCCTTGTAGCCCTATGTACCTCAGCCCATCAGTGGGCTTCAGAAGTAGGTAGGAGTCAGCAGTAGCATGATCGCTTCTCAGGCTGGACTGGAGAATATGGCATGGCCATGCGTCATCCCTGATATATACTCACTCCTTAGTTCAGGGTAGAATACCTGGCATTGCAGGCCTTCCCTTCAGAGCTTCCTGGTTGCCTGCAAGTTGTTTGTGTGCAGAGAGAACTTGCATGCCAGAAAGCAGCTGTTACAGGAGAGAAATAGGCCTGGCCTATGAGAAACCTCCAGTCTTAGCTGATTATAGAGGGCTGTAGAAGTCTGAATACTACAAAAGGGCCAGCCTGCCTGCTCATGGGTGGCTTTCATCTCTTGGGATTGTCATCTCTTTGTGCCAACATTGTGTGCACATTCTGAACTGGACCCAGCCTTTCACAGGAGATTGAGCAGTAAGTAGACATGCAGCCTGAGCTATAGAAGAGACAGAAGTCAGAATGCTGTAGTCTCTGATGTCCAGGCAGACCCAGCAGGGTATTGTTTCTACACACCATCAATTTCTACGTGCTAAGCATGCCATAAGGGGGACATTATTCATTCCCTGTCTAGTAGGCAGTCCACAAGTTGGTGGAGCCAAGCTAGTTTTAGATACTGATGTTGAAACCAAGGTCAAGGCTTTGTTCCTGCCAAATTAAGCCCATGTTCTGTAACATCACATCGGTCTGGCACTTAACACTATTTTGGGCTATGCTCACCCTCTGCAGAATGAGAGCAATGATTAAAGTGTTTCAAGAGAGGTGCTCCGTGGTGAAAAGCTTTTGCTGCTTTTGCAAAGGACCTAGGTTAGAGTCTCAGCATCTACCTCACAGGTCACAATGTCTGTAACTCAAGTTCCAGGGGGTCCAGCGCCCCTTCTGACCTCCACAGATACCAAGCACACATAAGTGGTGCATATACGCATATATGCAAGCAAAACACTTGTATACAAAATACACACACACACATATTGATCTAGAGAATGGAACAGCAGGTAAAGTTGCTTGCTACATGGCCTGACCACCTGAGGTTGAGCCCCAGAGCCCATGTGGTGGAAGGAATCATTTCCTGCAAGTTGTCTCCTGACCTATACACACACACATACACACAAATGTAAATTTTTTAATGTAGCTTTTTTGTGTTTTAACAAGAACCTGATATGATATAGGGTCAAAATATTTTTGTAACTCAGGAAACGCATTGTTTTGGGTGTGGTTTACTCTTTTAGGTCTGGTGTGGAGGTTCTGTTTAATGAGCTAGAGATTCCTGTGGAGGAGTACTCCTTTGGCAGATCCAAGATATTCATCCGAAACCCGAGAACAGTATGTAACCTTTACACTCCAAACTTGAATCTCATACATGCGGGCTAGTCCCTAAGGTTCCACCATCAAGGCATATTCCTTTATCTGGCCCAAGTGTCCTAGAGCTAGGGCACACAGAGTACATCATTTATACAGCACCAAGACCATTGAGTACAAAAGTTAAGAAATGAAGAGAAAACTGTCAAACCTTCACTAAGCCTCCCTCCCTACATCTGGCTTGTAGCAGCTCAAGGACAGCATGTCAGTGTTGGCGGCATCTCAGTTACACAGTAGTAGTAGGAACTACAGCTCAATAGGTGTGCAAGAAACATGGGAGGGAACACTTTTCAAAAATTACCAAAGTCAGAGACTCCTTAGAGTTTTTTGTAGACTCTGTATAAACAAACAGATGGGCATGAAGTCTAATTAATACCACAAATGATTAACTGATGGTGGATGTTTAGAGAGCTTGGGGAATATGTAGGTTGTTGAAGAGAGAGAGAGGCTGCCGGCCGCTGCGCCTCTTACTGGAGCTTCCGTTTCTGACCCTCAGTGGAGGGGTTAAGAGTAGTTGTGCCTTTGCTTTCCCGGCTGACCATCCTTTCCTTGAGAGTCTAAACTCCACAGTGGCCCAGCTCTCCCACCTTCTGAGCATCACTCTGAGCTGGGCTGAACAGGGTGCAGGTCAACTCAGGCTCATTCCAACCTTCTCTGATTTGTCATGAATTCTGATTAACTGGCTCTTTCCTGAAGCCTTCAAAGTATTTTCCTCATGCACCGTGAGCTGTAGCGTATATCATTCAGGTAGCTGATTTCAACATTCTGAGAATGCCTTTCATGTGTGCCATTATGCTTGGAGGACTTTGGCTAAGTCTGTCTATTGTTTCTTATTAGTTATTCCAATTAGAAGACCTAAGGAAGCAGCGGCTGGAGGACCTGGCCACCCTCATTCAGAAGATTTATCGAGGATGGAAGTGCCGGACACATTTCCTGCTCATGAAAAAAAGCCAGGTCGTGATTGCCGCCTGGTACAGGAGATACGCGGTGAGTCCCTCGTTACAACCTGGTGCTAACTTATTCAGCATTCAACATGCTTGCTGTGTTTGTAAAGTTCATAGCTAAAACCTCCCAACAACCTGCAGGCACCCATGCTGTTATTCTTTTAACAGTGCCTTGGGAAAATAAGCACACAGCTGTCAGTGGCAGGAGAGAATTTAGTGCTCCAGACCACTCTGCACTGATCTCCAGGAAGCATGTAGCAGGAAATCTAGCTCTGATTTTGTCATCCATTTGAGGAGACTATGTCATTTACTTTCACTGTGATGGGGTCAGTTTTCTAAAATGACCAGCTGGCTGCAGATAGATGGCTGTCCTTCCAGAGCACAGAAACTCTGCTTTAGTACAACTATGGCTTGGGGTAAAGGTCTGGATTTTCTCCAGTCCTCAGATATCTGGCCTTACTATGGAGACGGAGTCAATAATAAAGTATATTTGTTTAGTTAAAATTGGAACTTCTTTTTGGCAGTGTATCAGTTGATTGACTGCCTTCGTTGGAGGCATGCCACACGTTTGAGAAGGACCAAAGGTCTATCTCCACATCACTTACATTTAGGCTCTGTTCTTGCAAATGAGTTGCAGCGATAAGAAAGAGCAGAGCCTGTGAATGTTTTCCTTCTCTGTAAAATAAAAAAAATAAAAAAATAAAAGATTATATTTGTGGTCAGGTCTCAGTGAATTCTTCCCTCTGCCCCTGAGGGGACATTTTGCCGTAAGATAAAATGTATGTTACCTTACTTCTGTGAAATGCATTTTAGCATATTTGCAAATTTGGGGAACCAGTAATGTATTTAAATGATAAGCTTAAAGTGTGCGTGGTCTTTCAGTGGGGCTTTTAATTGCTTGTTCTAATTAGGGAGATCACAGCCACAGTCCAAGTCTTAGGATGACCACCCTGAGTGCTGGATTTGTTCTTGTCCATTCCGCTAAGACACAGTAGACTGTTGTCAGTCTTCCTGGTGGGATGGGTTCTCCTCTGAGCACACAACAGCGCTTCTTAGCTCTGCAGAGTCATGATGCTCTTTTGTGTTTGCCTGAGAAAGGGCTGACCAACTAATAGCCTGTCTTCAAGAAGCACCTTTATCATTTCCTCTTTTGAAGTTATCAAGAAAATCCAAACTTGAGTGGGTCCTGAGTTAATTTGTCTTGAATTCTACAAAAAGTTTTGAAATACCTGCTGTCCTCTGAGTGTACCAAAGTGGACCTAGCAGCCTGGTTCCTAACTTGATGAAGCTATGTTTAACAAGGGAAAGTAGGTATCTCTCTAGTTAGGTTTACTGTTGCTGTGATGAAACGCCATGACCATAGCAACTTGAGGAGGAAAGGGTTTATTTAGCATTCCATTTTCACATTCTATGTTCACCATCAAAGGGAGTCAGGACAGCAACTCAAACATGGCAGCAGCTGACGCAGAGGCAATGGAGGGGTGCTGCTTACTAGCTTGCTCTCCATGGCTTGCTCACCCTCTGTTACCTCTGATCATCCAGATGTAGCCTAGGACAACCTTACTGCAGTGTTTCTGAAATGCTTTACATTTTCATCAGAGCTGCCCGTCCATGCCCCAGCATACATCCTGAACCAAAACCTGGAAGGACTCACTTTTCTAGCAGCTACATTGTCTTAAGGCATTACCTATACAGCAAGGCCGGTGGACAGGGAACTCGCTGAGCCAAAGTGTAGCTGTGTGCCTTTCACAGTGCTGAGCTTTGTCCCAGCCTATCCTGGTCAGTGAAGATGGAGTTAGACTTGGACATTCTCTGGGTTCTGTTTACATTCTATTTCAGTTGATACAAGTCTTACTAAAAATTATCCAGATTTCCCAACTTGAAGCAGTGTTAAGAATAGCAAACCTGAGAGTAACCAGAAGGTTAGAGGTAGGGTGGCCCAGTAAATTTGCTTGATGAAAAACGATGCCAAGAAGAGAATATTCCCAAAAACGTAGGTGCAGAGCAGTGTGGGTCCATTCAGAATGCTGGGGGTCCATTCAGAATGCAGAGAGCAGGCAGTGGTAGCAGTGGGCTGCACCAGTTAGCAGTGTTAGGACTCCTTCCTGTGGTCTGCAGGCTTACTGTAGTAACCTTGTCGCCTAACCTTTCATTTGAATTCTCAGAGTGTGGATGAACAGGCACCCGCTGCTCTAAGTGAACAGGTAGCCTTTCTTGGCCTTGCAAGGTTTATCTTTTAGCTATGCAGATATGACTGTTTACATCTTCTCCTTTATCCTGCAGCAACAAAAGCGGTATCAGCAGATAAAGAGCTCTGCCCTGGTGATCCAGTCTTATATCCGAGGCTGGAAGGTGAGTTTCAATAAGTGTGCTTTGTCTAGGGTGATGTCTTCAGGTTGGCTCTGCAGGGGAAGCTTCCACACCTCCCACACCTGTGCTGTAAACAGTCCCATGGAAGGAATAAATATTATGGGCCAAGCAGGGAATCCTGGGGACCATGTCTTGGCTGCTTCCTTCTATAATCTGCTGTATTGTTTTCTTCAAAGCTTTGTTTCCTTCCCAGGAAGCCTCTGAAATAATACTGTGTATAATCTCGGTACCCTCGGGCTGGTGGTTTTGAGAGAAGTGATTGTCCAGAAAGCTGTCTTACAGCCACTGCCTGAATCCTGTGTGTCTAGACCACATCTTTCCAGTTTCCCCTGCAACCACCTCACAATGACTGAAGGCTCCTGGCTCTGGCTAGGACCTTGGTTGGAGGGAAAGGGGGTAGTTGCGGTGGTTTCACTGGTTCCCCATCCTTCCAGCTAAAGCCTAGTTCAAGGGCCAGTGAACTTTGGGCCACAGACAAACTTCAGCCTGTGTTCTGCAAGCCAAGAATGGTTTTTGAATTTTGAACCATTGTAAACAAAAAGCAGAAGAGAGCTCAAAGCCTGTGGAAATTATACAAAACGTGGATTTCAATATCCACACATGAAGATGTGACATTGTTCAGTTGTTTTAGACTCTAGGTCTGTAATGGCAGAGTGTGGTCTGGCAGCTTTGATGAGATTTACTCGCCCCTCCTGACTCTCCCCTCCCCACATTATCTTCTCCTTTTACTGTTGTTTTCAAAGCCTTCCCATCTTATTCTTTACAGAAAAAGTTTGCTGACCCCAGGCCTGTCCCATCCTACTCCAGGCCTCTTCCCCAATGCTTTCCTATTAGATGTGTCATAGAATATTCTGGATCCAGAAGGGATACTTTGTGGCTGTGCTCAGGCCTACAGCTTCTTGAGAGAGTACAGCCTGGGCTCCAAGTCTCTCAGCTTTGATGGGCCTTGGGGTAGGCCTTGCCCAGATTAAAGGCTTGCTCAAGTTAATGTGCCCTATTGCCTGCTGGCTCTCCTCTGACAAGGTTTCTAGGCCCTGGGGCTGGTCTACAGGCTAGAGACCCGAACCTTACTTCCAAGCCAGGCAGTTATTGGAAAGAACTGGCCTGGGCAGTTATTGGAAAGAAGTCACTGGTTTGGATAAAAAAAAAAAACAAACATCTCTTGATGTGGAAGGATAGCTATAGTTACTTCCCATTAGAATGAGTGAACAGACACAGTGGCCCTTTGGTTCCCCTGAAGAACTCTGGCCACTCCTCCTACGTGTGTATCACATGTCATATACCAGGGCAGGAGGCTGCCTTCTCTCTGGTGAGATCACCCTGCCATGCCCGTGTCTCCAGGCACTTTATTCCTTGTTCTCAGTACGTTCTCACTGGGCCATGTGCATGTGGACTCTCACCTCTTTGGAAATTATTTTCTGGCCACTCCTAAATTCATTAAAGAAAAACATCTCTGGGGATGATTTCTCTCCCGTAGGCTCGAAAAATCCTGCGGGAGCTGAAGCACCAGAAGCGCTGTAAGGAGGCGGCCACCACCATCGCGGCCTACTGGCATGGCACCCAGGTAGGCCAGCGGCCCTGAGGAGGGTGGTTGGGTTGGGAGGAACGGTGGAGCTGAGTCTGAGAGCCCTCAGACTCAGGGACAGAAAACGATTCACAGGCTTGAGCTACTGAGCACGCATTCGCCTCTTGCTCTTTGCAGCATTTGGTGTGGGTGGCGGCACATGCTTTTGCATTTACCATCCGCGGTGACTGGTGTCTCCTTTTCTGTCTCCACTGGGAAGCAGCAACAACCTTTCCTGCCTTAACCCTTTCTGTAACTCCTTTTCAAACGCACCACAGGCGCGAAGGGAGCTGAGACGGCTGAAGGAGGAGGCTAGGAATAAACATGCTATTGCAGTTATTTGGGCTTACTGGCTTGGATCGAAGGTACTTGATGCACACATCCCATCACTGCATCTCGGGATTCTGCAGTAACCACCTGATGCCTAGCCTAGTGGGGCTGACTGCCCGCACTTAGTAGTGGCTCACCCCAGTGCATGATCTAGCAGTTTATAAAGTGGGGAACGCTAGGCAATAGTCTGCCATGGAAGACCAAAAAAACTAACCTTACTAATAAGGCTCAAGCATAGTTCTTAAAAAAAAAAAATCCTCTCAGTTAACTTGCATGTTCAGTACCCACTGCTGAATGCTGGCCAGTTTTTAGGGGTACTTGTATGCAGAGGGGCATGTCTTGAATGTTCAGATTGGGATTTGGATCAGTTTGTACAGTCTGTTAACAAAATGATGCCAGTAACGCATGCTTTAAAAGAATTAATCCTTGAATGGAATGGCGTTCTGGGCCGAATGTGGCACCTATTGGTTACTGTAAGCTAACAGTGTCCTGTGTGCAGGGAAGGATTGTCCGTGATTTCACAGAATCTGTGTTCACGTGAAGCTAGCCATACTGGCTGGCGAAGAATCCCAGGAATTTCAGCATCACCGTTTGTTTTCAGGAACTAGGGCCTCCCGGAACTCACTAATCCCAGACATAGTCTTGGGAGCTGAATATCCACGTAACCCGAGGAACAAGAGTCTTAGATGGTTTTCTGACTTAGAAAAGCAGACGTCATCTTTGCATAAAGTGTGTATACCGGGTTAGAAACACAAAACTCTACAGAGTTCTGTCTCCACTAAAGTCTGCCATGTCAGCATCCAAAGCCCAACTTGTGAGAAAAATAAGAAGTCAACCTGTGGCCTACATACAAAGTTGCCCAAAAAAACGGCCAAAATGCTTCGTCTGTGTTTTTTTTTTCTAAAAGTCTGTAAAAACCAACCTAGTTCATTAGCCAATTAAGGGAAGTATCCCAGCAGGTTTGCTGGTCCTGGTGGGACATCTCATTAGTACAAAGTCCCGAAAACTGGTGCCTAGCTCCACCTTGTCAGACAGCGGGCCTGAGACTGATATTTCCCCCCCCCCCCCCCCAGAGTCATCTTTTCAACCTGCCAGGTATCACTCTTTGGCCTGGCTTCAATTTGTAGTGTGTGACACTATTTGGGATCCTAGACAAAATGTCCTTGTTTTTGACAGTGTGAGGGATTGACCCCAGGGCCTTCTGCAGCTCACCTCAGCGCTCTGCCACTGTGCTGGGGTTGTTCAGTCATGCATGCTGCTTCGAACTGGAACCGAGAAGGACTTCCGCGTTTCATTAGTTTGACTTTCGGCTTGCACTTCACATGCCTTCTTTATTTTTGGGTTGTTCACGCAAAGTTGCCTTACTAATTCATCCAAATGAAGGATCTGATTCACAGAGAGGTTCACAGCAGAGTGAAGTCTAATAAGACCACTCCTTCAGGGCTTTGAGGGAATATGGGGACAGGGAGAAGTGAGAGGCGTGGAGGTGAGGAGTCAGTGCTCTTGACTGCCTGTCCTAGCCCACAGGTGACTCAGAGCACCGGAATACAGGCCCCGAGCCCCCTCCACACTCCACACCTCCACACACTCCACACCTCCTGGGGTTGAAATGAGTGTCCACTGTTCCTCTGCCATTCTGCAGTCCTGCTCAAACACTGGCTCTCCTGTTTGGTGGGGGGGTATCTCTTTCTGGTCATTTGTGCTGTCTGCATTGGGCCGTCTCTCTTACTTCCTATCTAAAACATTCTAGGCCCGGAGGGAATTGAAGCGCTTGAAGGAGGAGGCTAGGCGCAAGCATGCAGTTGCTGTCATTTGGGCTTACTGGCTTGGACTGAAGGTATTTCCTCCGTGACTTCCTCCCGCCCCGGGTGAACGTGAAGCCTCACCCCTACTAACCTGAGAAAACTGCCAGCGCTTGCTGCTGTCTGCAGCCTTAGGAGACATCAGCTTGACTAATCTGGTTTCTTGTTAAGAAAACACAAAAAATTTCTACATACTAATTTTAATGTGATTTTAATTTCTTTAGATAATGAATGTAATGCAGTATATTTTATCCAAGACGTGGTTTTTTTTGTTTTGTTTTGAACTTTTTATGGGTTTTTAAATCATGGGGCACAGTGCAGGCCTTGAGTTGGAAGCTGATCTTCCTTCCTCGGTGGCCATGCGGGGGGGTGTTTGCCTTCTGCTGTGCTGTTCCACTAAGGGTTAGAGTGGAGCTTTCTCCCATGTGATCATGGCCCAGCACAGATCAGGGTGAATGAGATGGCGGAGATCGTTCAATTCAGAGAACTGTAAAGTTCAAAGTCCTTGGGATTAGGGCAGGTGCTTGGTGCAGGAGGGAAAGGCACACATACATAAATAAGGGAATTTTACTCGGAGCACTGAAGACTTTCAGGCAATACAAAGATTTGGTCTTCCTGTTCAGTAATTAACCTAGCATAGTGAGACATCCATGTCGACTTTGGTCCTTTTTACACTATATTCCTCTTTAGTATTCTGCTTTAGTCCAGTAATATTAACTCTTATTCTAAGTATTTGAGAATGAGCTGAGAAGTCATTGATTCTGCAGCTCAACAACCTTCAGAAATATTCCTGAATATTGCTTTGAATAATCTCCGTTTCCCCTGAAAGCTCCTCCTACAAACATTTAGTTAATTATCCTTTTTGATTATTCTGAGTATTCATAAGGTAATTAAGGCGTAACTTTAATACACATTTAACAGATGTTCTACTTGACAAATTCTGAATACATTCTTTACATGCTCTTTTTGAAAGCCAAGCAAAACTAAACATTTCCCATTTTATTTGTGTCTGAATTTGCATCATAATTTTTATAAGTGGAAGGAAACAAGTAGGATTGAATCAAGATTTTTACTCCATGTACTGATTTTTATAAATCGTATCTTCAGTTTTCTGGGTTTCGTTGCATGAGCTTTCAAACTGTTTTGGCACTGGAGGGCCCTAGCAGCCCAGAGCATATTCAGTCTGCAGGTGAATGTTACTTCTGTAGAATTAACTGGGCTTTCTCTAACTCTACCTTCCCCCGCCTTAGTTTCTAATGAGACAGAAGCATCTCATTATGGTTCCACTATTACTATCATGAAATAAGATTAAACTCTTTTGAAGTTGAGGATTATAATAACTTTCCCCATTTTGTCATAAAGAGAAGCTATATTGATGTGAGCAATACTGTCGTCTTTTGAAATGATTTGATTGGCTTGTATAAATAAATCTAAAGTAACACCGGATACCTTTTAGGATACCTGGTACTTAAGGTCCCCATTGTGAGAAGAGGTGTGATGTCACTAGGTTTTTACTGTGTGTAGCTTTATTTGGAGAGGAGTCATCTGTCGTGTGGAATGCCGGAAGACTTGCCGTCAGAGCTCAGATATGATGAGATTCAGCTGCACAGCACAGCGCTTCCTCCCCGCTTCAGGAACATGCTCCCGTGTAACAGGCCTCCCTTTAACTTGCCAGCTCTCTCTCTATGCCCCTTGACCCTCATAAACTGGAGGTCTGAAATGCTCAGAACTCTAACAATCCCGTGGCTGAAAGAGAAACGGCAGCTAGAACATGGATAAAAAGGAAGGCCTGCCTGTATAGAGTATATGTCAAAATATGAACCTTCAGCATTCTCTGCTGTACAGACAGTCTGGGGCTCTGCCGCCTAGAGGGCACACAGGTAGCGGAGATGAGGAAGGTGGCAGCTTGGTTAGGAGGGATTAGATGTGTACAGTTGGAGCCTGAAATCTCAGAAGCTACTGGGCTTCACTCGGCTGTAGAAATGGCACTCACTAGTACTAGGACTTAGAATTGTTTTTCTTTTTGTTTTTGCTTTTGTTTTGAGACAGGTTTTCTCTGGGTAGCCTTGGCAGTCCTGGATTTAGTTTGCAGACCAGGATGGACTTGAACTCAGAGATCTGCCTGCCTCTGCCTCCCAAAGCGATGAGGTTACAAGTATGCGCCACCAGGCCCAGCTAAGCTTAGAAATTTGTAAGAGAAGCCTGCAATCTAAACTCTTACGTTTAGTTCTCGATTTAAAAACATATGTATAAAATGTTTATCTGCAGACTGAACTTGGCTTGTCAGTTTCTATTTCCCAAGTCCCATTGTACAGGTCTTTTAAGCTTACGTATTTAAGCCTAAAACAATGGAAAGTGAGAGAAAAAGATACAGAACACCGAAATACACAGACAGGCTAATATTTTGCTAATTTCTAACTCCCATTTATAAATAGATGATAATATTTTATCTGTCCCCCTCAGCTTCAGTATTTAACTGTACACGCATTAATTCTGTAAACAGCCCACTTAGGTATTAGACATTAATATGTGAAGTAGATGATGACATTGCTTCAGGGAAAGTTTATATTTAAGGTGGCAGGGTGTCTTAAGTGCTATGGTAGTAAATGGGAAATTCGGTGTGGTCAAATGGAAGATAATGGCTTTTAGGTTTCTTTTAGGTTTCTTGTCTGTTGCCCATTAGTAAAGTCTTGTGTTTTTATGCAGGATTTGGGGGAATTTCAGTGTAGTTCTTTAGAAAATCTGTAACAAAAACATCTGAAGGAGAAATTACCTCATATAATGTTTTATAGAACGTGCTTTAGTTGTGACAAGTTTGCAGCTATTTCCTGTAGAGGCATTCATACCAATCATCAAGCTACATAAAAGCCGGTAGGATTCATGATATTCCTTCACTCAGTTTCTGTTTCTCTGACGTAGTTTGTATCTGTCAGTTTTCTCCGTCTGGAAAGGAGTAAATCTGCATGTTCCGTATACTTTGATCTGTGAAGAGATACGGCCTTATGAGTGCCTGCCGGCCTTCTAACCACTAGTCTGCTTCCTTTTAAAGGTACGAAGGGAATACAGGAAATTCTTTAGAGCAAATGCTGGAAAGAAAATCTATGAGTTCACGCTTCAAAGAATTGTAAGTTGATATTATGTGCATGGCAATCAACATTATTAGATCAACCATATAAAAGTACCAACTCAATAAAATATGACTTCTGAAAACCTACATAACGCGTAGCTGTGAAAGGACTTTAGTAGCCTTTCATATTCGCCCCAAATTCAAATAGAATTGTTTCAGAACGCTTAGGGGTCTGTGGTTGATATAGTGGATAAAATGCTTATTTTATTTGACATAGAAAACTGGGGAGGTGAAGGGAAGAAAGTCAGGTTCTTGCCCTTTTAAACTCCTATGAGCTCTGGAAGGCAAGATTAGCAGAAAAGTTGCTGGAAGCAAGGTGTCAGGGAGCAAAGGCGGGTGAATCTGGATTCTGGAGTTGCCCTGCTTAAGGGTACACTATGGTGAAGCTGTAAGTGCCGAGTCAGCCAGTACTTCTGCTTATTTATAACATGAGTAAGTAACTTCTGAGGTCCTCTTTTGGTCATTTGAGGCTTTTCCATGATAAGGCTTTTCCGTGCCTGACTCGTGTTAAGAGGAATGATCCCTTGACACAAAGTCAGAAATCACTAAGTCGAACCATCCCACATTAGGGCCATTTCTGTTCTGTAGTTTAGCTAGTCTAGAACTGCCTACAGGGATGGACGAGTTCTGTAACTCTGGAGAATGGCCACAGTCCACGTGTAGTTAGACACCACTTGGAACACATCAGTGTGATGGTGGGACCCGTGTACTTAATGTTAGTTCCCTAAAATGTCAGTGTTAAGTAGCTACATCCTGCGTGTGGCTCGCTGTTGAGCGAAACAGCTCTGCTGTGGTATCAGTGCTGGCCCCGTGTTGACTGAGTAATTGTGTCTGTAGCCATCTTTCCTCATAACTCTCTGGTGGAGCGCATGCCCACCAGTTGATGCAAAAGAGTTAGATAGAGTTATCAGATGATGTACACAATCTTACTGACTAAAACTGATAACTCAGTTAAAGGCCGCTCTGGCTGACCGTGGAACTTGCATCACTGTCTTTCCGGTGTATTCTCCTCATCTAGTGTTTTCTGTCAACCCCAACACAGGTGCAAAAGTACTTCTTGGAAATGAAAAATAAAATGCCTTCCTTATCACCAATAGACAAAAATTGGCCATCAAGACCTTACCTGTTCTTGGATTCGACTCACAAGGAGCTAAAAAGGATCTTCCACCTGTGGAGGGTAAACTAGGCCACCTTACACTCTTGTCAGAGGTCATTCTTGTGGTTGAGTGTGTGAAGGCTGCTATGTAAAATCTGTCGCCTTGATGGGGGTTGCCTGTAGGCTCAGAGATGCTGGAGCCTCCTACAGAACTTGACCTCTGAGAAATTCCGCAGGAGCTGAGGCAGCGCCTGAGCCAGCGGCTCCTGAGGTAGTCGGGAGAGGTCATGCAGCACTTGTTTTTCTTCTAGCTTCCAGGTAGTTCATGTAGTTGGGGTTTTTGTGTGTGTTTTCCTCTTTCTCTGAAGGAATGCTTTGGAGAGCTCCTCAGACAATGTAGTTAAATCCTGCTAATTAGCATGCACTTGCTTTACAAGACTTATTAAACACATGCACCGGTACCTGTATGAACACATGTGTGTACACACTTCAGGCTAGAGAATGAGCAGTGCAGTCCGAGACAAAATGTCTTGTGTCCTGAAGTAAGGGAAGCTGAAAATCTACTTCATCTCGCCTCATATTTGAATATGTCAGGTTCCTAAGGGAACAGAGCTTTGGGGCATGTGGACCTGAGTGGCAGGGAACTCAGGTACTGGTGGGGTGAGACACCACTGCCGGCCTCCTCTTTCTGAGTAAACGGGAGCATGGGTGTGGCCTCTGTTCGCGGCAAGGCTTCCTCTGAATAAGTGGGTTGTTGTGTGGACTGTTGACTGAATGTGGTTATTAGGTGTTCTAAATCATTAGAAAGTCCTGTGGATATGACCAGGGGCTCTGTGTTCCATGCAGTCCTCTCCTTGGTCACATGGAAGAGTGACAGTATTGCTAATTAGTATTATTTGTGGATTCCAAATTCTGTTCCGTGACACAGCTAACAGCTTCTCAATTCTAGGCTTCCCCTTTGAGTCTAACAGGGAAAGCGTTTACAAACCTAAGAGTAGAAGCTGCTAATGTTGGGCCCCCGCTCTGCTTGTCTCTGCTCACCCATTCTCCTTGTGGGTGGAAGCTGGGGGAGGAGCCGGTTCACTCCTGAAGGGAGCCTCATCACGGAGAGACAACCTCATCGCGGAGAGACAACCATGGTGTTCTCGTTTCTTCCTCGAGCAGTTTCGATGGTGGCGGCAACCCCACCTGTAGTACAGTCTTTAAAAACTCTGTCCCCACTCCTGCGGCACAGTATAAAGTGATAGCGGGGCGAATTTAAGCATTGGTTGTCAGACCGTGCATAGCATGCTTGTGGATCATGAGATCAGTTTAGGAGAGGACTACCGTGCCATGCCTGGGCTTGTTTGTTTTTGAGACTGGGTCTTACTCAAGCTGATCTCAAATTTGGTGTGTGGCCCAGTCAGGCCTCGGGTTCATACTGTTTCCGCCTTACCCTTCCAGGTGCTGAGGTTTGAGTGTCTCCAGGCGTGTCCAGCTGCTGCCAGCATTTTGAAATAAAAAACTGTAGGATTAAAAAGTTAGAGGGCTGTGTGTGCGTCAAGCTGCACGGGATTGCCTTGCTGTGCCATACAGTGTCAGTCCTCTCGAGTTTGTGTTCAGGCGTGACAGCCTCAGGGATGGAGATCCATAAGGATTTGCACTGTGGCAGAATGACTCTAGACTTCCTGGGCACCGGCCACTTTTAGGTCCTGTTACATTTTGAAGAATCATCTCAGATTCTGCAATACAGATGGTTAAAAACATTTTAAGACCAGCTTTTTGAAACCGAAATGGGTTTGCCTCTTGTAAATGAGTGCGGTGTGCCTTTGCGTGGCTACTCTTTGTTTAACATGCTAATGAGAAATTGGCCGGGTGTGGTGGCACACGCCCTCATTCCCAGCCCTCGGGAGGTAGAGGCAGGAGGATCTCTGTGCATTCAAGGCTATCTATGATGAGTTGCAGGACCACCAAGGGCTCTGCAAAGAGACCTTTTCCTGTCCCCAAAATCAAACAAACAAAAAAAAACAAATGAGAGTTTATTTGTATAAGTGGTTCTTTGTGTACGTTTTTCTTTTATCTCACAGTGTAAAAAATACAGGGACCAGTTCACAGACCAGCAGAAACTTGTTTATGAAGAGAAGCTAGAAGCCAGTGAACTCTTCAAAGACAAAAAGGCTTTATATCCTTCTAGGTACGTGTGGTTGTACTTACTCAGAGACGCCAGTGTTCTATTAATTTTATTTCTTAAATATGTCTTTACATTTTATCTAATGTTTAATTTCAGTAAATAGATGAATGATACTTAATTTTGTGAATGACTTCCAAAGCCATTGGGTGTAAGTACACCCAACAGTGGTCAGCAGCTTTCATGGGATGTAGAAGGATTACAGTTGTTGGTTTTGCTCTGTTGACCTTAGCTTAAATCATTTAGTAAACAGGAGGTCATGCAAAATGAAAGCTTTTTGGTCTGTTAGGATGAACTGTCATCGTATGACCCTGTTTTCAAGGCTCTCTTTGCACTGAATTGTAATCGATGTTGGGAACCCTCCTGCCAACATCAAGTAAGGGCAGAAATTCACTGTAAGGTCAGTGCCCAAGGCAGACAGTTCATAACTCTTGCTTATTATGTAAGCATGGGCCCATGGTGTCCTGTCCTTTGGTTGCTAAATGGCTAGTCCTAACCTCAGTAGCCCGTACAAAAGTTCAGATCATTTCTTGTGGACATCACGTACTCAGGAAAAGAATAAACACATTGCAAATCTAGCAAGTCCAGTCCTGGACAAAGGACTTGGTGTATGTGAGTGTCACCATGTGTCCTACTTCATCGGCGTTCCCACATTCCTGTTTTATCTGGTCTTTACACACTGGTGGGTTATGTGACTTCAGACCAGAATCTCCAGTGTGATAAAGACAAATTAAGTAATGATGATTACAACAAATTTTATATGAAAGAGGTTTATTAGATGGAGATGAAGAGAGAGAGAGAAAGGAGAGCAGGACATGATGGGGAGAAAGAGAAGAGGGGGTGCCCCGACAGAGCAAGAGGGAGCAAGAGAGAGCACAGGGCAGATTGTTCCCTTTTAAGGAGCAAGGTAACCACGCCTTCTAGGTGTGGCCACCTGGCCAATGACACAATGACGTCATGAGTTGCTAGGCAACACAGGAGCAGGTTTAGTTCCAAAATCCTAACACAGTGACTTGTAGCTGTGCCTAAAGAAAGGTCTAGAAATAAAAATCTATTAGATGCCAAGTAGTTCTGTATATTTCATGTACCTATGGTTATTTCTATCTGCAGATACATTTGAAAACTCTGAGCATAGTTGCCAGGCCCTTTGAGTTTTAGTATTTTGAGTTGCACTGTTTCCTCCATAGCATTTTGGGTGCTTAAGTCAAGCAGTGACTAAATTCGGAGTTATCTAACATCATGCCTACTATGTGAAGAGTAAACCAACAGGACAGCATTGTGCATTCCTCAGCAACTGATTCTATTCATCCTTTTCTTTATACATCCTTAAATTAGACACTTCATAAACACTTCCCATGAAAGATTCAAAACAAACAAACAAAACAACGGGCAGGCGGTGGTGGTGTTAGAATATATCACTAAGGAAATAAACTAAAATTAGGCCCTTAGCACTTTTTATTATTAAAACACGATTAACTATGAACACAAAGAAGGTTAACTTAAAGCCAAGTCCTTTCTGGGGATTTGTGTCAGTTTTCGGAGAGGGTGGCACGCTCACTTCCTCCATGGGAGATGAGGAAGAATTTGCCTCCCCAAACTGTGAGGCAGCATGGCCTAGGGGTGCCCGCCTCTAATGTCCTGGGAGCCGCAAAGGGCTGACCACCTACGGAGATTTTTCTTCCCTGAGTCTCTGCCCACACTACAAAAATTTCAAGCCTTCTGTGCTCATTTCCAGAAATGAACCCAAAATGAATCTGTAAACCGCGAGAGCCAGCAAGTCTTTTTCTTGGTGCCTTTTTCACCCCACCCTGAGGGAGTTACTCAGGGTCTCCAAGGAAATCGCATTTAAGTGACCTCTTCAGCAGAAGCAAATGGCTCTTGGCTGTGCATGAGTGCCTGTCACCTCCAGGCACACCCTAGTGAGTCCCCAGAGCTCCATGGGAAAATCAAGTGCTGTTTAGTTTTCTTTTATGTCAGTGTCAGACCCTGGATGCGTCCTTCCCCAGAAGGTCACAGCGAGGAGAAAATGGCATTGGTCTTTGGAGCAGGTGTTGGTAATGTTGTTGGCCTTTCTCGTTGGCTTACATTGTTTACACCTGTTGGTGTGCCCTGTGTGGGCAGCTGTTAGCTTTCTGTTACAGATGAGAGGAGAGTGCCCTTTCCTTCACACGTGACCATGACCTTGGCTCTGGGTGTGACAGTGACGTAATGGCTTATCGCCTAATCAGTACATGTGAGAAGATTTTCATCAAAGTCCTACAAACCAACTGCCACTGGCTGCATCGAAATCTGTTTGACATAAGTTTAAGGCTTTGTTTCTGACTTAAGTCTAAAGCAGGTGCCTGTGCAATGTGTAAATACACTGAAGTCACGTTCATAAAGTTGGTGATGACTCCGCAAGGTCACCTGGCTTATCTCCTTCTGACATTGGTGCTTTTATTTGAAACCATTTCTAAGGTATAAGGAATTTTGTTTTGTTTTGTTTTTCCTTCAGTGTTGGGCAACCATTCCAAGGAGCTTACCTGGAAATCAACAAGAACCCAAAATATAAGAAACTCAAAGATGCCATTGAAGAGAAGATCATTATCGCTGAAGTTGTGAACAAAATTAACCGTGCTAATGGGAAGGTAGAAATGAGAGAGTCATTTCCCTGTTTCTCAGTTATACAATTTGCATTTCACATCCCAGTAGTGTTGACTGTGGAAGAGCCTCTCCTCGCCTTTAAATGTTGGTAAAGGTTTTCTCTGCGCTGAAATTCTCACAAATTGAAAACTAAGAGCAGGGGAGATGGCTCAGTGGATAAAAATTACCTGCTCTGCAAACATGGGGGCCTGAGTTCAAATCCCAAGCTCCACATGAAAGAGCTGGGTATGGCAAGCTTGCTTATAACCCCACACTGGAGGGTGACGATCCTGGGGTCTTGTCCAGCCAGCCTGGCTGAAACAGAGGGTCCCAGTTTGCTAAAAGACACTTTCTCAAGGAAATAAGGGGGAGAAAGAGAGATGACACCCAGTTCCTCTGACCTCTACACATTCATGTACATGCATCAAAGACCTACACACACACAGAAAAAGCTTTAAGAGTTGGTTATTATGTGTGTCTCAGATTACATAGAGATGCTTGTTGAAAGATAGCAGAGTAAATGTAAATATAACTTCCTGGAAATAACTAAAGGTTTACACTTATGGGCCATTTTGGAGTGATTTTGGTCATTGGAACTTTTCCCCCCCCTCGTTTCAGAGCACATCCCGGATTTTCCTCCTAACAAACAATAACCTTCTCCTTGCTGATCAGAAGTCCGGGCAGATCAAGTCCGAGGTCCCCCTGGTGGATGTGACCAAGGTCTCCATGAGTTCACAGAATGATGGTTTCTTTGCAGTACACCTCAAGGAGGTGAGCCTCACCGTGTGCCATGGCAGAAAGGCTTCTCCGTGTGTCCAGTTTCTCAGCCACTGGTTAGGTGGCCCTGCTAGGCCTGCTGCATGCACTCCTCCTGACTCTAGAGCTTGCCTGTGTTCCCCCACATCTCAGGCCTTGTTGTATCAGCTTCCTCACCTGACCACTGAGAGCACTATATGAAAATGTGGAGATGGTTGGAATTATTTCTCTTCTGCTGTTGCTACTGTATGCCAGCTTAAAACCGTCACCTTTCTTTTTGTTCATCTTTAACTTAGTGGTTTATCAAAGGCTACAGCTTCAGTGAAACGTTGTCCACTGATTTTTGACCTAAGTTTTCTTTCTTTTATTTTATGCTTTTACCTCACCACTGGCTTGAATGGAGAGGTTAAAATGTAGACACTAGACTTATTATTTTGATGACAGGGGCCATTTGATCTTTTTTTTTTTTTAAGATTTATTTATTTATTATTTATACAGTATTCTGCCTGTAGTGTGTTCCTGCATGCCAGAAGGGGGCAGCAGATCTCATTGTAAATGGTTGTGAACCACCATGTGGTTGCTGGGAATTGAACCCAGGACCTTTGGAAGAATAGCCAGTGCTCTTAACCTCTGAGCCATCTCTCCTGCCCCGGCCATGCTATTTTTAACTCCTCACTAATCTCATCTTTAAAATGATTATATCTACTTAGTAGTATCTGCAGGAGGCTCTCTGCACACAAGTGCTTAACAGAATGATGTCACGTAGTTGTCGTTACCAAATAAATAAATGTTAGCATCTATTAATCGGACGTAGGAAAGACCCAGAGGCCTGCTTAGCCTGTTTACCTCATCATGGCTCTAGGTCTAATTGGAGGCGTATCTAGCCACACAGCAGCTATCCCCAGCCCCAGGTCCACACAGGAACAGCTTTGGAGTTCGGTGAACTGCTGCTGTTCTGGCCACATCTCACTAACCACAGCGGAATTCTATTTGTTTCAAGTTCCCTAGTGATTCCCTGTGCAGCTGAGGTTAGGACCCTGGGTATTTGTTTTTTTGTTGTTTCTTCTAAAAAAAAAAATTGACTTTTAATTATTTTTTTTTTACAATTATTTATTGTATGTGTTTGTGGGAGGCAGTTTTCTCTTTCGACCATGTCAGTTTCCAGGGATCAAACCCTGGTCATCAGGCTTTGTACCCACTGAGCCATCTCACTAGCTCCTGTGATTACTTTTAAAAACCATATCACGGTCCTCTCCATGCATGGTCCTTAGTTGGAGTATCGGTCTCTGCAGGACCTCCTGGGCCCAGGTATTCAAAGGAAGCCCATTGGCTGCTCAATTTCCAAGTGGGTTCCCTAGTAAGAGGTACAGGTGCTCTTTGATCACCTCCTCCTGGGGGATATAGCCTTGCCAGGCTACGGAGGAAAATGATGTAGCCAGTCCTGATGAGACCTGATAGGCTAGGGTCAGATGGAAGGGGAGGAGGACCTCCCCTATCAGTGGACTAGGGAAAAAGGGCATGGGGTTGTGGGGAAGTTAGGGTGGGTGAGACTGGGAGATGAGGGAGGGGGCTGCATACAAAGTAAATAAATTGTAATAGGTTACCAAAAGGCCTGCAAACCTTTCCCTCCTCCATCTTGTCTTGTCTCTGCAGGGCTCAGAAGCAGCTAGTAAAGGAGACTTTCTCTTCAGCAGTGACCACCTGATTGAAATGGCCACCAAGCTGTACCGAACGACCCTCAGCCAAACCAAACAGAAGCTCAATATCGAGATTTCCGATGAGTATGTCCGTGTGTCTTGTAGTGCATGTTTTCATTTTCAGCTCTACGGCTGTGGTTTGGCTCTCCAGTCTCATGCACCCATTTTAGGTAGCAGTTGTATGTCCAGTATTTGTGGCCGATGAAAGATAGACCCTAGGTGACACTGACCAAAGCTGAGTCCCAAGTGCCTTATACTTCAGTAGTGAGACAGATACGTAAAAGAAAATTAATCGGCGGGTGACATGATTTTGGCTTGTAGAAGGAGAAAACAAAGGTAGGCTATCATTTTTGACAGGGAGATGGGGAGGCTTCTCAGTAAACTAAGGGAGCAACCCAGACAGGAATTCAGGAAGATGCACAAACAGGAAACAGGTGCAGAGGTCCCCAGACAGGAGCAGTCTCCGGCAGAGAGATTAGAGAAGATCCCAGAGAGAATAAGCAGAGTCCAGTTAAACAGAGCTTGGGTAAACAGAGAGTGGGGCTCTTGCTGAGAATGGTAGAGAACGAGAAGAGGTTTGAGCACAGCGGTGGGCTTACCTGTTTTTCACGGATGGTGTTGACGGCAGTGTTACTTCGAGTAAGAAGCTAGACTAGACCAGAAGGGCTAAGAGCCCTCTGGGGCAAGGTGGTGTTGCTCAAGCTAGGGTGTGAACAGGAGATGGAGTGGTCACACCTCAAGCGTGAAGAGAGGGCAGACGGGACAGGGTGTGAGCAGATTGCCTGTCAGGACCCAGCTGTGATGCTGCATGTTGCATGAATGCATGCTGAGGAAAGGGCCTTGTGGGTTGTGGAAGCGGTTCTGAGGCAGACTTGAGATGACCATCATTTCATATTGATAACTGGAGTTACAGAAAAGGTATTTCACCCTGGCATTGTTTATCAGAGGCAGAGTTTCTCTGTGTACTCTTGGCTATTCTGGACTCAATTTTGTAGACCAGGCTGGCCTTAAACTCACAGAAATCCGCTTGCCTCTGCCTCCCCAAATGTTGGGATTAAAGATGTAGATGTTCATTTTTAAATTAAAGTTTTTCCAAGCCAAGGAGTTCAGCATCTACTTGTTTGGACTTGAGGACTCATGGGGCAGAGGCAGGAAGGATTGCTGTAAGTTCAAGGCCAGACTGATGTACATGGCAAATTCCAAGCTTGAGGCTAAATAGGAAGGCCCTGTTTGAAAAGACTTTTCCAGTCTGTTCTATTTCACCTCCTCCTTGATATCTTTGAAATAAATCCATGTCTCACCCTGTGTCTCCTTGGTACACTGGGCTCTGAGCAGTGTTGGGATCCACAATACTGTGAGCCAGTCCTCACACAGGGATGCTTTGTGGCTGGCAGGTGGACCTCGTGAACATGACATGAAATGGCTGTTTGGATTAGATATCTTTAGAAGGAAAAAAGAGAACTATTAGGAAAAAGTAATAGCAGGTTGGAGTCTAGTTAATCAGGCTTTAACCGTGAACAGATCATTTGCATTGCAGATGAAGATCTGGTCCACTGGTACCTAGAAGCAGCAGCTTTATAGTCACAGAAATAGCTCACACCTCAGTCCAGAACCTGAGGGCTTTCTGCCTGTGAGCATTTCCTATCCTGCTGTTGTAAATAGGTGCTGTTAGAGAACATTAGTAACAGCGAACTTGAGGGAAGGGAGACTTCTGGGGAACTGAAAAGCTTTCTTTAATGTGGAGCTTGGCTTCTGAAATCTTGATCCTTGTCAGACACACCGAGGCTTTGAGGGGACATGTGTTTCTGTTTCTCAGTTGTGGTCGACAGTGGGATCTCTCAGTTGACTGTCTCCACCTGGGAATGCTATTATCATTATTTGACCCTGCTTGACCAGACGGGCGAATGACATTCTGGATGTCACCGGCTTTTTGTAAATAGTTCTTGAGTGATTTACAGTGTGGCCACATGAAGACAAATAGATGGTAGCATTATACCCCCTGTCCGGCTGTATCTCCTAATGATTGATCTGATGAAAATACATCAGTGGACCTTCTCATAGGGGACAATCTCATAAGGGTTCCTTCCCGAGACACCCAGGAAATCTGGAGAGCAGTTTCAGGCAGTCTCCGTCATAGCCTCTGGTGCATCCAAGCAGGCCTAAGAAATTTCCTCATGGAACAGTTCAGATTTAAAGGAGACTTTTCAGTCCCTGTCAAAATAAATGGTCCTGTTTCCAGCCCTCCATGGCTTGACTCCAGCCTATTGCCAGATATGTAAAGCATGTGTCAAGACAGCATACAGTTTAGTGACTATGCCCTTCCTCATAGTCTTTACAGAAGTGGAAATAGTTGCCCTAACAAACTAGTTTCTCTGGTCATTGTGGATAAACTAGCTGAGCTTTCACAAAGCATCTTACTTAGTCTGACCTGCTAATTAATATGGATGTGGAAATGAGAGTGGAAGTCTCTAAGAGACTCAACTGTTTCATAATCCCCAGTCCTTAAACTCCCAAACAGCCAACCCTGTAGATAGCCTGCGTCTAAGGATAACTTGCAAGAGGTGAATGTTTCATCATGAAGCCTCAATTGTGACTAATCCATGTTCCTTTTCTTTGAAATTCTGGCCACCATTAACACTGTGAAGTAATATATTCCATATTCCTATTAGCTGAAGAATGCTTTTCAAGTTGCTCTTCTTTGAAATGGAAATAAATAATAGTAGTTAACCTCTCCCCAGTTGTCTTAGAGCTAAGTCCATGTAAATGACCAAGAACATTTAGCTATGGCTATTTCCCTTGTGGATCTTGGGTTTGCCCCATGAGCATGCAGAAATTATAAGACTTTGAATTTGTGTTAAATTTGAAAGCTATGCAGAAGCACACAAGTGCAGTTATATATGTGGCCACACATGTTGGCTCATACTTTTGATCATAGCGCCTTTTAACTTTGGAAAGCAGAAGCAGGAAGATCTCTGTCAGTTCAAGCCAGCCTGATATACATAGTGAGATCCAGACCATCCCATGTTGCATGGGGAGACCTTGTCTCAAAAAGAATAATACCTGCTAGAGGTATATCCCAGATAGGAGAATGTAGAGTTACGCTTTTCTTCCCCAGTGCTTTGAACTGAAAAGAACCCATTTGAAATGTCAGGGCTGTTGTCCTTTTAAAATGATGAGGGGCTGGAGATGCTGGCCAGGGTAAACCTGAGTTCAGTCCTCAGCGCCCACACAGTGCTGGATGTGGTAGCCCATGCTTGTGACCCCAGTGCTTCAGAGGCGGGCAGAGCGCCGGGATTCACTGGTCAGCTAGCTTAGCATAACTGGTGAGTGGTGAGTTCTGGTAAGAAACCTTTTCTCCAAGAGCAAGGTGAGTAGTTACCCCGAGGATCTGTGCCAGGGCTGAGCTCTACCCTGTACGGCAAATGCCAGTGCACACACATAAGCATGCACATGAAGGCACACAAAATAAATAGAACATCCTATGAATTAGAAGCCTTGTCATGTTTCACCCGGGGAGATGGCATTTATAAACAAAGGCCTTCTAACTGGAGCTCATGTGGACATCAGAGCCGCTGAGTCCTTGCTGCTGTGTGGATGTCGGTACTATCAACTGCATGCTTGTTGGATGAGTCACTTAGGAATGCAGCAGTATATGGGGAAAGGTCCTAAAGCTGCTGATTAGGATGTGGGGTGAAAAGATCAGGGATGTGGGGTGCCTGTGAACAGCTTTTTGAAATTCTGTAGCTCGTGTTTAATTTGTTGAACATTTGATTTGGCCCTTTAAAAATGTTGCCATGTAAAAATGAGGAAAGGAAGTTACAACAAGTTAATGTACATTTACTTGATGCCCCCACCAAAATGTGGGGTAATTGCTGTCAGCTTATCTTACCTTGTCTTGGGGCTAGCTGACGACGACGAGTCGGAGTCCAGTGCTGTCACAGTTCTCCGTCAGAAGAGGGATGGTCGCCGTCTATGACAAAGAAGGAAAGCTGGTGTTACTGTGCCCCTCACCTGCTTTGTGTGTGGCTGAGTGCGTTTGCTTCTCTCCTCCTAGGTTCCTGGTACAGTTCAGACAGGACAAAGTGTGTGTGAAGTTTATTCAAGGCAACCAGAAAAATGGGAGCGTGCCAACCTGCAAACGGAAGAACAACAGGCTCCTGGAGGTCGCTGTTCCTTAAGTGAGGCTCCTTGGCTCTCATGGACTGTTTCTTCATAATAGTGCAATTTGATTTGGTTTTATTTGGGGCTCACTGTATGGGAATTGCCAAAGGCTAGCTGTTAGAGTCCTTTGTCAAAATTAAAAGTATTTGACTAATCGGTTTTAATTATTGGAATAGTTAATTCTTAAGTCCACATTCTGTCCTGGGCAGGACTATAGAAATTAACAGTGTCTGTTTCCATGTCATATGTGTTTTCTCCTTAGTTACCATTTCAGACTTGTATATCCTAAACCCGCATATTACCCGTAAATCATTAGTACATGTAAGTGTAGGCAGGGGCTTATATTCATTTATCAGATATTTATTGAAGGCCTACTTGTTGCTGGGCACTGTGCTGAACTTATTAGGAGCCTTTCTATTTCTAAAGCTGTTACCTTCTGGCTGATTTGTGCTGGCAAAACAACAGCTAAGAAGGTTGACGAGGTTGAGGCCAAATGATACCGCTAGTGCTGAGAGTGTAGGAACCCAGTAGACTGGTGTAAACAGTAGACACATTGAGAGGCCATGGTCCTGGGAGGAGTAGAGATAGACGATTGGGTAAAGTTTCCTTATGTTTTGTTTTTTAATCTATTTGAAAAAAGAGAGAACTGACATTTAGACATAAATATTGGTTTGTTCAGGTCCCCTGTGATTACCTTCTGTTCGAAAACGGAAGTCATTCTCCATTTAGAAAAGGTAACTGAAGCAGAATGCTTTGTTCTGGTTGCAGAGGGGCTTGAGATAGGACCTGAGAAGCCCACAGTGTACCCCTCGGTCAGTAGCTTTTGAAGTGGCACAGTAAGAAAGGGCTGAGAGCTCAGAGCGGCAGATCTTCTCTTTGACGTGCAATAAGACAGCCAAGATCACTTTTGAAAGTTTTATTTATAATATACTTTTTTTTTTGTATGAGAGAGCTGATTGGGACAGGGTGTGTATTTTAGTGAAAAATCAAAATTAAGTTAGAATTAGTTTTCAGGGCTTTTTTTGTTTTTGTTTTCTTCGAAATTTCCAACAAGGATTCACTTTGGAAAACACATTTCAAACTCTGGAATTAAATTGTTTCTTATTTGGGATGATAATGTATATACATTGGCATTGTGTTAAATAATAAAATTGTTCAAATTTGGTGCCATTTGCTGGATCACAACTGTATTTTTGTATCTCAAGCTATTTTCATATGTTACATGGCAAAGTGATGTGTTATAGAAAGGCTTCCACTCAGGTGTGATATGGTCTCTGTGTTAATGATTTCCACTAATCTTTTTGTACCAATATCAGTCAATGGAAAAATTCTCTGGGGATTTTCTTTTGATTTTTGTACTTCAAAAAAAAAAAAAGTTCTGATAAAGAAATTCTCAGAAGTCTCTGTGTTTATTGGTATAGGTAGAGGATATATTTTTTATATTTCCTAAAGTAGGTAAATTGATAGTTCCTACTATAGGCAAGTAGAAACTTAGGACCAATCAATGATATTTTTAAAGCATGCAGTTACAATTACTGAATATGGTTACAACATTCAAAACACTGGTCACTGTGAAGGCTGCAAACTATCCGTTCACTCACCACACACCTGCTCAGTTTCTGCCTCCAAACGCTAACTTTTCAATTACTTCTGCACCGAGAGATGTGTTTGCTTCAAAGCAGAGAGAGTTCATGATTTTGTCTTCTGCTTGGTCGACAGACAAAGGCTTGTGTGTCCATGGACATGTTCTTGCCTTTGTCTAGGAGCAGGGATGCCACAGAGCAGGTTCTTCTTGCAGTGGTAGCCCGTTTGCCTTCTATGGCTGCTCGTCATCTCCGAGTTGCTTCTTGAGTTGAACTCAGAATGCACAGGGCCCATGCTATGAGTTGGCTTTGTAAATTTTCCCACCACGCCAAATGTAGAGACTGTTCACTGTGGTGCTTTGCAAAGGTGAATGTTTCTGTGAGTGGCATGTGTGGATTTGAAGAACATACCTCCACAGAAGCTTGGGGATATGTTTACATATGCCTTCCATCACATGACTCCATCCAGCCATTTTGGTGATAGAACTCACCCCTTGTGAACTGTGCCCTTACATGGTAGGAAAACCTTGCCTCCTTATGTCTGAAGGGGCAGAGTGGACAGTAACCTGAATTCTTGCAATGATGAAAGTGACTGATGAAAGCAAATATTCAGAGATTTTCCATTTAGAGTAGTAAAGCCTTCTTGGGTTTAGACTTGATTATTCCTCAAAGGATCCCGGACTCTGAGAACCAGGAAGAAAAATACCAGAGTCACTTTGTATCGATAAACAACTTTCTATATCTTAAAGCCTTCTGCCAAACACCCCTTTAATTCCAGCCTTTTGGAGGTAGAGGCCACTGAGTTTGAGGCCAGCAGTGAGGCCCTGTTTCAACATTAAAGAGGTCATCACATCATTGTCACTGGGCCCTTTAGGGACTGTCTGCTGGGACTCAAATTCTGAGGCCTCCTGGCCGGTCCTCAGCCCCCGCTTGTTTCCAAACATCGCTCAGAAGTGACTTCTGGGAGTTACTAACAGATGTACCACTGGAAAAAAACAGGTAATAGGTACCCAAGGCATAGTTGCCAGTGTGGGCAGTGTGCTAATGGAGTTACTCTTGACAGAATGCCAGCAACTGCAGATGCACTACAGAAGGTTGATTCCAGCTTTATATTTCAGACTTTTAGAATAGTCTGTGTAGATCCAATACTCAAATATAAGGCCACCAGCTCCAATTTGGATGGCTCCAATTATTCTCCAGGGGTGATGGTCTGTATTTGCAAGAGCATAAGGTAGCCCAGGTCTCTTGAGTGTCATAGGCTTAACCTCCACATTGAGGGGTTGCCTGAAATCTAAGACAATGAACCATGTTACTTTGACACCATTTCAGTAGTGTGCCAATGACTCTAAAGCTCATGGAATTAAATGGTCTGACAACTAGAGCATAGCTTAACTTGATTTTAGAACGATTTATATTGTTCTTTAACCTCGTTTTAAATAATAGGTTAGATATTTCATAGCTTTGGGGGATTTCCAGGTAATAAGTCTTCTCTGGGGAAGGCTTTAGTGGCGCCCTTGTTGTCTTTTTAGGTGTTCTGAACAGGAGCTTTTGTGTTTAGGTTGGCTGTTAGATTTTGTAAATACTGCCGCATTCAGAGTCACTAGAACAGATCTAGGCGAGTGGGAGGGAAGAGAAAGAATCATTCAGCTCTTGGGTCCTGGCACCAAGGGGCTCTAAGTTATCACAGTTCTTTGAAGATGTGTGGCTTCTGCGTTGTCACCGCTGCATCTCATCCTAGTGACTGTAACTCACTCTTGCCTGTGGGGAGGCATGCATTTCCGAATGGTCTGGAGTTAGTCACTGTGCGGCCTAAGCCACAGCCATCCTTTCTCATTAACTTTACCCCAGTTGCAGTGGCCAGATCTCCTCCGCCCAGTTCCGTGGAGCTCACCAACAATCTAACTTCATAACCAAGAAAGACAGTCTCAGCTTCTCAGTGTGTTGAAATGGGCAGTGGATTTAACCCATTTACCCAGTACGCTGGTAACCTGGAGGGCACTAGATCTCAACCACGTATCTCAATTATTTTATTCTCTCCTTAACTTTAGGGGTCCTTTATTTTTCTTCTTTCCCTTTTGAGGTAAGAGTTCACCACCGAATAATAGATTCAGCATATTATCTTAAAGTAGGATTTATACACCACACACAGAAAGGCACACACGGAAGTAACCGTGACCTGTAAGCAGCGCTCAGAACAGGCTCTGGAATACAGCACCCAGAAATCTCATTCCAGTCAAAATTCTCCACCAATGTAAATTCTGTGTCTATTCACATTAATCACCCCCATTTTCAAATGAGGTCTCATAACATGCAATCTTCTGCCTAACTGCTTTCTCTGCCTCATGACTGAGGTGGGTTTGTGGGTGTGCAGGTAGCTAAGTGTCCCCTATAGTCATCAATTGTGTCGCCAATTTTTAACTAACAGTACCCACTTGGCTGCTGTATGTTGTGTCATGTGTGCAGATCGCCGCTGACTGGCTACCTCAGGACAGTTGGATCAAATACCTGTTAGCTTTAGTCGACTCTCATGCTGATTTCTAAAGAAATTACTCTTCGAAGGATGCCACACCTGGTTGGTAGTGGCGGTCTTTTATGCTGACTCTGGTGATCTCTGCTTGTATTTGTGTTTTTTTCTGATCACTAAGAAGCTTCATTGCCTAGTCAATAATGTCCAGGTAGATCCCCTGTTTAAGGATTTTAGTCCATCAGTTTTTCTGTTCTGTTTTATTTTTGTTGTTTGTATTTCTATACATGTGTTGTTGAGGCCTTGATGGATGACGTGTGTCTGCTCACAGTCTGTGGTTACTTTTCTGTTGCCTCGGGGCCTTTTGGTGGACAGAAATCCTATTTGGCAGCGTCCTCGTGACCAGCTGCTTCCTCTCTGGCTGGAACTTCCTTCCCTGCTTCGCTGAGATTCTCAGTGTTTTCTTCCAGGAGTTCCACTGTGACATTTAGGTCATTAGTCAGTTGGGATTGGTTTTTCAATGGTCTAGAGCACCAGGATTTGTGTTTCCTTTCTTCCGCATGGATACCCAGCAGACACCTTTTAGTGAAGAGGCCAATCTGTGCCCCTCCTGCGGTTCTGTATCCTTGCATCTACTGGTGAGCATGCGCATTGCCACTATAGCATAGTCCTCCAAAAGTGACATTCAGAACTCTTAGCCACCTTGAGCTTTTCCGATAGGAAAAGGCATTCAAACTGCTAAGTGTGCTAATTATAATTAAATGAACAAATTATATAAATAATTTCAAATACAGGGAGTAGGAATAGTTCATTGCACTTCCAAAAACATAAAAAGGCTCAGAGAATTAAGCATGGGAGTTCTTAGTGGGATAATGTGAGGAAAATATTAACTGTTTCTATGAACTAAATGAATACCTTCTGATTTTTTGTGACTTATGTACTTATTGTGTGTGTGGTTTCCCATTCACTCAGTATGTTCTGTCCATATTATTAATCGTTTCATTTTAAAATTTCCAAAAGGTCTTCCTAAAATTACTGTCTTACATAAGTGTGTATGAATACTTTAATTTTAGTTTGCTTGCCTCTCTTAGGCTGAATTCCTTTGGTAGTGAAGAATGAGAGACCTTGGAGGGTTTTTCTGATTCTTTTAATATTACAATTGTTTTTCCTGTGCAATGATAATGGCTTATGGATAAGAACAGATGATTCCTGAGGTGAAATCCTTACCTTTCTTGGGCTTTTCTATTAATCACACATTTCTTAAAGTTAATTAAATTTCTAAAATTTTTCTAAATTATGTCTTATTAATCAGCCAGTCCATTCTCTGTGTTTTGAGCTAGCTGAATTCAGAATTGCCCTTTAAAGCTAACCCTGCATGCTGGGCTTTTCTGAATTGAGAATGTAACTGACAGGAGCAGTACTGAAAAGGAAATAGATTTTGTAGCATTTTCTTCCAGAGGGCAAATTATAGACAAAGGAAAACAAAGAACCTGTTTATTTTATATGTAATGATAGCATTTCATTGCTTTAGGAAGTAATTTTATGTCATATAGGAAATGTTTCACTGTAAAAGTGACCTGCCCGCCCTTGCTCTGAATAATGACAGGAAGGCCTTTATATTTATTAAAAGCTTCAAGCATTATAGCTAGGCAGAAACTCAGCTATTCTAACACTGGCCTGGCCTACTTCCACAGTGTGACCCATTACCTGCTTTATTAGCCAGTCTCTCTCTCTCTCCTCCCCCCTCTAAGTCCCACCTTTTCCTCTTTTGTCCAGCTGTAGGCTGTTCAGCTCTTTATTTGACCAATCAGAACGTTGAATCAGAAGATGCGTCATAAAAATAACAATGCCAAAGCCAGGATTCTGTATTCAGAACCCTGGGTGCAGAAATCAGAATTTGAATATACAAGGATAATCTTTACACAGTGCCCAAAAACTTCAATCTAATATTTCATCAGTGTAAACTCATTCTGAAGAAAGACAAATGAAATTATAATGACATTAAATAGGAGACTGCAGTGTGTCCTCCATTTTCCAGAAACCTGAAAGCAGTCCTTAATCAAGTGTGCCATGAGCAAGCGCCATTGATATGATGATGCTTCTAGCTTTTAGAATGAGACAGTGAGATACTAAAGGAGAGGGCTCATGGGGTAGAACCCCTTAAAGGGAGCAGAGAACAGCAACTCTAACTGTAAAGCTCAGACAGCTGTGTGTGGCAAATGGGCCTCAGCGTGTATTTTTCTAGACACTATCCAGTACTTTCTGATGTAAAAAACTCAGTAAGTTTCTGTACCAATACGGGATTTACAAATTTAAAGGAAGCACAGATTAAACCCAAGTGAGAAAGCTCTTCCTGTGAGCATTAGACAGCTGTAAGCAGAAATAAGAAGGAATATGTTTGTAGAAATGTATTTTTGTTGGATAATGCCTTCCCATCTTTGAGCTTTGCATTCCACTGGGGGCAGAAGTTCTCACTGGGCAGATGAATGCAGAGATCTAAAAGAAAATTGGCAATAATTGGAATCTACTCTTTGCAGTGCTTTCCCAAGCCGGTTGGAACAGCTGTCTTTATTTCCTAATGCAAATTAGAGTTGGCCCTGAAAAGCAGGATCTGATAACATTACGTGAAAGGTGCTGGCGAAGTAGTGCAGAAACATTAAAGGGGATAAATCCACCCCCAAATTTGTTCTTTCCACTAGGAAAAATCTCCACAGATGACGATGCCATGTGTGGTATCTTGAACAGTCCCCAAACCACACCAGAGACTTAGAGCTGGTTTGAAAGAATTTATAAGTGTGATCTGATCTGTAGGATGTAGAAACACTGCTCACGTCAGGCTAAAGGCACCTTTTCTGTTGGAGCACTTATGGGTAAGTTATATTAGACATGATTGCCTGAACCTCCCAAAAGAAACCCATCTTTGTATACAGCTGTGGGACAGCCATTTCTGGACTTTATTGTTTTCTGCTGAGACATGGTCTGTTCTGACAGTAACTTCAGGTTGAGCATAGAGATTTAAATTCTGTTTTAATGGGATTAAATAATTTATTTTTCATTCATTCTTTTCCTGGAGTTAATAAATTGTTTTTAGAAATCAAATCCCTGAATGAGGTATTCTGCTGTATATTAGCTTCATTCCAACTAATCTTGCCAAGGCTGCCGTTAGCCAAGATTGCTTGCTGATGGCTTGGCAGGCCTCTTCCTCTCTGCTCAATGAAGGCTCATTGAGAGGGGGCAAGGCTTCCATCTTGATTCAGCGTATGGGTGCAAAGGAAGCCTAGTGAAGGAAAGCAGTCTCAGCATCTCTCCTGCATATGTTGTGTTTCTGCCAAGTGTGGTGGCATACCCCTCTAATCTCAGTATCTAAAAGGCTGAGACATGAGGATCCCCTATGAGTTCAAGGCCATCCTGGGCTACATGGTAAGTGTGAGGCCAACCTAGGCTACGTAGCAAGACCCTGTTTCAAAACAAAAACAGGACGGCTAAATGCTCTTCCAGACGACCTGAGTTCAGTTCCCAGCACCCATCTGTGGCTCAGCACCCTGTACCTTCAGCTCTAGCGGAGCCAGCATCCTCTCCTGGACTCCATGGGCACCTGTGGAGTGCACGTAGCCATACAAAAATACATAAAATTAAAAAAAAAGTTTTTTAATCTTAAAATCCCAAAATGAGACATACATGCAGGATCAAGAATACCAGTGAAATCCGATACCAGTGACTTTCAGCTGTTTGGATTATGCTGAACATTTTTTAGTAGAAAAAGTCTTTTCATTTTCTTCATGAACACCTATATAATAGTACTTATGCTTTTAGCATTTTGTGATGAGAACATAGGCCAGGCACACGTGTGTGCACACACATGCCCATATCCCCCTTTGAGGCCCCCGGGTCTTATTCTATAGTGCTGGCTCGTTCCCTGTTCTTTGTTCCTGTGAGGCAAATAAATCTCCCTTGTGCCGAGAACCTGGTCTTGAGAGGTCCCTTTCAATAGTGGTGCCTCAATACAACACAGACCCAGAAAAAGTGGCACCCAATGTGGAAACACCTGCATTTCCTGGGACACAGCAAAAACTCACTAAAGTGCTTCTCTGTGCCTTAACTCTGCCCTTCCTGAGCTCTCTGGGGCCTCCTTTGTCCACATCCAAGTGTCCTGGCTAGATTTATGTTAACTTGACACAAGCTAGAGTTATTGGGGAGAAGTGAGCCTCAATTGAGAAAATGCCTCAAGCCCATAGGCAAGCCTATGGGGCATTTTCTTAATTAGAGATTTATCTGGGAGTGTCAGCCCATTGTGGGTGGGGTCACCCTTGGGCTGGGGTTCTGGGTTTTATAAGAAAGCAGGCTGAGCAAGCCAGAAAGCAGCAGCCCTCCCTGGCCTCTGCATCTGCTCCTGCCTCCAGGTTTCTGCCCTGTTTGGGTCAGTCCTGACTTCCTTTAGAGCCAGGCACCGTTGCTCACACCTTCCATCCCAGCACTTGGGAGGCCAAAGCAGGTGGATTTCTGTAAGTTTGAGGCCAGCCTGCTCAATGTAGCAAGCCCAGTACTGTTGGGGCTATGTAGAGAAACCCTATCTCAAAACAACAACAACAGAAATTGGAAGCTACATGATACATTGTCTGTAAAGAAAGAAAAGACATGGTTGTGCTATGTCCTGGAGGGTAGGTCTTGTTGAGAACACACTTGATATGTAGCGTATGTGTATCCGTGTGCTCATAGGTTATTTCTTTAGTATGTTACAAAACTGCTAACAATAAGCTCAGGTATGGTTACTACACAAAACTTGGCACCCCCTTGCAAATGTTTTCCTGCAACCAAAGTTTGGAGTGGGCAAGGGGAGGTTTTAGTACCTTAAGCATGCCTCTTATAGCCACGTGGCTGGTGCTGTGGACCTCCAAGGAAAGGACTGCTACCTACAGTTTCCTTCACGCTTCAGCTGAGGTTTGTAAGGGAACCTTTTCCTCCACCTTCTGGTGGAGCCTGCTGCTCAGAGGCGGGAGAAGCCCAGCTGCAGCAACTTGCTCCCGCTGGGGGCTCAGGTAACCCAGGCGCATTGCCTGCATTGCTGGAGGAGAGGCTTTTCTTGACTTAGCCCTGTTCATGAGACTGACTCAGCGACGCGCTTTTAAACTGCCACGTGCCTTTTATTCTTCAAAGTCATTTCACGCTGTGTCTCTAGTGTTTAAGTTGTTTTGCGAAATTGAAAAGTATCCAGAATCTTCCCCCAGAGGAGGGAGCAGCCTTACCAAGCCACAGAGGAAGACAGTGCAGCCAGTCCTGATGAGACCCGATAGGCTAGGGTCAGAGGGAAGGGGACCTCCCTTATCAGTGGACTTGGGGAGGGGCATGGGAGAAGATGAGGGAGGGAGGGTGGGATTGGGAGGGGACAAGGTAGGAGGCTACAGCTGGGATACAAAGTGAATAAACTGTAATTAATAAAATAAATAAACAAAAAAGAAAGTATCCAGAATCAGAATCTTTCCTTCAGAGAATGGTATATGCATGTAACATCAAAGAAACCCTTGATGTGCGTTCATATCCGATAGCCTTCTGTCTTTGGAACAGGCATATTTGAGATACATCTAATCAGCATGTTCTGGAGATATTTGTGCAACTATTGCAACATATCACTGCCCTTTTGGATCCTTAAAAAAAAAAAGGCAATACATCCTGTCCCTCTGATATCATAACTCACGTTATGATTTTTTTCAAGTAACAGGAAAAAAAAATAGAACTCCTTGGTGCCAGATGGGTGAGCACATACCACACTCAACATGGAAAGGCCATGAGGCTGGCTCCTCAAGGGGACATCACTTCCTCCCGGAAATCTGGGAACTGGAAGCTTCCTTTCCTCATCGGGAAAGCAGCACTGGTGACTGTAGGCAGTTCGGACAAGTTGACAGGGATATCGAACCGATGATGTGGTGTGGGATGTGAAGTGGCCACATTGTGTGGGCAGGTAGGCAGGGCTGAAGGTGACTCTGGGGGCTGGAGATGAGGAGCAGGAGGAAGCAGAGTCAAAGGCCCTGCTAGTTGGGTGCCGTCACACAGTTACTAATTAATAAACAGTCTAGCCACATCCCTATGTTGACTCTTCCAAGTTTGTGTCCTAGAATTCAATGAAAAATTATTTCACCAAATCAAAAAGTATTTGTCTAAATTATAAAGTTAACCTCAAACAGAATATGAACTTCCTAAATCATGAACCACCCTGTGTTTTTGCATGAGGTTGCATCCCTTTTGTCCCTACAGTCCTCTCGAAGTGACACATACACGTCAGTTACAGGTGTGCCCTACGAACCTTCCTCATTAGGGTCAGCCTCCCCTATAATCTTCTCTCTTGTCACCTTCTCAGGAGAATTAAATTTCTTCTTCATAACATTTTGGGGAAGAAAAAGTGCTAATGGTGAGGTGACTCAAGCATTTAGCTGACGTCAACGTTTGCACTCACTAGCAAGCTTCGTTGCTTCTCCTGTTGTAGAGACTGGGCGTATGGTGGCAAATTGAGATAGTTTTTGTTTGTGTTAATCCTGCTTAAACTAAAAATTTTAAATCCTTTAGTGAAGTTGAAGTGTGTTCCCTGCCAAGGCAAACAGTTTTCATGTGAGTCTTGGTTTCACTGCGGAACACACCTAAGCATACTTTGTCGGTGTAAAACACAGATGTGCCTCACCGGAAACAAGAGAATGATCTGTTCTTGAGCTGAGTATGAGCAGCCATGACCTAGGAACACAGATTCAGGTTACCCCAAATACCACGTTAAAGCATAGAAACTTTTTTGTGGCATTTCTGTAATTATGGAACAAGAGAAATTCGTGATTCAGGGTGTTTCAAGTATCCTACTGGATACCTCAGGTGGGTTATAGCAAAGTGGAAGCTCTCTGCTGTAGGCCTCAGACTTCTCCTGTTACATTCATTGCTTTGCAGTTGGTGAAGGCCAGTGGTCTGTTAAAGTTAACGTATCCCAAAAGGATTTTTCCTGATAACCATACAATGCTGGGTCACAGAAAGAGCTGGGCGATGAATGGCTATTGAGGAGATACAAGATAGCCAAGATAATTTGCCTGTGGTTGCAACATTCCACTTCTCATCAACCAACCTGGCTTTTTTTTTTTTCTGAAAACTTGAGTTCACAACATGTAGTACATCTGTGTGAGTCATAGTCCTGTGAGAGGGTAAATTGCTTTGAGATATGGAGGAACCAAAGAGTCAAGCAAGCACTTGCTCACTACCATGCAAACAGATGATGGTCTGAACCTTTATCTCATATGTGATTTATAGATGGATGATAGAGAGATAGAAAGACAGACAGACAGATGGATAGATGATAGACAGAAAAATGATGGATGTATAGATAGATAGATGATAGATTATTTTTATGTTTATCTTTTAGCTTTTTGAAATGTTGTGTCACTAGCTAGCCAAGGCTGGCCTTGAACTCCTGACCCTTTTGCCTCTACCTCCAAGACTGCTGGGATCACAGTTGTACGTATCACCATGCCTGGCTCATATAGACTCATTTAAAAAGAGCTATGTTGTGACTTGGAAAGTACCATATAAGAACAGCTTGGACTTCATTAAATGTTTCTTCTCTTTAAAAAAGAATTTACACGGTTTGGTTTGGTTTTTAAATAGCCAGCATTACCAGTGTGTTTTCAGAGTTCAATTACTAATCATTCTGGTAGGCTGATGCTTCTGCAAGGAGAAGTGACCCTGGGATCCCCTAGATTACTACTTTTGCATCTTTCATTGAATGGACAACTGGGCAGTGAGGCTCACACAGCTGGCCTCTGCCTCTTCAGAACCTGAGCCTTGACTAGAAGCTTGTTCTCAGGGCAAGGACTAGGATGGGTTCAGCTGGAAAGAACTGGCCGGCTTTTCTCTACAGCAGCACATTCATGTCAGCTCTCTAGGGACAATGCCACACAATCATGGAGCGTCTGGTGACTGGGATGCAGCCCAGTGGTACACATAAAGGGTTGTATCTGTGAAGGAAGCAAGCCCGGGGCTTGGCATTGCCGCCTTCCCAGGACTATAGATTTGATAAAAGAGTTTCAGAGCAGAAACATCAAGACCACCAGTGAGGGAGAGGGGACTCAGGGTCAGATGTCGCTGGTCACATGTAGGGAGTTGTTTGCAGCTGCATTCTGCTTGAAAGTGACCACTGGGAGTCTCATGAGACAGCCTGTGACAAATTGTATAATAAAAATGTTAAAAATAGCGTATTTATTCCCTGGAAAAGCAGTTCCCACAATGCAGTGAGCTGGGAAAATCGCTGAAGTTTTTGTACACCACGTGCTGATCCTGTGTCCTTGAGCCCACATTACCCAGAAGCCTTTTCACCTTAGGTTTTGTTTTCCTGAACTGGCCAATCTCAAAACAAAACAAAACACAACCACCACCACTCTGCCCGCACCCGGGAAGTTAGCTTGTATTTCCAAGGAAAAGTTCAAAGTCCAAATAAAATGTGCATATATCATCATAAAAGATTAATTATAACAAGCCAGTGACTTTTTTCACAAAATTTTCCCCTATAGGTACCACATCCACTGTAATAGATATAACATGTATTATTGATAAAATACAAATCACATGTGCAATTAGACTTTTACCAGTAGCCAGATCAGAAAAATAATCAGGTAAGATCAATTATATGTATTACTTTTACTCGGTAGCTGCTATTAAAAAGTCTTAACATCGAATCAATGTAAAAATTGAAATATTTTATGCTCTTTTTCTGGTATCAATGTTTCACATTTTATTTGATAGCTGACTATGGTGGCATATGCTATTGGAAGGGTGAGGCAGGAGGGTAATTTGAACACAGGGGTTTGAGATCCCCCTGAACAACAAATTGAGACACTGTAATTTTTTTTTTAATTTAAGTGTATAGCTTATGTTCTTAGATCCAACATCAACTGAAATAGCCCAGTTTCCTCATGTGGCTATTATATTAGACATTGTGACTATATCATAGTAATAGTTGCATAAAATTAAAGAAAAAAGTCTTCTTCCTAGAAATGTGTCAATATCTAGGGTTGAAGAGGTGGCTCACTGTTTCCTAGTGCTTGCTGCATGAGCGTGAGGACCCGATTTTGAACCCCAATTGTGTAATTCGAGTTAGGAATGGCCTCTGATCCTTACTGGCTGCCAGCCTAGATGAAAATGAAAATGCTCACTCTTGGTTCAAGGAGAGACTCGCCTGAAAAACAGTGAGCACACACCTGATGCCCTCCTCCGGTCTCCGTGCGTGTACCTAGGCATCATGTCTGCACGTACATGTACAATACAAGAAAGGGTCTTTTTAAATTAGTAAATGGTGAAAGATTTATACTGGGATTTTAAAATTAAAAAGTAGAGGACCACTGTGCTCCATGGTGCTGCCGAGGTCCGTGAGTGGATCAGAGGTCCTGACTGCCTTAGCCACTGAGGCTTCACAGGAGCCCTCTCTGTTATTTTTGTAATTCTTTTTCAAAATAATGTTTTTATTGATTCTCTGGGAACTTCACCACATGCACCCTATCACACTTACCTCCCAGTCCCTTGTGCCCTTCCCCTGATAACAACAACATCAGAAAAAAATCCCATCTGTGTTGCCCACACACCCACTGGAGCACGGTGAACTCCCAGCAGCCAGACCCTGAAGAAAACAGTCCTTCTCCACCTGCATCCCGGCCAGAGCTGTGGAGAGCTGCGCTTCCGCGTCCTCATCACGTGTTTTCAGAGTTCTCTTTGATGGCTTCTTTTTCAGGCTGCTAACCTGTGTATGGGTGGTGGGTGGGGGCTCTGGGGGAGTGAGAGGATGTCATAGAGCCTTCCACACCCCTCCTTCTCCGTTGTACATCCAGGTCATCGATGTCACCACCAAAGTAGCTTCCTTGCTCTTTACAGCCAGCTGGGGCTCGGGTCGTGGCCTTCCTTCACGGTTTCCGGCGGAGACAGCACAGACGGCAAGCACGGCGACTCAGTCCGTATCTGTAATTTTAAAAAATCAGTTACTTAGCATTCTGAAATTACTTAAAATTTAAATAGCTTAAGATTTATATACATTTCAAAAATGGGAAAAAAAGATATGAAGACGCATTATTGAGATGACATACTAAGTATGTCATAGATAATCAAAGAAGATAAACTATTGAATGATTTAGGAACTATCCTTAAAAGGCAGATTTGAAATTAATATTGAAAAGGCATCTGTCTTGAGAACGTTAGCCTAGGCTGGCCAACCAAGACATATGCTAGAAGAAGAAAGAGGAGAAGAAAGAAGAGGAGGAAGAAGAAGAGGAAGCAGCTTCTTAAATGTACAGAAGACAGGAGTGCTTAATTTCTAAGGAAAGCAAAATGAGATTCCCATACTCGCGTTTTCAGTGCTGTGCCCCATCCAGCATGGCTCCAGGGATTGTCCTGACCAGAGCAGGGGATGAAGAAAAGACAGACCCTCAGACCCACAGGACCGCTGGGCTCTGTAGACTGCGCTGTCTCGTGGAGACGCTGCAGCACTGAGGCTCCATGTTATTTACTGTGGAACACAGAGGCTGGATTTACAGTGGGCATTGGAACAAGAGGCTGGGGCAGCTAATCTCAGCAGGAGCGGTCGCTGTAGGGCGCGGGCTGCGGGCTGTAAACATGGGTGGGGAGAAAGCCATCGTAGCATTTTCTGAGCACACCTGCCGTCCCTCTGTACCTCACCCTGGGGAGAAAGCTTTGCAGTTTTCTCGTAGATCTGAGGCTATGGGGTCCTTGTCAAGGACCCTGTCAACAGCACTTGCTCACTTAGGACTTCACCCCCTCTGTGATCCCGCTGCTCCCCACAGTGCTGACTCTTGCATCCCAGACAGGCGCTCCACTACTGAGCTACAACCCTAGCCTCATTATCTGCCTTTCAGGGCCCTAGCAACCTCTGATGTCATCACTTGCCTGGCAGCCTCCCTAACTCTCTCACACCCTGTCTCCAGCACTGTCTCTCTCTCTGTCATGGGTGCCCTCCTCTCTCTCCCTCCCTGCTCTCTCTCCCCCTCCCCCTTTCCCACAATAAACCTCCTTTATACCAGGTCTGTTGTGTGGCATCTTAATCGTTGTTATAACATGCAGGCCTCATGCAAGTAAACAGTGGAGTAATGTGTCTAAGATCCTCAAGGAAACAAGTGTGAAGTGAAGATTTTATATCTAACAAAACCTCATGCCTACTGGGCACAGATCACTCAGGGAGCACAGTTTCCAGGAGCCCTCTGGAGACATCTAGAAAATGGGCTTCACACATCTCGACAGCTCGGTAGATGTTGACTGAGAGGCCCTTCAGTGAGCACCAAGTATTCAGTCCCTTGAACTACAACTGAAGGTCAAGAGAAGGCCTACGGCTGTGTCCTCCCATGACCTGCATTGAAGCAGCAATGCAGTGAAAGCCTTTGGGTGCCCTTGCTTTGCAGCTTAAGCGTCAAGGATGTCTAGCTGCATTCATTAAGTGAATGGAACATGGGCCCGATCCTGTCCCTCTGGACTCAGCTTCCAACTGCCAGAAATAGAGACTGGAGGTGCAGGTAAGGGTAGCACTTAGGTGTGAGGAGGAGGGTGGGATTGC
>CM053751.1:31352119-31494660 GCA_028658305.1 Pachyuromys duprasi
AAACTGAAAAGCTTCTGTAAAGCAAAAGACACTATTGTCAGAACAAAACGACTGCCTACAGATTGGGAAAGGATCTTCACCAACCCTGTATCTGACAGAGGGATAATATCCAGAATATATAAAGAACTCAAAATACACTCAGCAATATGACATTCTTAAGAACTATACTGTAATTATAGCATTTCCTCTCTTCCTTCTCTTCCTTCCAATTCTGCTATGTCTCTCCTGCTCCCTTTCAACGTCATGTCCTCTTATTCTTTAAATTGTCATTGTTACATATTATGCTAGTAAATGTGTAAGTGAAACATGCTGGGCCATTATAGATATAAGTTGGAAACGTACATAGTAAAAGAAAAAATAATCTAGAAGAAATAAAGTCCTAGACACACATGGCCATCCCCCAAATTGAGTCAAGGCTGGCACATATGACTCTCCCAAAATTAAATCAAGGCTATGCAAGCACCTTAAATTTGCCACAAGTAAAAACATTGAAATTTCTTTACAAAAATTTTCTTTGAAAGAAAAGCCAGGATTAGCCAAATCCTACCAACCTTTTAAGTAAGAACTAACCAGTGCTCAGCAAACCGTTCACCAAACAAGGAAAGGGTGACTACTGAACTCACCCTTACAAAGCCAGCGTCACTCTGAGTAAGCACACAATAAAAAAGGAAGAGTGTAGATCTGTTTCCCGGACATAAACAGAAATATTCTCAATGAAGTCCTCAAAAACTGTATTCCAGATCACGTTAAGAAAATCATACAACATAAACAGGCTGGTTTCATCCCCAGGACGCAAGGCTGGTTCGACATTTGCAAGTTCATGAAGGTAATTAACACATAAATAGAGTCAAGAACATAAATCACACGGTTGACTATATGTAGAAAAGGCTGTGACAAAGCTCGGGATGCCAGCTGTACCACTCCTGACTATACCAGTGAACGAGTCTAAGGTCGCTTCTGAGATATCCAGCCATGTTTATTGCTGCGCCATTTAGCCACTAAGAAACAGAACCAGCCTAGACCTTTGTTCACAGACGAAAATGTTCACATATAAAAAATGTGCTCCTTATACACGATGGAATTTTTAATTCAGCCATAAAAAAATGACATTATTTTGCAGAATAATGGATATAAATAGAAACCGTTGTGTTAAACAAACCAGGCTCAGAAAGACAAACAGTAGGAGACCAACAAAGCTAAAAATATCTGAGCCCTGGGGGTCCTGCAGAGACAGATGCACCAACCAAGGACCATGCATGGAGAGGACCTAGACCCCCTGCTCAGATGTAGCCCATGGCAGCTCAGTCTCCATGTGGGTTCCCCAGTAAGGGGAGCAGGGGCTACCTCTGTCATGAACTCAGTTGCCTGCTCTTTGATCACCAACCCCTGGCGATGCGGCCTTACCAGGCCACAGAAGGGGATCCAGGCAGTCCTGATGAGACTTGACTAGCTATGGGCAGATGGCAGGGGAGGACTCCCCCTTTCAGTGGACTAGGGGAGGAGGGAGAGCGTGTGGTACTGGGAGGAGTTGAGGGAGGGGGCTTCAATACGGATATACAACGAATAAATTGTAAAAATAAATAAAGAGAAAAAGAAAGAAAAAAGAAAGACAAATAGTGTGTTTTCACTCATATACAGACACTAGATTTAAGTTCGTGTGATTGTGTATGTGTGACTTCGTGTGTGACTAAGTGTGCAGCTAAAGAAGTAGAAATAGAGCATGAGAATATGAGGAGTAAGGGATCTTACAGGAAGAGGGAATGAAGGCAAAAGAGAAAGCAACAGAATGCCTGTGACATGAAAGCAGGAGACGGGCACTGCCGTGGGTTAGAGACAGTCCAGCAGGGTCGCGGGGGCAACAGGGATCACGGTAAGAACATGGTAAGGTGACCTCTGTGTGTGCAGCTGTCAGAAGACACTGCATTTATCCATTCTACATGCGATGAGCATTGCATGATCTAGTCTCACAGCTGGGAAAATGCCTCCACAATTACTGGTGCACACTTTTTAAAAAGCCTGGGAAATTGCCAAAATAATGAGAACATGTCTCTTCCATGGAATTCCTCAACTTCGTTTGCTATTTTCTTAACTGCCTTTTTCAATTGCTTTTATGAAGTCTTTCACAAACACATACATATATACACATAAACACACACATACAAATGCACAGACATACAATACACACAACACAAAATAAACCCATATACACACTCATACACACAAAAACACACATAAAAAATACAAACACATATGCATGCATATGTACACACAAACACACACAAGATTTATACAATATACAATACATGGCTTCACATACACACATATGCAAACATACACATAAACATAAATGCACACAAATATATAAATATAGCCACACATACATGCACACACACAAAACACACACACATAAAGACATATACATAAAACACACAAAAACACATATACATACACAAACAGGTACACATATACACATAATAAATCTATACTTATACAAACACATACACACGTACAGATACATGTATATTTATATATACATACATACAAACACATATACACATAGCCACACATGCACACACACAATAATAAACATATAAACATACATATATAGATACACACATAAACTACAGCACAAACTCATACATATACATACATACACATACATAAACAAACATATATACACAATAACATAATGCACATAATATAAATATATAAACACATATACACACACAAATCAGAGATGGACATACACACATGCACATACATAAAAAAATACATATACATACACACATATGGATATAAACATACACATGCATATACACAAATACATACACAACATCTACACATAGACATAAACATACATACACACATTCACACTCATACATTACATACATATATACACATATAGACACACATACATCTACACATACACAAATATGCACACACATAAGACATATACACACATACAAACATGCACATACAAATAAAATATACATACATATCAGCACACATACTTACACATACAAACACAGACATAAATATAATACACATACACAACATACATGTACACACAGAGAAACACTCAGGGACACAACAATTCATAACCTATATAACCATACATATATACACATAATACATACATACAAATGCTTAAAGCTACACATATAAACACACATATACATGCAAAGGTACCTACACACATGCATACACATACATACACATATACACATGCATAAACACAGATACTCACACAAAAGTACATGCAAATGCATAAGCACACAGACACATATATACATGCATATATGCACAAAGACATAATACCCATATGCATGTATATATACACAAATACATATAAATGCTCACATAAACATATACTCCTGTACACACATACAGACACATATGTGAGAATATATGACCATCTATGTATATATGTGTATATGTCACTGTATGTGTATATGTATGTATTATGTGCACAGGTTTGTGTATGTCTGCATGTATGTTTGTAAATGTACATATGTGTAGGTATGTGTGTATTTGCATGTATGTTTGCATGTGTGTTTTTGTGTGCATTTGTGTCTATATATGTGTATATATTTCATTGTGTGTATATGTATATGTGTGTATGTGTGTGCACGTATGAGTGTGTGAATATGTATGCATATGTATTTATGTTTATGTACTATATGTGTATATATTTTTTTAAGTGTGAGATGTATGTTTGTATTTATATGTGTGTGTATGTGTGTATATGTATGGATGAATATCTGTGTGTATGCGTATACTTTTGTGTATTTATTGTTTGTATGTGCATGTGTATATGTGTAAGTGTGTTTATGTATATGTTTATATGGCTATATGTGCATGTCTGTGTATAAATGTATATGTGTATATTTGTGTATGCGTATGACTGTGCCTGTATGTGTGTGTATATTTGCATATATTTGTGTATGTGTATGTTTTGTATGTGTACATGTATGTATATGTGTGTTTTATGTTAATGGGTGTATGTGTGAATAGGTGTGTATATATAAGTAGCGTAAGTATGTGCATTTTGTGTGTGTGTATATATATATATATATATATATGTGCTTGTGCATCTGTGTATGTATCTGTGTGTACCTATGTATGTATATGTGCTTGTGTGTATTTGTATATATATGTGTGTTTGTGTATATCTGTGTATATGTATGTATGGTTTTTGTGTATCTATGTGTAGTGTATGTATGTGGGTGTTTGTGTATCTGTGTATTTATGTATGTATGAATATCTCTGTATATGTGTCTATGTATGTGTGTATATGTAAGTGTGTTCATGTATACATGTGTTTATGTATGTATATGTATGTGTGTGTATTTGTATATGAATATGTATGTATGTGTCTGTATATGTATGGAGGTGTGTGTAGGTTTGTATGTATGTGTGCACTTGTGTTGATGTTTGTGTGTAATTTTGTGTGTATACAGGGGGAGATGGAACTGATGAGGGAGTCTGGAAGGAAAGGAAAAACATACAAATGAAATATAAAGTTCAGGCTGGGGATGTAGCTCATAGTAGAGCTCTTGTCCAGCTCCGTATGACCCTGGCTTTAATCTTCAAGTACTACACCAGAAGGGAGGAAGGAAGGGAGGAAGGGAGAGAGGGAGGGAGGGAGGAAGGAAGAAAGGGAGGGACGGAAGAAGAAAGGGAGGGAATAAAGAAGGAGGGAAAGGAGGTGGTACATGTCCGTAATCCCAGAGTTGAGAGGCTGAAGCAGAAAGATGACCGGTACAATACCTGTCTGCATGCTATGCACTAAGACCCTGTCTTTATAAACAATTAGAAGGCGGGGGCTGGACAGACGGCTTGTTCTTGCAGAGGAGCCAGGCTTGGCTCCCAGCTCTCACAGGATGGCTCCCAACCATCTCTAACTCCAGTGCCCTCCCCTGACCTTCACAGGAACCAGGCACACACGGTAAACAAAACAACAACAACAACAACAAAAAGCAGGCAAAACTCTCATACACGTAAAATGAGAGACAAATCTGAAAAAAAAATTGAACTGTGCCTTCCTTCCTCATGGCCGCCGTTACTGCCACTGTGCCATCCCAACTCCTTCTCAAGCTTTGAATTTCTTTAGGACACTTCCACCATCTAAGGTTCTATTGGCTGACATTTGCAGGATTGTCTCAGAGCAGGAGTTTCCGTGTGTTTTGTTCCTTACTTTCTCACGTGTGCATGAGCTATAAATACCTAATAGCTGTGAGATGTTCGTTAGACATTTATTCAAAGAAGATCAGATAAAACCGGGTCATCCTGTGCCAGGCGGTTCTATACCTGACCCAAGAAATAAATTCAATAATGTACTTAATTTCTCCTGATTAGGGGTGGGCCAATAAGAAAGTCTCCCAAACTCCCACTGTAAGTCTTTTTGTCTTAGAAATTAAGAACAGCAATTATACCTTTATTCTATCACGTATCTCTAAATGTGTATGAGAAGCTAAATGCCATAGAGTACAAAGGAAATGGGCTCTGACGCTTAATGCAGAACATTCTGAACTGTTAGTTACTGTGATGGCCAAAACACAAGCTAGAGTTATCTGAAAGGAGGGCACCTCAGGTGAGAAAATGCTTCCATGAAATCCAGCTGTAGTCCAGCCTTCTGTGGGTGGTGCTATCCCCGAGCTGGTGGGTCAGGGTTCTATGAGAGAAGGCAGGCTGAGCAAGCCAGGCTGAGCAAACCAGGAGGCAGCACCCTCCATGGCCTCTGCATCAGCTCCTGCCTCCAGATTCCTGCCCTGTTTGAGTTTCTGTCCTGACTTCCTTCAATGATGGGCTATGATGTGGAAGCGTAAGTCCAATAAACCCTTTCTGTCTAACTTGGGTTTGGTCAATGTGTTTCATCACAGCAGTAGAAACCCTAACTCAGACAGCTACATATTAGCTACATCTCAGCTGCCTCATTTGGAAGGATACGGCTGCCATCCATTGCTGGGAGTTAGGTAAAACCAAGAATGAAAACCCCAAATAATGGAAACTCAGACAAGATGACGTGCTTGTCTCTCACTCAGGAGTGTGACAGTAGGTCCAGAGCAGGAATAGCACACTATGTCTTCTGTGATCCTGTTCTCATTTCAATGGCCACCTGATCATGCACTATAGCTGCTCTTGGCCTGGTCCAGCCACTGTTGACTGTCCAGACAGAAGCAACAAGAGGCAGAGGTCAACAGCCTCAGAGTTTTCCAAGAAACACGAACTGGAACTTAGATAAAAGGCCTTACTCAAGATGGGAGATGCAAGGTTTGTTTGCAGCGCTGTCAGCCACACTGAAGATGTCATTACCATGGACAGAGAAGAATAAACATTTGAAGCTAAAGCCTGGCCTCCACTCCAGCTGATTATAAAGAGCGAGTGCATATGCCGTGCCGTCTAGAAGCCGCTGAAATGACCTTCTCTCCTTGTCTGCATTAAACCATCTCGGACTGTGCTATTTGAAGGAAAGGACGGTCCTCGTCCTTCTACCTTACACATTTCTGCTATTCTGGTCTCCTCTCCTCTGGCACGGATTGGAAAGACACCATCTCACCGCACAGGCCTGAACAGGTCATCCTGCGCGGTGCTCATCCCCCGGCGGCCATTGGTGGGTGTGTGGTCAGGATTGGTTTCCTAGCACCGAAGCCTTCTAAGATGGCGGCTTGTTTCAAGGGGTGTCCCTAGATCCTCAGGGTCCTCCAGAGTGCCCGAAGGCAGGCAGACAGTATTTCCCTGTATTCACCTTGTGTTTGCAGCCCTTTTCTCGGTCCTGTGTGGACATGATGCTCTTGACATCACTAACACTGCCTAAGAATCGAGGTTTTTAATTTAAGCCAAGAAGCTGTTTTTTGTTTTTCAAATAAAACCTTACGATACATTTCACACAGACAAGCACAGCAGTGTGGGGTAGGGTGTGCCCGGGTGGGGATTTTTGCAGATGAGTGTCTAGAGTGTTTCTTAACTTGTTGAGAGTCAGCCAGGAGAGGATGAGTATTGTGCATTACCACAGGGATTGGCAGGCACTTTGGTAACCCAGCTATATGCTGAGGTCTGGTTGCCTAGCAACTCCGCCTCAACCAGGACAGGTTCTGCCAATGCTTTCCGAAGAATCTCCCACTAAAAGAAGCAGAGCTAATGATTAAACATCAGGAAACCAATCCACAGGGTTATAAATAAAACAAAGCGATAAACTGTCCCGGGGCCAATGCTGGGAGCCCTCAGGCAGACTGGGCAGAGCAGCCGAGGGCCATAAGCACAGTGGGCAGTCTGATTCCCCAGCATTCCTCACACTGACACTACAGACCCCTGCCTTCCATGCTATACTTTCTTGCCCACCCTTTCTTAGCTTCTGTTTTTAACACTTTCCTGCACATGGCCAAAAGTCCTGTTCTTACTTTCTTTCCACCTTCATGAGCTTCCTCCTTGTTTATTATGAATTGATGAAAGCAATGTGGGCTGGGAATTCAGCTCAGTTTGCTTGCTTAGCATGCAAAAGTCTTGCATTCCACTGCTAGCATCACACAAGCTGGGTGTGGCAACGTATGCTGAGAATTCCAGCTTAGAATCACAATTTCAAGGTTGTTCTTAGCTACATAGTAAACCTGAGGCCGGCCTGGACTGCATGAGGCCTAGACTCAAAAAAAAAAAAAATCAAAACAACAACAAAACCCGATTAAAATAATGTTGATTCCCAGGGAACATCTACTTTGTCTGGAGATGTTTTCCATTGCTCCAGGTGAGGATGGTGCTGCTCACAGCAAGCGGGAAGAAAACATGGATGGTCTTTCTACATGGGCTGGTATGAAGAGCCTCAGTGCATGCAGGTCAGCCATTCACAGCAAAAACCGTACCTGGCCCTAGATGTCAGATATGCCAATCTGAGCTAATAGGCATATTATCACATATTATATACATAATATTACATATGTATTTATATGCAATATAATATTGTATATGTATATTAAATATTCATATATACTATATCTATTATGTGTAACATAATATGTGTTTATGTGTGTAATATAATGTAATATTATATACCATAGTATAATAGAATATACAAAATAGAATAGTATAATATATATACAAAATATAATATGCATATATATTATATATAAAGAGACAAGGACAGTAAGTTACATATGAGAATGGTCTGTGGCCCAGTTCTTACCCAGTATAACCTAGATCTTTGGTGTTATTTTGTGTGTGGGGGGTGGCAATTCAAAACAGAAGTCTAAAAAGGCTCCTTATGGAGGTACGAGTGGAAAAGGCTGAGACGCACTGGCCTTGTGTTAGAACCTTCCCGGCTGAGGAGGTGGCTGTGCTGAGTCCTGATAAAGTACACAACAAAAGCTGCTCCTTGGCCTTGCTATCCAGTGACCTCCTCAGTTGGAAGTAGACGGATCCCCATTCCACAGCAGGGGCCTCGGCCAACTCTCCAGCTATCTGGCCTTAGTATATTATTTCAGGCCTCAGACTAATTCAAGATATTTGGGGTTGGCCAGTCAATACTTTAATGATACTCAGTGACTTAGAAGAATTAACGTCCCTTTACCCGATGAGTTTCACAGCTTCCCCAAAAGCCCTAATTTACTGGGAGTTACACACTGTCAGGTCAGAAACAAAGGCTACCTTCTGAGGGCATCCCCTACAACTGCTGAAGAAATCCACTCAGTTCAGCATGTTTCCATGCATTTGCATATGTGTCTCTATAAAAAGGCTTGAAATCATAGTTCTTATCTGAAGGTCGGGAGTAAGCATATCTTGCTGACATATTTTATTCTGTCCCAGGTATTGGAAGCATCATGTTATAAGAGGTCTAATGCACATTATACAATCCCAGACTCCAGATCAATAACTTCTCTTTCCTTTGACCACATTTTAAAATTAACACATTTGAAATCTAACCTGACTGGAATCCTTTAATATATGAAACTTTTATTCAGAGAGCACAGTGAACGTGTAACATTGGGCAGACTTCGGTTTGATACTCTCTCTAGACAGCTGGTTGGTTTTTACTGACCTCTCCTACCCTACATCCAGGACTATCTCAGAAACTAGTCTACTCCAGGAGAAGAGGCTGTAGGACTCCTCAGTTGTAGAACCACAGCCATAAGTCAAAACTCCAAAATCAGAAAATATGTTTTCAACATCTTGGACACAGTCTGGGGCCTAGCTGTTCAGCATCACCAAATGGAGGGCAATCCAAGAATGCAGCCTCCTTCACCAACACAGCCGAAGAGACTGCTGGGAAGAAGGGTCTTTCCTTCCTGTGTCTCTGTGCTGTTCGCCTGGACCTTCCTCTCACAGATGCTCTGAAAGGTCCAATAACTCCCTCCCTTTCTCTTAATCTTCCCTCCTTCTAGTCTCCATCATCTTTAAAAAGAAGCATAGGTGGAGAGTGGGCTCATTAAAATTGATCCCCAAAAAATCCTTTACCATGGAATTACTTTCTGAATGAATGCTCATGTCTCAAAAAGTTTTATTAAGTAACTGTAGTTATATAATAGTAATAATAATAATAATAATAACCCTAAATGAGGCAGGAATGGGAATGAGAGAAAGGCCTTTTCATGGCCAAAAAAGGAGTCTTATTGGGTTTAGTTCCAAAAATACAGCTCCTGGATGCAGCTTTGTGGCTGCGGTAGAGTCCCAAGTGGCAAGGCCAGCGAGGCCGGTGTGCTTCCCCGCAAGCCCACCTCCCCTTTAAACCCGCTACGGTGTCTGATTAGGAGACGTTATTTTGGCTTATTTGAGATCAATTTAATAGAGCTCACATTTTTTAATTTTAGTGTCACAACAGTAGCCATTCAGTAACATGCAGGCTACTAAATGTTTTCTCCCTGCTGAATGATTTCAGCCAGCTGCAATGGCAGGAGGCATGTGTGCAATTTTGTAGATTCTATTCTTTTCGCTTCCAAAGGAAAAAAAATTCATATTTTCCAACTTAACATGAATTTAATGTAAAAAAAAAAAAAGTACTCTGACCCCAAAGCTCAAAGCTGTGGATAGTGATGCCCTCAATGTTGGCATGTCTCTCCAGTTTTAAAACCATTGTGTCACATTTGTTAACCCATTTCACTGCTTCGACAGTGCAGCATCTCGGCCTGACAAGCATTATAGAGTAGACATGGCTTTTGTACAAATTTCAGGGATGACTAAGGAGAACCTGTGTGTAATCTACATTAATTCCTAATTCTAGGTTGGTGAAGGGAGTTAAATTTCAGGACTCTGGTAGCATTAAAATTTCCCTTCTCCTAGACAGTAGGCCCACAGAGCACACCCTGAATGGGAATGCTGTGCCCAGCCCCCTCCTCTGGGGTAGGACTTGGAGCATAACGGGTCCACCTGCTTGAACTCCAACCCCTTGCCTACCAACATCAACACAGCTGTGTGCAGTCATCATAGAAGTCTGGGTGTCTATCTTATCCTGGCAGAGCAGGTGAGAAGATTCGAGTGTTAAGGGACACCCGGCTCCATCTTTTCTATTCCTAGCTAAACATAATGTTCGAATTTTGATTAATTTCTATATTGTTCCTTATGGTGCTCTTTATCTTCTATAATCATGTCCTCAGCTAAAGGTCAACTTTTTTTTTTTTTTACTTTTTTCTTTCTCTATAATCTTGTGATTCACATAATATAAATTGTTTCCACTGTTTCATGCTATCTTATGGGAACTAACTATAAACCCATAACATGTACCTTTCCCATGATCATAAAAATAACTACAAAATTCTACTTTTGTAATCACTTGCTACCTTGCTACAAAGCGTTTCCCTTGCTTCTGGTCTGGGCCAATTCATTCTCCTATGCTTGGAGAGACTGTAAGTTTGGCCTGGACGAAGAATAAGTACTTTATCTTGTAACATCTCAGTGTTAGCTCGTGTGTGGGATGAATCTCCGTCTTTTTTTTTTTTTTATACTATAGCATGATAAAGAGAACTAAGCATTTAAATTACCAGAGAAAAGGCACAGGTCAAGCCCATATCTGAATGGACAATCAGAGCAATGCTATAGGAATAAGAATGAAGTTGTTCATTTTTCATTCCTTCTGTATTAGGTTAAATGGAATTCAGTGCTTCTGTGTTTCTGCTGAATTGTGAGACAGTCCTGAGACACAGTGGGAAAGGCTGAGGCTGGAAAACTCACCTGGATGTGCACACCTAGACACTTCCCTGTATCTGTCCATTGTGAGGAACACATTGAACACCTGACATTCCCAGAATAACTCTTTTGCATTTTCCTTTTAGTTTTGGAGACTGATGAATGTTTTGAAATAGGAAGATACATAGAAGGTTTTACATTCAAATAAGGACAATGCTGGTGGCAGAAAAAAGAGGAGGAAAAGCCAACAGTACGGAGATCTAAAAGACAATAAGAATGACTATTAAGTGGAGGAGGAAGGAGATAAAGGGAATAGCACACAGGGCCTGTAGGTCAGAGGACGTGATGGTTGGTTTGGTTGTCAGCTTGGCTGGATGAAGAGATATGAAGGCGTGGTGAAAGACACCCCTGTGTGTCTCTATGGCTTTTTTAGAGATGACTAACAAGTGAGACCCGCCCTAAATGTGGGTGGGCCTTTTCACTAGGCTGGCAAGGAGATGAGGAGAAGGTGGAGGAAGGCAGCCTTCACCTGATGGAAGCCCGCTTCTGGTGAGTGTGTGGCTGGCTGTGAGCCTTTCGTGGGGACATAGTATCGGTAGCTCTCCGGCCTTCAGTTCAGGAGTGGGGCTACTTCTCCCATTAGGTGACCAGACAGCTGCTTGGTGTTGGACTACCCACCCTTTATTATACAACTGAGGGCAATAAATAGATTTTCATATTATATGCAAACATTTTGTTTATCTGACCCTCTAGAGACTCTTAATACAACATGGCTTGTTGACAGGATGGGGCACAAAGTGTCTTCTGAAGCACAAAGTGCAAGGACAGGGGTAGGGCTTTGGAGAGTGGACAAAGGACAAAAAACTTAAGGTAAAGAATGGCGCCCAGGTGGCACTGACTGTGACAGCGACTGAACAAAACGGGCATCATACTGAGATCTGGGTGGTATACAGGAGCTGGTGTGAAGCTCGACATCAGCAAGGCCAGGCCTTAGGAAGTCTCCTAGACTGTCATCATGGCTCTAAGTAGCATTTCAACTTTTTCCAAAAAGGGGAAGAATGGCACGCAGCTCTGCCCCTCCCTTTGAAGGAATTTTCCTGGAAGCCTAACACTTCAACCTACAGAAAGCCATCACAGAGGAGACACATCTTCCAGGCCTCGTTCTTCCTTCCCCGGTGGAAACGGGTATCTAGGGATTCGCTTTGAGTAGATACATTCGGCACATAGGTCTGCTTTTCGGGATCAATTGCTGGTCTGTCACAAGCTAAGCCCTGTTATTCTTGAACCACAGCCTGAATTTCTGATGTAATTTCACGCTCCCGGGCCTTGATGGAGAAACCTCAAAGTCTTTCCATTACCTACAGGCTGGTTTTCAGGACTTCCCCAGTGTGACTGCAATTAAATTCAACAACAGCATATAAATTCCCAACCTCACGAGAACCAGCCTAACCATTGCCAGCTTCCTGCTTCAAACCCTCTGTTCCAGACATGCCGGACTAGCAACAGTTCTGTGAACAAATCCCCATGTCGTTCCCCACTTCCCCTCATTTCTGTTCCCTTGTCTGTTTCTTACTTCCCCTCATTTCTATCCTCTTGTTTGTGTCCCACTTTCCCTCATCTATTCTCTGCTGCTTATATTCTTGATTTTATTGTAATATACCCTCAAGACCTTGCTCAAGCCCTCATTTTCTGAAATGCTGCCTGCACACTAACCAAGGAGGATATTTCCACCTTAAAAAGGTGTGTGTGTGTGTGTGTGTGTGTGTGTGTGTGTGTGTGCGCAATGTGTCACATTGTGTATGTGGAAGTCAGACAACTTGCAGGAATCAGTTATTTTCTTCCCATGTGGGTTCTGAACTCAGGTTGTCAGGCTTGGCGGCAAGCACATTCACTATTGAGCCACCTTACTGGCTCTCCCCATTTGAGTTCACGATACTCATTGATCATCAGCTTTGGGCTGGTAATTAGAAACACACTACTTTATTGCTACTTGGTTTTTGATACTAAGCCCTTGTTTTACGTTTCTAAATAATCATGTCTTACCTCATTTTATATCCTCCAATAAAAACAAACGAACAAACAAAATAAAACCCACCATCAACTCTTAGATATGGTAACTATTGGTGAAAGAAAATTGATTAAGGAAGAAAGGAAAAGAAAACCAATGAACAAACAAAAAACTATAACTTTATAGGTTGAAGGTTTGATTGTGGGGCTAGGAAGATGGCCCCATGGGTAAGAGTGCATGCTGCACAGAGAACCTGAGTTCACGCTCTAAGCACCGAGATGGAGACTGGGTGTGCAATCCCAGCGCTGTAGGGAGTAGAGACAGGAGGACAGCTGGACCTGCCCATCAGGCTAACTCTAGGTTCACGGAGAGACCCTGTCAAAGGGACCACAGTAGAGAGTGATCGAACAGGGCATTTGAGGTATTCCCCTGGCTTCTGTGCACACATACAGGCCTGCTCACCCATACACATATATCATGCACACATTCACACAGTGAAAAAGAAAAGTTTTTATTGGACTGAAATTATCACACTATGCAGTCATGTTTCTGCTGAGATACAACTCCAAAATGATTCATCATAGTTGTGATACTCACTTTGTTTTACAGATGGAAAGATGGCTTTCACGGGTGTTAGAAATGTGAGCGGCTTGGAGGGTTAGTGTCTGTCCACTCAAATGGAGCGTCTGTGATTGTTAAAGCTGCTCATTGAAGCAGAGGACACTTAAATTCTGTTACCACTTAATTCTGACTCACGGTGAGAGGGTCTTTCTAGAAAAGCAACAATTGACTGAGTTTTAATTATACCCAAGTAGTCAAATTGCCTTAAAAATATAGAACCCTGGGGAAGTAATCTTGAATATAGCAAAAATTTAATAAGTTAGAGTTCTGCTGTAGAAATGTTGAGGCCAAATTTATATTATTTTTGAAATGTGTGAAACAGGTCGGGACTTTCAGTGAAATGGTGAGGATTGTTAAAGCCTTTCATTTATTTGTTTTGAAAGACAATGATTAAGCACAAGGTAGGTATGTGTAGTTTGCCTTTGAGATGTGGCATTTGTAGAGGGATTAGAATTCTTTCCTGAGCCTGATGGCACTGGAAAATATATGGACTTGCCTATAAGTATAGAAAAGGTTTGTTAGGAGTCATGTCTGGAAAACGTTTTCAAAGTGGAAAATATTTAGCTTTCCTACTCTAAATAATTTTGTAAAACAAGGCTAACCCACACACTAGAAATTCGTGTCAAATGTTTTTCACAGTGAGGACTAACGTAAGAGCTGGTATCCGCTAGTGGAATTGGGTCAAGACGCACCTTGAGGCCTTTCTGACTCTCTTGTCTCTGGTGATCAGCTTAAAGCCAAGGCTGCCTGTGTCCTGCTAACAGGTGGCAGCAAAAGGCATCCCTCTTCCCTGGGATCCCAAGTCAGCCAGCGGCTGCCTTTTGTTTGCGTAACTCGTGAGTCCTAATTCTGTTGGGGATGGTAGTACATTACACCCCAGCCCTGTAGGGTGTGGAGACAGAAGGACAGCTGGATCTTGCTGCCCATCAGGCTAACTCTAGGTTCACGGAGAGACCCTGTGAAAGGGAGCAAGGTAGAGAGTGATCGAGCAGGGCGTTCCATGTATTCCTCTGGCTCTGTGCATGCACACAGACCTAATCCATCTCCCCGTTTCTCTCTCACACCTTCCTAGTATCCCTGGAAACCCCTACCTAACTGCCCAGCTAAGGTTCCTCCTACTGTAGTCTGTAGTGTTTACTTTGTTGGCAACATAGGCTGAAGTCTTGAAGTCTTGTCCCAGGCCTCTTGCCCTCGCTGAATGCATGCCTAGCGGTAACATGTATTATTGAAACATGTAGAGGAATTTTAATCCAGCAATTTGGCTGCTCTGGCAAGGGGTTACATCCAAAGACTTTCTAGGTCTGTGTGATCCAGCTGGAATACAGACACGCCTTTAATCCCAGGAGGCAGAGACAAGCAGATCTCTGAGTTCAAGGCCAGCCTGGTACAGAGCATGTTTTAGGGTAGAGAAACACTTAGGTCCAGGAATGGTGGTCCATGCCTTTAATCCCAGCACTCAGGAGACAGAAGCAGGAAGATCTCTGGGTTCTAGTCAGTTCAGTTGAGTCAGTGAGTTGAGAGACAGTGCAGTTAACTGAGAGTTCGTGGAAGTTCAGTTTAGGAAATTCGGAGGCAGTTTTTACTAGGAGAGTTTTACAGAGACAGGTTTAAGAGAGAACAGGTAGACACAGGTGAAGGTAGAATGAGCCAGAGAACAAGAAGGAACCAGACTATTAGACTATATTGCTAGAGTTAGTTTGAGACCAAGCAGAACAAATTCAGTCAGAGGCTGAGAGAAGTTAGATATTATCAGTCAGCTTGGAGAGGAGTTTGAGCCAGAACAGCTGAGTTGAACCAGTCAGCTAGAGTTCAGAAAGAGCTAGGAAGGGTGAGTTTATTCAGCAGTAAGTCTCAGAGGCTGAAAACATTCTAGGCCTAGCTTAGCAGACAGAGTCAGTAAGCCTCGGAGACAACAATTAACTCAGATGAAAAAAAGTTGCTTTTACAGAAATACTCCTGTTATAGTCTAAGAACAGTTGTACAAACCACTCAGACTCCAGTCTCAGTTAAATATGGCTGGTTTATTGAACGCGACACTCCAAGACTGGTCAGACTAGGACACAGAAAGGAACTCAGGATCCTAACTGTGACACGACTAGGTTTCACCACAGAGTTTTTATAGAAAGAATAAAAAAAAAAAAAATAGGTGGGTGAGGGAGGGCAGTAACACATTTTGGCTAACCATACAAAACAATATTATATTTTTGGTTAACGAGACAAAGTATTATCAGCTAACCTTTAAGCTGATTGGTAAGTAAGGTAAGCGAGGCAGGGCCTAGGGGCTCCTAGAGTACTCTAGAAGTGTACCCAAAGTGTAGCTAGGTGTGTAGATAAGCAGGGCAGTGGTGGCAACGCCTTTAGTCTCAGCCCTTGGGAGGCAGAAGCAGGGAAGCTGTGAGTTCAAGGCCAGCCTGGTTTACATAGTGAGTTCCAGGACAGCCAGGGCTACACAGAGAAACCCTGTCTCAAAATAATGCCGATGATAATAATAAATAATAAATAAAAGGTGCAACCAGAGTGTAGCAGCCAAGCATGTGGATAACACAGTGTGAGTTATGCCACTTTTGAATCACAGTATTGTAAAATATAAGGCCAGCTCGACCCTCTGGCAGGGTCTGTTAGTACCAGCCATGAATGACTGCTTCTAGGAAGCAGAGTTGAAAAGTTTAAATTTTTCAACTTAATTTCACATTATAAATGAAATGGAAGCTGAATACAAAGAGTTGGCCTCAACACTCCATTGTCTGTTCTTCTTAGTGGATTTGGAGCATGCAACTACTGAAACCAGCCATAGGATTATTCTTCTCCTGAAGGATCAGAATGGAAATTAGCAGGAAATTGAAGAGTTAATTAAAGCATAAAATCATACAAATGATGGGTGCACGTTCTAAGCATTTTATTTCAAGTAAAGACATTTGAGTGAATATTTGCTGACCAATCTTTTGAGGAAGAGCCAAATTCGCTTTGACTGGAGCTGAGTGTGTTTTTTTTTGGGTGTTCTGCTTTCTTTCTTTTGGTAGAGGGCAAAGTTGCAGATGATTTTTAATCTAAATTTTATATTTTCTGTTAAAAAGAGGTTTGTTCATTTTTTAAAATGTGTATGAGTGTTTTTCTGCCTGAATGTATGTATGTGTGCTATGTACAGGCTCTGCCCAAGGAGGCCATAAGGGGGCATTGGATTTGCCGGAGCCGTGTGCTACCTGATGTGGGTGCTGGAAACTGAACCTGGCTCCTCTGGAAAAGCAGATAGTGCTGTTAACCACTAAGTCAGCTCTCCAGCCCCATGTTTCATTTTTAAATGTAATTCTTTGAGACTTTCACATGTTATGTTTTGATTTTATTCACCTCCCACCCCCACTCCTCCCTAACTCCTCCTGGATCCGCCCCTACCTCTCCCACTCCTCCCTAACTCCTCCTGGATCCGCCCCTATCTCTCCCACTCCTCCCTAACTCCTCCTGGATCCGCCCCTACCTCTCCACTTCTTTTTCCCTCTTAAAAATATTATTACATGTATGTACACATCTAGGTGCACAAGTTCAACCTGCTGAGTCCATTTAGCGTTACTCATACGTATGTTTTTAGGGATGACCACTTGGTATTAGATAAACACTTAGGGGAACTCGCTCTTAGCTCTTCATCTAGAGTAGGACCTTGTGGGAATTCCCCATCCATGCTGGCATATGAGAACTGGTATTGTCATTGGTCAGGACTTGTTTAGGCTACCATATTGTTGAGAGTTCCTGAATGCAGCTCTGTGCGTGCGTGCGTGCGTGCGTGCGTGCGTGCGTGCGTGCGTGCGTGCGTGCGTGTCAGGGGCTGCCTCTCCAACCACCAATGCCAACAGAGTGTTGATCCGGGGAGGCAAGAAGGGTCTGGTTCAACACTCTCAGTAGCCAGTGTTGGTTCAAACTTTGAGAATCTAACAGTGGACAGTTTATTTTAGTCATTTCTAAGCACAATCCAATTTGGAAAGAAAGTTTCCTGGTGATACTCATCTCAATCCCATGGACACAAGAAAGCTCGAGGGATGACTACATCAGAATTCTGCTAAGGTTCACTTGCCCTCAAGCCCTTACAATCTTTCTGCTCCCTCCTCTGAGACGTTCCTTGAGCTTTCAGTGTAGGTGCTATGTTGTAGATTAATCTGCTGGATCTGCACTCGTCTCCATCTGCTGCAAAAAAAAGCTTCTTTGATTACGGGTGAGGGTCATACTTATCTGTGGATTTAAGGGTAAGTTTTTAGGATGCACTCAGAAGTTAAGCTGGGTCAGTAGTGGGTTCTTCCCTGGGTTCTTTCTTCTCTGGGTTCTTCTCCTTCAAGGTCTCTTTATCTTGGGCCTACTTCCTACTCTCTGATGTTGCCATGAACTGGGGACCACATTTTTAGGGCCTTGGGTGGGGGCAGGCCAGATCCACACTACACACTTCACATGATTATTATCTTATGTTTTTTTTTTTCTACAAACATCAGTCTCTATTAGGTCACTCACTGTAGGCCAGACATTTTATTGTACTTCCCTAATTAATTCTGATTTCCTTGTAAGTTTTCCTGACCCTGCATATGTCATTTTTCTGTTGTTATGATGAAATACCTCGATAAAATCAAGTTACAGAAGAATGTCCTTAGGGGTACATGTTAAGAAGGCATGGCAGCAGGAGCCTGAGCCTGAGCCCTGCCTAGCAGCCAGGAAGCAGACTGACCACATTTCCTGTACACACAGGAAGACAGAGACAGAGAGACAGACACAAAGAGAGAGAGGAGAGAGAGAGAGAGAGAGAGAGAGAGAGAGAGAGAGAACAGGAACTGGGCCAAGTTATAAAACCTGGCAGCCTATCCCAAGAGACTTAACTTCCTCTAGCAAGGCTCCACCTCCTAAAGATTCCAAAACTTTCCCAAAGGGACTCAGCAGCTGAAAACCAGAGTTCAGACACATGATCCTATAGGGGGCTGCTTCACACTCAAACCACAGCAGAACTTCAAGCCTCTCCTCACCTCCCTCCTCCTCAAATCTCAACTGCTTCATTAATCACTGAGAGAGAAGTTATGGGAAAGACTGTTCCCTACTTCTGCGTGAGCCCCCTGTGTCTGGGACCTCTACTCTCTGCCTCGCCTTGAGTCACAGAGGCAGTCTGCACCCCTCAGCTGAGACCGCGCACCCTGTCTCTTCCTCTCATATTCCTCTTCCCGGGGCATCATCAGGTTTCCCACTCTCCTTCGATTTTCCTCAGCATATAAGCCTGCTGTACTCCCTGTCTGTAAAAGCAACAAATGAACAACAGCAAACCCTCCCTTGACCCCGTATCTCATGCTCTGTCCTCACCTGTGCTGTTTTGAAGAAGTTATACTCTCTCCATTTTCTCTCTTTCTCTGTTTTTGATACTAGGGATGACGCTTAGCATTATAGCTGAGAACTCTGTCCCTGAGCTGTAGCCATTGCTACACAGCTCTGGGCGGGCTAGCATTTGCTGTACGGATGAAGCTGGTCTCACACTCTTGGTTCTCTTTGCCTGTCTCACCTAAGTGCTTGGATTAAAGGTACGTGCCACTATTCGTGGCTTCCTTCTACTTTTTATTTTGAATCAGGGTCTCCCTAAATTGTCAAGGGCTCGAACTTGTGATCTTCCTGCCTCAGACTGTGATGGTGCTGTGATCACAGACCTGTGATCACTAGGGAAATTTACTTCCTTGAATTCTCTCATCAATTTTGCTCCTGCATGCCACTGGATTTTGTTTTCAAGGTAATTGAGTAGTGTATTAGTTATTTTGTGTTGCTGTGATAGAGCACCGTGGCTGACAGCAACTTGTGGAAGAAAGTTTATTTTGGCTTACAGTTCCAGAGAGGGGATTCATACTAATGGAGAGGGCGTGGCCATAGACACCTGGAGCAGGAAGCTTGCTGCTCACATAGGAAATCGAGAGAGCAAACTGGGAAGCAGACTCTTCAATGCCTACCACAGTGACACAGTGAAGTACTTTTTCTGACAAGGCTCCATACCATAAAAGTCCCATAACCTTCCTAAGCAGCCCCACCAACTGGCATCAAGTGTTCCAATGTGCATGAGCCTATGGAGGCATCTCCCCTGGAACCACCACGGAAGCCATGACCTCTCTGCACAGCTAAACTCAACAGCTGTCAGATCTCCTTTTCCGTTTTCCTATACTCTTCATCAGAAGCTAACAAAGCTGGTCAGGCTTTTCCTTGGAAACATATTTTCCCTTTGTTTATAGAAATCCTGTATCACGGGCTTCCTTGGGTTCCTTTGTAACTCTTTCTATCTCTCCAACTCCTAAATATTGGGATACTTCACCCAGCAGGATCTCTGTAACAGTGTAACTAAGACCCTGAAGAATTAAAATTGCCCCAGGAGATCCAATGCAGAGGCTAAAGGGCTGGGAGGAGGAGGAAGAACAGGGCCTAAGGGGCTTCTTAGTCCTGACAGCTTACCCCACAGGGAAAGCAGTTCAAGTGATTTCTTATTCGTCCTTTCATCTTTTTTGTAACATTTTTCACTGCTACAAGGAAAGGTAAAGAAAATAGGACGTTTTTCCTCCTCCGGTCTGGCTAAACTGAAGATAAGTTGATTTCCCTTCTTCCTAGCTCCTGATTTCTTTTAGAACAGGAAAAGTAAGGCAATGGGTTTCTGGATCCACATCCTCATTTTGATCTGTATTTTATACTCAGGTATACAATAAATTCATGGACTTACTTATGTTTTTATAAGGTGGCAGATTCTTCATTTATATCTCTAGCTTTGAACTCATTCTTGGGTTCTAGAAAAATGCCTGATCAAAAGGCCAGCATGACAAGAATTTCTGAGGTAGTATTAATCAGTTCTGCCCCAGCACTTTGAATTTGCATTTGTTCCAATGTGATTGATGAGCTGGTGGTATGATTTCAACATTACCTTAAAATCTCCTTTGTTCATAAATAACTTCATCCATGAGAAACACCAGGTAAGTGGAGAAAACTGCACCCAGCTCAGCCTCAGAGGAATACTCAAGACTCACACATGTACCATCTACCACCTACCTTGCTTTAGGTTGGGTGTTAGTCTAGTCTACAAGGCTTTGTTATTCTTGGCCTCCCCTAAATGAGATCTCAAGGTTAAACACTTTGTCTTCCCTCAAGTGTCTCTCTTTAGTGTGTTTTCCAAGACTCTCAACCACACATGTGCCTTCAGCGTAGATCCTATTGTGTCACAGTCCACATTAAAATTCAGGGTAGTGTATGGATCTGCCTAGAATGTATGTTGTACGGTGGATGTGTTCTTAACAGAATGGTGATTCTGGGACAGGCCCCTGTTACCCAGATGCTGTGTTCAGCTGGTGCAGACAATCCCTTATAAGCTGTTTGCTTTCCAGTTGCAATACTGACTCAAAGGTCTTTTTCGCATAAACTCCTATTTGTTGCCAGAGTCTTAGGACAAAAGCTCTGGCTCTAGAAATCGAAGCAGACAAGGTTCAGCCATGCATCCCACTCTAATATTAAAGAGATAATAATGAGCAGAGGCAGAGAAGGACTCAGTCAAAGCAGCTATGTTGGGAAGAGGGAGAGAGAGAAGAGTTCAGTGACCGCCAGACACTGACATTAGAGGAGGAGTTGCGTCAGGGGCCAAGAAATACACACAGCTGAGCAGTCTTGGTTGAATCATGGTTGGATCAGTCACTGTCTTTGTTCTGTTTCTGCAAAGTGGTGTGAAGATGTGCTTGTGGCTTGAGACACGGCTGATGTCTGGGAGAGGCATGTTCCTGCTAGGGGGGACTTCAACATAGGGTGACTTGTCAATGAGGCTCCCCATTGGGATCCTGGACCTCAGGGTACCCACAGGTTTAGGATAATGGGGACATTTGAGTACTTTGCTGGTGGTGGTGGGGATCTGGAACTAGACACTGTAAATGCTGATGGTAAGTACCTCAGGTATTTTTTGTTCCATCAGCTTGGGGAGATGGAAAGATGTTTTGGCCATCAGACAGTCACTGAGCAATGCCATGCCCATGGCGGAGTTAAGCAAGGGTCTGACAGGACAGATGTAAAATGAAGTCTGGGACGGAAGGTTTTTTATCTTGCTTTTAGCCACCTTGCATACACAAGGAAGAAAATCAGCAATTCTTAGCAAAAGCAATTTCTAAATTTTTGTTATATAATTAATCCATCTATGTATCATCTTTTGTGGGTTTGGGCAATTGTTTGAACTTAAATGTAGAACCTGGCATTTCATGTTTAATTTATTAGTATTCCCAGAAGCTTCTAGCATAGCTAGTCAATAAATATTTGTTGAATTGAATAGATTTTCACTTTGCTTTAGGCTGTCTGGACAACTTAACAAAAACGGTTTGAATTTTTACTTATTTCATAAGTGATTTGACCTGACAACCCTCGCTCTCTTCCCTCCCCAGCTGTGTGCTCCCTGAGAACAAGACAAATATTCGAGTTCTGAATCCATATGTGAGACCAGGATATGCCTCGAACCCAGTGTTGCGCATGCTTTCTCCTTTGATGAGCAAATGTGATCTTGGAACACACTACAGACAAATGTGGAGCAGCCAACCAGACTTTAAACCATGGCAAATAGCGTCATTCTTTCCCCGAGAGTTAGCGCTGTGAATCCTACCATGGTCAAGTACTGTCCAGCCTGGGTTTTGGCCATGTTTAAGCAGAGTTGAATCTCAGTTTCAACAGAGGGTACCTTGTGTTTTGGAGAGAATTTTCAAATTCATTCCAGATAGAATTGTTCAATGCTGTTTCCAAGCACACACAGAGAAAGAGCCCTGCACAGAAAGGGAAGCCCTTCAAAGAGGGGGCCCCCGTGCCTCCCTGGTACTGATTTGTCCTCACTCCAACTATCCAAGGGAGAACATAAGTTACTATCCCTCCCCCTCAGCACATGGAGGGTGAGGAAGAGGTGGGGAGGGGGCAGAATGATTGTAGTATTCAGCATCCCCCTCCCTTTTCATTCTGTGAAAGGATGGCAATGGATAATGGCACTCTCTAGGGTTTCATTGTTTCTGTCTCATAAAAGTAATCCATTGTGGGGAGGGGGATAGGAGACACACGAAAAGAACAGAAGACCATAAAAATCAGCTACAGCCCTCCCTTAAGTGTCAGGTGACTTGTGAATCTGGTTACCAGGTTACCATTGACTGCAGCTTTAATCCATTAAGTGACTCCTGAAGAAAAGGGCACAATGCCCACCATGCAGGTCAGCCTCAACACATAAAACACAGCAGAGAAGGGCCGGGCACACGGAGAAGCCCAAACAGCCTGGGATGCCAACAGGCTCTTTGTCGTCTATTGATTGATGAGTTGACTTTTCGGAAGGGAAACCAAATCTTTCCTCTTTTTCTCATTGCTCAGGAAGGAAGCCATTGAGGCGACAAGCAGGCTCTTATCCGGGGCCTCTTATCACCAGCCAGAGGAGCTTGTACTGGAAATGAAATTCGGAGCCACAACCCGGAAAGGCTGCTTCCTTAATTGAGCATCTCCCCTTTGAAGCCGTCTCCCCGCAGAGCCTGGAGCTGGCGGGTCCTCTGGCAAACATCACCCCTGTGTAATCTCTCGCTCACCAGAAGCAGATGCTGCACGGAGCGGCAGGCTTTTATGAAAGGTGATTAATAAGGTTTCTCCAGCCTGCATATGCCGGCCAGGCAGAGGGAGGAGTTTCAGAAAAGCCGCTGATCAAAGACACCACGATTCTGGCGCTGGGGGCTTTCCTGCCAGTACACCTCAGTCAGGAGACTGAAGCGTGGAGGTTCCAGCACCCCGAGGGACTTGTCCAGTCCCGCTCTCCACTGTGGTCCCAGCGCCCCACAGATCACCATCCAGGCCTATTGCTTCAGGACCACCTCGTCCGCAGTTCCTCCAACTCATGGGAAATCAAAGCAAATAGTCTTTGAGGTTTTTCTCCATCTATTTTGGATTATTTGAAACATGAGGGACTGGTGTATTTGCTATTGAAGCAAATACTTCATTTGGAGCTGACTTTTTTTGGGGGGGGGGGGCTTCTACAAATCCATATAGCAACCCTTTAGGGTACACAAATCCTGTAAACAACTGTTCTACGAAACACAAAGACAAAATTGTCATGCAATTAACCGATGTAAATCGGGGAGGCCTTGGCATGCATATTCTGGAAAGCTCAGAAATGTGTATCAGCGGTTTATTAATGACTTCGGCTGAAGCCTGGAGTCATTGTCACATGGCCGAATGCAGCCTGGAGTGGTAGCGAACTAAGCCACAGCCTAGCTAGGAGCCCAGCCAATCCCAAGAAGCCAGCTCATTCATCTAATAGTCAAAACGCTGAGCCAATTGAATACATAGTCACTTAGGGTTTCTGCTGGTAAGTGGTGTGTGATCGTGTTTCAGCTCTGAAGTTCTTTGAGCCGCCTTTGGTTCACAAAGCTCAAATTGTCTTTCCTTAGAGTTTACAGGAGGACTCAAGAGGGTCTCACCTCCGTTCTGTGAGCCAAGTGGGTGCTATCAAGCTGATTTTAATTCTCTTCTGTTCTTTTTTGTTTATTCTCTCTTTTGTGAAATCTCTTTGATCCTTTACACAGGCTACACATGAAGAGCAAACCGACCAGCAATCATCTTGTTTGCCAACCTTGTCAAATACCCTTAGGTTATAGGAATTGAAGACTCATCCTGGTACATTTTTCTGCTTTCCTTATTTTCTTCCTCCTGGTGCTCCTCATATGAAACCTGGAGCTCCCACAGGAGCTTGCCTGAGAGTCTGGACCTGAGGCTGTGGCTCAGTTGAGTCTTTGCTAAACATACATGATTGCCAAAACTGTACAAAACGGGGTATGGTGATGCCCTCCTGTATAGCCAGCTCTAGGAAGGTGAAGACAGGAGGATCAGAAATTCTCAGCCACTTAATGAGTTCAAGGCCAGCATGGGATACATGTGACTATCTGAAAACAAATAAAACTCTGGGCTCTGGAATGGAATGAAAATAGATTAAAATCTTTGCGAGGTGATCCATATACTGACCAAACTGCCACATCTGTGCAGAGGGGCCTAGGTTCAGATCACGCATGCTTCTTAGTTGATATCTCAGTCTCTGTAAATCTCCCATAGGACTGGGTTAGCTGTCTCTGTTGGTCTTCTTGTAAGGTTCCTGTCCCCTCTAGGTCCTTCCATCTTTCCCCCAATGAGGACTCTATTGTCTGCTTTTGGATCACTCCCCCCTGGCAGTGCTGTCTGACCTGGCCTCAGGGGATGAGGATATGCTCAGTCCCGATGTGACTTGATGTGCTGGGGACAGGTTGATATGGAGGGAGGCTCCCCTTTTCTGGGGGGAAAGGAAAAGGGGTAAAGGGTAGGAGGAGTGGGGGGGGGGGGAGACTAGGAGGAGAGGAGGGAGGCGGCGCCCTTGGGATGTAAAGTAAATAAAGTGAAATCATTTTTAAAAAGAGATTAAAATCTTTGCTTTATCATCAACAGGGCAATGGTGGGTCAGTTATTTCACCTCCTTCTGTCTCAGTTTCTTCCTATATAGTTAAGTTCAAATGACATTTTATATTCAAAGGAAGTAACAGAAAAAGTATGAAATAAATATGTTAGATAAAACGAACTCCATTCATTAACTTGCTGGGGTCTCATTCTCCATGCACTACTCTGATCTTGAGCCTATGACATCATTATCCCTGGGTGACTCTGGAACTTGACTTGAGCTCTCACAGTGCTCAGGTTCAAGAACACAGATGCAGAGTCTCGGCTATATAAAAAGCCCTTCTGAAGCTGTCTGTGAAGCTTTACGGAGGGTGGAGTGAGGAAGAGCAGGCATTTAAGGTCGTCCTGTATGCCAAAGGGTTAACCTAGGTTACATGCCACCCTGTCTCAAACAAAGAAACAAACAGTTCTTAGATTAGACAGATGGTACAGGCCCTGGGTTGAGGATTAGGCGGGTCTTGGACAGCTGAGGACGTGGTCAGTGTGTAACGCCCCCAGACTGACATCCTAAGCCAGTATGGTCCTTCAGAATGACAGTCTGTTCCCTGCCCTTTTCACAGAGGCTTACTACTCTCCCACCACTCAGTCCCGCTCTTCAGGCTCAGCGTGGACATCCTGCTTAGGCCTGCTGGCATCCCGCCTGCTGGACTCCTTGATCTCTTGTAGTCTCTGCTCGCTTCGCCAGCCTTCTCTGAGCACCGTCTAGGTGCCGTCTTCTTCCCTGCAGCTCTCCATCCTACAACACCAGGACTCCTGGGCATCGCCGCCCAGGCTCGTGATGACAGAGCCTTCTCTGCATGTGACTGGGGCCTAAGACGAACAGGTGTTTGATAAATGGAATTTGCATATTTAAAGGGAAAGGGAGAGACCTACTGAAAGTGCATGGGCAATGTAAGCAGTGGAGTACAATTCATGGGTAGGAGGACGTAGGCTGTGCTGATAAAAAGAAATGAGCAGGTAATCCAGATGTCAGGACAGCACAGGGCAAGGACGATGAGGAAAGAGATGGTGATGGTGGTAGTGTCTGGAAACTCACGGCCGTGCGGGCTGTGCACCCCACAGACATGCCATCTGTGGTGATTTCAGTCACATTCAGAGAATTCCACAACGGTTTCTTCAAAGAGTTTTCTGTTACCTTCTGGATCTGTTTGTTTGTTTTTAGTGGGGAGGGGTTGGTGCCCATTATAATACGCGGTTCTTAAAAGATGGTTCCCTCTATCTTCAGGTTTTCTGATTCTTTCTTCGGCCACTTCAAATCCACTGAGCCTCTCGGGTGGGCTTTTCACTTCGTTTATTGTACTTTTCAGTACTGGAATTTTTATCAACCTTTTAGCTTCTTTTTATTGACACTCTTTGAGCAATGAGGGATGCTGTCACCATGCTTCCTTTTCGCATGATTTATTGTAGTTCTTTGAACATCTTCTACATGGTTACTCTCAAGTCTGTCTGTTAATTCCAAACTCTGGGTCCAGTCCAAAGCGGTGCCCATTGCCTAACCCACCCTTCCCCTGTGCAGGAATTTCCCGCCCTGTGAGGTTTTTGGTGAAGACTGGGTAATGTTTTGTAGCAACTTTAAATATTGATTCTTTGTTCTGAGTTTCGGAGCTTGCTCTTACCAACTGCTTGTTTGTCTAATTATTCAGATTGACTGATTTAGTGAACTCTATTTTCCCCTAGTGAAAAGTCTTTGGTGATGCTCCTCAAAGGTGTAGACATGGGTGTACATAGATTGTTCCTGGGGTGACAACTGCTTTCTATGAACTCTCTGACTTGCTTTCCCCATCTCTCTGTCTTATCTCTCAGTTGACATTACAGTTGACTTTTGACCTCATTAATTACTCACTGATTGCTCCACTATTTTATGAAAATGCCCTGGCACACACATATTTAGCTGTCTGATCTAGTTGAATTCAGACCCATTCTCTGGGAGAGTTTTTGTAGGTTAAAACAAAACAAAACAAAAACCTGGATGGTTTTTCTTAGCTCTCACCTAGTTCAATTTGGTGGATGAGGTGGCCCATGGTCTAGTCTAGCTTTTAAGCTCTCTCCTCTGATGGTTTCATCTTTTTTTTTTTTTTTTTTTTCTGGTGAAAACCCTCTAAGCGGTTTCTTGCTGGGAAGGGCAGACGGTTTTCCACTCAGTGGTTTCTCCTCGGCTTGGCTTGCTTTTCCTCGGGTAGAACTCCTGCTCTACCTCTGAGTTGGGGTGATGGCTCAGGGTCCAAGATTCTTGCTCTTTCCTTCCTTGGGTAGATTCTGTGTCCTCTGAGTGGCATCCACTCAGTGGGAAATGTATATCTTTCAGAGTTGAAGGGGATAAAAAATGCTGAGGGTCTGCCCCCTCTTGCAGGGAACAGTAACTCTTTATTGGAAGTTGATGGGAGAGCTGTCACTCTTAGCCATACCTGCAGAGCAAGGGAAAAGGTTAGAAGAGAGAGGAGAGTTGGTCATGGTTCAGATGTTGCAGGATTGTTTTTTCTTAAAATCAAATATTAGTAGACTTTTCTTGTATAGACCTTTCCTAATTTGCTATGTGTTTTTAGGACAATTTCTAGACCTTGCGTATTGTTTTCAGGAGTGCTTCTTACGTTGTCCTTCTGAAGAAAGGGCCCCTTTCATACTGCTGTTATTGTAGACTTGTCACATGCTGATAAGAAACATTCTCTAGTGGGTGAATGTTAAGATAATCTCCTGTTCTAGCAAACTCAGTACTTTCTAATAATCTGCCTTTGAACGAAACTCTTATTTTCATAAAAGCTCCTTAGGAACAAGCACTGATCTTGGTGATGAAGGCTTGGGGGTGGCAGGGTGCTATGGCTGGAGGTAATGAAGTCAGGGTCACAGAATGACCTGTATTTGGTCAGTGTGATAGCTAATCTCGACTGCCAATTTGACTACGTCTGAAATCTACTCTAGTTAATTCTAACCCAGGCACCTTGGGTATGCCTGTGAGAGATTTTCTTGTTTGGATTTTTTGAGGTGGGAAGGTCTACCCTAAATCTGGACCACACCTTCTGGTGGCAGTGCACATAAAAACGCATGGAAGAAGGAAGCTTTTGCTTTTTGCCTGCTTGCCCCTATTCTCAGTGGCGAGTTCATCTATCCTGCTGCAGAAGCATTGCTTCCCTGGCATTAGCACTTCTCCAGGATGCCAACGTAGACTGAAGACCAGCAGCCTTCTGGGAATCCTCAGGGATTCTAACACCAGGTTAGAGCTGCTGAGAAATCAGTTTCATGGACCAAACAACTACATATTCTTGGGCATTCCATCAGGAGATAGTCATTGTCAAACTACCCAGACACACCTATAAGCCATGCTAATAAATCTTCCTCTCTCCTCTCCTTTTCCCTCTTCCTCCCTCTCCCTCCTCCCTCACATGCACATTCATTCATTCATTAATTCAATCTCAATCAGTTCTGTTCCTTTAGAGAACCCTAATAGCCAGGCAGTCCGTTTATTGTAAACCTGCAAGACCATCATAGATTTATACTTGTTACACTCAATGTCTGTGTTTTATCCTGTGAATCCATTCTTCATAGTTTTCTGTCTTTGCCTGTGTCACAAGAAACTGTCCTGAAGGAACTGCTATCAAGGTTGCCTTGAACTCTGGCTTTTAGTTAGAGTCAAAGAAGAGTAGAGGGCAAAGGAAATGTCAAGAGAGAGTATTTTCTATCTTAATTTTCTGCTGCATTCCATGAGTTATCCACATGTCTCTCCTGAAGGTCATGGTTCTCACCAAATGGTATTTCCTATGCAACCACTTTTCTTTGGGTTGTGCTGACTCCGCCCTGCCCTTGAACCTACATGCCTAGTAGGTGATAATGACTTCCAACTGTTACAAGTACTGAGGTATTTACTTTCCATTATTTGTTTCACTAAATCTTTCCCATAACTTTGTACATAGTCCTTGCATTAAATAGACCTTTCATTAACTGTCTTTAAATTACCCAATCTGAGCATACCATCTGCTTCCTCGTGGGATCCCGGCTGATAACAACCATTTTGCTGCAGATGGCAGTCAGATGTCTTGGTAACTGGATCTGTTTTTGACCTTGCACTGAGCTTGCCACCCTGGGGGTGATGTAGGATATGGTATAGCCATGGAGGTGCTTGGGGGAAGCAGCATAACAAATTGGCTTTGTATGACAAAGGGGGCTCGTAAGTACAGTAGACAGCAGAGAGTCGTGAACTTGTGGACAGTGCTCTTTGGAAAAGCTTATTCTTGTGAACATGGAAAAAAGACAGTTTTGACAGGAGAGGCCAACTGGGAGATTCCTGCTCTATCCTGGAAGAAAGAGAACCCTAGATTAGAACTGAGAGACAAACACGAAGCCACTCAAGTTGAGACTAGAAGGAAAGTCAGGAGCAAGAATCAAACACAAACTAGTGCATGCAACAATTAGAGAGTTGAAGACATATGGGTGGGTAAGGGCAGTTTAGGTGTATTAAATACCTCCTGAGTTAAGACTGTGGGCCCAACATACGCTGACTCACTTCACCATCCACGGACATTGCCAAGTGCATTTCGTGAGCTCCATTGTACAGATGAGAAAAAAGATATGCGGAACTTGTTACTTACTGGAGCAAGTTTATGAGGAGCTGATCTGAGATTCAAAGTCTAAAGCCTGAATCTTGCTGCCTCTCGAGATCCACAGGCTATGTGGTCAGGAGCATGTACCCATCACTTATCCACCTTCCTCTTCACCTTTGGTACCCCCACTTCCTCCCTCAATTAACTGCTTGTTATTTTCTGACTCACTAGATTCTTACTTTTGATGCCAATGCCTTCACTTTTTAACGGCAGCTCCGTGATTGGGGGGGTGGAGGGAGGTTTTCATTGTAAATCAGAGAGTGAACATCTAGAGGCATCTGGAGTCTAGAGAAGAGAGACAGAGAAGCAGATTGAACACGAGCAGGGATATCTGTGGGAAAAGGGGGAAGAGTGGGAGGTAAGAGTAGAGATAGCGGGTTATAAGAAGGATGAGTAACTGCTGGGGAGGCAAGCCTGTGAAATGGAGCAGGTCTGGGACAGGAGGCGGTGAGAATGGCCAGAAGCCTATGAAATGTATAATGGGTGCCTGGGAGAAGCCTGGAGCCCAGCGCGGGCTTTCACATGCAGCCACAGGTGTATGTCAATGGAGAGGCTTCTGCCAGAAGCAAGGGAAGTGACTTCTTCTGGCGGATGGGAACCATTTCACAAGTTCCTGGGGAACGCTGGCTTTGAATAACCTGCAATAATCTTGTATGGTCCAGCTTGAGCCGGGATAAGATTGTCACTTCTGGACATTTGCGCTTCCTGAGACCTAACACACACACTCTATGGGATACACGTTATCATTATTTGCATCACTAAAGGCAGGCTATGAAGAATGGGAGCTTCTGCTTGGTTGACATGCTCCATGTAGGTGTGTGAGGTGAGCAAGCTTTACCCATGAAGAAGCTAAGGCTGGGACTGGCCCGTCAGGCACAAGGAGTAGGAAGTTGGCCAGGGCTTACGGCCCGGACTTGGGCTTTTCAGCCTTTGTGGTTTCTCTAACTCCTTCAATCCAACCTTTAAGAAGGCTCAAATGTCACCACCCCTTGGAAGCTGGAAGGGAAATGGATTCTCTGAAATAGACCTTCCCACTCCCCAGCCCCTCCCACGGGAACACTGTGGAAACACTGTGTCCCAGGCTTCAGGCAGGAGCTCCATGGCATCTTGCTGCATTATCAGACCCTACACAACTGGTGCCTCCTCCTTTTTTCCATGCACTCTTGTCTTTTCCTGTCCTCTCTTGGATTCTCAGGATCACACCTCCCTTCTCAGCCTCACCTTTTATTTTCCTTGGCAAAATGATGACAGTGACACTCGAGGCAGCCACCTCCCCGTCCCCGAGGCCACTGAGCTCACGCTGAAGAAGATAGCACTTGTGTTTCCATTTCTCTCCAACCTTTGATCCTCTTCAGGTTCCTTTTATAGTCTACAAATTGTAGTTTATACTTCCTCTCAGCAGGAAGCCAACCTGGGCACAGGGCTCTAGGGCAGGGCTGGAACGGCCTCCTCCCTGACTCCTCGTGTAGCAGCCCAGCAAGGAGCTAAGATGAGCATGCTTGTTGGGGTGAAGCATTGCCCATCAAGAGCGTGACAATGCTTCAAAATCTTGTCCTCAAAGTGTCTATGCCCAAAGGACATGAACGGCATCAGGCTGTACCAGGGATAGGACTATGTCCACATTGCCTCTGCTCTGGACTTGAGTACCATGGATGAGCCATGAGCACAGCAACTGAAAATAACAACCAAAGTGAAGGATCTCCATTTCCCCTCCAATGGGAGCATTAGGAATCTTCTTCTGAAGCCATGAATTTGAGAGGAAACACCTGATGTTTCATAAGCCATCAACAGAATTTTCTCCTTGGGGAAGTAACTGGTTCTTAGTATAGCAGCTAGGAAAGGAAGAGCCTTTCATTTTGATTCCTGGCCCTCTGAGTTTGTGACCCACAACCACAGAGATGTCAGCCTGAGCCCAGGACGCAGCCCAGAGCTGGAAAAGGAGGTTGTTCCTGCGGGTGCGCCAGCAGCATCCCTGTGAGGTAGCGGGTTGCCGTAGTGCTGATGGGGCAGAATGGCTGCTGTCTTTTCTTTTCCACACGCTGGAGGTTTTCCTTGGCAAATTTTCTTGCACTCCATGAAACTGCTGACTTGCCACTCCAGACATGAAGTTTCCACAGAGGTCCAATTACAGAATATTTGAACGAGAACGTTTCTTATACAACATCCTCTTCACTGTTTTAAGTGCCAGGGAAACTGAGGCATACACAGCAGCTGACTTTCTTGAGGTGGCATCACATGCTCATCTAGGTCTGAACTGACGTCTCTGAGTGCAGGGTTTCTGTCATGGAGGCTGTAAGAATGCTAACGGGGGCGACCTGCTAGTCTAGTGTAGAGTGCTGGGGAACAGAACAGACTCTGAACAGCAGTTCATTGACACAGTTTTGGAAACATTGTGATCAGTGACACTGGGCTTGAACTGGACTGGCCATGCTGCCTAGAGCAGCTTCAGGAAGCATCACATTTCAGGCTGACAGCTCTCTGGACTCTGGTGGCTTGTGTTTTATTAACTGGACCAAGCCTAGAACCTTGTTTTTCAAGTCTCCTTTCTTCTGGAGTTAGGTTAGGGTTGGCAAGATGGGCATAATCTGAAAGGAAAGAAAACAGCCAAGGACTGTTGCTTTCTGATGGCCTTTTCAGGGTCCCATGTGGCGAACGAAGGTTGTATCGCTCTCCACAGTGCTGGGCCCGCTTCCCAGTCGCAGCTTTCTGCACACCTATAGAAATACCCATAGAAACGTCAGGCTACTGTCTTACAGAAGCAGCAGAGCCGAGGGCTCTCCACAGACCAGACCTTACCACCATTGGTCACTTTGTAAATGTGTCTCCTCTGTGTGACTGGATGGGACCTCCTTTTCTCATCCTCTAACTCACCATGGCACATTCCCTCCGCTCCTCCTGTACCTGTGCAAGGGCCACGGCCTTTCTTCTGTATTACTCAGTGCTCTGCTCCTGCCCCTGGCTGAACCTGGAGGTAGTCACCCTGGATCTCAAGGGACAGTGAGCCTGGGGCCATCCATCTAATTCACAGACAATTCACAAAGATCCTGGAACAACACAGGAGGAGGCAGGAAGCTCTCTCACCACACCACATGGACATACATATTGCCAACAGAATCCCCAAGGTAGAGAGAGAACGTTCTGTGAAAGTTAATTGAAATGAAATCGTTTATGGAAAAAAAAAAGGAACAAATAAAGCCAGCATACAAGGCAGGAGGGCCTTTCATGCACCTATGCATGAAAACAAGAAAAAAGCCAAGGGCTTTCCAAGAACCTTGAACCTTGAACGAAATCATTTGCCAAGGGACTAGGTATTTGACTTTGGACCAGCCTTTCTTTATTTATACTTGTAGACAAGAATTATCGTATCAAAACAATCCATGTGATCTTCCTATTAGCCTTTTCAAACTTCCCTTGCCTCAGTGCCCTTGAGTGTACGCACAATTCACTATAGCTTGCACATTCCCATTGAGTGTTACTCCAAAGTGAACTCATTCTTTCTGGAGAATCTCACTTTGAAATTTAGTTTGACATCCCCAGGTCTAAAGCAAAGAATGGAGGAGGCAGATAAGGAAGAAAGCTCTGTGTTCCGCATCCTTGGTGGCCTGCCTCCGTTATGTCTTTGAATTCTATTCAACACATTCCCGCCAGCAGGAGGAAAAGAGAGCTATTGAGTCTGGCTTGGGCTTCTGAAGCCTCAAAGCCCACCCTCACTTCCTTCAACAAGGCCACACCTCCTAATCCTTTCAAAAAATGACACCACCTATGAACCTATGGGAGCTATTTCATTCAAACCGCCTCAGTCCCCAGAAGAACTAAACTGACTGGCCTGCAGAGCCGATCACTGGCTTCCTTACTCTATGTTGCCAGTTCCTATTTCCAGACCATTCTGGGACCATATCACTGGTGAATATCAATGGTGAAAGAACCATGATTAGCTGAACTTTCCAGATCTTTGCAAATATATAATTTGTGGTTTCTCACATTATTTTCCCCTTGTCATTTGAGTGTGTGAAGTGACAATAAGAAGTCAGAGTATCATTTGTGTGAATTTTCTGGTGCCCAAGGTGCGGATGTGAGGTGGGTCCTTCAAATTTGAAGTCTTTTTAACCCATCATATTCTGGCTGAATTCTGAATAATGGAGGAAGAATGAGACTAGAAAGATGGCATCAAATGCCTTTTCTTTTTTGAGGAGAGGGAAATGCAAATTTGTTTTTAATAGCTGTATCAGCAATTCTTGAGGACACCGATAGGAAAGCCATTAAACAGATGTTAAAGCAAGAAAGGGTCAAAGAGTGTATGGGAAACACAGGGCAACATTACAAAAACAACAGCAGAGGGCAGTCTCATCAGAGCAATGTCGAGCACGTAGCAAACACATTAGGACCTTGCTTTCTTGGTGGTCAATGCCCGCTAGCTCACAACTCAGCAAGCTTCCTCGGGAAGGCTCTGGAGAAAGATGTGTATGCTGACCTTGGACCACATTGTTCCAAGTCAAAACTGATCTGACCTGTTGTGCTTGTTTTTTAAACTCTATTTTATGTGGTATTTAAGTTTCTACCTCCCTTCCACCAACCCTTTAGCCCTAAGCAGGAAAGAGAAAAGGTTAGTGGAGAGAGGGGGTGCAGAAACCTTTACTTCTCCAGCTTGTTTAGTGTCCGTGGGTTCTTTTGGGGCTATACCAATCTCTGTCAACACCAAACGCGGCAAACAGTGTCCCCTAAGCCGCTGCTTTGAAATGTTTATCTCCATCTGTCGCCTCCAAGCTGCCACACTGTCCATCTCTGGTCTCTTCAAACTGCCACACCTTCTCTTTCTGGGCTCTCAGATTTATATCCCTCAGGGTCCTAGACCACGCCCCTCTCTGTGCTGCACAAGGCAGGCTAGACCATCTGGCAAAGACCGTGGCCTGCAGGTGGCAATTATTAGCTGAAGTCAAACGAAATTCTCACACTTGGGATTAAACAAAAACATATTTATATAACATAACTGAGTTTAAAAACAACAAAACTTCCATTATTTAACCAAATTGCTTTCTTTTTCTCTTTACAATTAAAAAAAGTTTGAGCTAGTGTGTGTGTGTGTGCGTGTGTGCGTGTGTGTGTGTGTGTGTGTGTGTGTGTGTAACAAATGTCTATTGGGGGAGGGAGCATCAGTCCATCTTGGGCACTGCCTTCCTCGTGGCTGCCAGCACTTGGCTCAGCTCCTCCTGCTTCCTCTTGGTGGAGATGTGCATGACCATCCTCTTGATGAACTTGAACACCTTAGGTGTCCTTAGACACCTTGGGCAGCTCCATGGCTCACTGCTCGTAGGTCCCCAAACCGCATAGCTCCCTCATCATGTCCTACATGAATTTGGTGGGCTCAGTGAGGTGCCTGCAGCGTTTGCTGACGTTCTTCATCACCCTGTAGCCCTTGCTGAGACCCATGGTCACAGGGCCATGGCTGCTGCTCTCTGATGGCGGCTTCGACAGGATGTGAGCTAGTTATTTTTGGGTTCCTGTTAACCAAACATAGGGCACAACCAAATCAATCCCGAACCCTAGTAAAATGTAAGAAAGTATTTCTAATGCCTAGAACTAAAAATCTTGTCCAAATCAGTCTAACATTCTTCGAACAAATACTGTAAGAAGAGACTGTTCACCTTTTGTAGAATGAGCTAAGAACAAAGCACTGATATGTTTGTGAGCAATGGTGTGGACAGACTTTGAGATTCTCCTGACCTGCAGCCGAGCAAATGTTCAGTGATCTGTGCGTTTGCAAAGCAGAGAGGCCAGCAGTGCCTCCATGGGTGGGGCTGGACTGTGGCTCTGCTACACAGGGTTAACACACTTGATGAGTTATCCGCTTAGGTAGTTTTCCAGGACGTGGCATGTCCCACTTCTGTGACAGAGTCATGCCAAACCAGACAACTCCTCAGATGTCCCTTGACTGTGCTTCCCACTTGGGGCCTACTCACAAGCACCTGGTATCACCTCCCTCACGTAAAGCTGCCACGGCCTCAGCTGAGAGATGATAGTCAAGGCTGTAGCGTTCCACTTCACACTGCTCTTGCATTCCTGCTTTACTGTACGGACAAAGTCCTTTATGCTGCAAGAGCTGGGGTATGTGAGGATGGAAAGTAATTCAGAAATCACTCTCAGAATTCTTTAGGCTTTTCATCCCAGGAATTCCTAATGTCCTAAAATCCTGGGTTATATCTCAGTATTCTTTACATATGTTCGCCTTGTTAAAAGAGGTCAGATACATATTGGACATAATTCATGTGGAATGAGAATGGGCCTCACAGGCTTAAATATATGTGAGCCTAGTCAGCAGGGAGAAGAACTGTTTGGAAAGATTAGAATGATTAAGAGGCAAAGCCTCGTTGGGGGAAGTGTACTACTGTGGGTGGGCTTTCAGGTTTTAAAAGTCCACACCTGGTCTCTCTCTCTCTCTCTCTCTCTCTCTGCCTGGGATGCCTTGAGTGCCACCATGCTCCTTCCGTGCCCTTGCCATGATGAGTGTGTAAACAAACCCTGAGGTAATTCTTTCCTTTATAAGAGTTGCCTTGGTCATGGTTTCTCTTCACAGTAACAGAACAGTGACTAAGACCATTTAAATATGGCAAAATTCATCCTTTTTAGCATTCAACAGTTTTATGAACCTTTCCAGTTGATACCGCTGGTGCAAAAGACAAACAAAAAAAATCCCCAAACAAACAAAAACAACAAACAAACACACAACAGGGAAGAAGAGAGAGCTTATTCTGAAGCCAAAATTAAGAGGCCGGGGCCTCTAAAACATGGAGCTAGGTTTCTTGGTCCAAGGTGGAAGTGATTTCATGAGGTGTTATAACAGTAGAGCAAAGACAGTCACGGAGCAAGGTTATTGGTGGAAACATTAAGTGGGCAGTTCCAGCAGGCAGAGGACTCTCAGCTATAGCCCTTTGGTATTATCTGACAGCATTCTTAGCCCTCCAACAACAAAGAATAGTCTCTTGTAAAGTCAATACATGAAAGGCTTTCAATTTGCTTATCAGGTTGTTAGGTCTGATACAAGGGAGGGAAGAGTCTTAAGGGGTCAAAGATAGACCCAAAGAAATTTTAGTTGGGCTATCAGATCAGCAACATCCCAGACTCTTCACAGTCATTGAAGTTTTTATCAGATGTTCAGTGTATGCAGACAGCTTTCCCCAGAAATTCTTAGTTGTACCACTGTTTTATAACTACCCCACAGTCAAGATGTCGATATTTCCTTCACCCCCAAATTCCACTGCACTCTTTTCAGCCAGGTACTTGCCTTATCACAGCTTTTGGCTACCTATAAGTCTTATCTTTATATTTTTACCTTTGAGGAACTGTAGTCAAAATCAAGAAGGAATTCTGTAGCCCGTAGCATTGCTCACTGAGATGAATGCTGTGAGTATTCTTATTGCTGAACAGTTTTGCATCATGTTGTCAGGTTTAAAAACTGCTTGTTGAAAAATATTTGAACTGAGCTGGACAGTGCTGGTGCTTGCCTTTAATCCCAACACTCAAGAGGCAGAGGCAAGCAGATCTCTTGAGTTTGAGGCCAGCCTAGACTACAGAACAAGTTTCAGAAGAGCCAGGGCTACAGAGTGAAACCCTGTTTTGAGAAAGAAAGAAAGAAAGAAAGAAAGAAAGAAAGAAAGAAAGAAAGAAAGAAAGAAAGAAAGAAAGAAAGAAAGAAAGAAAAATAAAATTGAACTGTGTGGTGGTTTGAATAAGGTGTTCTCCATACCCTTTGACATTTACAAACCTCATCCCTAGTTGGTGACACCATTTGGGGATGTTTAGGGGTGTATTTGCTGGAGGAAGTGCTGTAATGGGGGATTTGAGGTTTCTGAGAGAGACTGGCTAAATAAGCCTGACCAACTCCATGACAGACTTCATTTTCTTTCTAGACAGAACAGGCATAAGAGTTACAGGAAATATCACAGGAAGAGGTCAACCAATCAGAAACAGCCAAGACATCTGTCTTGGGGAAGACAAGGCTGCTTTGAAAAGCACCTAAGTCCTGTCCAGAGTTAGTAGCCTCCACACTCACCAGCCAATCCCAAATGAGGTCACATAGCCACAGTAGGAATTCCCCTTTCTGGCTTCAAAAGAGGCCTTGAGCTCCCCTTGGAGTCATTACCATGTTGTGAAGTGGTGATCCCAGCATGCTGGACTTCTGCAGAAGAAACACCCTTTGTTGCTGGCATGCTACTTGAGTCTGGGGTGGTTCTTTCAACAAATTTGCACCCTGACAGTTTCCAAGCCCCCCACCATCTCCATTCCTTTCTCTTTCTCTCCTCCTTATTTGTGGTTTGAGATGTGAGCTCTCGGCCCTTAGCTTCCAGCTCTAGTCACCATACCTAACGCTGTGGTCTCTCATCTCTTTGGAACTCTAAGCCTATAATACATTATATTTTCTGTAAGTTGCCTTGGCTATGGTGTTTTGTTGCTGTTATTTTATAACTAGGGTCTAATAATGTTTATTATTAGCCCTATAGCTATTACAGCAGTATTATTTAACCTGCTATCACAATCAACAAAAAACACAGACACCTGCTAGATTTTATAATTATAATATATCCTCTTGGGCTGGGCAGAAAGTTCCACCTTTGCATTCTCATGTCTCCCACCCTCCCTTCTTAGTCCATCTGCTTTAACCATTCCTATCCGGCCTATCTCCCATCTATAATTCATAAATACTAGCTTATTCTTCATCTGGGTCCTTTCCTCCATCCACACCATTCTTGGTGTCCTTCTTTCCTTCCAGCCCACATGGTTCTCTCTCCACCAAACCCATGGAGGCTTCCTCCTTCCTCCCTCTTCCTGTCTGTTTCCTTCCCAAGATCCTCACTGTCCTCCAAACCCTCAAACCTTAGCTCCACCCACCTCACCTTTGCCATGCCTAGGTTGGCTTTTTATTGGTCAAACAAGAGTAATACAGGTGTACGTGAGCATGTACATCCAGGCAGGGGCTAGATTTTGGGAGCCAGTATTTAGCATTAAAATACATAGCACCAGACCAACCCCCAACAATGTTTTAACACAACAGAAAAATAGCAATAACAACAAATAACATATACAAGTGGTTTCTCATTTGTGACATGAATGTTATAAATAAAACCACTATAGATAATCATAATTATTCCCTGCCATTGAACTGAGGCAAGTCAACCCAAATTAAAGTATAAAAGTAGGTTTATTGGAGGAGGGGGGGATGCAGAGAGAGAAAAAGCATGTGCAGAGAGAGAGAAAGAGAGAGAATCAGAATGTCTGGATTATATAGTGAGGAGCCTCTGAATGAGAGGAAGCCCAGCCCCTCTGGCTGGAAAGTTCAGCATAGAGGGTCAGGTATGCCAGCCCTGTAACTAGTAGCAATGGAGGGATGCTGGGAGAACCTGGAGGCCAGGCCCACTTTGATATGTTAACTAGGTACCTAAGCCGTCTTTCCTGGGTCCGAATCCCAACAAAGGTAGGTGTACGGATTTTCATGTGCACATAGTTTTTGCTTTTCTTTGGCCTACAGTCATGGGAAGGGTGCTGAAACACGGGATAAAATGCTGACGAGCAGGTTTTCAACTTGGCTGCACCATGCTGTCTTCCCCCAACAGATGACTTTTGCTGTTCCACACCCCCCCCCTGTTGCTGGCAGTATTTTAAACACCCCCTCTAAAGAGCATGGGGTGTCAGCTCATGGTACACTCACATTACCTCTTCTAGTGACCCTGGTGCTGTGTGATTTCACTGTTAAGTCCCTTTGAATATGAAATATCTGCTCAGCTTTTTAAACCCATTTTAAATAAATATAAATTAGATAATTGTTTTCTTATCATTGAATTTTTGGTGTTCTTTGTAAAGGCTCCATTAGATGTGTGTTTTGCAAACATTTTTTCCCCAAGAGGTTTCTTATCTACTCATTTCCAAGAGCAGAAGGCTTAAGACCCCATTAATCATAATTAATCAGTTTTTTCAGTGTTCCTGTCTTGGCTTCCACCGGCAGCCAAACTGCCTGTAGTTTTGGAAGCCGTTGTCTGCATTTCAAGTGGTGTTGGTTCATGGCCCTTCCCCAGAGTCAGAAGCTCTCCAGTGGCCGAAGGGGATCTGTCTCTCCTTTCCCTCAGTCGTTTCCCACATGCAAACCCTGGCTGGGTTTCTTCTCTTCAGTAGTCTGGGGCTTTCCTCCATAGGCAAGAGGATTCAGGGTTTCTGGCCGTCTTGATCCAACACCTGATGAGACTGGTTTAGGTCTTCTGTCCCACCCTAGGTTTTCTCATAGGCTGGAGGTTTGTGGGGAAGAGCCTGGGTGTGATTACAACCCCCCTTTCACATTTGTCACTTGACAATTTACTAAACATTCTATGTGCATTCCTTCTACCTGTGGGTACCACCAGGATCTTCTCCCTGCTGACTTAAGCCAGGTCCCTTCTCCTTGGCAGGACCAGTATTTTTCTTAAATCATAGGCTAATTAATTAAATCATAGGTTAATTGTTTTCTATGTGACTCCATCTTCTTCCTTTCTGATTTACTTACACAGTGGGGGTGGGGTGGGAGTGATGCTCTTCCCAGCCTTCTACAGACAACGCAGAAGCCTGGCCTCCATCTTGCTATATGCACACTCATTGTTCCCCAACTCACTTGCCTCCTGCATACTCCAAACTGCCAATTTAGCCAAGTCCTGACTCCACCTGGCAGAGGAACTCTGCTCTTCCTGCCCCACCCTCCAGGCTGAGCTTAGATTCTTTTATTTTTAATCAAAAGGCAACAACAAAACAAACAAAACAAAACAAAATAAAAGGAGCAGACAAATCTCTTTCACACAGCTTAAAAACTATGTTCAATGGAAAGAGAAATGTGCCAGAGGTTAAAACAACTATGCATTGAGTATATATGCTCCTGAATCCACCCACCTATGGAGGAAAGCCCCGGGTTACTGGTGAAGAAACTCAAGGGAGAGACAAACAATAACGGGACATGGAGATCTTCTGACATGAACTCACCGCCCCCCAGTCACGCTGTGTATTCAGTATATATGCCCTGTACACCGATCCCCGAATATATACCTCAGCCCTGTTCTCCTTCTCTGTGTTCTTGCCAGCATTCATTGCCAGCCCATTTAGCCTGTTTTACTTATTGCTCAGTGTTATTTTTCCTTTTTCTCTTTCTTTTTGTTCTTTGTATACTAAAGATGTTAATCTCTGCAACGATTTCTCTCCCATTCTGTAGGCTATCTCTTCACAAAATTCACTGTTTCCTTTGCTCTACAGAAGCCTGTAAATTTTATGAGCTCCCATTTGTCAGTTGTTATCCTTGAGAAGCAAGTAAAAGAACTATAAATAAGAAGAGTCAAAGTATCTTTATCCATTTTATGGTTTTACAGTAGGACGCTCTAAAGACTTCATTACAAAACTCTTAGAGCTGATAAACACACGAAGTGGATGTATACAAAACCAGCATACAAAATCAATACCTTCCCTGTATACCAATAAAAAAGCAGGCTGAGCAAGAAATCAGGGAGATGATCCCATTCATAATCACAATTTTGCCTAATTAAAATCTAAACAAACAAACAAACAAAAACAAAGGATCTAATCAAAGAAGTGAGGATCATTACAATAAAAACTTTAAAATATTCAAGAACAAAATTTATGAGGACACCGGAAGATGCAAGGATGTCTTATGCTGAAGAATTAATGTTGTGAAAATGGCTTTAAAAACAATCTATAGATTAAGTGTAATCTCTGTTGAAAACTTTATGCCTTTCTTTATAGAAATAGAAAAAATCTTTATCTATCTACCTACCTCCCTATCCATTTATCTGGAACAGGATGTCTCTTTGTAGTCCTGCCTTAGAATTTGCTGTGTAGACCAGACTAACCTCAAACTCACAGAGATACACCTACCTCTACCTCCTGAGTGCTAGGATAAAATATTAAAAGTTCATTTGGAAGCCCAGCATGGTTGTGCACACCTGTAATCCCAGCATTCAGGGAGGTAGAGGCAGGCAGATCTATATGCATTTGAGGCCAACCTGGTCTACAAAGCAAATATAAGACAGCCAAGGCTACACAGAGAAACCCTGTCTTAGGAAAACAACAACAACAAAAACAAACAAACAAACAAAAAAACCAAATTCACTTGGAAAAACAAAAACCCAAGCCAAAACAATCCTGAGAAGACAAGAACAAATGCAAAAAGTAGCCATACCTAGTTTCAAATTATATTATGAAGCCACAGTAATAAAAACAGTATGGTACTGGCAAACAAACAAACAAACAAACAAACAAAAACAAAACAAAGCACCAGACAGATAAATCAATGGGACAGAACAGTTCTAGATATGAACCCACAGAGCTACAGCCATCTGGTTTTTGAGAGAGGACCCAAAACGCACACTAGAGAAATGACAGTCCTTTGACAAATTGGATATCCACATGTAGAGAAATTAAATTACTACCCTCCATTTCTGTCGGTTCGACGTGTTCCTTGACATCTCCTTTTAAAGAACTGAAGTAGACATAAATAGCAAAGCAGGGAGGAGTTTTATTCAGAAGCAAAGCAAAAGTACAGGGTAAGACGGCTTGCGAGAGAGCAGCAGGCTCTTGAGAGACTAACTGATTACTGTCCACAAGGTTGCTAGGCAGAATTCAGGTGCTTTTCTGTTTTGATTGATAGGCTTAGGTTCCAGAAGCCTTTCTTCACAGCACACGCACTTCCCCATGATGCAGCTCATTTTAACCACATACATGCCCAGGCATGCATAGGCATGATAAGAGTTTTCCCTTAAAGTTCACTCAAAGGACAGTTTGCCCTGGAGCACCTGCATGTAAAACCAGTGTGGGCTGGTTTGGCCCGCTGCCTCTAACTCCAGGCTCTGTTCCAGCATATGTTTGTCCCAGGAGGTTTTGATAGGGTGTTATTATGAGTTGCTTTGTTTGGAGAGGGGTGTACAGTTTGATGCAGGTGGGCTCCGGGTCACTGAGCTATCCTACTAATTACCTGCCTCAAAACTAGATCCTTATCTCTCACCCTGAACTGAGCAGTTCCAAGTAGATCAGGCTCTGAAACTGTTAGCGAAAAAAATTGAAGCTATAGGAATTAAAAAGGACTTCCTGAACAAGACCCCAGGGGTCCAGGAAATAAAACCAACAAAGAAGTTTTTTGAAGAGGGCCAGTTTGATTTCTGTATTGCAAATAGATAATGGAAGCCCCTGGCAAGGAAATAAGCCCAAGGACCCACTAGGAAGACAAAGACAGGTAAGTAGCGTGAGTGACCCAGGGCCAACATGCTTTGCTGAGTGAGGAGAGTGAGCTGGGGAAGAGAGAGCTTTAGGAAGAATGGTAGAGCTGCACCCTATGAATACGGGAAGGCAGTGGGCAGATCAGGCTTGGGGAGGTGGCCACTTAGAATTCCGTTTTGCAGGGCTGAGTCTCAGATGGTCTCAAGACATCAAGAAGAGCTACAACATGGCAGCTGATGTGTGAGTTCATGACACACTGAGAAGTAGGGGCTGCAGATGAAAGTGAGCCGGAAGCGGCAGCAGCTGGCCACAGCTTTTGTTTTGAATAGGAGTATTTTTTTTTCCTGATACAAGCACTCTAAATTAATGCTTTTGATGCTTTCCAAAGGCAAAAGAACCTTTCAACATTGGAAGTCGTTTTTATTTGCTTGAGAGATTTAATTAAGACAGGGTAGCTAAGTTACAATGAAGAGTTGAAAGCGCCAGTGGTTGTCAGTGCATTTTATATTGTTCTTCTGTCTTCTGGCTGAGTTTTGAGAAAAAGCAGGGTGCCATGTGAAGGATGGGAAGTGAGTATGTGACCGGGCATGGTTGGCTTCCAGGTCTCTTCACTTCTTAACTGTGTGTCCTTGGCAAAGTGTTTGATTTTCCTAAACTTTAAAGTCAGGAACAATTATGGCACTGGCTGTTACGGTTTTAAATAGTATTTTCTATAGTACCTCTCAGCTGGCTTGAAGTTCCTTCATTTCTCTAGCACATACTTAGCTGCCTGTTATGTACAGACATTGTGCTAGGAAATGAACGGCACTCACTGCCATTGTGTTCCAGGAATTACAGTATAGCGCGGCACAGAAGCGAGTACTCTGACCGAGAGGACAGCAGCAGCCGGGAACCTCGTGCCCAGCAGCTCAGTTTTGGTACTTGAGGATGAACACTCACACTCCTTATGTTCAGGGAGGGCTGGGATCAAGAGATCTCTTCGGTGAAGGCAGGGGGTGGGAATTAGACATGAACATGCAGAGCAGTGGAGCGGGAGTCCCCACAGAATGGAAATCCTGCTTTAAGACTCCGGGGAAGGACATCTCCTGGGCACGCACTTTTATTGACAGAGACAGTTCCAGCAATCCAATGAGGGGCTCAAAGACATAAGAGAAGAAGCTGGGCTTAGAAAACAAACAAACAAAACCTGAATGGGCTGCATAGATTAATGTGGGAAAAAGTGTTGCGTTAACAGAAAAAGAAAGTTACAAAAGACTAATGTATCCCCCATAACACTACTATGTGTTATTACACAGTAAAACACTAAAATGTATGTAGAAAGAAGATAGAACAAGGAATGACATGGAACTAGAAGGGAAGGAAGGCTTAGTTTCATCCGGGCTGTTATCTCATAAAAAATAAAAGTAAACATGGCAAAATATTGGTAATAAATTAAACCTAGAAGCTTATTTAAGCATCTGTTATTTGCTATACCGCCCAGAATGTTTGATATATTTTTTTTAAAAATCAATGTTTATAACACTGCTGCAGCTTTTGCACATGAAAAGTGTTAACATTTTAATCACTTAAGGATGTCATCCAGTGACATCAAGAATATTCACATTGTTGTGGCACCCTCATGGTACCCATCTTCATCATGCTTTATATTTGCCCAGACTGAAACTTTCTCTATTAAACATTAACGTTCCTGGCTCTCCTCGCCAGACACCACTACCCATCATACACTGGTACCTCTCCAGGTACCTCGAGGAAGCTGATCATATTTGTCCTGGCAAACTGTCATATTCATGTAGCATAATGTCATCTAGGTCCATCAGAGCTGTAGCATATGTCAGGCTTCCTTTTTAAGGCCAAATTATATCTAACTGAACATAAATACCACTTTTCATTTATCCATTTATTGGCCTTGGGAACCTTGGTTTGCTTATACCTTTTAGCTATTGAGACAGCATAATATTTTACACTGAAATTAAGTCTATAACACGGAAGTTATAGAGAACACAAATATTTTTTTAAAAAAGTACTGTTAGTAAGACTAAGGAAAACTTGGTCTACCGAGGCAGCTCCAGACCTGAGTTCAGTCTCCAGAACTTTTCTACAAAAGACCAGCATGGAAGTGCATGGCTGTAGTCATAGCAGTCGGGAGGCAGAGAGAGGCGAATCTCTGGAGCTCACTGGCAGCTAGCCTAGTGGTACTGATGACATTGTCTCAAAAGATAAAACGGATGAAGTCCTAAGGAATGACACCCATAGTTGACCTCTGACCTTTGTATGCACAGAGACGTGTGTATACCCACACCCCCCTCCCCCACACCTCCACCCTCCCTTACCGCCCCTACTCTACACCCCCCACCCCCATGCATGTGGAGGTTTTACCATACACTAAGTAGAGCTTTCTACATACACTCGTAGGACTGAGCGGCACATGTGAACATTGTCCTTGGTCACACACAGGGCACAGCAGCATGAGCCACTCCCTCCATCCGCCTTTGGCAGCACTGCCCGTGGGTGGCAGCTGGCCTCTGCCTCTCCTTCTGCTGCCGCTGCCGCTCAGCACAATGTTCTGGCTTGACCCTAACAATTTCCTTCTGGTTGAAGCTGACAGAAGACAGGACAGAAACCAGTCTCGGTAATTGGCAGCGAGTTCAGTACTGCCGCTGAGGAGAAGGGTTTTGAGCCCTCTGCTAGGCAGTTGGCTGTGGCAAAGGCAGCCCCAGCCAGCCCAGTTCCCTCCTGTCTCCTGGGCACGGCGCCTCACCACTACTGCTTGTCTGAGTGTTTCCAGACACCCGCTGCTAGGGCTTCTCAGACGCTCTGAGAGGGTCTGGCCTCTCACCCTGACTGTAAACATCGATAATGCAAACGACAGTGCTCTCGTGCTGTCTGGTTAAACGGTGAGCATAAAGCTAGGATTCAAACCCCAGAGTAGCTCTGTGGAAGATCAGTTTGAAACTGGGTGAATCCAGTTAGAAATCAGAAAGCCAGGTCTAATGAGCATTGGCAGATGAGCATGTGTGGACGGAGTGTGGATGGAGAGGAAGATTCTTTTTTTTTTTTTAAATTATTTTGTAGTAAACAAAAAGTTTTAATATGGCAATATTCACAGATAACTTTACAATTTCCATTTCACCTTAGATCCAATTGTATGTATTATTTTTTTTTACTATTTTTCTTTTTTTTATTATCATTTATTACAATTCATTCAATTTGTATCCTGGCTGTGGCCCCCTCCATCGTCTCCTCCCCTAGTCCACGGATAGGGGAGGTCCTCCTCCTCCTTTTCCCTCTGACCCTAGCCTATCAGGTCTCATCAGGACTGGCTGCATTGTCTTCAGAGGAAGATTCTTATTCACAAAGGGTCACGCCAGCTGGTTCCTGTGTGTGTGTGTCTGTCTGTGTGTATGCAGAAGTAACTCATTGCTGGTTTCTCCTTCTTCATTGCCTGAATAGTGTCTTAGATACATCTCCTAGACTCGTAAGCTTCCTTAGGGCACAAAGAGAACATTGCTGATGTAACTAATCTCATTTAATTCTTATGATACTCTTTAAACTGTTAACAGCTCTGTATAGGTTGGCTAGAGTACATGCCTAGCATGCACAAAGTCCTGGGATAAATCCCCAGAGAGAGAACATGCCTGTAACCCCAACATACGGTGAAAACCAAGCCAAAGTCCCTCGAAAGGAAGTGGCTGTGTGCGGAAGGCTCCTTCTGAGAGCACGCCCGTAACGAGTGCCTAGCCTGGTTTCCACTGCAGCAGCGTGAAAAGCAGAGCTTCATGGTAACTGCAGACTAACGCTGGTGCCGAGGAGACCAACGCTGGCACGCGGTGTCAACACAAGCCACTGCTGGTGAGGCAGGGCAAACATGCAGGCTGATCGGCAACCGCTTCTCCTGGGAATGCTACTCCTTAAGCCTCTCCTGAACCTGCACGGGTCAGGATCGCCAGCGGAAAACACAGTGGCAGACAGCGGGTTTCAGTGGTCTTTTAAGAAAAGCTCTAGAGAAGATGCCACAAAGGAGAAAACAGGGACTGGGAGGCCAGCAGAGAGAATCTGGTGGGTGGTAGAGGGGCAAGCCGGAGGACCGAAGGCTTTGTGGGAGATGGGTGTGGCCTTTCTTAAAAAGTGGACTTGGGAAACACGTTTGAATATGTTGAAAACTGAGTCATAAAGGGACTCTTTTATTTTAAAAGATTAACCCTAAAACGTCTTTGGAAATGTCAAGGTTTTGAGCAGAATCCTGTTTTACTCCTTTTTGGCTTCCCTAAGGAAATTCAGCATGAGCCTGACTCCACCTTGTGGAGGAGTAAGTTTCATGGCTTGATACAGTATTCCACAGCGAGGGAAGCTCAGGGAGAATCCATACTCTTTCTGGGCCCAAGATAAGGAAGTACTAGCTACCCAAGAAAACATTTTACTTTTTTGAATTGTACAAGTACTTTGAATTAACCTTTTATTTCAGTACTTTGTAAAACTAAAATTCCACCTGTCAGACTTAGTCCTTAAAGACTTAGAATGAGCCCAGTACGGTGGTGCAGAGGCAGAGGAAGGTGGATTTCTGCGAGTTCAAGGTCAGTCTGTCTACAAAGTGAGTGCTAGGACAGAATCCCTCAGAAAAAGAAAACAACAATAAATAAACAGACAAACACTTAGAATGATTTATAGATGATTTTTAACCCTTTATACTAAGGCTATTTCCATATCTGTTTTATGTTTACGGAAAGACTATGGCAGAACTAAGTGGATTTGTAAATTTGTGTCTCTGTAGGAGTCTTAGCAATGATGGTACATACCATAATAGTCCATGCTTATTAATAATTTTTCTCTTGCCAAGCACTGGACCAATCACTGCCCCTACGTTGACTTTCTAACTCTTGACAACAGAATTATTAGTCTTAGGTTGGAATATTGAGGCTTAAAGAGCTTAGGTAACTGGCTTAAGGTCACACAACCAGTTGTTGAGGCTTAAGTGGAATTAATATCAGTGATCCGAATTGGGGACTTAAAAGTGAGAGCAGAACACGTATTAACTTGATTTTCCAAATTTTGGCCTCTAGTAGATCTTCTGTAAGGGTTTTAAACAATAGCCAGTGTAGTGTAGCAATTTCCTTCAAACGTTTCTTCCCTGATTGAGATTCCTAAGTACCCAGGAAGTAAAAGAAATTGACAAGCCTCCAGGAAGCTTCTGAAATTTATAAGACTAAGGCCCCTCCCCAAGTTACCTAAGGAGGAACAAGGCTAGAGATCTGTGCAGACCAGTTGAGCCGTCTGCCAATCTTGCAGGGAGCTGCTCAGAACCAGCTTTCATGACTCGTCACCAGGGTGAGGGATGGGTCTTTTGGTGACACAGCCGCCTTTGAGTCAGTAACTCCTCACCCACACTCCTGCAAGAACATGAGTAAACTCATTGGCTCCCTAAGCCAGACCTATGTGGAATTATTATTATTATTATTTTGGTCTGTTACGGTGCCCAGTTTGGGGTGAGTAGATTTTAGTCACATCTCTCCAGGAAAGCTCATACAACAGGCAGGCAGCTTATAAAATAAGACTATGTTTTATAACTATTGAAAGTTTCATGCATGGGGTATTTTTGGTTAATGATAAAAGGACATCATTCATGCTATAAGAAGGCAGCTGTCAGGAGATGAGGAAGGTTGCTTCATGTCAGCATGGCCCTACTGCCAATCTAGCCACATCAAGCTCCTCAGTTTCCAGGTGCTAGTGAGACACGTCCATCATTGCTGAACTGGAAACCTCTAAGCCTGGACATCTTTGACCAGGAATTGGTTGGAAACCTCTAAGCCTGGACATCTTTGACCAGGAATTGGTTGGCATAGTGGAGGAAAAAAAAACCCAACAGACATCAGTACTGATTTTTCTTTTATTTTTTTAAAAATTTTTATTTATATATTTATAAATTACAGTTTATTCACTTTTTATTCCAACTGTAGCCCCCTCCCTTGTCCCTGGTAGGTTGACCAGACTCCAGTAGATACCGAAGAACATATGGACAGAATGAATTGAGCTCATTGGCTGCTCTTTGTTATTTTTAAACAAAATAAGATGAAGAAGAAGAAAAAGAAGAGAAAGGAGAGGACTTAAAGGTGGGGGTTGGGGAAGTAGGAGTAAGGACCTTTGGAAAGTTAAGGGGAGAGGAAAGTGAATCAGACCAAAAGACAGTATGTCAACTTCTCAAAGAACTAATAAAATATTTTTTAACTTTATTATGAGAAACTGAAGATGGTTCAGTGGTTAAAAGCACTGGCCACTCCTTCAAAGGACCCAGGTTCAATTCTCAGCACTCACAACCATTAGTAACTCCAGGTCCAGGGGGTGGACGTACTCTCTGGGCTCTGCAGGCACCAGGTATGCATGTGGTGCACAGGTATACTTGAAGGCAAAACATGCACACACATTAATAAATAAATAAATAAATAAATAAATAAAGCATAAAAATTGAGTGTGTCCCATTCTAATTAAAAAGCACACAATGAAATGTTGTGAGGCTTCACCTTCACACAACAATCTCTCAGAGCATCTCCAACTTTGCTGCCCTGCTTCTGGCTTGAGCTGCTGTAGGCTTAGATTTTTCACCAAACTTGCTTTATTTAGGGTTCCTAAATGCTTCTATCTTCCTTCTACCCATTGACCAGAGATAGGGGAGAAAGAAGGTTCTTAGGTAAAAGGGGTTGTAGATCTCTTTAGAAGTAGTTCCTTGGGATGAGTCCATTCTTCGTTGCCCGGATACCAACAGTCCAGGCCAAAGGCCAACACCAAGTAGCAACATGAATCAGTGAGAGACCGAAAGATGAAAAAAAATAATCAGTGGTTATTAAAGTTTCAGGCCTGAACTAGATGGGTAGAAGTCCAGTATTGTCCTGAGGGAAAAGCTCACCTTTTACATTCTTTCCCTACTCACTAGAGATACAGTTGCTAGGAAACTGGCCCATCCCCTTAGGGAGGGATACTAGTTGATTGATAGGTTTGGGGACCTTCCAATAGCTAATCAATTCAAAATGTAGCATTTGCTTGCCAGGCACCAAACACCCCTGCCTTGGGCATGCTGGGAAGGACAGAATCTTTAAATGAGCAAACTACCCTGAACACGTGGTTCTTGGCTCCCACCGCTTTGGCGGTGGGGGCTGCCGACCCAAGCTGCAGCTTGTAACTTTTAATAAACAAAAACCTCATGTATTTACAGCAGAGTCTATTTGTTCCTGGTCTTTTGGGGTTTGTGCACTGGGCATAACATCAGCACAATTCAGAAGATCAGGATAAGTCATCAAAAGCCACAAGACTCAGTTGGATAGCCCTGAGAAGTTCTCTGGAACGTTTCTCTGAGAAGTCAGGTGCTGAAGCAAGATCAGCACAGTGATTTCCGTCCAAAAAGAACCCAAGAAGACAGTGTCTCACTGTCCGTGGGCTTCTATATATCTCCTCTACTCTCCTCAAAGTCTACCCATAGATGTTCTCAGCTGACCAAAGTCACGCCCCTCGAAGAAGACAGCTCACAGGAAAACATCATGTGCCCTCTCACAAGCCAGCCTCCAACAAAATATCACATGACTCAACTGACTCTTCAAAGAAACCAGAAACTTCCACTTCAAGTGGCTCTCCACAATCTCCCCAATATTGTTTCTTTCATGACTTCAAAACCAGTACCACATGGATGATGCTTACAGTTCTGCCAAGTCCTACTGCTTGGTGAAGATGCAAGCTCAGGCCCCTTGGACCACAGCTAACATAGCATCTATGTGCTGCTCCTGGGGAAACACTTACCTAAGCAGTTTGTTTTGAGGAGCAGAGAACCCCTTTCTCTTTGGCCTTTTTCCTTTAAATGAGCATGAATTTTCACAAGGTGGAGACTCCTCTCAGGAACAGAGTTTTGCCTTCAGGATACCTTTTTATTTATTTTTTCTCCTAGGTGCAAAAGTTTCTCTACAATGAATGGTTCTGATATTCATCACTTACAGCTGCTTCTTCAGCACCAGCCTAATTACCATCTGCCCTTAAATTTTTCCTTTGCCAAACAAATAAGTCTACCACCTTCACACTTAACCCCACTCCAGCTTTCAGGACAAGCAGGATGTAGCCAGATTCTTGGCTAATACAGCACACGAATGGCCCCTACCCCTGTTCCCAGGAGAGCACTTATTCCCTCTGAAACCTCAGCAGCAGGGCCTTGATTGTCAGCGTTTGTCTGAGCACTGTTCTATTCTAAATTCCCACTAGGATGGCTCATTAAGCTTGTACAGCATTTAATGGCTTTTCTAACTCCACACACAAAATGGTTCCAAAGGCTTAAAAGCCACATGGTCAGCAACAGCCCTGTTTCTCAGTACCCACTACCCACGGTCACAGTTTTTCCCTCTCTACATTTCACGTGTAAGAGGAAACTTGTCTTTCTGGGGCTGACTTATTTCCTTTCATAGGAGAATCTCCACATATCTATTTTTCCCCCTTGAGAACAACAGTTTCTTAAATGTTCCATAAACCAAATATAGACCACTAACCACACACCAAAGCCTGCTTTTTTTAGGACCAAGATCACGTAGCTTTAAAATCTGATGAAATGTTAGTATCTACTTCTCTGCACCCACACACCGAATGAATGTCTTTTTCAGATTAATGCTACAACCAAATCTTTCATACCTATGGGCTGGAGGCCTCTGACCCCACCCAGCACTTTCTATGGACTCTCTTCCTCTATATGTGTAATAACTTATGAAACACACACACACATATATGTACTATATGATTAACACAAAAATTTTCATTGAAAAGCATTGGAAAGTTTTTTATCCTGAAATCAATGTAATGTAAACAAGATTATATGATCATTTCTTTTTATGTCTAGAAAACTTGCATAAATAGCCAAAGACTCCAAAATCTAAAAATACAATTTGGGGAACTGATTAAATTAGGGATAGATTCCTATAGTTGAAATACTAGATAGTCATTAACAATAATATGAGTGTCAAATATTGAGCAACAAGAAAAATGTAATACTAAGATATTATTATGTAGAAAAGTCAGGTTATAAACTGATTTTGAATATATGTAATGATAAATACTCAACACACATATATCTTATACAATAAAAACATGTCACTTTTAGATTATTATTGTTTATCTCTGGGTAGTGAAATTACATTTTTTTTCCTTTTTCACTTTCCAAATGTTCCATAACTCAGTTATAAAACAAAATTTAAATATATCCTAAGGTTCCTCTTGTTAAAGAGCTCCGTCCTGTAAGTAAACCAGTGAGACTGGTAATATTTTGGATGTGTGAGACAATATTGCTCAGCAGTTGCTGGCGGGTTTCTCCCTCACCCTCATCTGCAGTGTCCTGCTAATGATGTGTCTTGATGGCTTGTCACCTTACCCTGGGTGCAGCTGGGAGCTTCTTTCTCAGGAACAGGGGCAGTTTTCCTTAATGGCCACTTGAAGAGCTGGAGTCATCTAAAAGAGGTGTGAAATTATAAACACTCCCCTTTAGCTCTAAGCAAAAATGGGACCTCCAGCCAATCTTACTGGTTTACTTACAGGATGGAGCTCTTTAACAAGAGGAACTTTAGGATATATTTAAATTTTGTTTTATGACTGAGCTATGGAACATTTGGAAGGTGAAAAAGGAAAAATGTAATTTCACCTCCCAGAGATAAACAATAATAATAGAATAGAGGTATACAGTGTCTTTCAATGTGAGAATGTTGTAATTAGAGCCATGTGTGGCTCTGGGCTACAGTGAGCCATTACTGCCCCCTTTTCTGAGCTCACAGATGGACAAAATTATGTTGCCTTAATAATGAGACTCTTAAGTGCCAGCTGCCATCCAGCAGAGCAGCCCTCCATGCTAACAAAGCCTTCATTAAATGGTTTGCTTGGGATAATCTGCCTCTGTTCCCTTCCTTGCTGGCAACTGACAACCTGGTTCCTCCTCTCCTCCCTGAGCATCTTTAATCAGCCACAGAGAAGTCTGTGTCATGTAGCAGGACGGTAATTTTTTAAATCCTACATGTCTTCATATTCTTATTTTTATGCCCTCTTTCAAAAGTTTTAAAATGAGGTTGGTAGCTGACATCCTGTGCTATCATTCATTCAGTGGTAAAATAATAATTGCTAATTTTCTTCTTCAGAGAACCAGCGCTTTATCAGGAATAACATTATGCAAATGGCTATGCAAATGTCAACCACTGGAGTCTCTGGGAAAGCAGTTCAGAGAAAACCTTCAGAACATATCCAAAGTTGGCTGAAAAAAGAGAGAAAAAAAAATCCAGCATTTTGAACTATAAGGTCACCATGGTAGCAAAGGAAATTTATGACTAATAAGAACTTTACAAGAAAGCTGTATATTCTTAACAATACAAAAAAGGAAGGTCATACATCAGATTTATTGTAGTTCCATTAATTTGTGATATTATGGGTTGTCCTTGGCAATTGTCAGATCCCTTTGGGTTGAGTTTCTTCGATGGTGTCTAAAAATTCAAGTTGTCACTTGAGTTTTTGATCTTAGCCATTCTGATGGGTTTGAGGTGAAATCTCAGAGTCATTTTGAATTGCATCTTTCTGATGGCTAAGGACATAGAGCATTTCTTTAAGTGTTTCTCTGCCATTCTATATTCCTCTACAGAGAATTCTCTGTTTAACTCTGTAACCCATTTTTTAATTGGATTACTTGATTTGTTGCTTTTTAACTTCTTGAGTTCTTTATATATTCTGGATATTAGCCCTCTGTCAGATATATGGTTGGTGAAGATCCTTTCCCAGTCTGTAGGCTGTCATTTTGTTCTGATAACAGTGTCCTTTGCTTTATAGAAGCTTTACATTTCATGAGGTCCCATTTATTGATTGTTGATCTTAGAGCCTGAGCTTTTGGTGTTCTGTTCAGGAAGTTGTCTCCTGTGCCAATGAGTTCAAGGCTCTTCCCCACTTCTTCTTCTAATAGGTTTAGTGTGTCTGGTTTTATGTTAGAGGATGTAGAGAAAGGGGAACCCTCCTTCTTTGCTGGTGGGAATGTAAACTTGTACAACCACTTTGGAAATCAATCTGGCACTTTCTCAGACAGGAATAGGGCTACCTCAAGATCCAGCTATACCACTCCTAGGCACATATCCAAAATAGCTCAAGTATACAATAAGGACATTTTCTCAACCATGTTTGTAGCAGCTTTATTTGTAATAGCCAGAATCTGGAAACAACCCAGATGTCCCTCAATTGAGGAATGGATACAGAAATTGTGGTACATTTATACAATGGAATACTACTCAGCAATTAAAAACAAGGAAATCATGAAATTTGCAGGCAAATGGTGAGAACTAGAAAAGATCATCCTGAGTGAGGTATCCCAGAAACAGAAAGACACACATGGTATATACTCACTTATAAGTGGATATTACACATACAATATAGGATAATCATACTAAAATCTGTACACCTAAAGAAGCTAAACAAGATGGAGGACCCTGAGTAAGATGATCAATCCTCATTCAGAAAGGCAAACAGGGTAGACCTCAGAGGATGGAGAAAACAGGGAGCAGAACAGAAGCCTGCTTCAGAGGGCCTCTGAAAGACTCTACCCAGCAGGGTATCAAAGCAGATGCTGAGGCTCATAGCCAAACTTTGGGCAGAGTGCAGGGAATCTTATGAAGAAGGGGGATATAGAAAGACTTGGCGGGGACTGGAGTACCAGAAAGAGAGCAACAGAACCAAAAAATCTGGGCCCAGGGCTCTTTTCTGAGACTAATACTCTAACCAAGGACCATTCATGGAGATAACCTAGAACCCCTGCATAAATGTAGCCTATGGCAGCTCAGTGTCCAAGTGGGTACCCTAGTAAGAGGAACAGGAGCTGCCTCTGACATGAATTCAGTGTCTGGCTCTTTGATCAACTCCCTCTGAGGTGGGAGCAATGCAGGCAGTTCTGATGAGACCTGATAAGCTAGGGTCAGAGGAAGGGGAGGAGGACCTCCCCTATCAGGGGACTAGAGAAGGGGTATGGGAGGAGAAGAGGGAGGATGAGTTTGGGAGGGAATGAGGGAGAGGGCTACAGCTGGGATACAAAGAGAATAAATTGTAATAAATAAAAAAATATTTAAAAAGAAAAAAAATCGAGTCGTACCTTTTTAGCCATATAAATTCAACCCTTATTTGCTTTACATTCTATATAATTTTCTGATTATTAATATTTTTGTGTTTTTTTATGTGGAAAATTATTGGGAAAATGTGTCCCAACCAATGAAAAATGCTAGATTCTCTCAAAACTTAACTTTTCTGGCATTGGTATAGCAATCTATCACCCCTGGCGTGCCCTTTCAAGCACCTGTGTTGGGGGTTGTTCTGATGCTTTATTTTGATGCAATTACTGGCCTTTAAGATCTAGTTACACCTATCCTTGTTGTGTAAACCTGCCTAAGACATTTTAACTGAATGGTTGATTGAAGGCCTATACCTGGGCAGGGCAGAATGAGGTAGACGTGGCTAAGGTTCCCAAGCTTAGGAGTTCAAGAGAATCATGGGAAAGAGGAACAGGAAGGAGGATGCCATGATGGGTTATCACAGAGAGGAAACCACCTGGGCTGGGAGAAAGGACTCCAATAATGGCATGGAAAGGCCCAGATGAAGAACAAAAGCACGAATTTATAAGATTATGGTGGAAGATAGCTCAGATGAGAATGGTTAAACAGGACTGCATTGGATGGGGGCTGGGAGGTGGATGGTGAGGATATTGAGACAGTGTAAGTGAAATATCTGCTAGGCCCAAGGTAATAAGACAATTATACAATCGAACAGATCTCTTTCTCTTTGTGTCTCATTTGATTGTCATAGCAGGTTAAATAATACCACCACAATAATTCTACACCAAATAAAAATAATAAACACTATTTAGCCCAACATTGTTTGCAACAACACACTTGGGAAAGAAGGATTGATGTCAGTCAGTCATACACCTTGGTGAGTTCTGACATGTATTCCTTTACATGTGTGACACATGAATATACTTAATGGTCACAAAACAGGAAAAAATAAAAATTCAGTAGATTTCAGATAGTAAATGTGAGGTTTTAGTTCGTTCTGTTTTATTTTATTTAAGACCAAATCTTTAAGCTGACGTTAGAAGAAAGAGTGTTCCCAAATCTCACGTGTCAGCAGGAGAGGCAGCAGAGACCTCTCAGCTCCGAGGTATCTCAGTCTCCTGGCCTTGAAATTCCCACCAGGAAATCCCTTCCTGATGAAAAGTGTTGAGCAGCGCTGGGACTCTGGGCCCAGCGCAGGAAACTGCTGCTCTCATCTGCAGCTCTGAAAATCCCCCACCCTCCGCAGCCCGGGGAACAGGGAGTCCAGGGAGTCCAGGGCCTGAGATTTGCATTTTCTGAAGACTTGGTATTTTGAGGTGTTGTGTTAAAAGCATGAAACATTAGAAGGTTACTTTATTACCGCCCTGTTGACAGTCACCCGGCCCCCCACCAAGTCAGCCCCAGGAAGGATACATAGGAACACTGCCAGAAGAGAGATTTTGCAAACTCCTGGGGTTAGGTAGGGTGAATGCTGGGTAGGCTCGAGGGAACCACGGGAAGAAAACCGCTGCTCAAGGGCACACCAGCCACCCAGGTTTCTGGAATAACTGAAATCTATAATCTGAAGACAAGGCTCCTACGGATGATCCCTGTTGCCGGCTGTATTATAATATCACAGTCTTCTCCCTTGTGAGGTGGGCGTGAAAGTACAGTTAGTTGTCCTTTAGGAGGGCTGCGCCGGGAAGGGAGTGGGATGTGATGGCTGAGGTCAGCTTCTGAGCAACCTGCTCGAGCTCCCACAGTTATTGCTGCATGAACTTTGCATGTCATTTAATGTCTACTTCACAGGTTCCTCATACATCCTTTTCGTTTGTTTGGAGATAGGGTTCTTTGTGTGGCCCGAGCTGTCCTGGCCTTGAACTCAAGAGATGTGCCTGCCTCTGCTGCCTGAGCGCTTGGGCCACCATCCGGCTCCTCGTGAATCTTGTACTAAAGTATCAACCCCTTTAGTATCCAGGGAAGGGGTTAAGGATGAAATGCATCCAGCGCTGCCTAGCACATAATTCACACACCAAGTGCTTCTCCTTATCATCGCCATGTCATACATGAAGCAGCTGTGCCTGTGGAACCTAATAAGTGGTAGCTATTATTAGCAACCATCGTCATTCCTGGGGCTAGACAGGCCGGAACTCTGTTGCCAAAGCCCACTCACACAGCCTTGGCTGTACCTTCCCCCAGGCCTTGCTCCTAGTCGATCTCCGTAGAGCCACTGAGGTTATCCGAGGTACCCTCTGCTTAGGAGACTGACTGCAGGGGTCGTCACACATGTCTTTGAGCAGAGAAGATTCTCAGTGTCTTAAGGAGGTGTGGGGGCGGTGAGGCCGATCGGATGGCCATGGGTAAGCTTCAGAGAGCCGCTGGTGAGAACACCTGCAACTGTGTCGACAGTGAAGCCAGGGAAGCAGCGAACATAATGGTCAGCTGTGTGGAGGGAAAAGGTTTTGAAGATCCAGAAAGCGTACTCACTTGATCAAAAGCCTGGTGCAGTCCCTGAGGGAATCCGGAATTCCTTCCGGTTGTCCTGTGTGGAGCTGTCCCGTAGTTACCGCAGGAATCGCAGGCTCTTTTCAAGCCTTGCGAAGCTTGTGCTCTCTCTTCCTCTAGCGACACTAGTTTTTAATCTCTTCCTCTCGACAGTCAGATATCTGGAGCCTGAGTTCAGTGCATTAGCTCTGTAATAAATAGAAAATAAAATATAAAATCTATTTTTATATTTATATAAAAATAAAGGCCATAGGGGAGCTGTTTGGCCTTTTCCTCTTGCTTTCCATTGCTGGAAGTTTTGTGAGAACCGGAGTGGGACAGTAAGGTGCTCTTGGGTGTGTCTGGCTGGGGAGGCTGGGGTGGAGTGACAGGATGGACAAATAGGACAATCTTGCATGTGAGCTGCTGGTTGACACACAGATGCGAACTCTCTGGTACAAACGCTACAAGCTTGGATGCCATGGGTCTACCTACACGCTTTTGCAGAAGTGAAATGATGGGGTGATGGCTCCTTTACTTGTGCCTATTATTCCTATGGCTTTCATGGAAGTCAGGGATAAAATCACTGACTAGAAGTCCTGAAGAAAACAGAGATAAGAAGAGAACAGGAAGGTCAAGCAGTTCTTGTGATGTGTAGAAGCAAAATGGCTGCAGACTGACTAGCACAGGTGGCTCTGCAAATGTGGGACCTCTCACGCAAAGGAGAGGGCATCCAATTGTCTCACTCTGTGGCCGTGCGCTAGGAGCTACAGAGGATCTGCGAATATGATTGGATTTTAAAGAAAGCTTAATGCTTCAACAAAAGAAACTTCTCAAATCAGGCACAGCTATGGTGGGTAGCTCAGCTTAGCCGGACTGTGTGTCAGAGAAGGGAGGGGCCAGCTGGGGTCACATCTGAGAACTGGGACTTAGTGGACATTATCAGACCATCAGGCACAGCCTGAGGTAAGAGGGGAAATGTCAACTGATACTGACCAGGAGGACTGCGGCAGGAGGGTCTGCAGGTAAAGAGGGACCAGAGCCTGGACTGAAATGGGAAGTGATGGAACCGGAACTACCGCCACCCCTTGAAACAAGAAATTGCAAGCAGCCAAATTCTATAAGTTAGAAACTAATTGATTAATGAATAAAAAAGGATTTTACTATTTGCTGGAAAGAGTCTGAAGCTACAAAGTAGTTGCTTCATTTAATGCAGTGAAAATAAATACATCCCCGATATTTTTATGGTTTAATTCACTCCTTTGGGAAAGCTTTAGAGACAGCACAAGCCCCAACTAAAAATATGTGCGTGCCATTTCACATATTCTGTGCATATTTTTGTGTTTTACGTGCATGTGTACTCTCTGATTTCCGGGTGTGGACCTGCTTCTGGTATAATGTCTATTGACAACAATTGTCACGGCACCTATAATCCCAGCCCCAAGGTGGCTGTCACACAAAGACCTCAAGTTTGAGGCTTGCTTGGTAGATTATGGGAGATGATGATGGTGGTGGTGGTGATTTTTGGAGAGACGGCTCAGTGGGGGAAAGGTACTCCTTGCCACGTCTGGTGACTTCAGTGCAATCCCTGCATTCCACACGGTGGAAGGGGAAAAGCAAATACTGCAAATTTTCCTCTGACCTGTCCTGTTTGTTCCCGTGCCAGAAAGGACACCAATACTTGCCTGCTGAAGAATGATACCAGGTAGCATCGTGGGAGTCAAATATTATAGTCAGGGCGACTTCAAGACCCATCACCCAGAAACCCAGCAAACAAAGAAGAAAATGCAGGAAAATGAGGTCAGGTCTATATACCCAAAATATGGTACCTCTTCGAGGTAACCTCTCAGCATATGAACAAAGAACACATTGAAATCTAGAGACTACATGAAAAAAACTGTCTAATAGTGCCCATAACTTTTTAATGATGCTACTACAGACTTCAACAGGACAAGAGGTAGTATTTGAAAGTCTGTCCCACGTCCACTTGATTTTTGCATAGTTAATAAGTAACAGAAAGTGTTTTGCATACAGTTTGAATACGAAAAAATGTAAGTCCATGGAAAAATAGAACCATTCAGCTGATTTTTGAATGCATGTAAATGGTGAGAGTATATATGACCATTTTCCCAAATCAAGACCCCAATCACATTGTTAGACAATAAAATAATATAGAAGCTTAGTGTTCCTTGTTCCAAATGCTTAGGGCCAGAGTGATTTATATTTGGCCATTTCTCAGGTTTTGAAATGTCTGCACATCCTGAGTCATCTTCAGGTGTGAGATTTAAAACATTTTACACATACACATTGTATATATATATCTATCTCCTAAAGATAGTATCCTACATGTTCAGTGCACCTTTTTTTTTTCTGTGACCCATCACGTTAAGTACAGTGTGGAACTTTCTACTTCTGGAATGGTGTCAACTCTCAGAAAAGGGAAACATTGGACTTTCAGGTTTTCAGATTAGGACTGGTCAATATGTATTTAAACCATAACTTAAGATCATCTTCTCATCTGCACTTTTTGACAGCTGACTTCTCCCCTGCTTGGAGGTGAGTTACCCGTGAGTGAGCCTGTCCACAGCATAATTTAATTTTTCTCTTGCACATTTAAAAAAAATTATAAAGAAAATTACTAGTTTGTCTTCCCTCAGGATTGCTATTAATAAGCACCAAAAGGAAGGAAGATTTGAGCTATTTTAAAATATGTAACCCATATTAATGAATTAATTACCATATAATATTTAAAGCTTTGATTATTCGTACATGAGAGCTTCCATTATTAATGATTGCTTATGAAATTAATCTTTGTAATTTTCATTATGATTCAAATTAACTTCATTAGTTGGGCTCATGATTCACATTTGCTATCAAACTCTACTTTTAATTTCTGAAGCATGAAATGACATAAAACGTCTTAGGGGGGAGGCACTTAAAATTAAGGTTTTACTTCGATGCACTAAAGTAAACGAATTGAGTCAGATGAACAGCATGGAGCTGGTTTTCCACACTGCCCTCTGGTGATCAAAGGCCTACACTGCAGGGTAAGAGGAACACCCAAACCACAGGCTTGACTAGCTTCTTGCATTTGGGGAGGTGCCTCTAGGTTCCCATTCTGCTTACCAACTAGTCACCTTATTGAGGCTGCAATTAAATGGACAACGTTTTAAATGATGGTACGAAAATGAAATGTTGATAATGCAAACTGAAGGATTATAGAATGCACGTCTGTGTGACAGTCTTCACAAGGTGTGCATAGCTCTCTTGAAGTGAAACCACCCAGCAGTAAACGATTTGCTTCATGTCTCTCTAGATTACCATATTTATTAGCTCACTGGAAGTTTTGACAATGAAGTAGTTAGTGATGGTCTAGTGCAGACTTGAGCAGTAATTATGCCCTCAATGAGAGCTTTCTGCCAATTTTGGAATTCTCCATTTGCTTTAAATGAACATTTTATTTTTAGCTTTGTTTCTCCTTTAACCTGAACTGAAATTAGATCAACATTTTTAAATGCTGTCACTTTGCTTTAATTTAGCTTCAAGTAAACTTTGCTTTCAAGTTTGCTTTAATTTAGCTTTAAGTATCTTTTTGGGTGGCGGGAAGCTGATCTGAGAGTTTGCTTCTCATTACTGTTTTTTAGATTCAGAGCAGTTCTCCACTCCACCCCATTTTCTTCTATTTGATGATTGCAATCATGCAGCCTTTTCTGTGTCACGAACCTGCTTTTATGCACCTAGTAGACTTGACTGAGGAGTCCCAACGAGGCTTGGACCAGAGTACAGGACACCTTACTTGGCATCCTGGAGAGTCCATCATTTGTTGACGGTGTGCTCCTCAGGGTGAGTCACTGCCTGAATTAGCATGACGTCATAGGGAGCAACTGCTTTTCAGAGAGATGTACTTTGGCAGGCACAGGCATTTTTCTGAAACCGGAAAGAGGCTGCATCTTACGGCTCACCTACATAGACATATTATAGTCCTGCAGTTAACCTCCAGGCCGTTTCAGCTTTGACTTGAGCATGGTGAGTCCAGCTCTCTAATACATACTCTGCATCTAGCACAGTGCTAGATAATAATTGAATATTATTATTATTAAATAATAGTTTGAATAATAAGTATTCAATACGCATTTGTCAAGAGAAATAAATGAGTGAGACACGGCAAGGTAGCTCAAAGGTATTCAAATTGAAATTTTAACTTTCAACATTTTTTAAATGACAGGGCCTTTCTTGAGGTTGGTGAGACCAGCCTCAAACATCCAAACTTTCTACTTAGCCACTCAGAGAGCCAATATTGCAGGCATATACCACTGATTATCTATCTATCTGTCTGTCTGTCTGTCTGTCTATGTATCTATGTATGTATGTATCTATCTATCTTCATCATTATCTATCTATTCATCTTTTATTGTCTATATCTTTCTCTATTTCTCTACCTAATCTTATACCTAAAAAAAAACCCAAACATTAAAATTTGTGAACAACTAAGACTTATAGCCTTATTTAAAATATACTACTAGAATCTCCAACTAAAGACACGTAAGAAGCCTAGAGGAAGCGTCTGCTGCTGATCAACGTGCAGAGGTGGAATCACATGCTTATAGGCCTGGCTCTCAGCTCTGTAGGTTCAGACCTAAATTTTGCAGGTAAATCTGAGGTGTCAGTGACTGCTATGACAAACCTCAATGTTTAACATTCATTAGGAGTTCAGCCATCAGCTGGGTTCATTGTTGTGAATGCATTTCATCTCCTTTTATCTTTGCAACAGCTTTGTAAGTCAAGTGCTGACACTTTCATAGATGAATAAACTGATGTTTAGAGTGATTTTTTTCAGATGATGAAACTAAATTGAAACCCACATGAGAATTCAGTTTTTACAGTAAGAGAGAATGCAGCTCAGGTAGCAGGTACGGCATCTTAGCATGGTGGTCTGCCCATATCGTGATGACAGAGCCAGAGATCTGCTCCACTCTGTGAGTTCAAACCTCTGGTCCAGGAGGTCCCACCCCCACACCACCCCCTTTTGCTGTGCCCCTTGATAGGCCTTTATGTGTGAATCTGTTTGGGAAATGGCTGTTTCTGGCTCTTCCTTCCTACTGAAATTAATCCATAGCTTTTTATGTTGGGTGAGAGGGTATAAGGCCCCAGCTTTGACTTGCCTTAACAGTGATGGAAGAATAGCGTGGCTTGCTGCAGTTTGCATGCTTCAGCTGGAATCCTTAGTAGGTAAGTGGAATTGATTTAATCTGGGTCTGATTCTCTGAGAGACCTATTTTAACCACTGCCATTCAAAACTAGTCTAAGCTCACATATTCTAACTTTACTGTATGAGAATAGCCCAAGATTTGGGGACAGTACATTTTAAAACAAAACAAAGAAACAACTTCTCTCAAGGATTCACATATATAGGACTGTGGAAGTATAAGGGAAAGTTGTTGAAGACCAGATCTGAGTAAAATCAAGGGAATGGAGTTTCCTCACACTACCTTCTCCAGCCCAATGCATCCAATTCCCCACAGTCACCCAACCTCAGGAGCTGTCCCCTCTTTAGGAGAGACCAGTGCCATGGGTTATGACTTTTGTGGGGTCACTCAATGAAGCTAGGAGGAGTGGGGTGGGGGTTGTTTTCTTATGAGAGCATAGCTCACAGGTGTCTCCATCACCAGCATGAGTGACAGCTCTCCAAAGCTGCATCCCTGCGGCTTGTTAGGCAACTCCAAAGCAACTTATTGGTGGGAGTCTCCTCTTCACAGAAATTGTTACCACTTACTTCGGGGAGAAAGCCTGATGGATCTTGACATGTAATCATGTGAATCCTGTAAATCATGTGAATCATGGTGAAGCTAGACATGTAATCAGAGAGCAGAGTTGGATTAACAATGAAACAAGCTGGAATTGGTCCACAAGACCTACCAAGCTTGGTGAGCAGTGAGATACACAAGATTGGTAGCCAGAAGAACAAGCCAAGGCCAATGGCTAACAAAACAAGTCAGAGATGGACAGAGAAGGGCATCAGTTCATGACTACCCCAGTCAACTGGGCAAGCAATATGTTATCTGTCTTCCAACTTGGGCTAAAGGGTTATACATAGGTATGTCAGTCTGCTATTGGCTCAGCCTTTGAAATATCCAGAGAATTATACCATTTTAATGAAAATGACCTCATTGTTTATCCAGTTCTTGGCATAATTATCATAAAAGGCTTTTGTACCTTGCCGACAAGCACCTAAGGACTCTTTCCGCTATGGGAGTCAGCTGCAGTGAGATTTTTGTAATTTTTTTTTTTTTTTACAAACACAGAAGTATTTTAAGACTATGTTTTCATTTTGATCTCAGGTGTGGGGATGCGGGAGGCTTTGAAGCAGCTGACTGTGATTTGCCTCATGCTCTGGCGGCGGTGTGATTCTTCCAGCTGCAGATAGTTTCTGAGATTTCGTGATGTTAAGAATTCCGGGAACTTTTCAGAGGGCATGAAAACTGTAGGGCCCTGAGAGGCAGGGCAGCTTGTTGGTTGGTTGCTGGTGGTCAATGCTGGTCACAGTTTATTGAGTAGTCATGGCCATAGAAACAACAAGAAGAAATTAGATATCCTGATGGCAAAGACCAAACTTGCCCCAAGGAGCTTGATGTCTGTAGTCAGCAGTAAGTAGTATAATGATAACACCATCCCCTTTTCCACCCCTGACTTCATTCCGGAATCTCTTTCCTTTCCTCCCTATTCTTTTTTCCTCTCTTACCTAGCATTAGGGGCTTGAAAGAGTTTTTAAAAAGGGGGAGAGAGAAGGATGGATGAAAGAAGAACCCACAAAGGAGCAAATGATAGCTACAGTCAGCCTTTTCTGCTTTTTCTTAATCAACTTGTTTTTTTCATTTGCTCATTCCTCCTCTGTCTATTTCTTTGTCCTTATAAATGTGAAATAATGAACTTGTTAGTTGCTGTTTGGTGACCATTGATTGCTGGGTACCTCCGTTTCTGGGTCAAGTCATTCTGGGCCTTGAGGGGGACCCCATAATCTCTCAAAGATCTACACTACTTGGGGAAATAATAAACAGCCATTAAGTACGCATGTGAGTCTGACACAGTTTAGGCACAATTCTAGGCACTATCTCAACTACACAGAGATACATATAATTGTATCTATAGGCAATTACACGAGGATATGAAGGCTACAACAGTAACTTCATATGTGAGGTCAAGGTAGGAATTTGAATATAGAAAAAGGAGAGTGAATAATGGGAAGAATACCGTCGACACAATCTTTTCTTCTTTATTGCATGCCCCTGCTTGGCCTTGAGGATGGGAGTTTAGTTTAGAGTCTGTTTCATTCACATATGCTCAGTCTAATGTGTGTACCTCAACACATGCCATATTGAGCCTCAGAAAACGTTTATCAATTATCAGAATGACAGATTGGAATTCTCAGTGCCACTGGTAGAAAGAATATTGTGTATTTTCTGTGAGAATAATATAAACGGAAAATCAAATTACAATCAGATTCAGAGCAGTACTGGAATGGTGGCCATCTCCATCTCCTTGACTTTTTCTTCTAAGGGGAGCCATGACTAGATACCCTCTTCCTTAATCAGAAGTACTTTTATTTTATAACAGCTTTATTAAGATACAAGTCACACATCATAAAGTCATCTCTTTAAAGTGTAAAAACTCCCACTTTTCAGATTACACACAAAGTAGTATTGCCATCACCATACATCCTAAAACATTTTTCACCTCTAATGACAGTCTGCACCGATCAGGGCTAGATCTCTCGTCCTATCTCCAGCTTCTGCAAGTACTAACCCACTTTCTGTCTCTATGGATTTGCCTATTTTACACATTTCTTACAAATGGAATAACATAATATGTATTATTTTTTTGTCTGACATTCAGTAAGATCCATCCATGTTAGAGTCAGAATCAATGTTTTTTTATGACCATAGAATATCTCATAGTGTGGATGTACTGTACTTGTTTAACCAGTCTTAAGTTGGTGAATATTTGAGTTGTTTCTACTTTTTGGCTATTATTAACAGTGGTGTGAATATCACTTGTGAGTTGTTGTGTAGGCACACATCAAGGAGTGGGTTTGCTAAATCTTATGTTAACTACATTTTACTTTTTGAGGAAATTGGACCTTATTTCCAAAGCAACTGCAGTTTCTTATGGTCCTTCAGCAATGTATGCACTCCCAATTCTCTGTATACTCCCCAACCTTTGTCATTTGTCATTCTGTGTGCATATGTGGTTGCTGAGGGCCAAACTGAGGGCCTTGCACACAACAGGTAAGCACATGCAACAGGAGCCACATGCCCAGCCCCTTTCAGGGGAGCCTAGAAACATATAAGGTCTGCTGCTCCTTGGATGCTGAACCTTGATGGCTGATCTTCTGGGTCATGGCTGTCTCGTGTGTTGATGGAAGGAGGTATGTTCTTTATGTTTTGAATCTTTGAGAGAAAGCCTGTCTCCAGTTCCCTAGAATGGGGCTAAGGGTTGGTGGGCTCAGAGGTGACTTCCTAAAGGCTGACCACATGGAAAAGGCAATGTGCCAAACTATGAGGCATGGTGAGAATTTGTGATTTAGTAAAATATATCACCTTTCCTGTACTAAGTGGAAAGTCACGACCAAGAAATGTCTTGGCAGTGCTTCACTTTGGAGCATTTTAGAAGAACGTCTTTCTCCATGTCAGACCTTGTAGCTGACAGAGCTGGGGGATTAGTAGGGCCATGTTTATCTCAGCACCTGGAGGATGGTGGCTGCTTTCTAACCAGGCTACAGATTTTCTCTTGTGGTTAATTCAAGGTGATACAGGCAATTAGCTGGTGAAGACTTGCTGGTCTGGCCTTCCCCAGATCCCTGGTGGCAAAGATGAGCCACAGTCTGGTTAATTGCTCCCTGGGTTGTAATCTACAGTTCAGTGTAGACAAGTCACATTAGGAATCTCAAGGTTTGACAAAGCACAAGGTCGTTGATTCTCAAGAGATTAAAAAAAATATTAAAGATGTAGTCTTATTTCTCAGGAATGATTAGAAATCAGAAACCAAAAGAGCCTTTTTACCTTTTTTTTTGTAAATGAGCTTATTTTCCAGTTATTGAAATTGATTTATACACATAGTGAAATGGTAGTTTTTCCATACGTCTAAAAATCAGTGCAAAGAACAGTATGTTTTTTCAGTGAGGCTGGGAAATAAGCTTCCTATGTAACAAGACCAATATTATCTCATACTTGTGTTCGTGTTAAAAACTCATGTTATCCTCTTTCATTAAACAAACATTCAACTCAGAAAATTATGCAACATGACGCAGGGCTCAGAAAACAAAAGCTAAAAACACAGTTTTGATGGATTGTTCCTCCATCTGCTTTTAGACAACTGATTTGCAATTAACTGAGTTGGGGATCAAAGCAGGATTATTTCTAGAAAATTCTCAACCTTGCTTTTAAGTATTCACCCAATTAGAATACTTCTGGCTTGTTTGTAGATTTGTCATAAACCCCCATGGAGCCTACGATTTACAGACTTTCATCTGCCAGAGCCCACTGTAGGCCTTACATTAAAATTTATCTCTAATTACATATTCTATTTCTTACACAGGTCTCCAAAAAATCATAAGTTTCAGGTTTTACAAACCTAGATTTATCCCTGTGGAAGGAAGCCTCCCTTCTCTATAGACTGTTTTAAACACATGTATAAACAGGTGATTAAATTCATATGATGCCTAAAATATATTAGTACTTCAAGCTATTTAAAGAGATAGCAAAGGAGAGAACCTTAAGCTTAGGCAGTGCTCAGCCTGAAAACCAAAGTGCCGGGCTCTCCAGCTGCAGACCTCCAGTGTGTCACTGTGAGTGGCTGAGGTTCAGTGCTCTGTGCCTGGAGAATGTGGCCTTGATTTGACTCATGGAGAATACAACTCTGCTTTTCTTGGTGGCTCCATATCCTATTTTGTAAGACGCTGCATTAAGTAGATATGAATTTGTCTTACCGTTAATGCCACACACACACACACACCAGAGTTGGAGTTTATTCTCAGCTAACTGACTTTCCTCCTCAAGAGATGTCAGAGTCTTTTAGGCAAGCAGGGTGGTTTAAGAATGAGGATTTCTGGGTGGCCACTGCCAGGGTTGGACTGTATCATTTGTCTTGTAAATCCAAACTTGACGCAGGGTACGACGTTCGGTAAATACATGCAGCGTCAGTTGTCCCTCAGCATTAGGCTTGGCTTCTTTCACTGTCCTCCTGTGTTAGTTAGAGTGCTCTTAATAGTTTGACAGCAATCTCAATGCATCACACAGATGCGTGTGTGGCTCATACAGGTCTGTGGGTGGAAGGCAGGGCGAAGGAAGGGCTCCGTAAGGACCCCATTTTGATGGAGGCTCTGCTATCCTAGCAGACTACTGTCAGTGTTATATCAGTACCCTAGGTATGAGGCAGAAGGTGGGAAACCGGGAGGGGTGTGCAAGACCTTAGTCACTTGGCAGCATAGGGGCCTGGAAAATGGCCTCCCAGGGACATCTCCTCAGCACACTGCTGGCGGCTGGCCTCCCTTGTTGCACCGTCATACAGAATTGAATGAGAGAGAGAGAGAGAGAGAGAGAGAGAGAGGACAGGTGATCGAAGGCAGAAATGATGGGGCATGTGAGAGAGGAACAAGGACATAAAGAGTTTCTAGAGCATCTGTTAGAGAGATGAATGGAAACACAGAAAGAGTGCAACGTAAAAATAGAAGCAATTAATGTGGGGAATGTCCTTTGATCCTTTTGTGCAAAAACAAAGCAGCCTGCTTTAAACCTTCTCCGTTTTTCTCCGACAAAACCTTGCGTTCATTTTTCATGCTTCACTCTGCCACAGAGGCTGTGAAAACTTTTCAAGTGCTGTCTCCTGCCTCAGCACCGAGTGAGAAAGCTGCACAGTGCTGAATCTTGGATGCTTGTCTTATTCCAGCTTTACCTTAGTGATGTTACTGATGAACTTTATGACTATGAAAAAAAAAAAACACAAGAACCACACACTTAAAAATGGCTTGCCATCCATTAACAATGGATTTTTAAAAACCTGCTATTCTATCAGTGACCTGAGGATCTCAGGAATAAAATGTGTTTCTAAAGAGGGAGTTATCACACCACAATGAAGGCATTCTGGATATAAAATCCTGCTGAAATACCTTCAAGTGAATCAACCTTGGTGAGAAACAAATTGTTTGAACAATAGACTTAATTAACTGGCGTTTGTGTCTTGCATCGCAGCAGGTGTGAAGTCTCCGGGCATCTGCTGACACACCTGAGCTAGAGCCCAGAGTAGCTTCCTGAGGAGTGTGAGAAATGACTGAGCAGGTAAATAAGGCCATGATGGTCTGGTAGCTCTCCCCTGCTGCTTGCAGGGAAGGCTCAGAAGGGAAGAGAAGCACAGGGCTGAGTCCTCCTGGAGTTTTATCTACTGCATCTCTCTTAACTTTAAAAGAGCATTTAGTGCTAATGGGAATGCAGTTCCCACAAGGTCTTCATTAGCAGATCCATGCTGCTCCCACGCTCCTTCCAGATGATAAAGGGAGGGTGTGTGTGTGTGGGGTGGGGGGAGGTTTGAGAGTATGCTGGCTCTTTCTTGTGGCTGGCCGGTAGAGAGGAATCCCTCCCATGTACAGTGCTGGGCATTGGGGAAAATGCTTTAAGACACTTCCTTAGGTTAAGTTTTCCAGTTATATAGACTTAAATAATCATCTCTCTCTTTGGAAATTATTTTGTCCTAAGTTGCACTTGCTTTCATTAAATGCCTTTTCCCCCTTAGACTTAGTGTTTATTGTAATGTATATTAAATATGGCAATAAAATTCCCAGGGACAGAATACAGAGTGCAGACATAACTTCTCATCTAGTTGTTCTTTCAAGCTTGGTTTCATCCACTAATGACTGGGTTATGAGATTCACTTGGCTTTCCTACATTAAAAAAAAAAATCCAATCTTCTTATTATTAATCTTACTGATGAGACCGACTTCTCTCAATGTTTATGATGTTTTTCACCTACTTGGTGAAAAAGTAGCCTCTCCAGGCCCTATACACAATCTCATTTTCTGCCAGAAAGGTTGTTGCCAATTTATGATGCGTTTGGAGGGACAGAACTTTTTGAAGCAGTAGATGGATTCTAGAAGAGATTGACTAAATATAGCTAGCTTCATTATTTTGATTTGTCACCCAGATTAAAATGCTGACTTACGATATGTATGTTTTGTATATGATTTGTTCGTTCCTCAAATAGCTGATCAATGATAATAGAACATTTGCAATTTGACCAGCAAGGTGCTGACAGCTGCTAATTCAAATACACACACTGAGCTCATAGGTTTGTTGGCTCTACCATTTGGGGGATACATTTATTATATGTGACCTTGGGGATAGATTTCTTGAAGTTCTCTTCCATTGTCCCAGGTGACTGTCCTCATAGGTTGAGGATAAATCCATGAAACCATAGCTCAACCTGTGAGGCATGCAAACTCTCTCCCTGACTGTGACTGAATCACTGCTCCATGCTAGAAGCAGTGACATGGGTTTGGGGAACACATGATGTTCTCCAGAAATTACTTGAGGTTTTGGGGGCCTCAAATAATTAGCAAGTGGAAAATGCTTAAATATCAGAAGCACAAAGTAATGAGTCCTAGTCTTTCTGGAAAGACCCATGGAGGTACGGTTACATTTGAAGTGAACATTAAAAATAGAGTGTTGGTGGGCTGGAAAGAGGGCTTAGCCAGTGAAATGGATATCATGCAACCATGAAGACTTGAGTTCAGGTCCCCAACATGCACACTAAAAAGAAGAAAGAGGAGGAGGAGGCGGAGGTGATTGTGGCATTGGGCCCGTGTACCCTTAGCTCTTAGAGAATGAAGCCAGATGGACCCTGAAGTTCACTGACCAGCCAGTCTAACCAGAAGGTGAATGTTGGCTTCAGTGAGAGACCTTGTCTCAAAAACTAATGTGGAGAGCAATGGGGGAAGATACCTGGTGTCAACCTCTGCCCACAACATAGGCACATATGTGTATACACAAAAACAAATGCACACACAGGGAAGTGTTTATAAAGTATGTGAAGAGGAAAGAAGTGAGTGATCCAGGTCTGTGTTTTGGGAGGAAGAAGTAAATGGAAAAGACTTGAAGTAATATGGACTAAGGGGGCTTAGAAAACAATGGGGAACCCTGTCTGGCCAGGAGAATGGCAGACAGTTGTTGGACTAGACTACAAAGCAGTGAACTAGCTGGATGTGAGGAAGGGCAGGATGATTGGTCGAGTTTCAAGCAGGGAAATGAAGCTGTGTGTAGAGAGCTGGCTAGCAGGGGTAGTGGCTGCAGCGAATGTTGTGAAGGAGAGACTGATGTTAGCAAGATTTTACAGCTCTTTAAAGAAGAGGTGCTAGACTCTAGGTTGGGGTGTGAAAGAGAAAGGTAAAACAGGGTGTGTGGACAGAACCTGTTGAGAACAAACTCCTCTAGGAATGAGATTGGGAGGACAAGGTTCCAGAGGCTTAGAAAGCCACTCAGGACAAGGAGGCAGAGAGTATGAACAGAGGTCAGTTAATCATGTGAAACCAGTGATTTGGTGAAGAAGTTGATTTCGTGAGAGTGTTTGAGCTTATCGGTTGAAGTGGAATGACAAGCTGTGAATATAGCAGAGTGACAATTGAGAATGCTGATTGAAGTAAATTATCATGTTGATCTTATTTCCACAATCAGCGATAGAGTTGAATGAATATCCATCAAAATGGCCCAGGAACTCTAGTGGGATCACGTATTTAACATAATGGAAGTTGATTGTTCATTCCATCCTAATTTCAATTTCTTATGCATTGCATATCCCAGTAGGTCTAGGGAGCACCAGGCCTGCATTCCCTGTAATTTTAATACCATTGCATGTCTTGAAAAATCTTTCAGGTATCCCTTGACAAAATAGTCCTAGCGTATATACAGCTTGCATGTCTATTTCCCCCATGCTCAAAATATATGCCCAGTTTAAACCCTGTGTCAGAGGCCTGGCTTGGCTAGGAAGTATAAGGAACATGAAATATTACAGTATTTGCTAACAGAAAAATATAGAAACCATTTTATTTTAGTTATGAACATTGGGTTCTGCCCTTTCAAGCTATTGTGGGGACAGAGCACAGCCAACTCCTGGCTTCAGGCTGCTCTTAAGGTGTTTCTAACAAGCACAGCAGTAATCTAAGTACAGACCAAATGAGTTTTAAATTCGGTTGAAAAGAGAAATTGTAAACTGGGCATGGTAGCACATGCCCTTAATCTCAACAACTGGGAGGCAGAGGCCATAGATCTCTGCGCCCATGAGGGCAGCTTGGTCTCCATACTGAGTTCCAGGATAGCAGAGGCTGCATAGTAAGACCCTGTTTCAAAAAACAGAAGCAACAAACATCTCAAAAGAAACTCAACAAAAGGGCATTTTATTTCTCAGAAAAATTTCAAAAAATGTAGCATGTTGCAGGCTGCTTTTTGTTTTTGCTCTTACCCAGTTGGACTCCACTGTAAGAGACTGCGTAGTCACAGGGGTAAAGAGCAAAGCTTGGGGAGGAGCCCTGCGCTGGGAAGGGCCGGGCCGGAAGACCCCCAGGTGTCAATCCAACAGCATAAAGCCCTAAGGAATAGTTTCAGTTTTCCAGGAAACCACTTCTATGCCAGACATTTTGCAAATCCCTATGGTTAACTTGCCCAAACTTAGCTAGGTGGTAAGATGACATTCGGGCCTTTCTATTGGCTTAGCGGGCTACCATAAACACAACAACAATAACAACAACAACAAAACCCACCCAGAGTGTCAGAAACTTGAGAATTATGGGAGTAAAGCCTTGTACCTTGAACCTGTGGAGATATAGAACTATGACCTTGCCTGGGGTCATGGACCAAGGTCATTAGATGAGTCTCCCAAGAAGAATGTGACCTCAGTCTGAAGAAAGGTATGTCCACAGAAGCTAATATGTAGAGGCTGTGCTCTCTAGTGCAGCGAATTCCTCATCGGCAGAGAGGAGGCCCTTTCTTGAAAGTGGTTTTGAGGGGCTGGGGACACACTGTACGCAATGGCGTAGCTTCAGGAGCAATTGGATCAAGGGACTTCTTTCAGTTCTATTCTCACACTTTACAGAGAAGGTCAGCATTGGCAGGCTTTCCTTGGCTTCTGAGAACGGTTCTCTTTTTGGCTTCAAGTAAAAAGTTTGTGGCTGGTCTGATGCTCTGGGCCAAGTGTTGGGGCTAGGAGGCTTTCGTTGACTGATCACATGCTCCTGCTCCGGCATTCCACACCAGGGTTTCTCTGGAGCTTCAGGGACTCCAGTGTCATTTCCTCAGGGTTCTGCATGTAGTCTCCCTCTGACGCCCTACTTAATTTTCTTAATTCTCATCACGGTTAGGAACGTATTAAACAATATGTTTATTGTCTGCTAGTTTATATGTTTATCTTTTACCCTTTCCAGCAAAATGTAAGCTCCGCGCTGCTAGAGAGGTTGTGCGTCTTGCTTTACTGTGCCAAGAAAGGTTCTCACACAGTGTCTGTGGGAAAGCAGATGAAAATTTGTCGTACAGCAGGGGAGAGCATGGCACCCCAGCATTCCGGTGGAGCTTGGCAAGATCACCCTGTTCATGCGCAAGGGAACCTCAGGAGTAGTTCCCCAAGAACATGGGACTTTAGGCAGTGATGATTGTTCTGGCTGGAGGCAATAATATTTTCCCATCTAACTCAGCACCTTTTCCACAGTCAGATTGGATTCAGTTCCTTGATATAAGTACACACTTTCATTGGTACAATTATTAGATGCAATTGGTAATTCAGAATGATTTTATGGAGATGGGGGGCCTGTTATGAAGTCCTAATACCCATAATCCCCAGAGCCCTCCAGTTTTTTGACAACTGATTTCCAAGTCACAGATGTGCTCTGTGGGTCTTAGTGTGACTGTTGGTGCACAGGGCTCAGGCTTATGAATAAGCTCTTAGGTGTCAAGCCTTGCATCTCACTCATGAACTATCCCTGATCTAGGCGACAGAAAGCAATTTCAGTAGCACTTAACTTAATTGGTTTGTGACCAGACAAGGACCATGGGCCCTACTTAAAATGTGTGGGAGAGCACCTTGCTCCCACAATTCTGGAAGGTCCTCATTTGTAAGTTCAGTCTCTCTTTCAGTAGAACCATTATTTCTGAACCGCTATTTCTGCCCACTAAACAAGGTTTATGAAGCCTAAATTGCAAATCACTGGTAAAGATTCTTAGGTAATCAGAAGGTTGTGTGCCATTGGAAAAAATGTGTTAAATTTCTGATCTGGCTGCCCTGTTCACATATTTCCCCCTTGCTTTTGCATTTACACATTTTTTTTGTGCCGTGTTTTCCACCCTACATTTACGTATGTTTAAAAATGCTATTTTAAAACTTGAGGTTTTTGTTTGTTCATTTGTTTGACCATTTGGTCAGAGTAGACCTTATTCTTCTTATTTTTGTGAGCTGGGATATGGTAGGAAGGATCCCTACACAACATCACGATGACTTTGCCACACCCGCTGCAGGGCTTTCTTCATCTCTGCTTCTCCATCTGTTAAATGAGGGGGAAGGCCTTTGCCCCGGTGAGTCCACCTTCGCTCCATCTTGATCCTAGACAGCATTTTCAAGCCGCACCTGAAGTGGCTGCTTTTTCGGAGGCTCTTTCTTTTTCTGATCTCTGTGTCTGCACCCCTAGATTTGGTCTCCCCTGGGAAAGCAAGGGCTTGCCTCTCAGCTGTAGGAATGTCTACCTTCCCATAACCGCACCTACAATCATCCCAAAACACGCACAAGGGCTTCTGCTCCTCTATCGGCACTCCAGACTGCATTTAACATTTTCTCATTTATTTACTTGCTTTTTGTTTATGTGTAGGAATGTAAGTGTATGCATGAGAGTATTATGAGACAATTTTTGTGAGGCCTTTCTTTGTACCACGTGGGTCCCATGGATCAAATTGGTGTTAGAACTTGGTGGCGGTCACCTTTAGAAACTGAGCCATCTCGCCTGCCTCCAGACCCCAGTTTGTGATGACTCTAGCCAATGATGCTCACGGTGCTTAGTGAGAGCATAAACCTGTTGTGTGTGAAGTGAGCTGGTGGACCGATGAGGAGCCCAGGACCAAGGAAACCCGCCATTTAAAGAAATCCTTGACCAAAGGGACACAAACTACCTCTCTAGGACATACCTGGTATGAACGAAGGATAGGTCAGGCCTTTGACATCAGTTTACATGTGAAGGATGGGAGACGGCAACTCATGCAATTAATTTCAAACTGTCTGTCAAGCAGCCCAGAGTTTACAGCCCTCCAAGAATTACAGAAATTCATGCCGGCACCCCAACACAAATTCAGTGATGTGTGTGATTTCCCACGTGAGTTTGTATCTGGACAGGTTTCCTGACGGGCTGTTTCCCAAGATCTTGGTTCTTAATAGCTCTGGCCTGACATTTGTATCTTGAGCAAAACTGAAATGGGTAGTTGAAGATCAACTATGATAAATATTTCAACAAGCATAATTACCAGTGTTCAAGAACATCTTGGTGTGTCCTGCGTGTTTTAATTTTCTTTTCTTTAATCTCCTTTTTTTCCTTCCTTTCATTCTTTGCATAATCTACCTTCAAAAATTTAATGTGCTTTTATTTCCATGTAATTTTAAATGCTGGTTTCTGCTCTGTTAGAGTCTTCCCATTCAGAGATTAAAGAGAGCACAGAGAAAACAAAATCCTGGTGCAAGCTCCGGCTTTGGGGGCTTCTGGGTCAGAGGCTCCTGACTTGTGCTAAGGGCCACCGTGGCGTTGCAGGTAGCCCAGGGCTTTGCTTGGTGAGGGCGGTAATTGCAGAGTCGAGCAGGAGGGGGTGCACATATGTTCTTGCAAAATTTGTTTTTTTTATCAAGTCAATAACAAAATCGAGAAACAAGCTTTTCCCAGCAAATGCTAATTATAATGAAAACCTCCCACATAGGAGCAAAGCAGATACAAGCTAGATGCCTGAGCCGCGCTGTACTGGGGATCACGGTTGGCGGTTCTGATGGCACAAGTCAAGGACCTCATAGGCAAGATTATCTAGAAAATCCCTGGCTTCCGAAGCTGCAATCCTTTAAGTCAGCTGTATTTAAACGCAGCTGTACCACTGATTAGATGTCAGATCTGGAGCACGCTGAAGAGCTCTGTTTAGTGATTAGCTCAATAGACCAATTTTGCTTTCAGATACTTACATGAAGGAAGGTTTTGCATACAGATATGGAAACATGTCTGTCATCTTCCTAGGTCACCCAGGGACTGGGGAAGAGACACTTGTGCAGGCCACAGAGTCCTGCACCCTGTCACCGCCTTCTCTCGGAGTGAATGATTTTCTTTAACCGGAGTGTGACACAGGCTTTGGCAGGAATGAATGGGTGTTGTTTCTCAGTGCTCTGTTCATGAGAGGATCCCTAATTGCTGGGCTGAGGGGGAGTCCATACTCAATTCCAAATGTGGAAACCACACTTTCTACTACAAAGACTGAGCAGAATACGGAAAAACTGGAGAGGATTTCTACCTCTCATATCCCCAAATACATAAAAGTGCACAGTAAACGATAAACAGCAGGTGGTTAACAGACTCGAGCTTCAGCCTGATCCATGAGCACGGCAGGAAGGCTGTGTCCTGCAGCCAGTAAGGAGAGGTCTGATAGGAGGAGACAATCCTGTACAGTGGTAAGGGTTTTCAGTAGAGGGTTGTCAACATTTGCAGGGGCCAGGGCAAAAGCAAAATCAAACTACAGTACAAATATTTTAATGTTACTAATCATGCTTAGAAATGGACAAGTAAGATATATTCCACCCCTTCCTTGACGAATAAGCTCATAAAGGCCTGCAAGGTCAGGTCCGCTTGAAGATTTCATGTTCTTGAGTGTACGACTCACCCTTCTTTTAACCTTGGCTCTTTTCCACTTTGTAGGCCTTCTTTCCCAGATAACACCAACCATCAAACTAAGTATGGATCTGCAACCAGTAGATTAAATATTGGGGATATTTAATCAGTTGAAGGACGCTTTTGCATCATATTGACAAGGTAGATTCCCTCAGAGTAGCCAACTGGGAGACGGGCCACTTCTGCAGACTAAAGGGACAGATCTGGGTATGACTGATTTATCCCTAAATTCACAGCTCAGATCCATCACTTCTGAGGAACACATGGTGGGTAGCAGGGTGGTCCCTGGGAGTAGATGCCACTGTGCTCCGTGGAAATCCTAGCAGCTCTCTTTAAGCCATGTCTTACTGAATGGCTTACAAGAGCCAAAGGTAACGTGTTAACCAACGACTTTTGGAACTATGTGTAGTTCCCCCACCCACCCCCCACCCAACTATGTTTGTTCTGCAACTGCAAACAACATATTTAAAAAGCAATATTCTCTTTCTAATGTTTCTTATTAATATGGTTTTAGGTTCTTTTTATTGTCACTTTTCTTCTTCCTGCTTCAGTATAGGCTTGATGCCATCTGTACAGAAATTCAGAGCCTACCGGTGCTTCCAGCATTTTCCTGGCATATGACCAACAGATAGATTTTTAAAAAAAAAAAGTTCCTGGGAATAAACCCTACAGCATCTTGTAGGCCTTACTCAGGAAATTTCGTGTGGCAGGTGTTTTAAAACAGAATAACCACTGCCAAATGGGCTTTTGTTCTGGATGGATTTCCTACTGCTTTTTAACTGGGTCTAGCGGTCTGACTTCCTTCTCTGAGATCACATGCTATCCCTGACCGGAGTTCAAGTCTGATGCATGGAGCATCTTTGTCTGACATGTAATTTTTGGGGAGCCCGCCATATTTGTGTGCTTGGCTAGCAAGATGTATCTACTTCCTCATAGCTCTTGAGTGTTTTCCCTCTGTTGTCCGGAAGCCAGTGGCCTGAGAAGAAACCAGGAGCATGGAGAAGAGGATGTCAGAATCAAGTACTGAACTGTAACAAGTTGGCATGCATTTCCAATCCATTTCACCAAAAAAGGGGCTGAGAGAAGTCAACTTTCTAGAGCAGTGTTTTCAGCCTTCGGGTAGAAACCCCTGTGTGTGTGGGGGTCGAACGGCTCTTTCACAGGGGTGGCCTAAGACCACTGGGAAAACGTAGATATTTACATTACAACTCATAACAGCAGCAAAACTACAGTTATGAAGTAGCAATGAAAATAATGTTACGGTTGGAGTTACCACAACTTGACAAACTGCAGGGCTTAGCTTTAGTAACGCTAGAACCACTGTTCTACTGTGTGTGCTTATGTGTTTGCATGTGAGTGTGTGTATATGTGTGGATTGGTGTATATGTGTGTGTGTGTGTGAGAGAGAGTGTGTGTGAGTGTGTATGTGTGCATGAGTATATGTGTGTGTGTGGGGGGGTGTTGCTCACAGCAATCCAGTGCTCTGGAGAAGATGGAAATCCCCCAGTTCTCACAGTGACATTGCTTGTGGAGGTGGACATAGTTGTGAGGTTGAAGTCACTTCCGTTGTAAACCTGGCTGCTTGGCATCAGTGTGACCCCTGGCCAAGCTGTAGCTACCCAGTTCTTTTCTCCCTAAGATGTTTAGCAATTTTCCACCTCATGCAGATATTTACCCTGGAGGGACTCTGCTCTCTAGTAAATGTTCCTTACAATATTGAATTTGGCTTTGGCTCTCATAGAGCAGTTTTTACCAGCTTTACAAACAGATCAAAGCTCTTTAAGCCCATGCTTAGGCTGTTTTTTCTTTCCTTCCTCCTTCCTTTCCTTCTTTCTTTCCTTCTTGCTTTTCTTTCTTTCTTTCTTTCTTTCTTTCTTTCTTTCTTTCTTTCTTTCTTTCTTTCTTTCTTTCTTTGTCTCTCGAGGTGTCTGCCATCCTCTCCCAACAGTCACCCTGACTCTGCTCCAGTCCCTGCCCACATGGGACCAGCAGCTGTCAATGAGTCCTCAGCATTGCATGTGAAAATAGACTTGGTCCACACATACTCTCAATGGCTAGGCAACAGGTTTTAGGAGGGGTGTGTGCCAAAGGGATTGCTAACACAGAGGACTGAGCTGAAAATAGGTCAGTTTAGGGTTATAAGATTTGAACCCATCAATGATGAATGCTGAAGTCCATCAGCAGAGCCACAAGGTGTGGGCACCTCTAGCCTTTCTTTGAGTAATATTTCTTCTGTGGCAATAAGAAGCACCCACATGGTCTCTCCTCCTTCCATATCCTTTCCTCCTTTTTTTCAGAGCCTCAGCCAGATGTTATTTTAAAACCTATTTGAAGCCATTTAGGGAGAAGTTGGTTGTGTTTTCTTTGTGTCTTGCTGTGTGCCGGATGAGCTTTCCTCTGTGTCAGCTCTCAAACTGAGGTACCGGCCAGCAGTATCTCACTGCTTGGTAGTCTGTTGGTCCAAGTGCTCCCACGCCCACAGGGTGAAGCAGATACTGTGAGATGGGCCCAGAGGGCTGGGTTCTTAACAACCTCTCCTTGTGAGTCCAGTGCTCACCACTGTGCTTTGCTCTCAGGCCAGGCTTCTCCCTGACACAGTTCTCTATTTGCTCTGTGAGCCACCAGAGCGACATAGAGACAACAGCCGGAGGGTCCACCCAGTGCCTGTTCTGCAGGTGAATCTGGCATAATCACATCTCTAGTCCGAGGTGAGGATCCTGTGTGCTGGGTGCTCGTGTTGGGCGAGTGCCCACCACGCAGTCCTAGAGTCTACTCACTGACCTCCTGCCTTCCCTCAGTCTGGCTACCCATGTCCATCCAGCCAGCAGTTTCCTCTCCAAAGAACTTGATCATCTCAAATTAGTCAAGAGATGATTCATGTGCAGCATAAGGACGTTTTTGCTTTTTCCTGGTCAGGTTTGGCCAAGTTTCCTCCATGCCTCGGGGACAACTGTCTCAGTCTTTAGAGTCACGCCGTTATGAATGCCACCTGCAGCTCCATGGTGTAACCCTAATGCTTTGTCAGCTTTGAGAGTGTGGCTTCTATGCCACGTTACGTCTCTTCAGGCTCTAGAGAGTGCTAAACAGGGGTGGGGCAGGGTTGGAGAATCTTCTTCAGACGTCATGTGCTCGCTCCAGCCTTCAAGCCATGTTGGCTGTTTGTTTATGTCTGAGATCTCATTCTACCCCAGGTGAAGCAGGGCTCGTCCGTGCTCCTTGCTCCTCCTATCCCAGGCCCATGGCAGAATCATCTGGCCGCAGGTTTGGCTAGCTAGCTGTACTCCCCGGCTCTGTTGCCTACCTCAGACATTTCTTTTGGGTTTGTTCCATCACATACCTGCAGCATCCTTCAGCAAGTGTCCCACAGTGCTGGGATCTTCACTGCACCTTAGGTTTTATTCTCACAGTTTTATAAAGAAGTCTCTCTGGTCTCCTTGCAAGGACTCTGACACTGCCATATATTCCCTGGCCACAGTGGCTCTCTGGAGCCAGTTGCAAGCCTCCACATCTTGCATCTTTGATGTTCACAAGACTAGAGTAATGTAAACGTTGCTGCCAGGGTATGGCGCCAGCTAAGGACAGAGCCCAGCCTCCTCAGACCATCGTCCTGGCACCGGCCATGATCCTGGAGAACATCGTTCTGGCACCGGCCATGATTCTGGAGAACATTGACTAGACAGTTGCTCTGGGCAGTTGCTTCAAAGGGCATTCTTAGTTTAGGCTCTCTCCTTTAAAGGAATTTACATTTTCGCAAGAAAGAGCCTTCGATGGGTGGGTGGGGCTTACCCTCAGGACACGCCCACCCCCTTGCTCCAAGGAGGAATGCCAGGTTTCTCTTTAATGGCGCTAATCCGTTTGCAGATCACAGTGACTGTTGAACCTCCCTTCTCCGTAACTTCAAACTCATTCACCCCACTTTCCTTGCCAAACTGATTATTTTTCAAATCTTTCTACGTTTGTTTCTCTCTCACGCCGTGTACTTGGATGAGGGCAGTGGGCAGAAACCAGGACCCTGCTTAGAAACTTCCTCCGAAAAGCAAATTTAACTTTTAAAAGCTTTTAAATTTAACTACCCTCAGGTTCTCAGGACATGGGCAGAATGCAGCCAAATTGCTTGCTAGGAGATAACAGATGCTCCCATTAGCCGAGTTCCTCGTGGGCTTCTTGCTCATCTCAGAAACCTCATGAACCACGTCTTCATTGGCCACACTGTCTCAGCATTCTACTCTCCCACAATGTCACCAAAAAGGCCCAGTAAGCTCTTCTTGAAGCATTCCAGGGTATTTCTGGTCCAAGAGCACAAATTCTTCCTTATTCCTCTGCAGGCTGAGGAACTGGATGGTCAGCCTTATTACTTTAATGGCCTCACTTCTCCATACTGTTGGAGGTTTGTGGTAGGGAGATCACAGCAGCAGGGCTTGAGGCAGCTAGCTAGGCATATTGCTAGCTTTGTCCTTGCTTGTCAGTTCAAGATCCCAGGCCATGGAATAGGGCCACCTAATTTAAGGGGGTCTTCCCACCTCAACTAACCCAGTCTAGAAACTGTCTTAGAAATTGTCTTAGTCTAGAAATTGTCTTAGGGTTTTATTGCTGTGAGGAGACACCATGATCAAGGCGACTGTCATAAAGAAAACCCTCTGTTTGGGGCCGGCTCACAGCTTCGGGGGTCTAGCCCGTTATTGTCATGTGAGAAGCATGGCTGTGCGCAGGCTGGTGCTGGGGCAGGAGCCCTCCATCTTGATCCACAGGGTGCAGAAAGGGACTGTGTCACTGCACACAGCTCGACCGCGGAGGACCTCAAAGCCCTCCCTACAGTGACACACTTCCTCTGACAAGACCACACCTGCTCCTACAAGGCCATAGCTTCTAATAGTGTCACTCCCTGTGGGCCAAGCTGCCGAAAGCACGAGTCTATAGGGGCCATACCTATTCAAGCCGTCACCAAACGTACCCAGAGGCTTGTTTCCATGGCGATTCTACACTCTGTCAGGTTGACCACCGCGGCGATTTTTGTGTTCTTTTTATACCCGAGCACTGCAGAGAGCTATTGCAAATCAGTGTGCAAAAGTGTACGATTTATTTGAATCTCTCATAAGGTAGGAAAGAAACTCGCCACCTTGTCTAACTATTTCAGGTTACAAGAGGGCACGCTGAGTCCTAGACCCCCCTATGTAGCCAGTAACGGCTAGCTAGGGCTGGCACACTGTCCACTAAACTCTACGATGTCAGCATTCACTTTCTTCAGCATTTCTGGACTGCAGTGAGTGTGAGGCTCAGAGGGCAGCTGGTATAGGCACACAGATGCCGGAGTGTCAATGCAAAGGTTTTCCTTTCCTTGGTCTGAGGTCTGGCCTCTGAGACATACTCAAGAAGCAGCTAATGCCTGTTTTCAATAGGAAAGACAAGTTTTAGGTAGAAACCCCAATCTAGAAACACTTGTAGGTTAAAGGAAGCAGGAACTCAGTGCTTCTGAGCTATTTGTGTCGATTTAAAAGGCAGTTGTCTTCCCACTGACCTGTTTCCAGGACTATAATCCCATTATGCTGACACTATCCTCAGGAGCTTGGCTTGGGGAGTTTCAACCCTTTGTTTGTGGTGGATTGAAGCAGTCTGGCACACAGGCTGCATTCAGACACACGTCCTTTGATGGATCTTGCACTCTTCCTGAATGCACATGCCCAAACGGTTCTCAGGTAACCACTCACTGTCTGCCCTGGATCCACACTTTTAAGCAGCAACTCTATTCATAGACCATCAGGTCCTCCCCTGAGAGATTAGCTGGTAAATCTGTCAGGGAACAGGAGAATGTGAATTTGTGTTTCTGCGAGATTGCCGGGTTGCTTTCTGCTGTTGAGTGAGTATCTCGTCAGGCTCTTCAGTTCAGATCTCTGCAGGTCTGTAGGTTGAAATGGGAACTATTCCACGGGGTGGACTACCCCCAGAGCCCCATCTCTGGGCTGTTTCACACCTCAGGCAATGCACAGTGCTCATGCTGAGGATTCTGAAGTGTGACTCACGGGGCTCAGATCAGGAGATGACTAACTACGTACCAAATCCTTGGATCAATTCACACCTCCTGGCCTTTTCCCTCCCATACATTGTAAGCGGTTTTTTTTTAATTTTACATTTTAAGTTGAAAAATAAAAAAAAATATTTCAAAACACATGAAAATTAGATGAGCTTCAGGCCCTGTTGCTCATAAGTAAAGTGCTGTTGGAACACACTTTCCATTGCGTGTGGCCCATGACCACTTTTGCACTATTGAGTTGACTGATTGCTAAGGATATCATATGGCTCACAGAGCCTAAAATAGAGACCATCCATTCATCAAATACCCACCAGTTGCTTTTCATGTGCCAGGAACTCTGCTAAGCATTGGAAATTGAAGGACATGAAAAACAATTCTTCCTGGAGAGCTCGATTTATCAATGCGGAGTAAAGCAAATAGAAAGTACGTAATGAGATAAATAATGCAGTTGAGATGTCTGAAAAGTGTCACAGACAAGAAGATAACTTTTTCTGGGGTGAGGACCTGGACAGTCTCTGTCAGTGGCAGAGGAAGGACCCTTAACAGCTGTAGCATCTCATGCACTACTATTCAGTTTGTAAGTTCTCAACATTCTCCCTTCTTATCCATGCTTTGTATGTTGGTTGTATAGCAGCTAGTCTTACTGTGGGGGATACATTTCAAGACTCACAGTAGGTGCCTGAAATGCTGGGATATAATCAGTACTGTAGATACAGCTGTGTATACCTAATGACACTGGGGATGCTTCCTGGAATGTGTTGCTAGGCAACCTCATCTTTGTAAGACCATTGCAGAGTGTACTTACATAGACTAAGATGTCTCCAATACCAGGAGGTAGTGTAATCTTTAGAGAAAGAGAGATTTAATGTGTATGAACGTTTGCCTGAATGTATGTGTATGTTCTGCAGGTGTGCCTGTATCAGTGGAGGAGGGAAGAGGGTATGGGATCCCACGGAACTGCAGCTATAGACAGTTATGAGCCACCACGTGGGTGCTGGGAACAAAGCCCGGGCCCTCTTTGAGAGTAGCAAGTGCTCTTAACTGCTGAGCCACTCTTCAGCCTGTAAGCACTGCAATCCTAGGGGAGAATCTTGTATGTTGCATGCTCTGACTACAACACCTTACGGCACAGGCCTATTCTGTTTTGTTCCTATACATACCTAAATGAAGCTTACTGTATAAATTAGACGCAATAAGAGGTCAACAAAACGAAGTGTAATAAACTAGAACAAATAGAAAAATACACGGAATAAAAGTATTTAAAACATGAATTCTTATTTCTCAATGTTTTCCATTTAATATTGCTAGGTTATTGTAACTGATACCATGGAGAGAGAAATGCAGAGGGAGGTGTTAGGTTGTCCATAGCACAGTTAGATTTTATGTTCTCTCAATACCTTTTCACCTTTATGAGTAGAAGGAGGTATAGTGTTGATGTCAAGTGTCATGTTGGAATTGTCACTTCTACCTAACGTTCACCTTCCTCAACCATGTGATAAGCAAAACCTGCCTAGGAGGGTTTGAGAAGCTTCAATGGGTCAGATACTGAAGCACATACAACACAGAAAAGAGAGCAAGTGACGGTTGATGGGTTGATGCCGATCAGAACTGCCCCAGCCTCATCTGCTGTCTGTTTCCTGGCTTTTTCCCTTCAAGAAGCAATCTACTATTCATAGGGATGGCAAATAGACGCAGAAGAGCCTGGAATGCAGGCTTATGCTGCCTGAACTTAATTCCATAATCTTGTGTATCATGCACAAGAGTGTGGAGGCATCAGATTGCATGGACAGACGTAACAGACTTAGTTGCATCTTATTCTATAACAAGATTCAAGTCTGAATATGGAGGTGAGTAAAAATAAGTCAAAATAGTTATGATGGCATCAAAGAATGGGGATGGGGAAGCTAAAACCATGTGATACAGGAAGAGTTAGGAACAGCTGACACCTTCCCACTGTGTTCCCGAGAGGAGCTCAGGGTGTGTACACTGACAGACATGCAGTAACTGGCCCTTGAATGGACGCCTGGGATGATGCTTCAGCTAATGGAGAGAGTTTAGTACAAGAGTATTCAGGAAAAGGGGCTAAAATGCCACATCTGAGCCCTGTTATCAGTGACTGTGTGAATGATCCCCAAGGTTGAATTCCATAGGCAATGATGACACAAAGGAAAGGATCCGAACAGTTAGTTGATCTGCAGGAGGCTTTATTATGGCAGACTTGTCTTGTTGTGTGGGGAGTGAGTACAGCGTGTATGTGTGCTACAGCGTATATATGGAGACCAGAGGACAACTTTCAGGAGTTCTCCCCATGGAGAAAAGCAGGATTTTCTTGTCTCTGTTGCACAGAGTACTCCAGGCTAGCTCCCTGGGAGCTTCCAGCCAGTTCTCCTGTCTTGCTTTCCAGCGTTTCTAGTGCTGGGATTACAAGTGCATGCCACTGCATCTGGCATTTCGATGTGGGTCCTGTGAATCAGACTCAGATCTTCAGGGTTTTGTGATAAGCGTTTTACCCTGCAGAGCCATCTCTTCACCCCAATTGAGATTTAAAAAGCTCATTGGACACCAATAGAGAAGAGACCCCTCCTCCCCAACACACGCACATACAAAGTCACAGAAATAGCCCAAAAGAGAAATAACAAACAAGTCACTGAAGTAGAAAGCGGAAGCGAACGCAGAAGGGCGGGATCTGAGACTGATTTTCACTATTAAAGGAACTGGCAGACTGACATAATAAATTTGATTGAGTCATGTCATCATGTGTACCACCAGGCTGGGCAAGGGGGTGAGCTGGATCTAGGGGCTCCCAGGGTTCAGGAAAGATGTATATTCATTATACACAGGCAAAATACACACAAAGGATGGATGAGAACCAGAGAGGAAAAGGCTAGACTCTGAACACACATACTGTGGTCCTGAGGAAGGGCCACGAACCAATAAAGATCAAAGTTGAGGATGTTAAAAAAGCCAGGGTTGCTGACCACACATGTGATCTCAGCACTCGGGAGGTGGAGACAGGGGGATCAAGACTCCATAGGTTACATGAGACCCTGTCACCAGTGACAAACACATAAAAAGCCAACCCCAAACAGAAGGTCTTCAGAGAATGGCTGCTCCAGCAGAACAAGGAGGAAGCATGAAGGATACAGATGGAAAGAGGGTGTTTTTATCTTTAGTTTACTCAATACCTTTATGCATGGTTGTCCCACCAGAGTATTAATATTTTGGTGCTCTTGTGGCCCATGGGGTAAGAAGGAAGGGGACACCCCTCCAACGTTTGTCGTGATTCCACAGAGACACACCAGTCTGCCGTGAATCTGATTTTAATAAGTACCAGCCAAGAGGAAGAAAAGGCTTATCATAGCACCCTCCTCTAAATCCTTGCTGGTCTGTTTACCCAGGGCCCTGGCTTCTTGTCTAATCCTCAGAGATAAAGCCAGCTATTATCCTATAAGAAAAACCCAGGCTAAGCAAACGGCAGCTGTGAACTGCTAGTAAGTCATGATCCTAACCAGCAGAGGTCAAACCACCAATCTGAAACAAAAAGGTAACAAATATTGTCACTGCTCTGTGCATCAGGTAGAGTTAAATGTCCTTATGGCCATCCATAAAGCACCAGGAGCTAGAGAGAATACCCCAGAGGCATTTTTTTTATTAGTTGGAACAGCAAGAAATAAAGACTAAGATAAATTTAATATTTAACTCTAAATCTTTAGTCTCCCTCATTAGCTGACTTGCCCGCAGCCACATTGCTGTAAATTAAACTGCTTCTGCTGGTGTGTTGCCAAATCACACATTCGGTGAACGTTAACAGAGCTCATGCTAGCACCCGATGAAGTTAAAAACAAAAAGTGATCTGTTTGCCATCCGGAGAGGTCATTAGAAAAAGTGGTTTAAAAAAATCAGCTGTTAACTTCTTCTGGAAGTCAGAGCTAGAGGCTGGCACTGTGGCCTGCCCCCAGCCAGGGTTTTTGGGATGCAATTCACGGAGCTTGAAAGCAGAAAGTGTTCTTTGGATGGGACCTCATCACCGTGAGTCTAGGCGAAGCTGGTTTACAGTTTCTGGTCAAATCATTGCCAAAGTATCACTGTCCACAGGGATGAAGAAGATGCTTTCTGCCAGGGAAGCCAATGAAGATATAGTAACGCCATTGTGTGGAATGCCACAGGGAAGGCCCCAGCGGCAGAATTGCACAGGTAGGGGCCGCTCTGCCAGGTCCGAGAAACGAGAAACTCCTTCGAGTGAGTGGCTGGTGGAAACCAGGCTGGGTCCTCTCTCACCTTTAACGCATTTGTCATTGTCCTCATTTGTATGTGTGACAGAAAACAAGAGCTCTGAGTCTAGAAACACTTGCTGGGCAGTGCTTACTGCTTATTATGCAAGAAGAAAAACCTTCAAACAGTACAAAGGGTTAGTTGCGTGTACCCTTGTGGGGAATGTTTGTGCTTTGTATCGTGTGCACAGAATTTCTCTTTTCAAAAAGAAAAGCAAAGCAAGTGAAAATGCAAACAGGGAGAGAAGTCATATTAAATTATATCTGTGCTAAAGGATAAGCTAGGACATATTAAAATATTAGAGAGCTTATTTGCACAAATAGGAGTTCACAAGGGGACAAGATGCCTCCTTTGCTTCGGCTTTCCCAGCTCTGTAAGAAGCAAGGCACCAGCAATAAATACTTCTCCCCGGACTGTCTGCCTTACCTGGCTCCTTACTGGTCCCTCTGGAGGGACCAGTAGCCCTGTTCTTAGCGCACATTTTCTCAACCTCGCCTGTGGGGGTCTAATGTCTCTTGCTGCCCAGCAACTCCACAGACCAAGTACAGCATTGTCTCCACAGGGCTGTGGTACAGGCCTTGGCATCCGTTAGTGCTTCCTGAATGCTTCCAACAGACAGCCAAGTTTGAAACCCACCCCATTTTCAATCCTGCTCACCGCAGGATTCACCTGGCTCATTAGAGCAGCCCCAGATCAAGGGAGTCAGAAGTCCCCCTAGGTGAGTCTCAGATGCTATTGCTTCCCCCCCCCCCCCAATACCCTCTTGCTTTAAACAGATCTTCAAGTGTGGTCACACAGCCCTCCTTAGAAACAGCCACATCCCTCATTACATCTGTCATTCCCAGGCACTCTCCAGACCTAATCCGTCAGAACTGGAATTTATCTATTATTTGTAAGCTCTTTGGGTGACTCATGTGCTCTCAGTATTTGAGTCCCACATACTAAAACTTCACCTCTACTTGCAGATTTCTTAACTCCCACAGTGAGAATTAGTTCTTCACCCTATAAAAGGTGGGGTTTATTGTCCTGTGCACATACAAACACCATGCAGTAGCAGCCAGGGTACATGGGCCACAAAGAACAAGATTTTGAACAGCTGCTATAGCTTTTGCGTCGTTAGCAGTACAAAGGGCTTGTGTGTACCCCTGTGGGGATGCTTGTGACTTGCTTCCTGTGCATAGAGCTCCTCTATTAAAAACAGAAAAATCAACTGAAAATGCAAACAAGGGGAGAAATTATGTTAAGCTCTACTTGTGCTAAAGGCTAAAGTAGGGCTTATTAAGTAAAGCATCAGAGAGTTTATCTGGGAACATAGGAGCTCACAAGTTGATCAGCATTAGGCTGATGCTCATCAGTCTGAGGCCCTGCCCACGGCCAGGGGAGAAGGCTTTCTCAGCGCTGATTGGATGGCTATTGTGGGGCCATATTTGAATCCGGCCAGTGTTAGTTGGCAACTATCAATCAGTCTTTTGCTCCTAGAATATGAGTGTTTGTGTTGGGATAGGTTTTATTTGCTTATGTAGGAACCCAGAGCACTGGTACCACCAGTTAGTTAACACTAGATACTATCTCCTAGGGTGAACTAGTCCATCAGAAACACCCCCCCTCCAATGCCTTTTAATGTCAGGGTATCATGAACACTAGGGAAAGCATGATGGTGGAGGAGGAAAAAAAGTCACAGTATACGTAAGTGTTTGGAGTCAGCCTTTGCCAAGTCTGTATTTTCACTTATGTTCAGTGTTAGCCTTGCTCTATAATGTAAAGAGGGGTGCAAACCAGCAGGTACGCCCCTCTCCAGATAGTGAAGTCAGAAAAGAAGAGGTTTCTTGTCCTCACCAGGCTCTCTGTATTGGCTCTTACTAACACCTTCAACAAGCTTCTAGAAAATGATGCTGCACATTCTCTGTGGCCACCAGGTGGCAGCAGCAATCCAGCTTGTGATCTAGTTCAGGTGATGGTGAACGAAGCTGATTTTCCTTTGGTTAGGGACCTGGTCATAGAGAAGTGAGCTACCTTAGGCAGGAATCAGCATATCAAAAATGTTACTGATGACCACAAATGTTTAAATGGAGGAAGAAATGTAAATGTTACTACTCCATAGTAAATACAACAAACTTAATCTATAGAAGAGCAAGATGTTATAACACCTCCAGACCCACTGTGTGCTAAGCACCTTCTGTATTCTCTCTTTGGGTTATTGACAAGGCTTGGGTGATGAGCATTAATGCTTTCATTTGATAGTGGAGAAGCTATAGTTGTACTGGGTTTAAGAACTTGCCTGAAGTCCCAGGCAAGCAAATAGGGAGGTAGGGTATGATGAGCACAGAACATAGAGTCTGGATTCAGATGCAGGCATCTATGGGCATTATTACATCATGTCAGCCTGCTTGGGTATCAGTTGAAATATGCTGTGAAGGATGGCTGGGGGTTGAATCACAGTTTAGTTCAGTGTGTGTATGGGAGCATTGGCTAGCCAAATAGCAGAATTTTGATGAAAAAATGTTGTTGCTGTTATTTGGGGCCTGTTTGGGGTGCCAGGGCTGATGGTCACGAGATACAAGAGTCAAGGGTACTTTCTAAACTCAAACCATGTGTATACTCAAGGGTAGTTCCTTGGAAGCAGAAAACTTCAGCTAGGAAGCAAATAGTGTTTCTCCGTGCATGATCGATACGAACCTGAAGTGACAGGTTTCATGTCACATGACGTGTCAGCAGGAATATTTATTAATGCTAATATTCCTCAGTACTGGTTCCTTTCTATCTAAACTGTACACATACACCTGTAATTCATAATACCACTTCATTCTCATCGGGTAACATGAAATCTCTCGTACTTTCCTGTCCCTCTCTTTCCCACACATTTCAAAAATTTGGTTGGCTAACCTTTGATTCTATGTTACCAAGGGTTATTCTTTGCATTGTGCCCCACAGCTTTGAAAAGGGTAGTTGTTATATGATTGAAGAGGATCTGCTATCAACTGACAGGTGTGCTTCATCCTAGTGAAAGGTTTTCCTGTATGACTAAGCCATGACCTTGTAAGGTCAAAGACATGCCAAGGTCAAATGCTATTCCTAATATGCTCAAAGTCAGAGACTGCTTGGTGTATTTGTAGCTCTATGTGGAGAGCAGGGGGAGAGAGAGAGATCTGTTTCCTTTATATATAGATATTCTCTTACTTTATTATTAGAACAATATGGTCCTTGTGATAACTCATCTTCATTATATCTGGCATCCCCTAGGAGATACACCTCTAGGCATGTCTCTGAGGGTGTTTCCAGAGAGGTTTCAAATGAGGCCAGAAGAGCTACCCTAAGGGTGAGTGGCACCATCCCATGGGTTGAAGCCCAAGACTGAACAAATAGAAGGAAGAAAAAGAAAGAAAGAAAAGCCAATTAAACAGTAGCATTCTTCTCTACTGCTTCCCGACTCTATATGCAGTACGGCCATATGTCTTGTTACTTCCAGCATAACTTCTTTGCCATTCTGTACTGCATTTAGTCCCTTAAACTGCCTGTTGGTAGGTGATTGGCCCCAACCCTTATTTACCATGTACTCTAATATGCCCAGTTGAGAAGACTCTTGAGGAGTCCACCAGGAATTGTGTGGCCTTGTCCCACATCTGCCACCACGTGCCTTCTTTGCTTTGTACTGCTTGGCTGGTTTCCTTATTTGTTAAGCCTCACATTTCTTTTTTAATTGGATTTGCTTTGTGTTTTGATTAAATGCATCCTTAATAACCTGAGGAAGTACTGTCTAGGGAGGGCATTTTCCAAAGGTTTGTGTGTCTGAATCTCCCTCTATCATGACTGAAATTTCTCAAGGAAAATGTTCTCTTAATTTCTGCCATTACTAGTTTTAGTAATTCCTTATTTTTAATTAGTAACAAGTCATTGTGTTTAAGTTATATTAGTTGCACTGCATAATTTCTACTGAAATTATTCCAGTTAAACCTTAATACAATTATAATGATCAAATGGTACTTTGAATGGATTCTCGTTCTGTGGTCCATGCTGGTGCTCATTAAGTAGATCAGGCTGGCCTTGAGCTCACAGCAATCCTCCTGTCCCAGTCTCCTGAGTGCTGGGGTAAGGCTAAGTCAGCGCTCTCAACTGGCCAGCTTTCTTTCTTTCTTTCTGAGGTGGTTGCCTTGAAGAAGGGCTTGGAATGTAGCCCCAGCTGGCTCAGAACTTGCTGTGTAGATCTGCCTTGTACTCACAGATATCTTCCTACCTCTGCCTCCCAAGTGCTGGGATTACAGGCATGTGTCACCATGCTCAGTTCATTTTTTTAAGATCCTATATATTGATATTTTTAACCAAAGAGATAATGTGATTCAATATTAGAATAAGTGGGCCTTTTAGCTATTTCTGGTAAAAAGGAATATTCCTCCATTCCCTTGGTAATACCAATTAGACATCTTTTTCATAATCATTCTATTTTGTTACTGCAATGCCCTCACACACACAAGGCCAGCATAGTTCTGCCATTAGAATGTGGTTCCAGGGTTGAGGGTACAGCTCCATGGTAGAGCCTTCGCCTGGCATACATAAGACACCAGATTTGATTCCCAGTCCCCTTCCCCCAGACCCGCACCCAGTGTTGCTCCCTACCTCCGAGAATGTGGCTCCTAAGGCCACATTCCTGGGTTCAAATTCTGCTCCATCTACTCCCTGAATAGCATTAGGCCATGTTGTCTAAATTCCTTGAGTTTAAAGACTCATTCCTTTGCTGAAGATATCTACATTTTGAAATGAAGATCACAGTTCATCTATGCTCTGAGACTATTGTAAAAACAAAGTGATTTATCCTCTGTAGAGAGCTAAGAACACTGCGGGGCTCCTGATAAGCCCCTGTGTTGTAGACATGAGCATCATCTGTTATGAATAACCTGTACACACTGTACCCTCCAGGCATACTCATGTCTAAAGAAAGATGTAGTCACTTAGGGTTTACAGAGAAGAATCTCAAGGAGTATAGGTCATTTCCCAAATCCTTGTTATGGAGCAGAGAAAATGGATTCCAAGTGAAAACAAGTGCTTTTGACATGGTCTAAGTGACTATGAAAAGGGAAGCTGGGTAACATTTGAATCCACTCAGGTGTGTGATGGGGAAAGACAGAGGTTCCTCAGAGAGAGGAGAATCTTTATGTAGCATTAAAAGGATACAGAAAGGAAACCTTAATAGCCAAGGAACACTCCAGAAAAGGAAATTTGACTTTATGTTAACACATTAGTTGTCTACCAATGCTTTAGATGGACCAGTGTGGTAGTCACTTGAAAGAAAGCATTCAGAACAGCATTACAGTGTCCTCTTCAAAATAAGGCAGAACAGCTCCTTTCTGTTAAAATATTCTCTCTTTGATGGTGGAGGAAGCGTCACCAATCCCAGAAAGCTAGGAAAACATACAAGGCCTGTGAAGTAAACAAAACTTACAGGACTCAGGATATTCCTGAAAATTACATGATTCAAAAACTTTTGCACCCTCAAAGCTATTTAAGCACTAAGGACCAGCTATGGAGAGGAGAGGACCATTGAATTATGCCCAGAGCTCCAGGAAAGTAGCTTTTATGAGTCGTTGCCTGTTGCCTGGGTGACCTGTTTTGATAACGCAACTTCTTTGTTTCATTTTCCTATAAGCAATCTTTCACCCTCCGTAACCCCAGCAAGCTCACTGGTTCACTAAAACATCAGAAGACCTGTTCTTTTGGTGTGCTGTTAGAGCCCTATCTGGAGAGAATACACCTTTGCTCAGAGTTCCTTAGGAGAATTCACACAGTAGACATGGTGGCGCTTGCCGAGGGCTTCTGAAACCTGGTGGAATTGATACAGGCTTGAGTGGTTGAGGCTGAGGGGGAATCCAGGCTGGTACTCATCCTTCACGCTGGGCCCTGGCTTGTAGGTTGTAAAACCGGGGGTTGTTTTGTGAGGTGTCCGTCCTTTTCCATTGAGAACCTCTTAGTCTCTAGCAGCAACATGGCTCTCTCCTCTTCTTGTCAATGTGTGAAAAGTAAACAAAGACAGATATTTGGAGAAGAACCTAGGACAATGTCACTGAAAAGATTTGCTCCTCTCTTTCCAGGTTTTAGAGGATAGATGAGGGGGAGGAAAGGAGTTTTAGTACAGACCAAATCTAGCACCTAAAAAAGGCACTTGGAGGCCGGAGTGATTCGAGTTCAGTTCCCAGTACTCAAGCCAAGAGGTTCCATTTCCAGGGGATCTGATGCCATGCCACTGGCCTTGGTGGGTACCTGTATACACACACACATACATATACCACACACACATACATACATACACCATACACATGTGCACACAACACATGCCATACACACACCACACAAATATACACATATACATGCAGAGACACCACACACATACACACCTACCACAAGCATACGTACACGCACCTTCACACATACTACACACATGCACACACATACACATTTGTACACACAGATACCACATACATACATGCATGCGTACACATGCTACCTACATACACAAACATACCACACACAAACACACACCACATAACACAGACATTTTCAAGGCTTACCACTAGGTAAATACTGAGGTCCATGCTGCAGTAAAGTTCAGGGAGGTCTTTGCTTGTTGGTGAGATCACATTCAAAAGATTCCAGACTTCAAGAAAGAAACTCTTTGTCACTCCATTTCTGTCTGAGCTGATAGAGTAAACTTTTTAGCATATGACCTTCAAACTTCTCCTAAGAACCTGTTATTATTACTTTGTGTTTAGACAATTACTTTGAGGATTATCCTAAATTCATTGACTATGAGTTTTTATTTCATTAAAATGGCAAACAACTCATAGACTGTGTGTAGTAGATAGGTTTTCAGTAATTCCCTTGAAAACAAATATTGAAAAAGATGTCTTATACAGACTGAATTTTCTTTGCTGAGCTGAAATGAGCTGAGTGACTGAGCTTAATTACAGTCATGAATGCTGCTGAAGATAACTTATCTTCAGAGAGATCCTAGCTCCAGTCAGTGGGCCTCTGGCCCTCGGCTGTGCACCCAGCAGTGGTCAGCCCTGCTTAGCACAGCTGTGAGGATGGGAGAAAAGTTAGTAGAGGAAAACCCTACATTTCTCAAGACTACTCCACCCCAACAGAGGCCTCGGCAAGCATGGGGGCATGATTTAGTCCAGCAGAAACTCACTTCTTTACAGTTCTACCAATCAGGAAGCTAAGCTAGGCCTTCTCTAGACTCCATCTTTACAGCAGTAGGATCACCCCGACATAAGCCCTTCCTTAAAATGCTGTCTGTTTGGTCATTACTAGCAATACCTCTGAGCACCACGACATCGGCAGGGCAGCTGTGTGTCCTCAGAGATGAAGCTCTACACGGTACCACCTAGCATCATTGCCCTGTCTTCACCTGCAGTCAGAGCAAGCTGCCGCATCCGAAACGATCTTTAAGTATGTAAACGTTTTCCTTGAGAAAGTACATCTTTTGTTTCCTCTGGCTTTTCATACGCAGCGTATCTTTAAAGAAGACACATGGTTAGAGATCGACAAGGCAAAAATAGAAGAAAGAAGCTGCGTATTGGGACTTTTTTACAGATAATCACCCCTACTTGATGTTTCTAAATTTCGGACAGAAATCACTGGATTTTTACCAGCAGCCTGACTGAAGGCCGCACAACATACAGCCACTGCAGTGTGCCCGCTGTGACTGAGGGGTGTGGGAATGAATGTTAGCTCAAGGGCTTGCCTATCGTGATATATAGTTGGCAGTCTGAAAATATTAATTTTCTTAAATTCTAGCACTATAATTAGCCATTGGATCCCTTTAAAACGCTTATTTAAATATATTTAGCTCTTTTTTTTTAGCCATGTAGAATCTCTCCTCAAGTGTGTATTAGCTGCTCATCAGGAACCAAGCCAGTGCTGGGCCGGGAGGCATGGTGGTCAGTGGCAATTCCAGATCTGTTACTCGTTATAGCTCAATGAGCCTGGTGACGGGCAGCATCGGTGACGCTGCAGACATGTTTCCTTTGGCAGAAGGGTGTATGAAAGAGGGGGAAACTGAGTCAAAAAATAGCTTAGGGTAAATAAAAGGGAGCTCTGAGCCCCTGGGGCAGCTCCCTTCTCTAAGGCCCAGAGCTGGCTTTAGTACCACCCTTGATGCTGTATCTGGCGACCAAGGCAAGGGCACTTCCTCACCCCTGGCTAAGCCCAGGGACAGTGGTGTCTTAAGGATTTCTGCTAAAAAAAAAAAAAAAAAAGGAAAAGAACAAAGCAATAACCATAAAAAAAAAAGCCTCAAAGCTAAAGGAAAACAAAATGTCATGATTTGTGCATTTTTCTACAAAACCGATTTGTTCTGTGGTAGCAGATAGAGCCTGCATTTGATTTCTACAAGATATGCAGTAATGGGTTATGTACTCCAGGGAAAAACCATTCTTGAGGGAGAGAGAATGTGATGGATTCACTTCCTAGGTGAGGTTTATAATGTGTGGCAGTTTTAGTACGGGCAGGTATTTGGTTTATGAACTTGGAGAGCTTGGCTTTAGTGGTAGCTCATTTCCAAAATGAAGAAGAATGCGGCTTCCCCTCTCCCTGTGCTTATTAATCCTCCTGGGGATAAGCTGGAAGATTAAGTGTTTTCCTGATGTTGTGTTTGCTGTCATGGTAATGTGCACACGCCCCGTCACCAGCACCTGTGTGCAGTGTGCAGCCCTGATACTTCTGTTGGTGAAGGAGCCGTTCACTGCCAGGCCGGGGCCTCCTTCTCAGCTGAATGGATTCAGGGTTATTTCTGCTCCTTGTTCAAATGCTCCCTCTCAATTAGATGCTCTACGATTAGCTGCCTTACAATTAGATGCTGGGTTTCTTATTCTGTGAACAGCCAGTTTCTCAGTCCCTTGAGGCCATTTCATGTTCTCCCTCCTCAAAGCCTGCTGTTCCGCTTGTTTCAGTTTAAATGGTGCTAAAGAGAGTCAGAGCTGGCAGCCAGCTGGCCTCCCAGAGGGCTGTGGAGACCACCCCAGCACTGAGGGTCTCTGGAGATATGGGTCTGGCCTCAGCTGGTCATGGTACCACATGGCATCATCTCCATGGGAAGTGGTTGCATTCTAGTGAGTCAAACTCGTTAACAAATCTCGTGACAGACTGTCAGGTAAAGCAAATTATTTATTCATTATTAAAATAAACTTGCCAGGCCATAGATTGGTGTCAGCACTACAATCTCTTAATATAACTGAGGTCTGCTTGGGCAACCAAATTGTAGATCATGATGTTTCTTGGCGACAAACTAAATGACTCAGGCAGACTGTTCATTGCAGGATCAATTGACACATGCTTCTAGAAGACAATCTACTTTTAAAAGATTAATTATATATGTATGTGTGCGTGTGTGTGCACATGCATGTGTGCTGGTGCCTGTGGAGGCTAGAAGAGGGTGGTAGATTCCCTGGATCTAAAGTTACAAGTGTCTGTAAGCTGCCCAACATGGGTGTTGGGAACCAAACTCTTCTGTATGAGCAACAATGGCTCTTAACTGCTGAACCATGTCTTCTTGAGTAAATTAAACTAAACTCTTGGAAGGCAATAATTTATAATGAGGGAATTTTACACTGAATAAGCATGATAATATTTTTTGTCCCTGTGTCTATCTGTCTGTCTCTCTCTGCTCTAATTATGTAGCTGACGCTGGCATTGAACGTCAAAATTCTCCTGTCTCCATCTCCTAAGTGTTGCAATTACAGTATGTGATGAGTTCTTGACAGGAGTCTCCCATTCACAATGCATCTGGTGGAAGCTCCCCTATCACTGAGTGATGACTTAGCAGCTCTCTTATGGTCTACCTTCTCTTTGGGAAGCTGTTGGGGGTTGCTCTGAAGCTTTATTTTGATGCTAATTATTGGCCAATGAAAAATGCTAGATTCTTTCAAAACTTAACTTTTCTGGCATTGGTATAGCAATCTATCACCCCTGGCATACCCTTTCAAGCACCTGTGTTGGGGATTGTTCTGATGCTTTATTTTGATGCAATTACTGGCCCTCAAGACCTGGTTACACCTATCCTTGTTGTGTAAACCTGCCTAACACATTTTAAATGGTTGGTTGATTAAAGGCCTATACCTGGGCAGGACAGAATGAAGTAGGCATAGCTAAGGTTCCTGGGCTCTGGAATTCAAGAGAATCATGGGAAAGAGAAAGCTGAGAAGAGAGGAGGAAGGACACTATGATGCGTTAGTGTACCACTTGGGCTGCAGAAAGGACTCCAATAATGGCATAGAAAGGCCCAGATGAAGAATAAAAGCAAATATTTATAAGATTATGGATGGAAAATAGAATGGGTAAGGCAGATGGCATTGGATGGGGGATGGGAGGTGGATGGTAAAGTTATTGAGACAGTGTAGGTGAAATATCTGCCCGGCCCAACATTAAATAAGGCAATTATAAAATCTAACAGGTCTCTGTCTTATAATTTGTGATAGCAGATTAGATAATACCGCCATGATAATCTTAGGACTAATAATAAACATTATATAGTCCAACACTCATAATTAGTTTCTACAACAGGAAGTCTACACAGTCCAAGGTATTGATGCCATGTCAGGCATTTACAAGTCAGGCTTGCTTCCTTTCTTTCCCAAAGCCTGCAGGAGATGGGACACCATGACCCATAAAGCCGTTTTGCTTCCTGCTCTTCTATTTTTCCATTTCTGTTCAATGATTGTATTTTCTGGCCTCTTAGAGTATGGTGCCCAACAAATGATGAGGTTTCTAAGTTCAAAGTGAAGGTTACTCTGCTTCTACTTCCCAAGGATGGAGTCTTACATCATAGATTAGCTCCAGAAACCATCAACAATCCATTTGTCCAAGCTCTAGACCTGCTGTAGTCTGGCTGATTGGTTCAAGGTGGGGGGCTAACTTTAACTTTCATTCTTTGAAATTTGTGTTCAGGTGGCCCAACTTCAGTGTAGAAAATTTACTGCAACTAATAAACATGGGAATTCACTTTTTGTGTGTTGGTTTATTTCCTCAGATTAAATTCCTGTAACAGTAACTATTGTTTTACATGAGAGCTGCCATATGGTGAGATTGTGAGTTCTGGAGTTTGCTTTCCTTTCTTTCTTTCTTTCTTTTTTCTTTCTTTCTTTCTTTCTTTCTTTCTTTCTTTCTTTCTTTCTTTCTTTCTTTCTTTCTTTCTTTCTTTTTTGGATAGGGTCTTCTGTAATCCAGACTGGCTCAAATTTATTTAGTAGTCAAGGCTGTACTTGAGTCCTGATCTTTCTGCTTCCCTCTTGGATCCTCTGATTAGAAGGCATGGGCAACACAGCTTTGGAGTTTATTGTTTCTATGCTTCAGAGTTGAGACTATGTTTTAAACACCCTGCTATATATGCATCGAAAGTCTTAAAAATGTTCACAGTACCAACAAAATGTGTGTTCAGCACTTTACCCCTGAAGCTAATCCCAGAGCGTTCTCTCTATTGCTTAATTTCTCAGCAATCTTATGAATTATATATTACCACTATCTCCATTTTGAAGATAAAGATACTAAGTCAAAGAAAGCCTAAACGATTCAGGGCTCAGTCGGTGGTGCGCCTGCTGTACAAACATGGGGACCATGTTAGGACATGAAAATTCATGGGAAAGCTGGGCACCTGCCACGGCCTGTTACCTCAAGGTTGCGGAGTAGGAGACAAAACTATCTCTGGAGTGCTGTGGCCCACTAGTCTTGTTGAATCAGTAAGCCGATTCAGTGTCAGTCACTACCTCAGATATGAGATGGGGTGATGGAGGAAGGTGCTCAACATTGGCTTCTAGTCTCTACACACACTGGCATGTATGTGTGTGCACATCCTCACACAAATGCACATGCGAAACATATATGTGTATATGCCATACATAAAAAAACAACGAAACAAACCACCACCACCAAAACCCAATTTATCTGGTCACGTCACTAAAAAGCTATAAGTCATGTTGGGTGTTGGTAACACATGCCTTTAATCCCAGCTCTCGAGAGGCAGAGGCAGGTGGATCTCTTTGAGACCAACCTGGTCCACAGAGCAAGTTCCACAATAGTCAAGGCCACACAGAGAAACCTTGTCTCAAAAGGGAAAGAAAAGGGGAGTGATCCAGACTTTCTGACTCTGGCAGCCACTGTGGCTGACAGTGCTCAGAAATACAGCAATTTCACTTCTGTGAAATGAGTCTGAGAAAAGATAGATAAACGTACAAAATACGTGGTTTCTAATAATTTGGAAAACATGGGTATAAATAATATTCTTGGTGCCGAGAAGTCAACTAAGGCATGCCATAGTCACAGGCTGGGACCAGGTGCTTTTAACCACATTACTCGTTTTTCAGTTGTTTTTGAGACGGGGTCTTTCTGTGTGCCCTGCTCTGACCTCACACATACCCTCATCCTCCAATGATCTGTTGGTCAAATTAAAAGAAAAATGCGCACGCATCTTCCATTTAAAGAAAAACAACCTAAACATTTATACAATGGGTTGTTACCCAACTGTTAAAGAATGAAATCATGAAGTTTACAGGTAAATCGATAGAAAAATCATCCTGAATAAGGTAATGTGGGTTCAGAAAGAGAAATAGGGTGTGTATTCACTTATGCGCAGAAGTTAGCTGCCGAGTCATTGAGAAGAATGAACCACACAGAACCACAGAGGTTAGGAAGGGAGTAAGGGACTAGGTGGGAGTGATGGATGTCCCTAAGATGGGGACACAGAGGTGGATGGATGACGTGGGGTCTGGAATGGGAGGGTCAAATGGAGAGGAGGAGGGCAGAGAATGTTGAAGGAGGAAATATGGGAAGAGACGGATAAATCTAAGTCTTATTTGGCAGAATACAGTAGAAGTTTTCTAAAATGTGTATGTATGTAGGTAGGTAGGTGATATAAATGAAATCTTCAAGTAATGATGGAGACATTATTTGGACATCTCTTGTCAGCAAATAAACCACCTGGTACTGGGAATAGATTACATCTAATCAAGTTGTTGACCAAAGGGGTCCCATGGGAACTCCAAACAATTTAAGCTTTTGCCAAGACTGTTGATTTCCCCCCCCACAAACTGATGGTAAGACCCTACCGCTGAAGGCAACGTCTACATGACTCATTGAAGACAGAGTAGTTGAGCTAGTGCCTGCCTACTAGCTGTGTTCATGGTACTGGAATATATTGTGCATACCATCAAAGGAGAAAAGTAAACATCAACCTAGCTCTAAACCCTTTATCTACAGTGATGGCCTGCCAACAAGATGTGCTAGTTCAATAATGGCACAAAGCTTGTGCCAACAAACATCTGATTTGATTAAGGCCCACTCGATGAGATGGAACCCATTCTGACACTACTTGTGTGGCTAAGCATCTAAGAGTAGGCAGGGACCTAGAAGAAAACCAAATATTGCTACCAAGTTCTGCTAAAGGAATGTAGCAATAAAATGACTCCTAATGACATTCTGCTAGACTCATTGATTAGTTTCTTTCTTAGCCATCATCAGAGAAGCTTTCTTCTGCAGTAGATGGGGAAAGATACAAAGCCGACAGCTGTATAAAGTGCAGGGGAGGAGAGGGAAAGAAGAAATGAGGGAGGGAGGGAGGGAGAGAGAGAGAGAGAGAGAGAGAATAGTTTCAGATAAGAGGAAAATATACTGGAAAAGTTTGGGAAGGGGAAACTCTAATCAGAACACACTATATGAAAAAATATTTTAAAAAATGAAATGGAAATAAAAGCAACTTAAATCGTATGTATGTATGTACATATACTCATTCATGTGGCTGCAGTATTTAAATGTTACTGGGGTTGTAGTTCAGTGGTAGAGTTCTTGTCTAGCATTCATGAAGCTCTAGATTTGATCCTTAGCAGAACATTAAAACACAAAAGGTTAAGACTACTTCGTGTTGGAGGACTTTGTTTTCATCTATCTATATTTTCTAAATATCAATTTATTAGCAATGAACATAATTTATTTTAAAAATTCCTTGAGAAACAGAAGTTAAGGTGAAGAACTTTTTTTCAAGGAAAAGTATAGAATTAGAATTTGGTTTGAAGAGAAATAAAGTGCAATTGATGAAACCCTATCAGAGTAAACAGCTGAGTGCCCCAGGATACTGTTGAGCAGTTAAGTGCCTGAAAATGTCACCCTCCAGAGGGCGACATCTCCCGCGTCTATCAAACTATCTTCTTGTCACAATGTAGGACCTAGAAAGACTATGGGAAGAGATGCAATTGAGGGATTTCATTTGTTTCACAGGGAATAACACTTTTCATCTAAAATGTTCTGGTTTCTTCTAAAGAATGCTCATCTTCAAAAGGAAAGATACAGAATTTGAAAAAGAAGAGGAATGGAAGAACAAAAGAAGGCCAAGAGAAGACATGCAGAAGCAGGACACAGAGGAAGCTTGGGGTGTGATGATCACCGATTCCTGCTGCAGGGTGCTCTGTGCCCAGAGATGCTGCGGCCAGGCTGTATCTGCTGGAAGCATGGGTGTCTTCTGTTCTTTGACAAACACCCTGACTAAATGTAACTGGGAGAGGAAGAGGAGCCTTTCAGCTTGGTGTCAGGATGCTGTCCAGTGTTGAGGGCAGGCAAGGCAGAAACTCGAAGACAAGCATGCTTGGTATTCCAAACATCATTAGCACCAGCCAGGGAATTCACTCGACAGGCACAGAGATCTGGTGGGAACCAGAGAGGAGGGGGCTTGCTGGCTGCCAGGCAGGCTGATGCTCAGCTTTTTTACACAGATCTGAGCCAATTGCTTAGGAATGGTACCACCCACAGTAGGCTGTTAATGATAAAGATAATTCCCAAGGGACATGCCCACAAGCCACTCTGATCTTTCTGATCTAGACAATTTCTCAAATGAAATTGTCTCACTAGGTAATTGTAATTGGCCAAACTGACAGCTGAAGCTGACCAGGACAGTTGGGGACTGAACGATGTACTTGCTGTTAAGATAGGACTTCTCAAAGCTAGAGACAGCTGGTGCTTATCACACCTGTCACCTGCCATTTGTAGAACTCTGTAAGGTAGGTACACTTGAAAGGAGGTTAAGGTAGAGAATTATGTGGCGCTTATTAAGCATTCACAAAAATATTTTCATTTGATATTGATATCAAACCTTGATAATATTCAAACCAAACTTTCACTCTTAGAATAACCCAGACCTAGGATCTTCTTAAGATAAAGGTAACATATAGAGACAAGGAAGTAGTCACTAGAATATTAGAGAAATAATTCTTTATCCATCACTCTGTATCATAACACTTGAGAGGAGAAGACTAGATTTGCTATTTTTCCCAGGCTCTTGCTCAAGAGGAGAGAGGACTCTAAGGTGAAGTGAAGAATAGATAGCAATTTATGTTTTACTGTCTGTGAAGTCAACTGCACAGGGTTGAACTCTGTTGTTGCCAGGACTGCCAATGATCCCTCATTGGTCCAGCGGAACCAGGAGGTGAAGAGTTGAGGTAGAGGCTTTTGGAGGCTTATTGTTGCTGTTAGTGGTCCTATTTCCTGGAAGGCTGAGCTAATGATGAAATAGAATGCCTTTTCCTTTTATGTCCCTTTGTGTCTGATGTTTTTCAGTTGTTAACTCAAGGTTGAAAGAGAGCAAAATAAGAACCTGGAAATAAAAGCAAGTAAAACTCTCTATGGTCTGTGTTGAATAGGGTAGAAAAGATTTGGACTTTTCAACACCAGTTAGTATGGATGTATTGGGAGGGGCCTCTGCCACCAAACATGCTCAAGATAACACTGTTACCACAAGACCAGATGATGATTTTAAAGAGGACTTCCTGTTTTCTTTTTTCCTCTTATTTTAGAGGACTGGATGCAAGCAGTCCTTAAAGGAATTCATTCCACACCTTCTTTCTAGTCTAATGTCACCTAATCCTGTCTTCTTTTGTCCACAAGAACCTCCTTTAGTTTTGCACATAAACAATTAAAAATATCCCAGTGAGTGAAATACCACCTAGAAAAATTTCCCCCATCCTGCTTCCATTTGGCCTCATCCTTATGACTAAATTCATCTGATAGTTTTCTGTCTTGTTCTCCTTTCCCCATTGTCATATCCCCATCTTCTCTTTGGCCCTTTGGTCCGTGCCCTTGGCAGAATTCTTTTATTGTGGGCTGTTTTGTTCCTCAGTTTCTGCCTCAGAGGTCTCTACCTCTACCTGTCCTTAGAATCTTCTCAGGCTCTGCTCTTCTCTATCCTCTCTGGCATACCTAAGCGGCATTTTTCTTTTCCATTTCTGGTATTAGGCTAAGACCTAAAATATAACCCTCTATTAGGGACCTTTAATAGAGGCAGTATCCAACATTTCTAAGCTTTTATTTTTTTTCATTAAAAAATGGGCATATGAGGCCAGGATCTGCATTTCCAGCTCCTTCCAGTTTATCTCTAGCTGCAAGCCCAATGTGACCCGAAGCAAAAGCCTTAGCAAGCACATCTCTCAACCTCTCCTGTCTCAACAGTGCAGTGAGCATCTTTCTAGTATAGACAGAGCTGGGAGCCTGGCAATAATCTCCCTGTTCCCCTCAGTCTCTATATCTAGTAGATCTGCAAATCTACCACATATCTATCAGAAATAGTGCTGAAGAATCTGCCAACGCAGCCAGGCAGTGGTGGCACACTCAGGAGGCAGAGGGACGCAGAGGCAGGCACATCTCTGTGAGTTCTAGACCAACATGGCCCATAGAACAAGTTTCAGGACAGCCAAGAGGTACCCTGTTTCAAGAAGTGCCCCCCTCAGAAAAGAAGAATCTGCCAAGGTTTCATTGCCCTCTCGGGCTGCCTCACTCATCCAACAATACTGTTGTAGCCTCTGCTCACTTTCCTCTCTTTCTCTCCTTCTCTAGGTATGTGGCCTTCAAGACCCTCTGAAATCACCAGTCTGATTACACCTTACTTGTTCTAGAAGACACCAGTGACTCCTCTCTGGCTACAAGGGCAAGGTTCAACCATTAAGAAGACACATCTGAGTCTATCTATACCTTGTTCCATAGTGATTCCTCTCACACAGGCACCTCCTATCTTTAACAGTGTGCCTTCAGCCATCCCTACGCTGTGGCTTATGTTTTGTCATCTGTTTTCAGTTGTTTCTTCCTTCTCCCCAACATAGCAATATCCCCTTGGGTTGTAAAACATACCCCCAGAACTTCTTTTTCACAAGGCCTTCTTTGATCTTTCTCAGGAGGGATAAATCTTCCACCTCCTCTCATCTCCTCTCAGGACATGGTATCCCTTGTGTTTGAAGTCTTATCTTCTGGCATTCTAGGCAGTTGAGAGCTATCTGATGATTGAGCAAGCTCAGCCATAAAACCATCTCAATGGCTTATCACACCACTTTGACCTGAGCTCAGGAAATACGTATGGCCCACCAGAAGAGTGCCACCGGGACCAGAATCATGGCAGAACTAGCCTGTGTGTGTGTGTGAAAGCAATATTTGTTCAGGAACCCAAAAGTTTGGTCGCTGTAACCACTCCTAAACCAAGGACATTTGCCTAGCGTGTTCCAGGTGAGCAAATCCGCTTGGAGGCAGCAGAGTCACTCCACACTTCTACCCATGGTCTGGCCAGATTTCTCTCTGCTTTCTTCTGTAGCCCAAACTACAGATACACCCAGCTTCTCTCTGTCTGAGGTTCAAACTAGAGCTCCCACTTCTTCACCAGTGTAGGCAGATGAAATGTTGAGATGATTAAAACAAATAAAAAAACATATGAAGAAAGTGAACGAAGAATTGTTTGCTACCGGGCAGGTTTAGTTAAGAGACGTCCCATGACAGCAACACTACGCACAAAGGACAATACCTTTTCCTGACATTCTCCAGCAGTGGGAGAGGGGTCCGAAGAAGAGCCACGCCTGCGTGCCCGTGGGCTCTATGCTAGTTTAGGACAAGATGTATTTCCCCCTGAGCATAAGAGGAGTCCTGACTTCTCTGTACGTGTAGCGTATTCTCTCCATCACAGGCCTGCTGCAAGAGGACATGCCACAGGTCTGACAGCATGGCTTATGCTTAGTAACGCCTCTTTAGCTTCTGAAAGAGGCTCAACTGAGGTTTTTCTCGCTTTCTGTCTTTAAAAGCATGTATTACTAATCAATTCAACTTTTAGGTTCTCTGAAGAAAATTCTTCCCTAGGAAAGGTAAGAGACTGAAGAATGTGTGGCTAAATTTAGTTTCGTTTTGGTTTCTGGGGATGCAACGGCAGCCACAGCAACAGATGAAGGCATCATGGCTTCAGAAATGAGTTCCTCACGGAGATTTGAGGAGCCCTCCATGAATCTTGGTGTATAATTATGGTGTGATTTCTGGGGGTGGGGGGCACTGTACAGCATGGCCAGGTTTCCACTCCTCAGGTGAGCCGTCTGTTAAACTCTGCTCCCTTTGATGCATGCCCCTCCCCCTCACCCCACGGTTTATTTGCTGATGACTATTTAATTATACCTGCCAGGCTTGAGAAACCTCCGTGATTAAGAATTATAATACTTTGTTCTATTAATCTTCCTGGATTCTTTTTTCATTTAAGGAAATCAAAATGTTTCTTGTTAATTCTTGGTGTACCTGCAGGAGCTTGGTAGTTAGTGTTAGAGGAAAATAGAGTTATAACGATGGCAATTGACCGCCTCGGTGAGCAGCAATTAAGACGCGTGTTGGGAGGTTTGGGTGGCTTGCTATGCTCACTTAGGGTTGACTTAGACCATAAACTCTGTTGGCTCTTACAATGTGGGCTCACATTATTGTTCCTTGAGTTTGTCCGCATGTATTAAGGGAACATTATACCACCCCTAACATTTCCCCCAACTAACGTGTAAGGAGGTGTCTGATTTTTCTTTGAGATTTATTTAATGCTTTTTAACTATCTGTATGTGTTTGTGTCTTCACTTGGGTGTGTATCTGTGAATGCTGTGGTCAAGAGGCCAGAGGTATCAGAGCCCCTGGAACTGGAGGGACAAGTATGTGTGAACTTCCACTTGGGTGGTGGGAACTGAATTCCGGTCCTCTAAAAGAGGACTGATCTTAACTGCTGAGCCATCTCTCCAACACGGGCATATTTCTAATTGAGCTTTGAGACTATCACCCTTTCCACCAAACTATAGGACTCACTAAGATTTTTTTGAGGGAGTGGGTGGCCCAGGCCATTGCGATTTGAACTCTTCTATTGTTGACTTTTCCTAAGGAAGTCTTCACTGTAACCAAGGCTGTGCGCTCTGTTGGCAGGGAAAGAAACTGAGGAGAAACAAGCACAACCTCGATGGTCTAGAGTCTAATTGATGCTGTCAGCAGCTTCTATGTAATTAGCAGTGGATTTCTCTTCTTTAATAAGTAACAGTGATAAGGTTTTTATTGAACTGATGATCTTTTACGGAGTTGGAAGATGGGAAAGCAGCACAAGGTGTGTTTGGGGGGAGGATTATACAAATGCATGCCTTCCCAGGATGGGTCAGATGAGACATACATCTGCTGCTGAGATAGGTATTGGGTGATGAGGACTAGATTAAAAACAGCAAAATCAAACTGGTGGCCACAGGCACAGTCTGCTTGTAGTATTTGTTCTGTGGCACACAGAAGTGATTTGGTCTATAGAAAAAGGGCGGCACCAATCTGATTAGAGGTAGTCTGGGGGGGGGTTGTATTTGGAGGGGACTATGCTCCATTGTCAGTGCCCTAGAGGATCCTCAGAGCTGTTCAGCTAAACTTAGGTCGTATCTTTTTAATTACCCCTTCACCATCACGACCCCATCACTGCTTCTGAGTGATGACTTTGTTCATCTTTCACTTAACGGTTAATGAACGGCCTCCTTAATCTAGTTCCGTCATTCAACTTTGTCCCAAGGAGGTTCTTTATAGACAATTTCAATTTTAATCAGAAGTGAATGGACTGTTGCCCTTAAAGTGGACCAACCGTGGGCTTACTAGGAATTTTATCAACTTTGAGCTTTTATCCAATTTAACTCTCTGCCAATGTTTCCAGTAACACTTTTCAGCCTAAAGAAAGCAGAGCTCACAGTGTGGCCATCTCCTAGAACTCCTGAAAGAAGAGTTGGGGGAGCCAAGTGAGCAGATAGGAGAAGCAGAAGAGACACAGACTACAATACTGGTCTTGGCCTATGTGGCAGGAGGGTGCTAGAAACATCTTCCAAAAGGATCTGGGACTAGTCCTCAATGTGACTCCGTGCGGAGATTCCTCTTGGCTAGCCAAGGTAATATTGAACAAACACAGTCTTCCCCCAATATTACTGTCTAAAAGCTCGGCGACAGCCTGGGCTGAACAGGATTGGCATGGAGAAGGCCCAGTCAGGGCTCAGCTCTGGAACAGGCCTAGCAACATCTCTAGTGATACCGACAGCCAACTTTGATGGCTGGGCAGCAAGCAAAGCCTTCTGTTGTTCAGCTTGTGCCGACCACAGCACGGGCTTTGCTTTTATAGCTTCCAGATTGCTTCTCTGGCCTTTGAAGAGGAACAGTTCGGATGCTGGCAGCCCGCTCTGTGTTTACAGCCTGTTCTCTGCTCTGTCCAGGAGCTCTCCTCTTCGTCTTCTTCAGTTAGATTTCCAGGCCAGTTCTCTTTTCAGATCTCCACACTCCCCCAAGCTCCTAGTCTGTTTAATTCCTTTCCCTTCAATGACTTTGTTGAGAATGAATTTCATAGTAAATGTCACATACTTAAAACACAGACTGTCGTAAGGTTTGACGTATGCATGCACTCAGTCAAGATAATGAACCCATTTCTCACACACGAAGTTTCACAACACTTGAGGTTAAAGATCTAGTAAAGTTCTCCTTTTCTTTGCTAAGCTCCTCATTCTAGGGCTTTATGTAAATGAAAGCTTTTGCCTTCCATTTTGTCTTCTGATTTATTTCACCCAGCACAAAATACTTGGAGATTCATCCACACTGCTGTGTGTATCTAAGGTTCATTCTTTTTTTTTTTTCTTTTTTATTGCTGAGGAGTAATCCATTTCTATGGGTATACGACAGTTTATTATACTTATTTATTGAGCAATCATTTCTTTTATTCTAGAAACCCATAGTTTTAAAAGCTAGAAGAGCTTTGCAGATCACTTATCTGAGAACACCATTGTATAGATTAGTTAACTGAAACCAGAACACTCTCTAAGGCTGTGCTTGGTGAAGGTGATTTATTGAATTCCAGTAAGATGACCAGCCCTGATGATGGACACTTGTTAAAACAGCCTCTAACCCAGGTAGACTGTGTCCTATGTGGAAGAGATCAACCAAGTAATTTCTTTTTTAGATAATTTGTGTTATGTAAGACTGCCCGGCCTGCTCAAAGCTTAGATAATGCCCTCTCCCCTAACTAGTTGATATTATTTGGTCAAAGTCATAGAAGGTTAGGTGCCAAGGTGGGTATAAATACCGTTTTTGAATTTTAAAATCAGGCTTCCTCTCTGAACCTTGTGTTGAGACCTGTCACATTAGACACACGAAGCCTGGCACCATTTGTAACGTGGGTCACTTTGCCTTCTCAGGAAAAGACTCGTCCCGGCTCTGAGATTCTGTGCTACATCAATAGCAAGCTCCTCCCTCTCTTTGCTTCTTTTTGTTGTTGTTACCATTGGGTGTGAAAAGCAACAACACAAGACTGTCCCTTGTGATTAGAATTATTTCACCTTTAACAAATACTCACCCCCACCCCTGAGAAGCTTCTTGACTTCTTTGTATTTTAATATAACCTAGCCTAAGAGTGTGTCACTGCTGGTTTCACTTTCCTAATTTTATGATCACTGCTTTGTCTCAGTGACCTCAAACTTTAGATATACCTGGAGCTGGATGCACAGAGACAAGGACACAGCAGAATGCAGGGAGACAAGGGCACTGACCAGAGCTGACAGTGACCACAGATGGGTTCTGGTAATCTTTCCCAAGTTCTGTCTCTTTCTCTCTCTGTGTTTGTGTGTCTTGCTTGCTGGCATTTGGGGAAGAAGCCATGAAGCCTAACTTGGTATGCTTCCTGGAAGTCTAACTGGGCACATTTCCTCGGCAGTTATAATTTCAGTGACCTTGCGGGGGTGGGGGGAGGTTATCTTCCTCCAAAACTGAACTCAACCAGGCTGAACCCCAGCTGACATCTGCTGGCTGATAATGCTACTTCCACAGTGCAGAACTAGCTATGAATGGGAACCAAGGCTGTGAGAGACCAAGAACCAAGAGAGCTGAGAGGGGAACATGGCACTTTGTCAGAAAGAAGCAAACAAAAAATTTAATTCCCTTTGATAATTTAGGCATTTTCTTTGCAATACTTCCCATATCTCAGTTGGGCAATTTAAATGTGTTTGCTACCTTTGAAGACCTAGAATGAAAGCAAGCTTTTGTCTCAGTGGATGAGATGAAATCAGACTTGGGAATCCTTGGGTGAAGCTACAGGAGGCTGCAGTACACACTCAGGCCTCCTGGGCTCCTGGAAACAGAGAGCCTAGCTATTATTATATCTTCATTGTGAACTGTCAAGTCTTAGGCATCCTCTGCCATTCCTGTTTACATTTTAGCATTAATTGTGGCGTGGAGGGCTTTGTCTTTGAGTCACAGGCTTGGTAATGAGACAGAAGATTAGTAATTAGACAGAACTTCTAATCTATGCACACTTAGTGCTTGTGGGCCCTTAGGCAAGTCATTTAACCAAGTCCATTCCCTCATCCGTAACATGGTTATAGTAATAATAATGTGCACACTCGTGAGTGGCTGTACAGATTAGAGATAAAGTACCTGGTCTATAGATGATAAAGGAATGTCAGACTTGCAAGTGTCAGGGGCACAGGGAACAGAAATGTTCTGAGCTCTCCGTACAACTGACCGGGGGCCAACAGAACACATACCGGTAGTCAGTTGGGGGTGGTTCCATGTTTTGTGCCGTTGTACCTCACGTCTGCCAAACGTGGCTGTCATGATCACGGAGCTTATGTTTTTGGAACATTTATGAGAATCATAAAGCTAACCGGGTTGGGTGTTGACTGAAGAAAGCATGCTGGTAGATTTGCAAGGCTAGCTATTTAAATGTTGTTGGATTTGAGACACAATTATAGAATGTGTACATGCACAGTGACAAGTGATTTCCACAAGTGTGACAAGGCAATTAATCTCATTGCTTTATGGTCACACTTTTATGACAATGCAATTTTACTTTGCCAAACTGTATATCTGTGTTTATGCACATATACAAGCTCCTTGACGGCTTATTTCTGTGCCCAACCAAAAACAAGTACAATAAAAACTGTCTCTTTACAATCCAGTTTGTTATGTCTTGCCTGTGTTATGACAGTAGCGCTCACTGTGATTTCTGTTCTCCGGTAATGAGACGCTGTGACAGACACCAGCAGAAGAGGCTTCGAGGGGAAGGCGCCTCAGATTTTCTCACGCCTCCCTCCGTATTTGATCTGCTGCAGTGTTTTTAGTCTTATTATTGTAGTGTTGGGTGGAGAAGTATCATATTGAGAAAGACGAGGGGAATCTGAAAATGAGAAAGCAGCTGTCAAGACAAATTCAGAAGAAGTGTCCTAATGCTTGGGGAATGTTTAGAGAGTTTGTTCTTGGCATTGTTGCCTATAATCAGTAATTAGCAACTCATTGATATGGCACTTGTTAAATTCCTCCATTATAGGTAAGGACTATTGAAACTGCATTAATCCAGTAGGAAAACATTGCCACATTCACTGTAGAATAGATTTCAGGCTCTGGGAGGAGGAGGTTTGCCCGAAGCCGACTGGTTCTTGGGAATCAATAATCTCATTAGACCCAGGAGACTGGATCTCGAGGCTTAGCAGAGTGGCACACTCTCTCTACCCATAGGCCCCCACCTTAGTGGAGAGATAGAGGTTTTTATTTTATTTCTTCAGAGCTTAAACTTGAAATAATTTAGAAGTCGTCTTCCAAATGCTGGGCTTCGAGCTGAAACTTCCGCTGCCCCTGAGCAGCTGCTCTGGCTGAGGTTGCCTGCCGATCAGTTACCGGAGGCTTAATCTGGCTAGTTTTATAAAAGAGAGGAGGGAGAAATGTTTAGATTCACCAGGATCCTCTGTTTTCTAGCCCACAGCTTCGATATCAGAAATACACAGCAAAATAGGAGCGATTTGCTTTCTTTCTTCAGTGCATAGAAAATCAGTATCTGCAGTTTCTCAAACTCAGGCTGAGTCAAACTGTGCTTCTGCCCCAGGAGCTTCCTGCCAGGTGTGCTAGGAACAGTAGTTAATGCAGACAGGTGGATTGCTGCCTGTTCCTGTTCCAAAGTGCTCAGCTCAGGCAGAAAATGGATGCAAAGCCTGAAAAGCCAGTGACTCAGCAACAGCAAAACTCAGCTCCGAAGGCTTCGTTCACCTCGGCCTACAACTTCTTCCTTAGTAACCAAAATATTTCTGGAATTGGTGGTATACTGAATTATGTCAGTAGCATAGGAGAGAGATAGGATGGAGTCAAAAATATTGACACAATTATTACAAGGACTTGAAAAATGGTATTCCTTTTGAAGGGCTAAGAGAACCAATCACGATAGCCTTGGTAGCTTAAAGTATTAGACCTTTTGTTCTTTCCTGATCCTGGTGGCTAAAATCTGAAATCAAGGTGTTTGCTCAGCCAGGCTCATTTCAGAGGACCCAGGTGAGACGTCCCACGCCTCTTCTAATACCCACTGACTATTTTTGTAGCTTGGTAGCTTCTATCTTGCTCCTTTCTTTTCTTTTTCTTTTCCTGTTGGTGATGTCGAATCTTTTTTCTGCCTTAAAAAAACATTGTTAATAAAGATATTTGTCGCCAGGTTTGTGTACTGTTCAGTCAGTCAATGGAAATCTCAGCTGAAGATCCTCAATTGTATTTACAAAAATCCTTTTTCCCCAAATAAGGTTGCTTGAACAGGTTAATTACAGGACTTGGAGATCGTTGTTTGGAGGTCACTGTTTAACTCACCGTAGTGATGTGATGCATGTGCTTGTTAGGGCAGACCCCAGCACTGTAGTTGACTTTGTGGTGGGTAGTATGTGGAGAGGGGACATCAGAAAAGATGCTCTCTTTCTTATTTAGTTTTGGATGCTGAGTTCAAGCTGCAGCTCAGAGGAAGCAGAACTGTGACCTTGCTCAGCCCTGAGAGTTCCAATAGGGGTGTCATCATTATTCGATTAGGAGCTGTGAAAACGAATAAAAGTCTACAGCTTTGTCTGAGCTGGGCTTTCTTATATCATCTTTATAAAAAATTTTTACCTTAAAATGTTTTGGGATAAGCAGTATGATTTATGAACAAAATTAATTTTTCATTTGTGTCCTAGCAGCACTTAGTGTTTGAAGTATCACGATCAGAAATGTGCACTTCAGGCACGATTGCCAAGCACTTCAAATTTTCCTGTGAAGTCTGCACATGAGGATTTGTTAATTAGTATGAGAGATGTAAAAATAACTTTTCATTAATGAACGAGTGTCAAGTACCAGCAGCTTTGCATGAAAACAACTCTGAGAATCTGACAAGGTCAACCATGGAATTCCTTGGAGAAAACCCTTGGGCGAGAACTCCTGTGGTCCAGTGTGCCACAGTTCACAGAACACCTTTGCTGGTCAGAGTCGTACCTGTTTCTAACCTTTAAACACGGAGACCACTGCCTTGGAGCACACCAGTCACACAGAGGACTTTGTTGCTATGCTGTGGACAGGGTATGAGACTTTGCCAAATTTACTAAATGAGACTGACCAAAGTTATGTCTGCCTCCTGATACATGTGTGCAGATTTGCCAAATCTGGCCTAAGAACCAGGAAATTATAGGCAAGCTGAAGTAGGCTCACCTACCACTTATTTTTACCTAAAGTTTTGAGTGCCTGTGGGAAGAACATGTTGACTTCAGTTCATTTGCAGTAGAATCTGTTGGTTTTTAACTCAAATTTCTACAAGGACTGCCACTTCAGCACTAGGTGTCCAAGAAAAGAGACGGCTCTATGGGCTTCCATAAGGTTGGGGGCTGTGTGGTCTTTTCATCACCTAGCTGAAGTCAGCCATCTACCTGAAACCAGGCAGTATATGGAAGTAAATGGAGGGGTCAGCTCTCTTGAGAGACATCCTCGAAATTAAAACGCATGGGCTGCAGTGCTGTGTGCACAGTACTACAGTGCTGTGTGCACATCAGGCTAAGTGATAGACGGATCTATCTATGTGTGTTTGTCACACACACACATGTACCTTGATGAGGGGAGCCAGCTTTGTGGAACTTTATAATGATCAAAAACTGAGGACTAGGGGCTGATGAGAAGGCTCACTGGGCAAAGGCATTTGCTGCTAAGATGACCTGAGTTCAATCCCTGGACCCCACGTGGTGGAAGGATAAGATCTTCTACAAGTTGTCCCCTAACCACTATCTGTGCACTGAGGGACAAAGGTGCATGTATGTGTGCATGCACACACAAAATAAGTACAATAAAAACTGAGAACACAATTATAATTATTTGGTATTTGCTTATGCTAATGTAAATGATAACATTTACAAATCAATGGCATGCTTGATATTCCAAGTAACAGTCATTACCTGCATGGTGTGACACTGAGCAGAACTTTCTCCCTTGGGGTATGATAGGTCTTAGGTCCTGCCAAAGTTGAAAATACCTTGTCTCCCTTTTTGTCCTTAGAACTTTTAAAAGTCTAGAGACTGCTTCCATCTTGTTTTCCTGTCTTAAAATAAAGGGCTAATCATGGAGAGTCCTGAGAGTCTGAGGTTTTGGCTGGCAGAACATTCTGTACTGTAGCAGGGGCTCTGTCCAGACAGCTGAGCGGATCCAACCCCGTAGCCTGAAGGAGAATCTCTGCTATAGACTTATTCTCCCTGTCTTTGTTTGATCAAGGACTTACCAATAGAGATTCGAATGTTCTTTTCTAATATTTTGTTCTCAAATGAACACCGAATAGCAACTGATGGTTGTGATTTGTACCAAACTTTTAAATGGTAATTTTAACTCGTCATTAGCTCCAATGTACAGCCTTAGTTTTATGATGCAACAAAGAATAAATAAGAGGTCCACAGGTCTTGGTAATGTTTAGATTAAACAAGTGTCTATTGAACATTCGATATTCTGGTTTTAGACTTGTAGAGACTCTAACAGAAACTTGCCCTCGTGGCAGAAGTAGGAAGCACCAGCTGGGGCATCCACTGTGGTGTTGGGCATTTATAGTTAGAATGAAGAACAGGGACCAAGTCTTTCATCTATAGGAATGTCCGTGGGCATGGCTGCCAGGAAAGCTGCGTCCTTGTCAGCCTCTTTCTTCTTACCATTTCATACATACCTGCAATTTTGCCAATGGGTATAATCTTGAATGTCCATTTATGCATATTAGAAATGCTTTCATCAACCCATTGATAATAGTAACTGGATTTGTTGGATGCTTCTTCAGGCATGGCTAATTTTGCAGACACAGGGTTCAAGGATCTCAAAGGCTCAGATTTGGAAAAAAAAAATGTTAGCCATTTCTACTAAAAATGTAGATAAATCTGCTACGATAGTAAACCCTTGATCCAAGAAGCCATTAGAGCACTCGAAATGGGTGGAGATGTGACATTTACAGGCTTCCAGGACAGTCTCTGTGGCAGCTTCCTGTGCTTACCCTACTGTTTGCATGGCAGAATTCCACCCAGAGCATTATTCGGCTTTCTGTCACTGTGACAAAATATGTGAGACACAACAAGAAGGAGGACAAGTTTCTTTGGGCACATGGTTTCAGCTCAGGGTTGGCTTGGCCCACTTCTCAGCTTGAGATGACGCAAAATATGAGGGCATGAAAGCCTGTGACCTTCGAGGCCCTGGGCCTTATGGTTGTCAGGAAATAGAAAGACAGGAAGTGGTTGGGGCTCCAGTATGCTTCAGAGGCACAACCCCAATGACCTATTTACTTCAACCAGACCCTGCTCCCTAACGTTCCTGTCATTTCCTGCTAGCTCCACCACCTAGAGATCAAGCTGTCACCCATAAACCTCTGGGAGGCAGTCCAGGTCCAAACCACAGCACCATCTGCGACTTACTTACATTGTACCATTATATCCGGTAGCAAGAATTGAGAGGGGGAAAACACCCTTCCCCCCAGCCAAATGTAAGGCTCTGACCTACCTCTGCTTGCTTAGGGTGTATGGCCGGATTGCTGCTCAGGCGTACCATGCTGAGTGTACTTGCCCACCCCTTGGCTTTGGCTACAGGACATGCTTCTGCCAGTGTGACATGTTCATGACACCGATGGGGCTCAGGCTGTGCTTGTTTAATGAGCTTGCATCTCTTGCTAAGACCACAATAGAAACATACTCTAAGTAGCCCTTAGACAGGTACTGAACAGACCAGAGCCAGCCTGCTGCTTAGCGTCACCCAGCTAAGCGGCTGTGTGGGTTTTGTTACTGCTGCTGTTGCTGTTGTTTTTGTTCCTGTTAGGTTCAGTGAATGGCTGGCTCGGAGTCTGCCAACGGTTCAATACTCCCAACACCTGATAACAATGAGTGCTCTTATCACATTAGGTTACTGGCACTTTGTAAATAGGATCTTTTAAATTCTTACAGCTAATCTGGGAGCAAAGTCCCAACATACCTACTGTGTAAATCAATCAGTCAGTGCTTTGAGATAAAAGCAATTTGGCCTAAACCACAGAACAGAGAGGGACAGAACACGAGTTAGTGTCACCCAGTTCATGGAACCCATCTTCTATCTTCCATTTTCCCAAAATGCTCACTCTAACTGCCTTGCTCAATTGAGCTGAACCTTACTAAAACAAAGCTCTAACCATGTACTCAGCAAGAGAGACAGAAACTGGAGCACAGTCCAGTACCTTCACCCATTCTAAACTTATTAAAAGAGTGCCATGCGTCAGTGCACTGTGAGATATCCCAGGGATGTCACGCTCGGCACAGACAGGCCTCATGCTCTTATTTTATTATGGGTATATTTGTTATGAACACACTTCACATCTTGTCTGCTGTCATCTAACCCTGTGTATGTAAACAACTCTAGACAAAGGAAGCGTCTCTAGAGATATACACATCTTTTAGTGTGTGACCAAAGCCTTTGAGTACATATCTTTTATACTGACAATTATTGAAGTATCAGTAACAACTACTTTCAGAAATGCATTCAGCTTGGGGCTGGAGAGATGGCTCAGCAGTTAAGAGCACTCATCATGCAATTCCTGAGGATCAGGAAGAGTTCTGTTCTAAGGACCCATGGTGACCCACAACTATCTGTACTTTATGGTACTCTTTATGGCACTCTAATGCCTTCTGGCCGCGTCAAGTATCTACATACATGTGGTATACATACACAAAACATAATTTTAAAAATCTTTAAAAAATTTAGTTGCTAAATAAATCTGTGCTGTTCTTTAACAGAGTGTGTTACTATGGTATAGGTCACAGAGTTTGGGAAAGAACAAAATTACTTCTACTTTTCTACAGGGGAAAAGCAATAGGATTTAATAATCCATATTAATAAATATTATTAAACTCAGACCATTTCTGAATTTTGGAATAAAAGTAATTAATCTACTGAAAGAATGGCAAACCAGAAAAGATTAAAAATTATAATTAAAGAATGGGAATGACATTTGTTATCAGAGGCATCTTGCAGACTATCTGAGGAGTACACTAAACAAAGTGAATTATTTCTCCCATAATAACAGTATTTGCTATAATACAATGGCAAGCTAGAAATATAATTGCAACCTGTCAAGGATTAAAAAAAAAACAAAAAACCCATGGTTATAATGTGGAAAATGCAGGAAAAATAGATATGATCTGTAGTTTTTAAAAGAACAGGGTAATGCTGTTATATAGTTCTAGTTCCAGATATCAGGATTTAATATAATAAGAAAAGACAGAGAAAATGAAAATTGGGGAGACTTTGAATAGGAACTTTAAGAAGGGGATTTGCAGGCAAATGGAAACAGGCTGATTTTGATTATATTTCAATGTGAGATAAAGTAAAGATGGGTAAATCCAAAGTAAAACATAATTATAAGTTTCCTCATAATCCCTGGCAAAATATTAAAGATTAGATCCTAGAATTGTGTTAGTAGCGCTACATGTTTTATCATTGATGGGGGACCCACTGTACATTAACCATGGTCAGAAGTCAGATAAAAATGTACTCATAAGTGGAAATAATCATAAAGGTGTTTAATAAGATATCTGGAATTTAGTTTTTCCTTTCTCTTTTGGAAATGGAAAAGTCATAAACTCATAATAAAAAAATAATCTTACAAACAGCAGAGTAGAAGTGAGGAGACAGACTGACAATGTCCTCCTGCCCAGAGGACAAGACATGAAGCACAACCCATTTTCACTACTAAAAGTGCTGTTCTACCTTGTTGGGCACAACCCCTTGATTTCTCTTCATAGCATCCACCATAAATGTCAACCAATTTCCACAAACACAGTTTGATGAGAACACAGACACTATCACAGAATCCGAGGGGTTAACTGATCATAGCTGTAGACTAGCAGTCCTGACTCACTCTAATATATATTTGCCCCTCCAGTGTGAACAGGGAAGCCAGCAGCCCCTCACGAAAACACTACAACACAGTTTTGCAGTACTGAGCCATCGGTGAGATTGACTGCTCATTTTAGGTGACTGAGTTTTGAGAATGATTGATTGGTTATGAGGGCTCTGAAGTTGACCAGGTAAGTATTCATAGAAGCTGCTCAAAGACAGGGACCTCTCTGTCTTGAGTCTGAGAAAGCTACAGTGTGGTAATAAGTCTAGTAATTCCTGTTTTTACTGTTTTTTTTTTTTCACATTCGTTTTTGTTGTCTGCTCTAACGCAGAAATACGTGGACACACACAGGAAGCAGGTGCTAGGTGAAGTGTATGTTTGTAGGCTACATATTGCAGAGACAGGCTGTGGGGGGTGGAAAGGGAGAGTTCTTTTTAGACATCACAAGGATTTTCTTTTCTTTATTCCAAATGAAATTAAAACAATAAAAAAACACACAGAAAGGATTGGTAGGAAAATTAAGTAAAACCTGCATTTCTCTAGTGCCATCTTTGAGGAAATTGTATTAGCCTTTTCTATCTAAGAGCACTTTTCTGGGGTATATAATTAAATAACAATATTATGCATTTCCACTTTATTAAGTAGAAATGTATATTATTGGATTTTGCTATTTCCTGAATTTATTATTACAAATATTGACATGAGATAGCTAGATTAGAGGCAGCTTCTGTATAGAAGATATAATATGGCTATGTGTTTATTATTATTTAAAAGAATATTCATTATATTTATAATTATAATAGATTGGAAGTAGTTTGGATATTAACATTTATAAAAAGAAAAATTGTACAAGTCTATAGTTCTGTCAATACAGATTTCACATATAATCATTGTGTATATTTCCTTTCAGAATTTTACTCTTTTAAAATTATATATATAGAATGTACAAATTTATATCCTAATTTTTTTCTTGATATTAATCAACATGAGTCTCTTTGGATAATGATTTCTAAGAACATCATTTTATTTGCTGTGCAATATTCCACCACATCAATAAATGGGTTCTGTCTTTAGGATTTCTCTATTTGCCTTTGATGTTCAATGCCTTTAGAACACAGTAGTAGACATTGCTTGTCTTCCAATCTCCTTTGATTTTCCTTGTCAGAATTAGGATGAGGTGCATCCCTCAGCTTCCTCTACAAGTTTCTATGTGTTCAGGAGTGATCTTTTCCCGAAGAAATGTGTGAGGCAGTGATGAAGTAGCAGGAGATGTTTCCAGCACTGGCTCATAACCATCTTTCACAAAACCTTCAAATCTCTCCCCTTTTCTGCTGTTCAGGCTGGGCCCAGGAAAGGCGTGTGGAAGACAATGGGCGTGATTCGGATAATGCTGAAGGGCTCTGAGCAGAGTCTCCTGACTGCTCCAGTTGTTTGTGAACGAGAAGCAATGCTCTAGTCTGTTGAGCTACTGAGATTTGAGGGGTTTTCTTTCATCACCGACACAATCTTCACTACTGGAGACAGTGGCATTTGAAAGGAGGTACTAACTGCTCAGAAGGTATGGCATGTGTTATGCAGGCTGCCTCAGGGTAGTGAGGAAACAGTAGCTGGATGGGAAGACAGAGACCCAGGTGATGCAGCAGCAGGAAAATGTTAGATGCCATCACTTGCCTAAAGGCAGGCCAGGCACGCACAGAGCCCTGGGCTCTGGGCAAAGATCAGAAAAATAAAATTTTATGATGTGTGTAGGTTGTTGTCAGGAAAGCATTAGAAGAAAAGAACAAATCATTAACTAGGTGAGTGGGTTTTTTTTTTTTGAGCATAACTATGAAGAAATACAGAGAAGTATCTAAGCATTTGAAACGTTGTGTCTGTTTTTGGAAGGTAGCAAACAGAAGCAGAGCTGGAAGTGCCCTTCAGTGCTGGCTCAGTGCTGAAATCTGCTTCAGAACCTTGTACAATGATGGTGACCTCATCAGATGCCTGCGGGAGAGGCTCAAAGACATGAAAACGAGGCAGAAGCGCAGGGTTAATAATTGTGTTAATGGTGGAAGTCTGGGTGGGGCTTCTGGTACACAGCTGTGAGTCGCTATGACTTCGTCAGAAACTAATCACAGAAGGACTGGAAACTTTAGACCACCAGAGACAGAAGCTTCTTCCTGAAGGCCGAATCTGGGCTGGGGAGAGCTAGCATGGCCTCTGGATCCCTGCTCACTAAGTCTAGCTCCTCGGCCACATTCGCTGGGTTCAAAGTCTCTTCTTAGCTGAATAAGAGCGTTTCTCTTTTCTTTTCACTTCTTTTGAAAGTTAACAGACTGCTGGGTGTCCTGGCATAGGCCTGTAGTCCTAGCACTCAGGAGGCTGAGGCAGGAGAAGGGAGAGTTCCAGGCGAGCCTGGGTTACACAGAGAGATCCTGGGGCCAACCCAAACAAACCAAACCAAACGCCAAACCCCACCACTCCAGTGTTTGGCCATAAAAAGGAACATAGCACTGAATGTGAATGACTTTGAAAGAAGCAGATATGGAGGACACCCAGTTTGAAAGCCGTGTTGTATGAAACCCAGCACAGCCACAGCCCTGAGGGCAGAAAGCCGATTGGTGGGTGCCTGGCCCTGAGCTGGGTGAGGGATGATTACACGTGGGTGCCAGCCCTTTAAAGGAATGAGGGACATGTTCCAGAGCTGCAAACTGACTTCAAAGTCATTGAAACAAATGCCTATCAGGATAGGATTAGCACATTGCATTATTTCCAAACACCGAACTGGCCTGTAAGAGTCGCCTTTCCATGGAAATTTAGAGAAAAATGTTTTGAAGCCAGGCATGGTGGGACAAGCCTTTAATCCTCTCACTTGGGGAGGCAGAAGCAGGTTTTCTGAGTTTGAGGCCAACAGACCTACACAGTGATAGTTTCAGGACAGCCAAGGCTACACAGTGACAGCCTGTCTCAAAACAAAAACAAAAACGAACAACCAAAACCTAAACACACACACATACACACACACAAATTCCTAAATATGTAAACATAACCTGCTCAGTCTGTATAATGTTACTTGTACACATACGATTTCAGGGCTGCCCCCTTGGCTTTGGATAACCATTATGGGCGTCCTCCCCAGGAAAGACTATTTCTCTTCTCTCAGTATTCCTTAGTTGACTATAGTTCTTGTCTAATGTTGAGGCTTCATGAGCTTTCCCTCTTTTATATCAGCATGCCTGCTGGGTCAGTCATGGTTTAGGTCTTGTTTAGGCAGCCATTTTGATGAGACAAAAGTCTCAAAACAAACTTCCTGTTCCTTTGTATTTTACAATCTTTCCATCCTCTTCTCCTCAGTAATACCTGCATTTTAGGGACAGGGATTGTGTTGGGGCTGGGTACCGTACAGATTCTTGTTCTCTGCATTTTAATCAGTTGGTTGTGCATTTCTGTAATGGCCATTGTCTGTTGCAAGGAGATGTTTTATTGACAAGGAGTGAGACCTATATTCATGCATAGGTGTAAGGATAAATATTTAGAATGTAGTTGGAAATTCTGATGTGTCAGTAAAGTGTGGGTGTAGGTTCCCCTTGAGGATCCATGACTTCACTAGCCTGGAATAGTTCTAGGATTTAGTTCTGTAGTTTAGGTTTCTAGCACCAGATATGTTTTCCCTCTTGTTGAGCGGCCCTTCAGTAAAATTAGACAGCGAATGTTATCACCACAGTGCACATGCTGCCATTGCACCTAAGGGCTAACGGTCTGTTAATCAATCAAAATAAGAATAAAAATGAATAACCTTATCAGACTATGTATCTGAATAGATTAATGTCTCTATTGGGGCCATACAACAGAGAAAAATTATATTAATCAGCAATATTTTTAGGACTTCTCTCATTTAATAGCAGGAGAATAGTGTGTGCCTTGCAATCATTCTCCAAAAGGAGCAACTGTAGCATATTGGTAAGGATTCTAAATTCCAGATCATGTAGACAGCCACAGAAAACCATGAATTTAAAAGAACACAACCGGAACCAGGGTGTGGCTGACAAGTGAATAATTAAATTTATTTGGAAGCTATGAATACTCAAGTCAGCAAGAACACACTGTATATTTATGAGGAAGATGGAGTTATTTGAATGTGAAGCATATGATATCAACTGCCTGAAAACCAGAAGAAAATGGGCTGTTTGAGAAGGAAAGTTCGGGACATTGACTTGATTCGAGACATCATGGTTCTTTTGAGTCTCTTGATAAAGGGAAGATTGAGGGATTGTCTCTTAATTTAACACAAAAATGATCCAAATTTTATGCATATGGTACCAAGAAGTGCATAATTAATTACCTTCAACAGGTTGCATCTTCCCTTGCTTCCTGTCACATAAAAGCACTTGCTTGAGAGAGGATGGCAGAACTCAGGGGGCAGCCCAGCGGCTGTTTGTCTCACAGCTGGTGCCGGAGTGCTCCTTTCTTCTCTGACTCATCCTCATTGGCCTCTAGGACAGTGGGTCACAATTTTGGATGCATATAGGAAGTGCCGGAGGAGTTTGAAAACAGTGTTCTCTCTGTCATAAGAAGTCTGACTTATTGGCCTGAGGGTGGCTTGACATCACAGCTTTCATGTGCTGATGATGAACAGCTGTCTTGAGAGCCAGGGCTCAGAAATTTCAGTACAGCTGTGGGCTCTGGGGGAGAAGCCCTGTCTTTGACTTTTGTGTGTTTCACGGCCATAGCGCTGTCTTCTACCTTTAAAGCCACGAGTGCAGAGCCCCCAGAGCTCTCCCTGGTTCTGGCTTTCTTGCTAGGACCACATCTCCTTGTCTCTAACCAAGATGCTCCCCCTTGTAAGGATCAAAGGATGACGCTGGGGCCACTCATAGTCAAGGACAACTAGCCACTGGGGACGCTACTTATTCTTATACAAATCAATCAATCAATAAATAAACAATAAAAGACAGCGAGTGTATTAATCAGCTTTCTATTGCTATCACAGAGTAGCTGATATAATAACTTAAAAGAGAGTTATTTGGTTCACAGGTTGCAGTCCATGATCAGTTGGCGCTCCAGCTTTGGGCCCACGAGGAGGCGGTATGTTCTGATAGAGAAGTGGAGAAGTGAGACCACGCAGCTGATGACCTTTGTGTCACTCTCCTGTTGCTGTATAAAAACACGACCAGAGCAACTCACAGATGAAAGTGTCTTCATTGGCTCACAGCTCCAGATGGATGAGTGCCCTCATGGCAAGGAGGTGTGGCTGCAGGTGGCTGAAGAAGAAAGGTGAGAGACTACAGTTCAACCTCACACAGGAGGAGCTAGAGACAGGGACAGGGAACTGGAAGCAGGAGATGGCTGTAAATTGTGAGAGCCTGCCCACAGTGCCTTCCTCAAGAAAGGCTCCACCTCCTAAAGGTTTTACCACCTTGCAAGCCAGCAGCACTGTGTTTAAACACAGGAAGAACACACGGAGATCATGCCTTTTTCAAAGCATTCAAGCCTCCAAGAGACAAAGATGGGGAAGAAGAAGGGACATTTAGCTTCTGAGCAACTTGTACCTGCCTCCCTGCTGCTCACCTGTTAAGCCGTAGCTAGGGCAGTCTGTGGTGGATATAAACATGTTTTTGTTTTGGTCGCAGGTGTGGGATGTGGGACTGATTCAGATGGTCCACAGCAGCAGACTATTTGCCTTGTGGGGGCTCTGAAAGGAGCTCTTTGCCAGCTGCAGATGGTGCGAATCTGTGGACTCTGGAAACAGAATAAATGCCAGAGCCCAGAGAGTGTGGAGAGAAGAGAAAGAACAAGGCTGCTCCTGCTTCCCCCCCTTGCTGCTCCTGGTTGCTGTTGTGAGACAAAAAGTTGGAGAGCTCCTGAACGGAGGACTGGACTGGCTCCAAGGAACCCGACGACCCTAACCAGCAGGAAGCAGCCAAAAAAGAATTGCGACCCCTTTCCCATTGACCCTTTCTCTCTCCTACCTGGGGTTGAGGTGTTGGAAGGGATTGGGGTGGAGTAGGGAGAAAAAGACATAAGAAACATAAATAAGAGGCTTTTCTTTTTTTAAAGTATGTCTTCAGGAGCTCTCTGTTTTTAGGAACATGACTTCACACCCATTTTACTTTCTGTGATTTCAATTACTTGAGGCCAACTGCCCTATAAATTATTAAATGGAAATTTTCAGAATAAACTATATGCATGTTTGAAAATGTGGCCACTCATGATGTCCATCTTCACATTTTCATGTAATTTTATTTAAGTGTGCTTCGATTTTTCTGCTTCACTTGTTACTCCTTTTGTCTCACAGTGCTGTTCAGCAAAGGCAGCAAAGGCAGCAAAGGCACCGGTGACCTTTACACTTGTGAACAGTTTACTTATCACCTACTAATGTTTGCAGAAGTGGTTAACACTGGTTGCCTGACGCTGTGCGTAAATAAATGCTTTGCTAGCTCACTGCAGTGTGTCTAATTTGGTGTGATGTCATAGGCTTGATTTTCATGGAGTCTGTGTGTTGACTATTGGGACTTTTAGACAATTAGATGCTGATCCCTCTGTAATTATCACACATTCATCTACTGGGGACTTTGGTGCAATGGTTCCAGCCAGCTTTGAGGTTTAGGCTAGTGCAATGTTAATGCTTTTGGATCTCTCTCTTCCTGTATTGGTAGTGAATAAATAAAAGTCAGTTTCCTCTATACTTGGGGTTTAAAATTGTTTTTAAGGACAACTTGAAATCTTTTTCAAAATATGGATATAGTCAAGGATGGAAGGTAAATATTAACGTCTTAGAAAAGACAATAAAGAATGTTCTTTTGTGAGGAAAGAAAAATAATATTAAACTCATAGCACATGGGTGATGGATTATGAGGTATAACAGATTAAGAGAATATCACTCCTTTTAATCACTGTGGTTTCAGTTATCTGTGGACAATTGTAGTATGAAATTATTAAATGCAAAATTTCAGAAGAGAGAGGCATGGCTTAGCTGGTAGAGTGTTTGCAATCAATAACACCAGGGTGGGGAAATCAGAAGTTCAAGCACAGCATTGGCGTTATATTTATATAAAGTTTGAGGCTAGCCTGGGATACATAAAACCTTGTATTAAAATCAACCAACGAATCCACAAACAACTCAAAAAAATTCAACGTGTGCCATTCTGAGTAGTGAGATGGAAACCTGCCCTGCTCTGCCCCACTCAACCGGAGACAAGAACTATCCCTTTGTCTGGTGTAGCCACAGGGCATGTGCCGCCTGCCCCCTCCTCGTAACCCTGCCCCACTGACGCCCCCCTCCCCCCCCCCGCTACATCACCAGGCTCCTGATCGCTGTGCTTGTGCTCAGGTTTTATTTTACTAAAAGCAGCAAAGTGTACAGCATTGATGCTGGCAGCTCAGCTGTGCCAAGGAGGAGCTGGAGAGTAAAAAGGTGAAAGTTCTTAATTTAAGGATAGGGAAAAAAAGGGGGGGGGCATGTACTGAGTTTGCTAGAATCTCTGGTAAGAATGAACCTTTGGGTGAAAATGTAAGGAAGGAGAAAAATGCTGGCATCGCTCTCTCATCTCAAGCTGTAAAAGCTACAGCCACTGTTTGTGCCAAGCGTTTAGTTAGGAGAGAAAAGACGACTGACTTTGTGGGTGGAAAATGTGACCTGGAAATATGTCCAAACCGACAGCTGTGTGCTGTGCCAGCAAGCACTGAGCTCCTCTGAAGAGTCGGGCAAAGGATAGTGCGAAACAAGCACCTTCACCAAGTCATTTCCCTGAGCAAAGGATGCTTAAAATTTGAGCTTAAAAGGTATAAAGATTGCTGGAGAGAACATGGGATGACTAAGCTGGGTGAAAACTGTTCAGGAAATGTCCTGTTGTCTAGGACTTAGAAGAGATGCATCTTACTGTGCAAATATAACACACTCATCTAGTGTATATGTTAGAAGATACCTGTGTGTGTGCACATGTATGTAGTCCTAGGAATTGAACCCATGCATACTAGGCAAGAGCTATTCTAAGACATAGTTTTGCTATTTCAAAATTATGATTGTTATCATTATTATTCGTGTGTGTGTGTGGCTGTTGCCCACGCTGACCTTGACCTTTCAAACCTCTTGTCTAGGCCTTCAAGTAGCAGAGCACCGAGGCCTGTGCTATCACTCCAGCCAGAAAGTGATTTGTGAGAGGAGCTGACTGCTCTGCACTTCTGGAAGACCACACACTGACACTGATGACCCACACCAAGCCCCGTGAGGTCCAGCACACTCTGAGACTGTACATTCGGAACTGACCTAAAATACAGAGGCTATCAGAGGGCACTGATCACCTTTATACATTGTTTTTTCAATCTAAGAACTCTTTCTCTGGGCTTCAGGATAGAGTACCCTTTCCTCATAAAATATTACTTGATACTTTTGAGTTTGGATATAGTAACAGTTTCAGGTGGCAAAATCATAAAAGGTATTGATTTATTCTACTCTCACAAAAGTGTATAGAGGATTACTAAAATATTTTTGTAGGGCTAGGGGACTTTGATTTTGTGTGCAGTGCTGGGTCTGACTATATTTCTGGGCTGGAAAGAGGCGTTCTATAAGCAAGAGCTCTTTATAATGAATTCTTGCAATGACAGCCCTTGCTCCACTATCCATCATCAATAGATATTTTTAAATCCAGTGCTTGCTGTGTGCATCATTGTGTTAGATTATTTTCTACTTTGAAAGGTTTTTTTTTTGCAGTTTATATGCTTCAAAATATATAAATTGCTAAAACAAATTCTGATATTTAATTATTGTAAATAAGCATATTATAGGTAAAAGCATATTAGGGTTTGCTTTGGTTACGTGAATTGTATATCACAAACACACACTGATGTGGATTTTGAGAAAGGCATACAGTTCTGCAACACATAGCCTTGTCAGCCCAGGCACAGGCGTTTTCCTCATCTGGGAAGTTCCCCAAGATCACTGTCAAATCAGTTTCTCTTCTGATCTCAAAGAACCATTGTTTGAGTTTCCTTCCTGTGCGTGCTCTCCTGTGCCAGGAATCTCTTCCTCAGCACAAGGTTCCGAGAGTCGTTCCCATTCTGTGTGCCAGTGTTAGTTCTTGTTACTGTTGGTCAGCATCCAGTCAGCAAGCAGTAGGCAAGTGTGCTTCTTCCCATGGAGGTTTTCCGATTCACTACTCAGACAGGATCTAGAAACTATCCTTTCACACCCTCTGCTTGTTTTAATTTAAGCCTTACTAATTGAGGGTATTTGATGGGCCCACATTCATCATTCCTTTGATGGAGAGGTCAGGATTGCAATGCATTCAAGGTCAACCTGGGCAACATAGTGAGCTTCCTAAGGGCCTGTGTTTGGCCTGGTTTTGTCTTCCGTACCCACATCAGTTAATTCCAGCTCTAGGGGATGGAACCCTTTCTTCTGGTCTTTGAAGATACTTTGAAGATACAGGTGACACACATACATATACACATAAATGAAATAATGAAGATAAAACTTAAACAGAATTAGTTCTCAAGTCATTTATTTTTTTGTTAAAACGCAGATCTAGTTGTCATCATGAAGGAGGGCATGAGCTAGGCACGCAGCTCTTGATAGGTATTTTCCAGCACACAACAAATACTAGGCTTGATTGCATCATCTAAATGGGCCTGGCTAAAATTCCAGCACTCTGCAGCGGAGGCAGGAAATCAGGAATTCAAGGTTATCTTTTGCTGCATAACAGATTCCAGGCCAACCTGTAAAAGCTCCTGTTTCAAAACCAAAAGTAAAACCAAGCAAAACAGGAGCAATAGCACTGGAAGGAAGGGCCTACTTGGCGTGTAAACTGAGCAGATCTGCATTTAAACACAGGTTAGAAGAAGCGCTGTTCCCAGCTGGCCCTCCCTCAGACAGGAATAACTACCACGTTAACCAGGTATTTTACAAATGTCAACGGTTGAGGAAGGAGCTAGAATGAGAAGGAGCCACTTTGCTCCTCATAATTAATGTTGCTAGATCGTAATGGACAGCAGCGTGTGTACATGGAAAGGGCAGATATGCGGGAGGCCAGGCCTCTCTAATTAGAAGGCAGCTAGCCTGGGGCTCCATTTTACCTGCCTGTTCTGTCTGAGGTGGGGGTCAGAAAAGAAGAGGGAAACCTGAGCCAAGAAGCAAGCCTCTCACAATGCCTGGTGTAGGGAGGGTGGGTGGGACCAGGAGAGGAGGGAGGGACTGCAGCGGGGATACAAGGAGAATAAATTGTAACAAACAAACAAACAAACAAACCAACCCCTGGCGTCCCAGCTTACACATGAGGCCCTTGCCTTTCTAGTCCTCCCAAGGGCTACAAGCTCTTTTCCCTTGTTGCTTCCCTGCAGAAATGTGAACACAGTTGAGAATTAATAGAAGAGCAGCACATCAGGGCTCCCGAATCGCAGGTTGAAAACACAGCCGAAGGAAACCAGATCTTTCCCTCCCAGATGGCGATAAGGTGCTCAAATGCCAACATGATAAAAAGAGATAAATAATAGCTACAAGCTGTGCGTTGTACCCAAAAATATCAGGCTGGTGCCGCGTGCTGTCTGGTGAAATGTTTCAGATGATCTGGGGGAGGAGGGAGGAGCGTCTACTTTTCGTTTATTCAATTTATTCTTTGTGAGATTTACTCTTTTTTAAGTGCCAAGCTGCAATGAAAGGTTGCTTCAGTCTAGTGACGTGTCTACCTATCTCACACTTGCAGTTGCTGCTCAGACACTGCGCAGATCAACACCCGTCTCATATTTCGGGAGTCTTTGTTCAGCCCTGTCTCCTGGGCTGCAATCCAAGGGTCCTGGAGGGTGGGGCTCAGAGCTTCTCTAAATATGTGTTGACAGGTGAGTCCTTGCTGTGGCTAGCCCCACCTCCAACTCTTTGGGCCTCCTCTCTTCCCAGGGACTGGGGAGAGGAAGGAGCAGGAGGTGACTAAAGCCAGCCATGCCTTCTTTCCTCAGTAGAGAATTTTGACCTTCTAGGTGCCTGGGTTTTTTTTAGAGTTATATATTATTGATGGGATACAATTTATCATCAACAACAACAAAAACAAAAACCCAACCAAAACAGCAATGCCCTTTTGCTTTCATTTACCTGTTTTAAGTAGTACTGTAACTATTAGAAATTTGGTCAGCATTCTTTTAATACATCATAATGAACCAGACTGGGGGCTCATGCCTATAATATGGGTCAGTGGTTAAGAGAAGTTGCAGCTCTTGCAGAGAATGCACATTGGGCAGCCTGCAACCATTTGTAACTCCAGTTTCTGGGGATCTGACACCCTCTTCTGTCTTCCACAGGCACCTGCACAAACATGGCACACACACATAGATTAAGGTACATACTCCTAATATTAAATAAATTTTGGGAAAATAAAATAGGTTTGAATTTGGTGATTCTTGGAAGAATTGCTGGCTGTAGATGATGCTAAGGTGGGGTCATCATATACCAAAGGTGAGGTTGCTGGTCTTTGGCCAAGAAAGGAGATTTGGTAATCAAAAAGGGAAAAGAGGGACAAATTATCGAATAAATTAGGTAAAAAAAAAAAAAAAAAAGGGAAAGAAAAGCAGCAGGCTCAGCCTGTTGTCCCTCTTGAAGGTGACCTGATCCCTTTGAACTCTGAGCAGCCATCATTGGAAGTAAAGAATGGGGCCTTCATCTGCTTGTCCTATGAAAAGCTTTCTTTATTGGTTAAAAAGTAGCCCTCACTGATTAAAATTTTTTTCTCACAGTTTTGTCTTATAGCTAACAAAAGAAGAAACACCAGGAGTAAAAAAAAATATTCAGCTGAGCATGGTGGGTAGCACACGCTTGCAATCCTAGCACTCAGAGAGGCGGAAGCAGGCAGGAGATGATCATGCTGGGTAAAAAGGGCATTGCAGACCTACACACTTCAAGAAGGGCTCCTGACCTGAATGTGCATGCAGAGTCTCACAAAAGAACGTGGCTAGTTTGTTGACTAGCATGCTACTTCTCCTTCCTCTTGTGAAGAGCATAGCTCTCTTGGAATCCCAGTATCTCTGTCCACTTTCTCTGCTCTTTGCCTGCCTTTCTTACCTTCACCGTAATCATAAAAAGGCAAGCTGGTGAAACTAAGCAAAATATCAAGGCCTAAAAAGGCAGGTGTTCAAAACAGAACTTATCAGAAGTAGTCATGGATCCTAAGGGCTTCTAAGAACCAAATGCTGTAATAAAAACCAGATAATTTTGGGACCAGATAATAGTGGTTAAAGTTACATGTGCTGAGATAAAAGTAATCAAATCTCATTCTCTAATGATGGAAATAAGCTGCTGCTCTGGGCATGACTGTGCTGCAGGGGTCTACAAAGGATTTTCCCCCAACTGTGTGTAGAATATTAATAGCTGATTAGCGCTCTCTCTATCAAGTATAGGCATTTCTAATGGGAATAGTGGTCCAAAATACAAACTTCATTTAATCAGGCTCTTCTCCTTCAAATTCAGAGCATGCTTATGTATGTGTGTGTATCTCCAACCAGGGTCCTTTAATTTATAGTCACAGTATCAAAGCCAGTCTTTTTTTTTTTTAAGTTATATGTGAATGAGGTTTTAGTGAATGGTAGCTAGAGGAGAGTCAGTTCCAAGTTAATGACAGAGAAATATACATAAACCTTAAAACGGACATTAAGGTACAACAACAGTTGAAATGTTTGACTGTATTTACCAATTTAGAATCTGTGTCCTTCATTCCCCCTCCTACCATCTGGATCCTTTAAGAATATTGTGAATCTTCAGGAAGATGCAGATATGAAGAAGATTATCCACACTCGCAGAGGGTCCCTGCCAGCTCTCTGAGGGAGGCAGACCATGGCTTCCAAGATAGCCATAGGCATAGCTCTTCTGCAGAATGGCTTGCTCTTCCGTCAAGAAGTGGAGTCATCTCTTGCTCCTAGGTAATCCCAAGTATTTTGCTGACCCCAGGAAATGTGGCAGAAGTGACGTTCTGGTCGATGGGGGAGGGGATGGATGAATGCTAAGATTGATGGGCTGGGAAAGGTGTTTGCTGCCCAGCTTAACAACCTGAGTTCAAACCTGTAGTATAAGAAGAGAACCCACTTCTCTCTCTCTTTCTCCACACACACACATAAACGTAGAAGAACATTTTTTTTTAAAAAAGTGATATTTGTGGACTCCTAAGCTTAGAGTGTAAGAAGGCTTTAACAAATACAGAATAATGCGTGGGCTTCTAGACCCATTTTAGACTAACTCTTGGCGCACGACCCGCTGTGGGCACAGTTGCCATATCGTAAAGGGGTTAAGGGTGTAAACTAAAGGAAGAGACCACACCTGGCCACCTGGTTGACACACTCATGGCCCATCATCATCAATGAGTTATGTGGGGAAGCTTACTCCTGGTCAGCACAGTGGAACCTGCAGAGGACTTTGACCTCAGACATCTGACTACACCTGCCTGTAGGAGTCGGGTCAAGAATTCCTCATCTAAGTGGAATTAGCACAGGACCATGAGAACTAATATCCAACTGTTGCTTCAATACGCTGTTTTGGCATGGTTTACTAAAGAAACAGAACTGTGAAACCCTTGCACCCCTGCTCAGAACCACTGCTCTTCAGGGTTTATTTAAAAACAGAAAAAGTAAATTAATTTCAGCTAAAAAGCATTATGATCCATGCATACAGCCGTAGTGTATGAAATGACTGCCCAAGTTCCTAGAACCCTTGGATGGGTTCTGATGTAGGGATTCTTGCTTTTCAATCCATCTTTAAAATCAACAAGCATTAAGTGGGTTGTGCATACCTCCACAGCTGACTCTTTTATAGCACCCGAGTGCCATTCTACGTGCTTTGGACCATTCTCATCTTAAATGCTGGAAAATATAGCAGCATCTCGATCTCCCTCCATCCCCTCCTTCCTCCTCTTTCCACCTCCTCATCATTTGCATATAAACTAATTTGTTGCTATTACCGTGCCTCTCAAGTGTCAGTACTGCCGATTTCCTTATCCCTCACCAGCTAATCAGCCAGCAACTATTTTGATTTTAATACCAGACAACACTGAGAAAATAAAAGACCTGTTGAAAATACTATCTCGTATGCGTTGACCCAGAACTTTTAGGTGTGTTTTCTTAGAGATTATTGGCTAATTTAGGTAGAGATTTAGTTATAAGGATGTTCACTGTAATGTTACATCTAATAGGAGGAAACTGGAAATAATCTAAATGTATATCAAGGTGAGATTTGAATGATGGTGTCCCCATGTTTTGAAATACATTGCAAAATCTGTTCAGATTGTTTTAGTAAAATGTTCAAAATATATTGTTACATTTAAGGAATCAGCTTGCAGGGGCTGTACAGATGGCTCAGTGAGTAAAGTGCTGGATGTGAAAGGGGCTAAGTTTGGATTCTCAGCGCCTAGAGAAAACTCTGTTTGACAGTGTGTACCTGTAACCCCAGTACTGGGGGTGAGGGAGCCAGAGACAGGTAGATTCTGGGGGTTCACTGTCCAGCCAGTCTAGTTAAAGAGCTCCAGGCTCAGTAAGAGAACCTGTCTCACAAAATGAGGTTGAGAGTGTTGGAGGAAGGCACACAAGGATGACTCGTAAACACCACCTGCACACACCCACATATCCACGCATTCATATTAAATTTGAAAATATTTAGGTATAATAGAATATTTTAATATATACACATGCCTGTGTATATATGGAAAACTGTAGAGTTGTGAAACAAAGTGCCTATATTATATAGAAGACTCTAGAATTATATACTATGCTGTCAATGGAGCTTTTGGGAAGGGGCTGGCTTTTGGTTTCTGCCTTTAACACTTTAATTTCATACTGAGTGATTTTGCACTCTTAGCTATTTGGCTCTTATTTAAGCTGACATTTTTCAGGAAAGCAGATTCCCACTCCCTCATTCTGTGATGTATTAATTAGTCTGATTATTACAATCATTTTATAATGTATGCATACATCAAATCATCACCTCATACACTTTGAATGCATACAGTTTCATTGTCAAATAAATATATTTCAATAACAATAGAAAATAAAAATTAGCAAAACTGCCTGTATCCTGGAAGTCCTTGCTTACTTTACATGTTTTAAAAAGGTAATGTGCAATCTTTGGTAAGTCCATATCTCATCTAGAAGGCTCTTTCACAGGATTCTGTCTTCCCCACTATACCTCAATAACCTCTTCCTGGTACCACAACTTCTAGCAGCCCTAGCTTAGGACTTTATTACTGTAGACATTATGTTTGTAAAGGTGTCCAAGTAAATGCCTTTGTGGTCTACATCCTCAACATATTCAAACTCCTTGCTCATTGTACTATCTTCTCTATAAACATTGAGTGTTTTTCTTGTGTATGGGTTAATTTAGAGCCCATGGACTGTAGATTAATCAAAACTGATGTATAGTGCTTGTATAGTCCCCAAACTAAGAACTGTTTTAACATTTTTACAAATTTAAAAAGTCAAACTAATATTCATAACATCCTGTAACTCATGTTAGTTACCTGAAACTTACATTGCAGTCAACGCACAGTTTTGTTGAATGGTGGATCTCGTGGCTCCTTGGTTTACGTATTGTCAGTGGTTGCTTTCAGGCTAGTATGTTAGAGGTATAGCGAAGGCAATACAGTACACAAATGCTAAATATATAACTGTTTACTGCTTGGTTTGTAGTAGGAAAATTTACCAGCTCTTAAATTCCATATTAAGTATATGGAAGAAAGTAGAAAAGAAAGGTTCCTTTTAAAAAACTGACTGTGGAGGCTTTTGAAGTGCAGGGTGGGGTCAACTGCAACAGTGTTCTTAAGTTCTCATTCCGAGTCATCGGTAAGGCAGGCACAGCAAACATCCCTCCCTGCCCTGGTGACTTCTGGCTTGGTTTCACGTGCTTTGGTCAACCAGACATAAGGTGAGTGAAGCATAAGTGCCCTTGGGGAATCTGGCCTGATTCCTGAGCTCTTGGGATCTGCCAGGAGGTGGCAGCCATCCATTCTGGGAATCATTGGCCTAATTTGACAGGCCTTAGGGAAGGCGGAACTGGGGGCAGCTAACCCAAGCAGGCTAGGCGTCGTTCTCCAAGGGAGAATGACTGGATGCTGTTGAGAGTTGTCATTTGAATCGGTGTTGGTGTTGTTTGTTATGCAAAAACCTGGCTGATGATGAGGGATTCATTAGCTGTTATTTATGTGATATTCACATATTTCTGCTATGTGCAAACTATAGAAACAGGAAATCTCATTAGGTCTAAAAGAATTACCCAAGTAACCTGTAACTGATATATTGATACTACTTTATGATCACATCATTAAGTTTGAGCAAAGCCTACCTTTTTCACAGAGATATTCTGGTATCTTGAATACACATCCACAGTAAAACTATTACTTAATATTATGAAAACAACGTGTTTGCTGTCATGTGTCTCCACACTTCCTCTAGACCAATGCATAGTGTTGCATTTAATTTTCTGTATGTGATTACTAAGTCTTAAAGTATTAATACATGCCTGTGTATAAAATAAAAAATCTTTTATTGATAAAACATTTGTGATAATATTTTAAGTGCATATCAAATTGGTGCTTTTTGCATGAACATTTTAGATCTGATTGATAGCCATGAAGATGTATAATATCTTTCAATGAAGAAAATGGCTTTGTTGTTATTTTTTTTTCAATGTTGGAGATCAAACCCACAGATTTCCATATGCTACACAACTCTTTTCCAGGTGAGTTACATCTTAGCCCTTAGATTTTAAGACAGTTTTGTTTGGTGTTCTAGACTGGTCTAGAGGCTCTGCAATCCCAGAATCTTGCACACTGTAATCACAGGCATGGCTACCAGCGCTGATGAAAGGAACGGTTCTTAACTTTTTGATGCTCTTTTACTAAGATCAAACTTCTTGTAAATGTGTGTGTGTGTTCATTAGTGTAGTGCCCGCGGAGGCCAGAAGAGGGTGTTGGAACCCCCTGGAGGTGGTTGTGAGCTACCTGACAGGGATACTAGGAGAAGCTTGGCTCCTCTCCAAGAGCAGGAAGTGCTCTTGACTGCTGAGCCCTGTCTCCAGCCCCAGCTTGCTGATCCTGATCCTCTTGACATTTTGGGCTAGCTGATTGTTTGCTGTAGGGAGATGCCCCACACATATTCTGATGTTTAGCAACATGTTATACACTGCTGCCCATAGTGTCTCTCCAGCTGCACAGCTCTTCAGTTCTGCAGTCAAGAACATTGAGAATATCTTTAGACGTTTGCAAATGTCCTCTGGGAGGCAAAATGGCTTAGTAAAGAAATTCTAATGCTGTTGTTTTCATACCTGGTTATCAGTGCAATTGATAATCTGGTAATCATTGTTTTTATAAATTTTATTTTTAATAATGCTAAACTTACTGAAAAATTACAATGCTAGAACACAGCGTTCTTGTATACCATGTGGTTATCCTTGCCACATAAGTGAATGCTTTATATAGAGACAAATGCCTTTTTTATTGAACTATTTACAGCTAAGTTGAGTACAGTACTTCCGTTATTCCTTATTATTCAAGATATACTTCCTAAGAATGATGACATTCTCTTTTTCTAACCAGAAAACGTAATATTAGCCAGTATTAGTACCCAGTCCACAGATCAGAGTCTAGTATTAGCAATTACCATAAAAATGTTCTTTCTGACTAGGTATTTCACTACTTTTCTGGTGCTCAATGGAAGGACACACACTATATTTTGTTATATCTCTTTAACTCTTTAAAATCTAGAACAGTTCCTCAGCTTTTCACTAGTTTTTTTTTATAACCACGATACCATCCTAAAACTTTCTGATATCCTTGTTTTTAACTGTTGCGGCTTGAAGGATCAGAGTTGCTGAATTTGAAACAAGTTCAATAGCATTTCCTTTAAGGATTAATTCATCCTTCTGGACTTGGGAGACAGAACAAGCAATACCTTTCCCTCTGAACCCTGGAGATATAGTTTTCATATTTCACCTCAAGATCCATTCTCCTGGATAATGAGGTTGATGGGGAAGTGAACATACACAGACCTCATCTTGCAGCCGAAACCCAGCGTAATCCTTGATCATGTTCTGAACACGACTGCAGATGGTTCCCGACGGCGGCCACTTCCTTTCTGTTAGCCCACTATTTGTCAGCCCAGAGCCTCTTCTTTTTCTTTCCAAGAAGACTCAGCTCTGCATTGATGTGATTGAAGTCCCTCCACAGAGTTCCGCTGGGGCCCTTCACAACGACTGTGTGCCCTTCAGAGTGATTTTTTTTTCAACATTTTCTGGGATGTTGACCATCTGCTTGCCAAGAATGGTCTTCATTCTCGAAGTAGATGGGGCCCACATTTTCTTCACGTGAAAAAATAATGCAGAACTAAAGAAACTAAACACTTGAGGAGGACCCTAGGGAGGATGCTTTGTGCTTGCTTTGATATTTAGATCTCATCAGAAAGACTGGCCTTCATCTGGAGTCAGTGAACAATTTCCAAGTCTATTTCACCTTTTGTTTGAGACAGCAGGTGGGGTGTCCTTGTCTAGGACACACCTTTTGCTTGACTTCCTCGTAAATTTACTCCTTTGTCCTAATGGGCTTTTGCTCTGGCTTAAAGGGAGTATGGAATAAAGCAGGGCATCTTGTTTTCCTCTAGAGCCTCTCAGAAAGGTCCCATGGTCCCATGTGTTGTGTGTCGGTTTATTAATTTCAATCCTCACTTCCGACTCAAGAACTGTTCGACTCTGCCGGCGAGCTCTGGCAATGCTTAAAGCTCATTCAGAATAGCAAACACAATAGACACCAGAAGCAGTAGAAGAGAGGGAACAAGATGGGAACCTACTATAGCCGGTCCTTTGAAAGAATCCACCCAACAGGGGATTGAAGCAGATGCTGAGAGTCACCACCAAACTGTGGGCAGCGCAGGGAGTCTTATGGAAGAGGGAGCAGATAGAAGAACAGAGAGGGGACAGAAGCTCCACAAGGAGACCAACAAAGCTAAAAAACCAGAGCCCAGGAGGTCCTGCAGAGACTGATGCACCAACCTAGGATCGAGAAGACCTAGACCCCCTGCTCAGATGTAGCCCATAAGCAGCTTGGTGTCCCTGTGGGTTCCCGAGTAAGGGGAGCAGGGTCTGCCTCTGTCATGAACTCAGTTGCCTGCTCTTTGATCACTTGCCCCTGGCGATGCGGCCTTGCCAGGCCACAGAGGAAGAAGATCCAGGCAGTCCTGATGAGACATGATAAGCTATGGGCAGATGGCAGAGAATTACCCCTTTCAGTGAACTAAGGGAAATGGGATAGAGGGGAAGAGGGAGGGAGGATGGAACTGGGAGGAGCTGAGGGAGGAGGCATCAATAGGGATATATAATGAATAAATTGTAAAAATAAATTAATTAATTAAAAAAAAGAAAAAAAAAAGCCTTCCCATCACAGTTCACTAGAGGAGTACTATTTTTTGTTTGTTTGTTTGTTTTCCAGTGAGAAATGATATTTAAAAACCAAAATCAAGCCATGCATGGGAGCCCTCCCTTCCTCACAGAGACAAATCAAGGTGGTCCTGACAGAAGGCTCCCTCCCTGCTGGCTGGCTTTTCTAGTACGGAAGGTGCTTTGAAGGCTGTTGGAGGGAAGTTATCAATAGTCTTACCCGGCTATGGGTCCTATGAGCTACAATAATGACAGCATGGCAAGATATGCTCCTAAGTACCAGAGAGGCACAACTATAGATGTCATATGAGTAACCAACTACTTTCTGACTGAATTTTATGGGGGGGAGGGGGGGAGGGGAAACAAATGCGCAGTTCTATATTTCTGGCCAACAATCTCTGCCCAGGTACTTCACAGGTTCCAGGGATGAACCTAAACAAGCACACTGTTAATTGCCCTCTAATTTTTTTTTTATCTCTCTATCTATAGATTAGTACATCTCTGTGACCTCACCAGAGCATGTCCTTCCCCACTGGACGGTGGTGTGTTAGTGGAATACTCCGTCTCAATGCAATCTCTGTCTCACATCCCTCCCCTGAGATTCAGGAACTATTACAGAAGAGGGACAGGAAGTAGAGAAGTTGTACAGTCAGGGGTCAGGGAGGACTGAGGAGATAACATTGTCTTCTAACACAAAAGGACTGTTACATTCATGAACTCACAACAGTTATAAGTACTGTCACAAGGCCTGCCCAAGATCAAGGCAATCAACATTCTAGCATGGAAGAGGCTGGGTCACATGAGCCTCCAGTTGTAGCTGAGGAGCTGTGGACAGCTAATGTCTTCTGGGGAAGATAGAGTCCTTTCTGTAAGGGTCTGGCCTCTGGTAGGTCAACCATACTCCACACCCATAACTGTGGGCAGCATAAACTGGACTTGGTGGGTCATAAAACAATTACATAAATAAGAAGTCACAGGTTTGGAGTGGGAGGAGTTAGTAGGAAAACTGTGGAGGGAGAGAACACAATCAAAGTACATTGTTCGCACGTATAAAATTCTTAAAGAACTAACAAAATAATATATTTAAATGAGACAATAAATCCAAAACAAAATCTAAGTGTCTGAGAAGACTTCTACCAGAAAGAAAGAAACAAAGAAAGACACAAAGAAAGAACGAGAGAAAGAAAGAAAGAAAAGAAAGAAAGAAAGAAAGAAAGAAACAAAAAAAAGCAAGGAATTGAGTCCCTAATTCCTAAGTAATTCTTAAGTCTGGGTAGGGCTTTAGAAGGTATCTGTGTGCATGTGTGCCTATGTGTGTGTGCGTGTATAAAACTTTAGCTCTGTTATATGATAATGTGAGAACTACTTGATCTATTATATTTAACCATGTTTTAGTATACATTACTTTTTCAAAAGCACATTTCATATCTAATGGACAAATGAAAGCTAACAAAGTAGAACTAACAATATTTGACTTAACTTAATAGACATGAGATGGATGTGAGAGATAAAAAATGTGTCCTCTAATACATGATAATTACTGATTACAAAACCAAGTCAATTAAATTCAAATATAGGTATAATTATAATCTCAGTTAAAAGAGGAAGTGGAATTTTTACTTCTAAATTGCATCCTTCTGACTATAACCCCTCTATGTTTCCCACACTGAAAAATGCATCACTTTGTGGGAAGGGATATAAGGAACACATGGGTTTCCAAATGAAATAGAATGATCTATTGCAATATCTGATGCTTGGCTATCTTCAATAATAGCTCAAAGAAGGAACAAAATTACTTCAGGGAAGCTCTGACTAGCTGTATTACATTTAGTATCGAGCATAAAAATGCATTTTCCCCATATGCAATTTGAGTTAATCATTTTATTTACTAATTTTTAAAAACAGCTTTCCAGGCCCATGAGATGACTCAGTGGGTGAGGAGGTTTGCTGCCAAGTCTGATAATCTAAGTTTGGTTCCCAGGACCCACTTGGGAGAAGTAGAGAACCAACTCCTGTAGGTTGTCCTCTGACCTATGCATGATGTGGCCCTCCATGCACACAAACACAAGTTAAAAAAAAAAACATGTAAAAGAGCTTTCCAAGGAACCAAGGCTCATATCTGGATGAAGATTTTTGTTGTTTTATCCACAAATGAGATCTTTCTCTTTCTCTCTCTCCTCTCTTCTCTCTCTCTTTTCATATAAACTTTGGATCTATGATTTTGTATTAGTTTAAAAAAAAAGGTAGATACACCAGCACTTTTCTTCCAGAATTCATTGAGGTAAGTTAAAATTCTCTACTAAAGCAAGAATTGTAATTATTCGCATTAAATAAATTGTAACAATTGTCATGGTTGAGTATATGATAGGAATTCTGTATATTATAGTTATTTTGCCAGTAAAGAAAATGAAATAAATTTTCCAAGATTGGAAAGTTAAGAAATGTCCAGTAAGAGACTCCGGTCCAGTGAGAATATTCTAGTTTATTGTACAACCACAGTGTCCTTACAGCAGGTACAGCTCTTGTTTCCCGTGTACTATGGGTGGACTGTGCCTCTACTCAGCTTCAGATTCATTTAAAAAGTGTGTGTGTGTGTGTGTGTGTGTGTGCATCTATAGATAAGGCAGTCAAATGCTATGACATGTGTGTAGAGGTCAGAGGAATACTCTTGGGAGTTGACTATGTCCCTTTACCTTGTTAGTCCAAGGATTAACTTCAGGTCATGAAGCTTGGCAGAAAGTGTCTTTACCCACTGAGCCATCTCGACAGCCCCCAGCTTCCTTCTTGTACCAAGGCTGACTAACGCTAACAGCTATGCATCTGGAGTTGTGGCAGGAGGCAGAGAGAACCTGGCAAGCCACACAGTGGATCAAGATTCTTCTGCTTGGGGGAAGGAACAGATTTGCATTTGCAAAGCCAACAGTCCCGTTGAGCAACCATTTCATGGCTTTGTATTTATAGTTCAGTATCCAGAGTGAGTGATAGCCAAACTAGAATTAAGAGAAGTGGCGATGTCTCATCTTCCCACAGGTGCGGCCAAAGTGGGGGCAATAGCAAGAGCTGCTCATTGGCATGTGGATGTGTAATTTAACTCAAAGCCAGCAGGGCTGTGTGTCAGCCTCAATGATGGGTCTATGTGGGTTGCATTGTAGGGAATGAGAGAAAGTTGCCTTTGCTCTCCCTCTAACCAACATGGAGCTGCAGCAGACTCTTTCCTACTGTAGAGAAACAAGTGTGAGAAAGCTTGACCCATATTTGAAGGCTGAGTCAAAAGAAATGGAAGTCAATAGTCTCTAAAGTTGTTCACGTGTGGGTGGTCCAAACTCTGAACTTGCCTATGACTGACCTCAGTAAATTATTTTAGTTTAGGCGAGTTATAATTATTATTTCCAATAAATACTGTTAAAAACCGAAGACAGAAAAGTTGTGAATGTCTTGAAAGTGTCACACACTAGTGAATATAGAACGTTCTTGAATGTGTTAAATCAATGTAGCAATATGATCAGAATTTCCAAACCCAAGGAGGAAATTGTCAAACTCTCACAAACAGACGCCTTTCTGTTAGAATATACCCTGCCACTCCTCCACGCCATCACGAGCCTCGATGTTTACAGAGGTGTGTCCTAGCTTGCAAATAATTTTGAACACCAAGTTTTCATTTCAATTGTATTCAAGTTATTTTCTACATTGAGAAATAATATTTATAAGAACGATTAGAACAACAGTCAAAAAATATTCTAGCAACTGGCTATACTATCCATGAGTGAAAACTTCTAAGCTTTGGGCATTTAGGTCTCCCCACTTTTTTTACTTCATACATTTGGTGCCAGGCATATGCAATTAAATGCGCTTTGCAAAAACCAGAAGGGCAGACCCAGTAAGACATTCTAGCGGTCTCTTTGGTTGAGGCTTCTGTGCCACCTAGACCGTGAGGCCACGAGACCTGCAGCTGTGATGGTGCCCTGACAGCTGCAGGGCAGGCTGTAGATGCCCACGTGCACAGCTCCTCACAGACACAAACACCAAGTGCACAAACCTCCATGCACACAAGCCTTCTGTTACGCAACCCTGCCATGTACTCAACCTGTCACGTATACAACCTCCATGTACGAAACCTTCCATGTACACAGCACCCCACCTACACAGCCCCCCACGCATACAACCCTGGTGTCACTTATTGTGCCAGATTGAAGGAAGGTGGGTCACTAGGTGAAGTGCTAGCTCTGTAAGTGTGAAGACCTGCGGTTGGATCCCGGGCACTCCTTTAAAAAGCTCTGTGCGGCAGTTTGTGCCTGCTATCTCAGTTCTGCTGAAGCAGAGGCAGGTGCACCCTTGGGGCCTGCTGTCCTGCTAGCCCAGCAGAATCAGTGAACTACAGGTCAAGGAGGGAGTCTGTCTAAAAAAGACACCCGATGCTGACCTCTGACCTCCACACAAGCAGGCTCTCTACCATCCCCCAACATCTATACCACATACACAAGGACACACGGTCATAGACATCCGAAAATTCTGCCAGAATTTTTTTGATGTTTTATTTGTCCATTTGGAATTTCACATCATGCACCCCAATCCCACTCATCTACCCCTCCCCTTTTGCCCACCTTCCACCCTTGCAAACTTCCCAATGGCAGATTTAAAAGAAAATCTGATTGTGGAAGCTATAGTCTGTGTTTCACACTATGGTGTGTGTGTCCCACACCGTGCCACCATGTGTCCCATAGTATGTAGACAAAATAGTACTTTTTGTTCACCCTTCTTTGCTTACAAATGTTCATTGCAATGATTTGTTGGTCTGGTATGAGGCCTCTGGCTTCTGCTGCTCTATCAGTACTGGAACTTCACTGGGACTCCTCTCAGATATCCCATGCTTGCCCTGTGTCACAGAGATCTTATAGTTTTGGATCTATAGGATAGGCCCCTTCATATACTCCAGCAGTTCATAGATTGGGGAGGTGTTCATAGATTGGGCCACTCCAAAGCCATGGATCTTGGGCTCAGAGGTATCTGAGCTGGTCATCCCAGCAGCTCTCCCATTCCCACACCTTCAGGACTAGCTCACCAGCAGCTTCCACCCCCAAACAGGGCCAGTTCTACCCTGCTGCCCAGGCAAGGTGCAGGGCCACTCTCCTCAGTGTTGAAGCTGGCGAGGGACAAGCCAGTCCTCCCCTCTCTCATGACCCTGGGCCAGCTCTCCCAGCGGCCATAGATCGGGATGGATGAGGAAGGGGAGGAAGGTGTCTCTCCCTTGTCCACACCACAGGGCTGGCTTTTCTGCACTCATGCAGTGGGGGCCAGCTTATCTGCAAGCCCCACATCCAGGGTCAGCTCTCCTGCTCTCATGACCCCAGGGTCAGGTCTCTGCAGATGGTGAGGAAGGAGAGGGGCGGAAGGTCTATAATGAGAATTGTGTGATTTGATTTCTTAAACACACACACACACACATGCACGCACGCAGCACGCACGCACTCACGCAAATATGAATAGTCAATAGTCCTGCCCAAATGCTTCTTCAATCCATTTCTCTTTCTTAATCTCATCTAGGACCCAGAAGACTGGTGGACATTGCTTGGATGCTGGACTTCTTTGGCCTGCCAGTCTCCATCAGGAAGTCCAGGGCAGCAGCTGCAGAGATGACGGCCACTCCTCAGGCCAGGTCCCTAACTACTTGACAACTATATTAGCAAAAGTGCTTAACACGAGCCCACAGGACTGTTGGAAGTGCAGCTGGCTTGTTGGTTTAGTGGATTTAAATGGGAATTGTTCCTTGGCAGGATGTTATGGAGCCGTAGGGTGTGTACCAGTCACTTCTGAACAGAGATGAAAATGGACCTGGATGTCCTAAAGGAGCAAAGCATGCCCTGGTGGTCACAGACAGCTGCAAGAAGAGTCTTTGTCATCTCCTGCAGAGACCACAGCCTAGAGGTTGGCCTGGGAATGAGGGCATG
>CM053751.1:31495160-31535544 GCA_028658305.1 Pachyuromys duprasi
TAAAGGATTCATTTTGATACTTGATCTTGGATGTTACAGACAGGAGACTATCTTTTTGCTTTTCCAGCAGTCGCCTAATCATCAATGTCAACGCCACATTCTTAAGTGTCCTGTTCATGGCTTCGCTCCACAGATCTGCTCAGGTTCCCAGAATGGAAGCCACTTGCAGGCAGCGCCCCCTGGAGCCCCATAGCTTCTCAGCACAGTCAGCCTGTACTCCAACGCGAGCAAGTCCTAATGACTTACTGTATTCCCAGAGCTGCAGCATCCGGAAACGAGGGATAGTAAACACGTTTTATGAAAGAACTCGAATGAATGAGTCTGTGTCGATATGAGGGCTTAGCACATAAGCAGGGCGTTGAGACAAGAAGCAGAGACGACTCAGCTTGTTCCAGCTTTTCAGAATTCCCCAACGGAGGCACGTTCGTTAAGATTCTCATAAGCGATTTTCTCTGCACTCTCCAATTACTCTTTGAAGACCATTAGTAATGGGTGATGAGGGCATTTCTGCTCGTGGAAACGTCTCTTGCACCTCACAGGGATCAAAGCGTCTGCCTCTCGGCACCGCCTTGATCCTAGCTCTGTGCACACCACATCTGGCAGGTCACTTACTGCTTCTGGCAGCAGAGTGAGGTCTGGGCACGGCGAGGCCTGATGAGCGAAGCTCTGCAGAAGGACTCAGGTGTGAGAACAGCCTGGGCAGATTGAGAGAGGCGGCTGCAGGAGCTGGTGCCATGGCCGTGCGCCAGCGAGGACAGCAAACCACAGAGCTGTGGGTAGAATACCGGGAACCCTGCTGACATGGCCTTCTTCCTATTTCTGAGTGAGCTGTGCCCTCTCCATTCACTTTAGGTTTTCAACCCTGCTGCTTGCTCAATAAGCGTTTAGTAAAGGGGAAGTAGAGACCATAAGATCACCTAGTAGAGCTCGGAACACAGAAAAACAGCTGTGTCATGCAGCAGCGAGGCAGCTAGGAGTCTAAGGTCTTCACTTATTACGGAATAAAAAATAAAGTGAGAACATACCTAACATGCTTAATCAGTCCCTGTAAAGTGGTCAGACTTGCACTAATTTATGTCATGCTGATCTTATACAGGTTAATAAATAATTTTAAAATGTGGACTCCAAATGAAAGTTATTTCAACTTGGAATTGAATGAAAGCTCTTAAGATAACATGCGCACGCACACTTACCACATGCACACAGGCACTATTGCCTGCCTGTGAGTAATCCTAGGAAAATTATTATTTTTTTCCCTGCTAAGAGTTCAGAATTTTCAACCCTGCTGTGAAAACCGAGGTACTGACTGCAGAAACAATGCTCAGGTGGAGAAGACGTCATAATCCTTGCGGATTCCACTTCAGAAGAGGGAAGTACTCTGCCTATTTTAAGCCTGTAGGTGTGTATTCTGTGACGGCATCTTCTGTAATAGCCTCTGGTTTACCACAGAAAAGCTGGGAGATGGCTGAGATCTGGGGGGTTTCCTGTCAGCCTTCATTGGGGAATCTTTTCTTGGTTCTTAGAACTAAGCTTAATGAGTCAGTTGCCTGTCATGTAAAGTTTCCCTTAATGGGTGATAATTCAGTGTCATTTCCACAATTCTAAATGTCAGGTTTAATGGACGTTCAGAAGCTGTGGGTTGGCACCTGTGTTTCTGAGATCATGCAAAAAGACTGGAAATGTGATGGGAGAACAAGAAAAAGGAACCTTGGGAGTAAGGCTGGGGCCGGGGGATAGAGGGAGAGAGAGAAAGAGACAGAGAGAGCACGCAAAGAACAGTTAGAAGCTCACTGCCTCTTGAAACCATCTCAAGCTTAATCACGTCATAGTTAATCCAATCCTGGTTAAGATTATAAAATGTATATTTAAGACAGGTCAAAGAACTAATGGCCTGTAAAGCAGCCTTCCACATTGAAACACTGTTTGAGTGCTTAAAAAAAGCTCAGGTTCTTTGGGGTGTCTCACAATCAATGAACAATTAAAAACTGGTCATGAGGAATGTAGGATAATTCTCTAAGAATGATGTTTAATAAAGGTTGTTTTCCCCGACAGTACTTGAATTTCCTAACAGCACAAAGTGCTTACGTAAAAAGGCCAAAGGAATTCTCTATATAGAAATATAAAGACTAGAAAAAAAGTATTAATTATTTTTTTAAAATATAAGAAAGAAGAGAAAGATTAAAAATGCTCACCCGAAACCCTGGGGACCCAACAGTACTCATAATTTAGGATTTGGGGAACCTGAAGTCATGATACAGTAAGCAGGCCACGTCATAGGTAAGACACGGATTGCACAGCCGCCCTGTGAGACAGAGGGACAATGTAGCATGAAATGTGTGAGCACTCACAGTGATGGTGACCGGTGCAGATCAAGTAGCCGTAAGCCAGTTCAAGTCAGGATAGAGTTGGTAGCCAAGTGTGTGAGGCTCATGTCTGTCAGGTTTTGGCCAGGTGAGTTATGGAAAGTTTTCCATTCGTCAAATTTCTTTGCGCTTCAGGATTGGCTGGGAAACAACTACAAGCAAATACCGCTTTGTGCAATAGCTTTCTTTAATGGCGATTCTTGTGTAATGTGTGCACAAAGTTGGAGAATTAGGACAAACTTTCACACAGTAATGGATAAGAAAGCAAAATGGGGAAGAATGTTTTCTTATTTATTATGTGGGAAGGAACACCATATCTGGCAATAGACATTGTTAAGAAGCAAAACTTCAGATTAAGTTTAGATTAAATTAAAAGGGTTTACTTGAGCAAAAGTGAACCAGGACCCAGGAAACACTTAGAACCATAAGAGGGTGAGAGAGCCCTGTCCTCCAGAATAAACAAGGAGGCTCTACTGGCTGGTTTTATAGTCATCAGAGAGCTGGGAACCTCAGCTGAGGTTCTTCCCTCTAGAAGTCCGTACTGTAGACAAGCCTGCAAGGCATTTTCTTAATCAGTGACTGATGTGGGAGGACCCAGCCCATTGCGTGTGGTACCATCCCTGGGCTGGTGGTTCTGGGTTCTATACGAGAGCTGTCTGGGTGAGCCATGGGGAGCAAGCCAGTAAGCAGCGCCCCTCCATGGCCTCTGCATCAGCTCCTGCCTCCAGGTTCCCGCCTTGACTTTCTTCTGAGATGAACAGGGCTGTGGAAGTATAGACCAAACAAACCCTTTCCTCCTCAAGTTGCATTTGCCGTGGTGTTTCATCACAGTGATAGTAACGCTGATAAGTCAAAGCTAACAAGCCAGGCAGAAGCACAGGAAGAGACACCACCTTGTTGACCACAGGTGGAGCTCTGCCTTTTGGAGGCATGATGGATTGACTGCCCGTGGTTGGCTGAGATGCAGTTGTCTGCCACACTCCTTTGGCAGATTTGCAGTGTGCTTGCACACACGCTGTTAGTTTTCAGTTTGTTACGTAGGAGCTCCAAGTGCAGCCAACCTCAGTGGTGACCTTTAGCTTCTTTAGCAGGTGCATTATGTGATAGGCAGAGATAACAGGCAAAAAAAACCAAAAAACAAAAAACCAAGGGTCTTTCATCATTTAACAGTTCCTGAATTCAAATCCTGTCTTCCTGCTTACCTCAGCCCCAGTATACCCATCTGTGAAGGGGGGGGGCGGTTGGGGGAGGTTAGGGGGAAGTTATGTGGTTGTTAGAAAATACAAGTTAAAAAGAAAAACTGTATCTGGGTATGATGACTCATGCAGGGGGGTTGTTACAAGTCTGAGGTTTATAGTACATACTATGTTCTAAGCTAGCCTTGGCTACAGAATGATATCTCATCTTGAAAAATCTAAAGTTTGTGTGCTAACAAAATAGAAATGATAATAACTGCTCTTTGTGTAAAATGCTTAGCATAGAGGGTCTGGTGCTCCAGCTTGAGATAGTCAATAGAGTGAGACAGGCAAATCACATGTTCAAGGCCTGTCGGGCTACGTAATTCAAGACCATCCCAGAACACTTCAGAAGAATATCTGAAAAACAAAAAATTGAATTTAAAAAAGAGGGCTGGGAATGAAGTTTATAAACGTAGATCATTTGCCAAATTTGTGCCAAGCCCTGGGTTCAGTCTTCAACTGCGCATGCACACACACACATAATCACAAACAAAACACTTAGCATAGTGCTTGAAAGAAAGGAAATAAGAAAGAAAGAAGAAAGGAAGAGAGAGAGGAAGGAAAAGCTAATTGCTATGACAGAGGTAGGAGAATCTCACTCAAGTAGTATATTCGGTTGACATCAATAATGTCAGTATGTTCCGTCACATGGGACACTGTTTTCTAGCAGCAACATGCCTCTTGTGACAAGGTCACTTGTGAGAGTGACCTTTGGCTCCAGAAGACCCCCTTATTAGCAGCTTGGTTTTCAACTTGCTGCTCTTGGCCAGCGGTGGGACCTTTAAGAAGTGTGGCGAGTGGAAATTAAGTAGGTGACACTTGCCTGCACCCTACAGGGAATGGTGGGCCCTGGCGCCTTCTTTTTCACTGGTGGGTCACAAGATGAGCAGTTTTCTTTTGCCATGTACCTATACCATGACGTATTGCTTCGCCATAGGCTTAAAAGCAATAAGCCTGTCAATCACGAGTCAAATCAACCCCTTTACCTTTACAATTTTATTATCTTTTGTGTTTGAGTGTTTTTGTCTATTTGTTTTGTTGGTTTTGAGATAAAGTTTTTCTAAGTAGTCCTGGCTGGGTTTAAACATGATAATCCCCCTGTTTCACTGCCTCAGCCCTCAAATGCTAGGGTTACAGGGGTGAGCCTTCATGCCCAGCTTAAGCATTTGTTCTTGTGAAGGAAAGTTGACCACCACCACTCTCAGGGAGGGACACATTTCAAAGGAGTCTTTTGGATAGCAATCTTGTCTCAGTCATACCTTTCCATAAGAAAGTCTTTTCCATTAAAACCACTGACGGGTTTTTCTACCCTGACCCACTGTGTCCAACTTTCTACTTTGTTTTGTGTGATTGTGGGTTTTAAATCAGCCAATGTATAAAATTAGGGCCAAGAATTCTTTCAACTCTTGGTTCAGAAAACTCATTTCTTCTGTGGTTTTCTGAATTAATCTTATTTCTCGGTTGTCATATCTTATAACTCACTTTTCTCCATGCTGAGTTTAGAGTTTTGCTTTTCGTATTTCCCATCCAGTGACATATCAAAAGAGAGCCAGCCCTTCCTTTGCTAGTGTTTACTGCAAAAGCACTTTTTAAATTATGGCAATATTAATATTCAAAGGTAGGTTGCATAAAAGGGTACACTCTGTGTGTGTGTATGTGTGAAGTAAATAAGGAGAAAAGAAAATTCTCAGAAACCCATCATGTCAGTTCTATTGTCTAGAGATAACTGCTATCAAGTTTATACCAAATGGCTTTCTAGATATTCATATTCTGTGTGATACAGGGAAAATTTTCTATTTGAAAGCCAGATAATTTTATACATACATTCTGCAACTTGCTCTCCCCCACTTTAATGATATACCATAAACATCTCAGAATATTACAGTCAGAGCATTCCCTTTCTTTTCCAGTAACTTGTGTTATGTGGTTTGTATGTGGTAAATGGTTCTTATTTGGGTGGTTTGTGTGTGTATGTGCTATATGGAGGTCAAAGGTAAGTGTTGAATGTCAACCTCTATTCCTCTATTTATTGTTATTTTTGAAGTTTATTTATTATTATTGTATGTTTGTATGATATGTAGGGGAAGGTGTACACATGCCATGGTGCATTTGTTGAACTCAGAGGACAATTCAGTCCCACACTTTTACCTCCACATGGATTCTAATAATTGAACTTGGTTTTTCCATCTTGCATGGCAGGTGCTTGAAGCTAGCCATCTAGCTGGCATTCCATCCTGTTTTTCGAGACAGGGTCTTTCACTGAACCTGGAGTTCGTCTGCTCAGCTAGGCTTTTTATCTCAGCTCTGTATCGCATGTTACCAAGCCTGGCTTTGACATAGGTGCTGGGGATCTGAGCTTCATCCTAGCATGGGAATCACTTTACCTGCTAAACCATCCCCCGAGTCCTATTTGTAGTATTCTTTAACCATAACTATGTGTGGTCATTAACATATCCATCCAATGTAGACAAGTACTGATGACCATCTGAATGAGGACTGCATGTGCAGTTTGCTCTGGAGAATGTGAAGAAGTAAAGAAAAATGGGCAAGATGAGGACACATGTAATGATGGTACCAAGTAGTTCAGAATACGTAAGTACAGATTTGCTCTAAAGAGAGCAAGCTGGCTCTGGGAAGGCTGACAAGGAAAGTTCTAATTAATTAATCATTATTTAATAATCAATAGTAATTAATAATTAATAGTTATTAATTAATCTTTGTAGATTTTAAGATTTGGTTGGATCTGTAAGTTTTGGGTTGACTTCAATGAATATACAAGAAGGCAAAAACACAGGCAGCCAAATGTAGACAAATAAATACAGGCTATATTAGTGGGGGCCATGGGGGCTCACACCTGTAATTCTAGCAGTTGGGAGGCTGAAGCAGGAGGGTGCTCCAAGTTTCTTGGCTGAACTGGTGCCACATAGTGAGTTCCGGGTTACCTTGGGCTGCAGGGTGTAGAAACGAGAGTTGCTTCATCACATCAAATCTAACATAGACTGTGAGACATCTTGCTTGTGGATACTAAAAAGTGGGAAGAAATGTAGTGTACATTGAATCTTGAAAGTTTAATGTTTAGCCAATTTGACCGGAATGACAGTTTTTAGGAGACTGAACTGGTAAATAAAACCAAGAATAGAGGACTCTAAGCATAGAGTCTTGCATACCAGAATCAGTCTGAAATGTATTGTTTTCATTGTTTTCCAGATCTTTCTATTCTTCTTATCACAAACTTTAGATGGTAACTATGATGGCTAGATTAATGTCAACTTGACACAAACTATAGTAATCTGAGAGGAAGAAATACCTCTCAGTTATAAACAAGGCTATAGAGCATTTTCTTAATTAGTGATCGATGGGGGAGAGCCCAGCCCATTGCTGGTGATGTCATGTCTGGGCTGGTGGTCCTGGGTTCTATAAGAAAGCAGCCTGAGTATGCCAGGAAAAGCAAGCCAGTAAGCAGCACCCTTCATGGCCTATGTATCAGTTCCTGTCTCCAGGTTCCTGCCCTGCTGGAGTTCCTGTCCTGACTTCCTTTGATGATGAATAGTGATACGGAAGTGTAATCCAAATAAACCCTTTTCTCCCCAACTTCCTTTTTGGTCATGGTGTTTCATCGCGGCAATAGATACTCTAACTAAGACAGCAACCTGACAGAGCGGCATGAAAGTTTGTGTCCTTGGAGTTCTTAATCATTGTCTTTAAGCCATTGAACCCCGTAAGATGCCACCTCAGTGTAATTTTTAAGGGGGAGGGAACGTTATTATTTTATTTTTAAGTTGAAATTTTAAAAAGCATTTATTTATTCACTGTACATTCTGTATATCCTGATTGCAGCCCCCCTCCTCTCCTCCCAGTCCCGTTGAGCCTCCCTCCCTCCCCTCTCCCCTCTCCTTCTCCTCAGACAAGGGGGAGGTACTAACCCACCCTGGCACATTGAATCCCTGCAGGACTAGACACATCCTCTCCCACTGAATCCAGACAAAGCATCCCAGTTAGGAGAATGGGATCCAAAGGGAGACATTAGAGTCAGAGAGAGTTCCCACTCCTGTTGTGGGGAGTCCACATGAAGGCCAAGCTATGCATCTGCTTCATATGTGCAAGGGACCTAGGCCCAGCATGCTCTTTGGTGGATGGTTCATTCTCTGTGAGGCCCTATGGACCCAGGTTAGTTGACTCTGTAGTTCTTGTAGGACCTTTCACTTCTTTGGTTTCCTTAATCATTCCCCCAACTCTTCCATAGGATTCCCTGAGTTCTGCCTAATGTTTGGCTGTGGGTCTCTGCATCTGTTTCCATCAGCTGTTCGGTGAAGTCTCTCAGAAGAGTTAAGCTGGGCTCCTGTCTATAAGAATAGCAGAGTAGCATTAGTGGTGTCAGGGACTGATTCTCTCCCATGGAATGGATTTCAAGTCAGGCCAGTCTTTGGTTGGCCATTCCCTCAATCTTTGCTCTACCTTTGTCCTTGCACATCTTGTAGGCAGGACAAATTTTGGGTCAAATGTTTTGTGGGTGGGTTGTTGTCCTTATCCCTCCTGTCTGGTTACAGGAGGTGGCCAATTCAGACCCCATATCCCCCACTGCTAAGATGAGTCCCACAGACTTCCTGGGACCTTCCTTAACCAAGGTCTCTGATAAATCCTAGAAATGCCTCCACCTCTGAGTTCTGTTCTCTCACCCAGCCCTCTCTACCTCTGCACTCCTCCCATCTCCTCTCCCACCCAGATCCCTCCTTCCCTCCACCTCCAAGCCTATTTTATTTTTATTTCTGAGTGAGATTCAAGCATCCTCTCTTGGGTCCTCTTGTAACAGCTTCTTTGGGTCTCAAGATTGTAGTATGGTTATCCTGTACTTTATGGATAATATTCACTTATAAGTGAGTATATAACATGCATGTCTTTTTTGGGTTTAGGTTACCTCACTCAGAATGAATTTTTTTTTTTTTTTGTAGTTCCATCCACTTTCCTGCAACCTTCAAGATGGCCTTGTTTTTAGTAGCTGAGTAGTATTCCATTGTGTAAATGTACCACATTTTCTTTATCCATTCTTTGGTTGAGGAACATCTGGGTTGTTTCCAGATTCTGGCTGCTATGAATAAAGCTGCTATGAACATAGCTGAGCAAGTGTCCTTGTGGTATGATGGAACATCGTTTGGGTATATGTCCAGGAGTGTGGTATAGCTGGGTCTTAATTAATGTCTTTAAGTCATTGGACTACCTAAGAGATGACACCGAATGGCAATGCTTTTTTAACTCCACAAAGTGAGCAAGCAAGCAAACGAAAACCAAAAACAAACAAACAAACAAACAAAAACCCCAAACCTCTTTAAAGCATTAACTTGCTCCTGCATTATTTTCTGCACCAGGGACTGTGACATCCCCTGACAGTGGTAAGCAGTCCTCGATTCACAGTGCACGTGACCTGCTTGATGACTCTCCAGTGCCCTCTTCCCTCGTAGATAGTGTGGTTTAGAATTCTAGGTCAAATGTTCCTGGCTAATTAGTACAGCTAGAGGCCATGGGAAGGCCACCTTCTGCTACCTTGCCTTGTTTGTAGTTTGTGGTTGTGATTTCTGTTTGCTGAACCAGAGTTCTTGAAGTCTTCATGCCCTTTCTTAACACAAAAGTGGCTTTTCCTACCACGCTTCTCTGTAAAGCAGAACTACTATGATTTATATACAGCTTCCATAATTATTTATTAATCCCCTCCCCCAAATACCATTTTTTAAATCCCTCTGGCGTTTGAGAATCTGTTGATGTAGACATTCAAGTGTGCTAAATAATCATTACAGAAACTATCCTTTATGTGTGCAAACACACATAAAGACAACCATTGTTTGCCTCTGAGAATTGGAACAGAACTGCTCTCACACTTAGCTTTAGTTTCTCAGTGAGTAACCGGTCTACTGTTATGAAATGGACCTTTTCTGTCTCCTGTTAGATTCTTTCCTCTGGAATCTTCTTAGCCTCCTGTTAACACATGTATTCTAGTGTAAGAGCTGGTCTCTAATGATCCCTATCTCCCTTACTGTCCTTGCCTACATTGTACCGAAGTTGGTCTGTGTGACCAATATAATGTGGCAAAATTAATATTTAACTTCTGAGTTGGATTTATGAAAAACAAAACAACAACAAAAACTAGCTTCTGACATGTCCTCTTCTCTCTCATTCTTCCACCCACTCATCATTTTCTCCCAGGGAAGTCATGTCATGAGCAGTCCTATGGAAAAATCCAGGTGAAGAGAAACTAAAATGTGCACCCTATAAATGGGCTTTGATGATGACCCTTAGACCCAGCAAAGGCCAACACCTTCCTGGTATTATATCCTGCTGGTCAGACACAGATAACCAAATTTGGGTTAATCTGTTAGAGAATAGCGGATAACTTGTACATTGAGCCTTTATTTTCATTTTCTGTGTAAGAGTGTTAGCTTGCATGTATGTACGCCATGTGGGTACCCAACGTGCTTGGAGGCCAGAAGAAGGCATGAGACCTCTTGGAACTGGAGTTAGAGATAACTGTGAGGCACCAACTGTGTCTTGGGAATGAAATCCAGATCCTCTGCAAGAGATGAGGGTCTAAGTTGCTGAGCATCTCCCCAACCAACATCTGACATTCTTTTGATTAGGTTTTCATGCTGTTTTGAGAGTCCCAAGACTCCCTCCTGTTCAATGCTTGCCTAGATTACCAGTGATTACTCACAAGACTCAAAAGGCTGTTGTAGCTACAGAGAACATATTATGGCAAAGGACACAGACAAAGTCAGCAGGGCACAGATTTTCTCAGGAGAGAATACAAGGAGCCCAGCACAGTCTCTGGAGTCTTTCTTCACAACAGGATATGAGACTTGCCTCCTCTCTCTAAGCTAACATCAGGAGCATGTGTAAGGAATCATGTTGGAACCTCTGTGTTCAAGGCTTTTGGCATGCTGGTCACAAAACATGTCTTTGTATGCATGAAGCCTAAGCAGCTGAAACTTAAAACCCCAATGCTGAAATGTGGCATGGATCATTAATCTCAATCTTTACACAAAACAGCTTGACCCACTGAAGTGGTACAGCTCATTGCTCTAGGTGAACCAGCAAAACCATGAATACTTAACATCCAAGAGAGGTATTCCCAGTCAGTGTGCCCAGGGCCCAGTTATCTTAGGCACGTGCAAGGGACAAGCAAACAGACGAGGTCACAAAAAGTGGCTGGTAGCCAGCACCAACTGGCAAACAGGTATATGAATGAGACCTTGAATAATTCTAGCCCCCAGACTTCATCTCCCAGCCTTGGCTGTTAAAGGGTGGAGATCCCAAAGAGGCACTCCACGCTTCTCACATTCTGACTCAGAAACCACACAGGAAGAAATCGTTCCTTTTGAGGTAGCTTGTTATACAGCGGCAGCCGACTAATGTGAGAGTGTTTTCCTATACTAGACCTTGCATTTTTCAACTGAATTATCAAGGTGAATTTTATGTCTCAGGGTAGCAGATTTTGTTGCATTTTGTTATATCATACTGGAGTCCTCTTCTGTTGTCGGCTGTGCTGCAGGGAATTATCAGGGCCCTCTTGATGACTGTTATTAACTTTGTCCAGGGACACCTTTATATTACAGGTACTTTATCTTTGGTACCGAACAGGTAGCTTTGTAGAGGTTATTTGAGGTGTTGGCAAAGTTTCGTTTATTTATTTATCTAGAAATAGAAATGGCAAGTGTTTTAGGCTCTGTAGTTCTCTGTCTCTTATACATTTCATTGTTTTGTAATCCTTTGAAAATATCCAAATCATCCTCAGCTTGTCTCTTACAGTTCTATTCCTGTGAAGAGACACCACAACCAAGGCAACTCTTATGGAAGGAAGTATTTAATTGGGGGCTATGTACAGTCTCAGGAGTTCAGTTTTATCATACTGGTCTCGTACATGACCGCATGTAGGCAAGTGCTGGATCAGTAGCACTTAGGCAGAGGGAGACAGTGGGTTGTTGTCACCTTTTAAAACCTCAAAGCCCAGCCCCAGTGACACACCTCCTCCAAGGCCACACCTCCTAATCCTTTTCAAAGACTGCCACACTCTGATGATGAAGCATTAAAATATATGAGTTTATGGAGGTCATTCTTATTCAAACAACCACAGCTTGTGAACTAAATCAGTGGTAGTCTAGTAGGCTCGGCCCTTAGCTGCCATTTTCCAACATCTGGTTTGCCCAAAGTGCTTTGCATTCTGGTTTCCTACCCAGTCTGAAAGGACCAAGAATTATTCCCAATTTTGCATGAGTCACGTTTTTCTGCATACTGATGTTTAAGTTCTTTCTCCCGTAGATTAGCACATAGGCAAGGACTTGGAAAGGCCACACTCCATTTCCAGGGTGCTTTTGCTCTCAGCGTTACCCTCCTCTCTGCTACACAGGGATACACATTCTACTCATCTTAGTTTCTCAGAACTCCGTCTTTCTGTCCTTTACTTGTTGAGACAACAGGTCTGCTTGGATTCCCATTGTCGTGCCATCATTTCCTTGTATGCTTTCCTTTGGGGGGGGGCGTTGTTTTTTTTTTTTTTTTTCAAAGACAGGGTTTCTCTGTGTCCTTTGCTGTCCTGGAACTTATTTTGTGGACCAGGCTGGCTGGGAACTCATGAGATCTGACTGCCTTTGCTTCCCAAGGGCTAGGATTAAAGGTGTATGCCACCACCACCTGGCATATGCTCTTTCTCTTATGTTCTTGTTCCCACCCATATTGCACATAAACATGTGATGAAAATTGTTCAGTTCTCCTCAATGTCTTCAGTGTTGAAGGCATACCATATCAGCAACCACATAGGTCATTATCAGTGACAGAGAGAAAAGTCATGCTTCAAAGGGCATGACTTACAAGATTTCCGCTTGTTCTTAGATCAACTCTGAAGACTATAAACTTTTCTTATTCAGCATGCCTGGTAGTGAGCATGTACTTTTGATAGTGATTCTTTACATTCCAAGATGGTCTATTTCACTACTGAATAGCAATAATTATCAGAGAATGTACTTTATAATGACCTAATATGCAGTTCTTCAACACGCTGATGTTTTGGTTCTCATTGAATTTGTAAGCTGAGCTTTTTCTTTGTTCGTTTGCATGTTCATAATTGATTCTGTCTACAGGTATGTGATGAGTGTGCATTGCATGCTGGGCTCTGGTCTGAACCTGGAGCTGCAGAAGTGAGAATAGAATTTGGTGTCAAATGAGCTTCAAGTACATTTCAGTTTCGTGGGAAAGTTAGAGAATAATCAAAAGAGTGCAAATTTGTGTAAAATTACAGTGACATGAAGAGGGGTTATATGATGGACCGTGCAGTGAGCGCAGCACAGAAAGTTAGGGGAACAAAATGACAGAGTATGAGGTGATTTCTGAAAGCCAAGTAGGAGTAGGAAATAATCAGAAAAAGAGGTGAGAGCTTCCAGAATGAGGGATTGGCCTAGTTAAGTGTTTAGGGCTAAGAAGAGCAACTAGTTTTCAACTTAAATGGAGTACTTTCAGATAGTCATTTAGAATATTCTAGTCACAAACTCAGAAATTGCAGGGTGTTATTAAAAGCACAATGCTGGCAGTTTGATCATGCTTGTAGAACGGCAGATTAAGGTCGGAGGGAGGAAGTGTTCTTCACTTTTCTTGTGAATAGTTTCATTGTTCTGTCTCAGGTTTCCCAGGGCCAGAGGTTTACAAGTTTTATAGACTTTCTTTAGAAAAGAAATAGAATGGATAGATACAAAATTAAGTGTGGACTTGACATTGGCGTTTAACACATCTACTTACTATCATGAGGTTCCAGCCACGTGGCTCTGGGCACATAATGCCAGTGCTTTAGGGAGACTTTATGGGTTGTGTAAAAATGTGTACTCTAAGTTTTCTTCAAAACCTAATAGTTTGGGTTCATCAAAATCTTGGTTTAGGTTTAAGGTCTGATCCTGCTAAGCCCACCCCAAACTGGCTCTGTAATGAACTGTATAACGAACAAGCAGCAGAGTATGTTGTCTCTGGATGTGTGGTGGTGAGTGGGGGTAGCAGGAGGCTGTGAATGAAATGGACTGCAAAGTTAAATCTTGAACCTCTCGCTGATTATTTTATTATAGCCCTTTTAGATCCTTGAATCAGGAACAAAGAGTCTTATAAATAAAAGACTGGGCGTGAGTGGTCATGCTGACCAAGGACATCTAAAATCCCCGATCTCCTGGACTGTCTACTCACACTACACCTCCTTCTTGTGTTCAGAGCATGCTGGGGAGAGGGGAAGGATGTTGGCTCAAAGTGCACACAGGCACATGGTACACTCACTGCTGGAAGGAAAGGGCATATCACAAAGATTCCCACCCCACAAACAACCAAGGCAGAACCCCCCAAAGCCAATTACAGCCTGATTCATCGTTCTAAGCCTAGAACAATACAACAGAACACCAACAGTGGCACTGCGGATGAGCCAGCGCTCCGGCATGTCCGGCACGGTTGTCTGGGCACATTATAAAGCTTGCAGCAAGCTTTAATTAAAGCTTAGGGCAGGGGAGTTATGTGGCCAATGTCCTTGCTGGTCTGTTCACCGGAGGGGTAAAATCAGGTGACGTTAAGTGGTCAATTTATGGACACCTGGTCATACTCCGAGGCAACTGCTTTTCCAGTCTGTCAGGTTTTCTGGAATCTGGTGAGCAACCTCTGCTCTGCTCCAGCCTCTGCTCACAGGTTCTTAGGTCTGGAGCTAATGTCAATCACGTCAGCTCATTGCCCTAGGCTTGGCCAGGCCATGCTTAGACTTGCTGGCCTATTTGGGATTCAGTGCACAAAAGGTGTTTCTGAGCCCAGGGGTAAGGATGCAGGAGCCTGGGAGACTATCTTATCATATACCCCCGAGGTGTGCTATGGACACAGGAATGGTGTTTTTCAAGAAGGAGACAATTCATTTTGCAAAGTACACCGAGTGGATCTGAGTGTGCTTTGCCTTAACACCAAGGAGCAGGTAAAGAAAACTTTTTACTATTAGTGTGTTCTTAGGAACCGCCCCTACTTCCAAGGAGGCAGCGCACATCTGGGGCCAGGAAGGAAGTACAGAATATAGTGTCCCTGAGGGCATATGAAACCTCAGAAAGTCCCTGTCTTCTATGTCGCCTGCCCCACCCATATTTCTGGAGTGTCCTGGCTTTGCATCCATGGAGGAGGGTCTGGCTCTAGTGGGGAGGGACTCATGGATTTAGTTGATTGTTACGAATTCCATGCCTATGGACAATCTGCATTATTGTTATCCAACTAACAATCTGCTCAAACAATTTGGCTTCCTGTGTGTATGTGTGTATGGGTGTGTGTCAGCCTGGCCAACATTGATGAGAGGGGAGAATATAGTTTATTACTTATTACTCAAAGATTATTACATTTTGTTTGTTTGAGTAAGTACTTTCTTGATGTTTTTTTTTTTTTAAATCTCTTTCTGTACGTACTCAACTCAGAATTTCATATACACACTGATCTTCATCATGGTTAGTACATCATGATCTGAAGGTACTACAATGATTTAAACTTTAATTATTTTTATAGTTTAGTTTTCTTTTGTTTCACTCCCCCCAAAACCCAGAAAAAAAAGACAAGGTTTCTCTGTGTAACAACCCTGTGTGAAACTCACTTTGTAGATCACACTGGCCTGAAGCTCACAGACATCTTCCTGCCTCTGGAGTGCTGGGATTAAAGGTGTGTGCCACCAGTGCCTGGCACCTTACTGGTTTTTAATGACTTACTTATTTGTGTGTAAGTATAAAGGTCAGAGGACTACTTGTGGGAGTTTGTTATGTTTGTTTCTTCTTGCTAGCCCATAATTTACACTTTTTAAATTTTTTTATTTTTATTTTTATTTTTACAGGATCTGTCTAGTTAGCCCAGGCTGTCTTGTTTAACGCTAAGGTAAACAGTCTGGCCCTGAACTCACAAAAGTCTGTCGGCTGAGATTAAACTTGTATGCCACCTTGCCTGTCTGTCTTAGACTTAAAAAAAAAAATCATTATTCAAGTAACAATGTCTTTCTCTATCTCCCCCGCCTCTTCTTTGGTGTCAGCAGATATCTTGCCGGCCTCAAAGCACGTTTTTCTTCCTTCCTTCCTTCCTTCCTTCCTTCCTTTCTTTCTTTCTTTCTTTCTTTCTTTCTTTCTTTCTTTCTTTCTTTTTTTTTGCAGAGCTCAAGAATCCCTTCCTTTTTCTTCTGTGATTTGGTACCACAGTCCCTGGAGACCTGTAATATTAGCAATATTGCCTACAGGTGAAATGAAAGAGCAATGCCGAGGCACAGGCTTGGTGTGGGGAGCCTGCAGGGAGGTCAGCTATGACCTGAGACTATCAGGACTCTGCGCTGTGAAGGAAAGCTGCCTGTGGAGGGCATTAGCCTGCCAGGGCTGTGGAAGTGACAGCTTAAATGACAGAAATGGATTTTTCTCATGATTCTGGAAGTGAAAATTTCAAGATCGAGGTATCAGTATGGCCATTTCCTTGAAGACTTTCCCCTTGGCCTGCTGCCGGCCCTCTCCTTTCGCTGTTCACCTGCTCTTCCTTTTGTGCGTGCCCGCATGTGCCTCCCTTCTTCCTGCAGTGGAGACAGACTCTTCTGACTCTCTTTTGCTTAGAGACCCAATCCAAATACGGTCTTATCATGAGGGGATCCAGGTTTCAATATATAAATTCAGAGAAGAGAGAACAAAATTCAGCCCATGATCACATTGCTGTCAACTCCTTGATGTCAGAATGAGCAACTGCAAGCTAGACAACTGCCTGAGCCTGCAATGCAGATGCAAAGGCGGACTGCAGAGACTCACTGGCATTTAGTTGCTGCAAGCCCTCCTCTTTATAGACAGCAAATATTAAAACAAACTGCTGTGGCTGCGCTCTCCTGAACAGGTCTCATCTCATTAAACAAGCCAAGCTGGTAACCCTGAGTTACACCAATCAGGAGAAAGCCTCACTGCCTCGGGCAGATGTGCTGTGGAAGGGACCTAAGTGCCAAGGGGACAGTGGATGGATCATAGGAAGGCAACCCTTCTGCTGTGGATCGCGATCTCATAGGATGAGACCCCATAGTCAATGCTCTCTCTCTCTGTATACACACACACACACACACACACACACATACACTCAATATGTATACATATATATGTATATATTTTTAGGATACTGAGAGTAGAAGGCTGTGGAGACATCCACTTAATATGTAGGTAAATTTGTTTTGCCATTTGAAGGAGAGGCCCTTTTGAGTAATTTATCTACACCAAATTAAAATTCCCCAGCTCTTTGAGATAAATGCTTATTGATTCTACTGGGAAATCCTGAGGATTTTTCTATGGTTCTGATCTGAAGGCCGGGGCTTTCCTGCCATGTTGTGGGTTTAGACGTAGTTCCCAGAGGAGGTTAACACACAGGCTCTGGAATCCTCCAACTGTGCTTACATCTTCATCAAGACCTTTAAGCCACAACCTGTATCATGTGCAGTGAGTTAATATTTCAGCGGCTTCTGTAACCTTTTATGATCAGCGCAGTAGGGTCTACTGTATCTTGCGTGCACGTGTTAAAAATAGGGATAGAGTTAGTGGAAAGGCTTAAAACATACCACAGTGTTCATCACCCTATTTTGGTATGACTTTGTGTTCTAGGGCACTGAGAGTGTGAAACATGCCATCAGCCCGGCCTTTCTCAGCATGGAGAGGCCTGCACAGGAGCACTCAGCTCAACTTCCCCTCAACACTCTTCTGGTTTGTGTTCTGTCCCTCTAACCACCTCGGTCTCCAATCATAGTGACTTGAGAAGCTCTTTGGTTCATCTTAGCAGATGGTGACCTTAATTCCCAGGCTGCTTTCCACCACAAACGTTAGCCGTGGTATCAAATTCAAGGGCACTCCATGGCCATCATTTTCACCGGCAAGAAAATATCCAACTGTATCTGTACCTTTTTTGACTTATTGGGTCATTTGTGGCTTTTGCAGCTGCATTCCAAAGAAACCCCCAGAACATTCCTATGTGCAAATAAGTGATACCCGGAATGTTTTGCTACAGAACTTCTGACTCACTCTTGGCTGTGATGGTACATGTTTCTGGGGTGCTGGTGTAAGAGAAGGCCTAAATCCCTCCTGTTCCCAGTTAGAGACTATACTGAATTCCGAGGTGGGGACCGACGGCCATAATTGCGTCTTGCTCCCTGAACAGACTCAGAGCTCCAGCACATCTGCAGTTCACTGCTCAGGGCCAGTGAGCAAAGCTATTCTGTGAGACAGACAGATATGAGCTGAATGCTGCCTCCACTTGTTCAAGACAAACCTATGAAATATATTTACAAAAAGTTTCTCTTTCTAGTTTGCCTCCTGTTACCTTATAACTACGCAAGATATTGACAAGGCCTAAAATGACATCAAAGTCATGGGGAATGAATGTGTCATAAAAGGATCGAGTCAGAATTTCTTTTTTTAATTTTAATTTCTTTTTACAATTTATTCATCGTATATTCTGACTGAATCCCCCTCTTTCAACTCCTCCCAGTTCTTTTCTCCCTCTTTCCCTCTTTCTATTCAGAATTTCTTAAAGGGCCACTAATACAAAAGTAATTAAAAATATTATAAAAGCTCTCAGAATTAGTGATGTACACAGGCTAACACTGAGGCCATAATGAAACTGATTAACTTCAATTTATTTTTTTCTAGTTTTTGTCAACTTGACACACATGCACAGAATTTATGACTCAGTAATTTTTATTTAAGATGCAATAAAACCACCCCATCTTTCTTCCACTTCATTTACCCTACAAAATTATTTATTACAGTCCTAATCCCAGTACCCTACTCTAAACACGAAAATGAACAGGTCTACGCCTTTCAAGAAAGCCTGAGGGTTTGTTTTACACTGCCTCACACAGCTTTTCATTTGCAACAGATAGCCAAAAAATATTTGTCGTGCTAAATCCTGATTGTGTAGCAGTTGAGAATTCCTTTTTTTTTTTCCACTACAGGTAAACATGCTAATTATTGCACAAGAAAACTGAGTAATTTCCACTCCAGATGAAGCAGAGAGGAAGTGGTGTTCCTGCCTTGAGAGATAAGGATTAGACGAGGGTTCATCCTTGCCCCAGCAACAAACCTCTATGTTTATGACAATCTTCTTCCACAGTGTCTCTTCCAAATGACGAGGGCCTTCAAAGTTTTGGCCAGTTACAGCCCAAGTTACACGCATATGAGTTTATGTTTCTAGCAGTTGAAGGGCAGGGAAAACTTGAGTCTTTGAAACAAAAGTAAAAGTTTGTGCTTACCCAGAATCCCAGTGCTTCGAAGGTCGAGGAAAGACATTTGAACTCATAGCAATCTGTCAAAAAATGGAAGATCCACCTGTATTGGCTGGTTGTGACACAGCTCTATACTCATCAGAGAGGAAGGCGCCTCGGTTGAGGAAATGCCTCCATAATATCCACCTGTTAGGCATTTTCTCAATTAGTGATCAATGGCGGAGGGCCCAGCCCATGGTGTGTGGTGCCATCCCTTGGCTGGTGGTTCTGGGTTCTATAAGAAAGCTGGGGAGCAAGCTTGAAACCCAAGGTAGTACACAGCACTCCTCCATGCTTCATCAGCTCCTGCCTCCAGCTTCCTGCCCTGCTGGAATTTCTGTCCTGACCCCCTTGTTCTGTGATGAACACCAATGTGGAGCTATAAGCCAAATTAATCCTTTCCTCCTCAATGTGCTTTTCGATCTTGGTGTTTTGTTGTAGCAATAGAAACCCTAACTAAAAAACACCTCCAAACCAACCAACCAACCAACCATCCAGGTAGCTAGCAAGCTAACTAACAACTAACATTGTACTAATAGCCCACCCCAATCAAAATCACTAAAAAGCCTACATTTTAAAAAAGTGAATATATATATATATATATGTATGTATGTGTGTATTTATATATATATATATATATGTGTGTGTGTGTGTGTGAGGGCTGGAAAGGTGACTCAGTGGTTTAGTACTCATTGCTCTTCTGAAGGTCCTGAGTTCAATTTGTAGCACCCACATGGCAGATCACACCTGTTTGCTACCATCTTCTGGTGTGCAGTTATACACACAGATAAAGTAGCCATATACCTAAAATATATACATTTAAAAAATTAAGTATGTGTTGATGAAGATGTAGAAGAGCATTATGAAATGCTCGTTGGGGAGTAAAATGACACATCTATTTTAGAAAATATTTCGCAATTTCTTAAAAGGTAAATATACACTTTACATATGGCCCTGTGAGTCTTCTATTAGATATCTACCCAAGCATCAATGAGACATTTGTTTCTACAAACAAACAGACAGACATAGCATAGAAAGTCTCTTCATAATTGCCCTCAAGGGGTAGTAACCCAATGTCAATTAGCTGGTGAATACAAAACCAAAATGTGATGTAGTAATACAATGAAACATTCTACAGCAACAAAAAGCAAAGAGCTACTGCTAAGAGGAAAGGGGCTGCACAAGCTCTGCAATTACATAGTTCAGCTTATATGAATTTCCTGGAGAGACAAATCTGCAAGAGACAGAAAATATAATGGCCTGGAGCAGGAACAGGAATTGAATTTAAAAGGACTCTTGGTTGTGACAGAAAGCAAATTTTATATAACTACAAATTTCCTTAAAAAAAAAATAAGAAGAAAAGAAAGAAAAGAAAAATCACTAAACCAAGTGCTCTGAAATGCCTCCGTTAGTTATACCTCCAGAAAGCTTAACACAAAACCAAAAACAAACAAACCAACCCAACCAAACAGATAAAGGCCTGGATTGATTTCAGTTAGCTTCAGGCATTGGCTTACAAATCCCAAAGGGACTACAGTATGCCATGCAGCTACATCTTTCTCCCTAATTAGCAGTTAGGAAAATTGGCTATCTTGTTGGAAGAAACAGGATTTAGGTTCCATAAACCCACAGACACCTTGTCAGGTTCCTCACAGTCTGCAGGGGGGGATCCTGGCTCACCCACTGAGTGATCCCCTGTGGCCACTCCTTCTCCATTGTCGCAGCAGGATGTTCAAGAAGAAGAGGTGCTCCTTTCCAGCTCCTGTGGGTGCTCCTTTCATTGTGATGCCAGGGAAGTTTCTTGCATAGAGATGAAAGGCGCATCTCTGTCTGAAGAGACGAAGACAAGGTGTGTTAAACCAGAGCTGTTTTACCTTCAAGGATGAGGCCATTTTCACCAGCATTCCCCTTTACTAAAAGATTCATCCTCTTCTCAGACCCAGGGAAGAGGAAGAGTGTTGCAGGATATTTTATCCCACTGTGAGCTGTAAAACTCTGTTCCTAATTGTGGTATGGCTCAGTCTTTGATCCCAGAACTTTGTTTACTGTAAACAAGTACTTTCATTGTGCACACCTTTAATCCAAGAGCTTTCTATAAACAGGGTTAAATAAAGTAAACGCTAGGTCAAGAGGCAGAGTAAGCAACCATATTGACAGGAAGTGAACATGGGGGGAAGAACATAAGAGTGTTAGAAGAAGTCTGGAAAACAGAGAGATGCACAGAGAGGAGAAAGGACATTGAGTTGAATGGTATTTAAGACATCTCGGAGAAGGAGAAAGGGCATTTTCCTTCTGGGACTTGAACTGAGTAGGAAGGGTTTCTTTCTTCTGGGATGTCAACTGCATAGGAAGATCAGCTGCCTCTCTTGAGCTAGCAGGCTTTCACCACAGCATCTGGCTCCTGAGTCTTTATTGGTAAAATTGAATGTTTTGGAATTTTCATTCATTATAACAACAGAAGAGACCCATTAGGAACCCTTTGACATTTAACTTGGTCCTTTGAGAAGCGTCCTGGAGCTTGGCCCAGAATAGGTAGAGAAAAATGGTAGCTACTATGTGAGAGCTGGGCAGAGTCTGTGGAGCAGTGACTTTGGTAAAGAGACTGTGGGTATTTTCCAGCTCTGCGGAAGAAAACAGTTTTTCCTACCAAACTAAAAAGAGTAAAAAAAAAAAAAAAAGTAGTGTGTACACACCATTCTAATTTGGGGAACACAGTAAATGGTCAGCCTGAGAGTCTGTGGCTGTGGATGTGGGTGCCTTACCTCCAGCGACGCTCCTGGAGGCTGGGCTTCTGCAGCAATCTAATTCTTCTGCCTGTCTCCCCAGCTAGTTTTTTCTTTTAATGTCTCTTGACTCCTTTGCCTGTACCTAATCTTTCAAAATGTGTGTTTGTTTACCTTTTCGTTTAACTTCACTTTTTTTCTTATTAGATTGTGTCAAGAACACTTTCTCAGTGTCCTTGTACCTACCTGTGATCCTAACATGTGCAGTGCTATGGTAGTGCGGTGGTTTGCGTGAGAATGACCGTTGTAGGCTCATATATTTGAATGTTTGCTCAGCAGTCGGTGGAACTATTTGGGAAGGATAAGGAGGTGTGACCTTAATGGAAAGGCATGTCATTGGGGGTATGTCTTGAGGTTCTAAAAGTCCATGACTATTCTTTCTCTCTCTCTCCCTCTCCCCCTCTCCATCACTCCTCTCCCTCTTCATCTCCTTTTCCTTCTCTGTGATGGTTTGAATAGATATGGCCCCAATAGGCTCGTGTATTTTAATGCTTGATCCATGGGAAGTGACACTATGAGGAGGTATGGCCATGTTGGAGGAAGTGTGTCACTAGAGGTGGGCTTTGAGGTCTTCCATGCTCCAGGTACACCTGGTATGGCGTAGTCGAGATGTAGAACTCTCAGCTCCTTCTCCAGAACCATGTCTGCCTGCATCATGCTGCCATGCTTCTCACCATGTTGATAATGGACTAAACCTCTGCAACTGTAAGCTAGGCTGAATGAAATGTTGCCAAATGAAGTGTTGCTATGGGCATGGCATCTCTTTCCCAGCAATAAAACCCTTCCCACCTCCTCCTGCTCCTCTGCTTCCTACTTGCCAATAAAAATGTAAGCTCTCAGGTACTGCTCCAAAGTGCATTCCTGCCTGCCATGATTCCTCCCGTGATGGTCATGGACTCACCTCTGAAACAGTAAGCTTCTAATATTTTTTTCTATTAATTGTCTAGGTAATGATCTTCATTTCATTTATAGGAAATTTCATAAGAAAGGTTGGGACATTGCTGTAAACTGTAAATTCTAGGCTATCCTAGGCTACAGATGGACCTACAATTTTGACAAATTTTGAGTGCCTGACACAGTATCAAGTTTTCAGTGTTGTGGTGATTACTGGATCTCTAGAACTTTCATTCTGTGTAATAGTTCCAGTTCTGACAACAGCCATTCTACTTGGGTTTTACTGTTGTTGTTGTTGTGGGTATTTTGTTTATTTGTTTGATTTTTTTGAGTCTGGCATTTTAAATATTCCTACAGAGCTGTGAGGTATTTGTAATCCCTATCACGGGCAGATACCACTAGTGTCTTCTAGATCTTCTAGTGTGTCATTAATGCTAAGATTTCCTTCTTAGTGTGTTCAATAACATTCTGTTGCACATTCATGCTGCACTTTCTTAACCCATTCTCTTGGCTAACATTTAGGTTATTTGGCTACTTTGGCTGTTATTAGTAACATTGTGATGAATAAGGGAATAAAGGAAATGGCTCTTTAGACTCTGATTCACCTGTTTTGGACATATACACCAAAGTGAGATTGTTGGAAAACATAGTAACTCTACTTTCAGTGTCTTAGAGAAGTCTACATACTATTTCCCGCAGAAGCCACTCCACTATACAGTCCCGTTAGTATTGAACAAGGGGTACATATATTCATATTCTTGCCAACACTAGTCTTTCTGAAAAATAGAAAGCTATCTTAACCAGTGGGAGGTGCTATCCTGTGGGGGTTTTGATTGGCATTTTCCTGAAGATTTATATTCATCCTTCTAGTTCAACTTGTTGGCAGTGCCTAGAAGACAGCCGTTGCTCACCAAGGCGCTTTGAAGTGAGGAAATCAAGCTGTAAGTAACTCCACACTCAGGCAGAGCACACTTGACGATCCCATGTGTTCCAAAAGGAGGAAACGGGATGTCTACAACACAAAGTGAAAGCCCTGGCCCTGTGGGTTCTTATGCTTTTGTTTTTATATTAGGAAATTACTTTAAAAGTGGCTGAGTGTTGAGGACTTTGGGTAAGTTCAACACAGTGAGAAAAACTGATATGATATTTAAGTATGTTGGACATTTTTAATAAAAATTGTTGTGCTAAGTTCTTACACTCCAAGTATGTTCAGGAGCTTAGTCCAGGGGCGGCTTTGCCTCGATCTTCCTTGTCCTCCACAGCTACCCTAAACAATCCTCCTCATAAGCCCCAGGTTTTTGTTGTTTTGAGGCAGGGTTTCTATATGTAGCCCTGGCTAGAACTTGCTCTGTAGACCAGGCTGGCCTTGAACTCATAGAAATCCACCTGCCTTGTGAGTGCTGGGATTAAAGGCATATGCCACCACTGCCTAGCCCCAGATTTATTGTAGATCATAATTCTTTTTAACAGATACATGTGTTCCCTCTGTTCTTTAAATTCCCATAAGCCTTTGCACCAGCCTACCATAAGTAGGCAGCTGTTCTACCTCTGTGAGGCCTCATCTCTCTCTAATATTTCTGAGTTCGGCATCTTGTATTCTGTGTGGAAACTAGACTTCAGTTCCATATTTGTTTACATGGATAAAAAAAATAATGAAATCATTTGATTAGCATCAGGATGCTTTGTTAGGCAAGAGAAGAAATGCTGAAAAAGGTTCTGTTTTCATTTTATTATTGCTATTATTATTATTGGCATGTACATGCATGGAGGTCAGAGGATAACTTTATAAAGTCAGTGTTCTCCCTTTATATTATCTGGGCTCCAAGAATCAAATTCAGGTCATCAGACTTGCTTGACAAGTAACTTTACCCACTGATCTAATGCCCCAGGCCCCCAAATGGCTTTTGGTTGTTTTTGAGACAGGATCTACTTATGTAGCCCTGGCTGTCCTGGAACTTGCTGTATAAATTAGGTTGCTCCCAAACTCAGGAGATCCACCTGCTGGAGAGTACTGAGATGCTTGGTCCCAAATGTGTTTTTTTTTAAAAATGCCATTGCACATTTCAAAACAATTTCTCTAGAAACTTATGACTATGCATAGTTCTGTCATTCAGTTTTAAAACAGAGATTTTCTTTTTCCTCCAAGTCTGTCATCAACTTGACAGACAAAGTGTTTTCAGTTGACTGTGGTTAGCAAAACAATGGCTGATTCCAGGAGGAAAGGAGAAAGGGGTGGAGAAAGTCTACTTCTCATTAAAAAGTTGTTGCGATGAAAAGATGTAAGCAATATCATACTTTTGTGGATAACAGCTATGAGACTTTTTGCCCTAGATTGATATAGTCCTAGTAAATATTATTTTACAGCAACAAGAAAGGCTTAAAAAGTAAGCCTGGGCTTTCTTAGTTTTATTACATCTGTAAATAATTTCAATAGAAGGCTTTTCTGAAACCTGCCTTTTACTCATGTTAGCATGGGTACTTCTGGGAGGACCATAGCTTCCTCTCTGCCTGAATGTGGCATATGGGAGGCAACGTCACTTGGGTGGTTCTTGTGTGGGCTAGATTGTAATCCTGAGGGTGGTAATAAGTGTGTATTCTAGGATAAGTCCCATGTCACGATCCAGTAGTTGTGTCTGTCAACTCCCGTTTAGCAGTATCCCAGCCACTCTTAGAGGAAGCAGGACTGGTTTCTGGAAGCTGATTGATAACCTACCAGGGTGGGAAGGCTGTGTCATGATGCTTGGGCTTTAGGATCAGGAGGGAGAGGCCTCAGCATGGGCCTTAGCACAGAACTGCAATGTTACCGTAGGGAGAGATCTCTCACATCTACATCTTGAGGCAGAGGGAAGAAGGATGAAGAGAGAGGAGTAGCTGAGCTCATCATGGCTTCACTCCAAGTTCTATGGCCTGTCACCAGGAAACTCGGATGTTTATTTGCTTGCATCGCTTACATTTGCTTTAGTGGTCTTGTGAAGGGCTGGCTCTATTTTAAAATCTCCTTCAGTGGGGTGAGGTAGCTAAATGGTTAAGGTGATGGACAGCTCATAAAATCTCCTTCATACTAGAAGGCGACTAATATTCCCAAATGGGGCATAGAGTTCTTGGGGGTAAAACACATGAGAATACTGTGGGTCTTGCAGGGGACTAGGACTCCCGATATTGCCCAGAGGCTCCTCAGAATAGAATTGAGCCTGGGAAATGAAAGTTATAGGATAATCTTTCTCCTTATGTGGAGCTCTGCTAAGTCTGCCTGAATGCCACTGGGATCTGCTCCCTGGAGAGTTTACCTCTGTGCCCAAGTGCTAGGACTGTATCCATAGCAATCTTCTTCTAGACGTGGCTGGACCTGGGGAGTGCAGCATGGTTTCTATCCGTTTTTCCATCCTGGATGCAGCAGCAGCCTTTGAAGCTGATGTGAGAAGGAAGCAAATAGACAAGGCGTTTCCACTACCTTAGTGTGTTTTGTTTGGGCTGCTGGGCTTGCATTCCCCCTTAACAAATGAAGCTGAGGCTCCACACTAAGCAGGTGCTGTGGTCCCCCAGGACATAGCATACATTTTGAGGGAACATTAGGCACTTTGGCTTCTTTAAAATTCACTTGCCTTGGGTCTGTGCTTCAGTCTTGACTGATTGTGAGATACTGACCTATCCCCTCATCTTTCCCTCCTGAGGATTTCATGGTTTTTTAAGGCTTCCGTGACCAGGTAGATAAGTGAATATATTCTACCCACGATTAGGCCTACCCCCTTCAAATTTTCTCTCTTCACCCTTCCTCTCTCCCTCTCTCTGGATGTAGTAGTATGTATGGTAGTTTAGTTCTTCCTAATTTGGGGGAAAGTTTCTTCCTGAAAGATTTTTTAAAAATATTTTAGGGTGCTTCGTGAATTTTTCATTTTGAACTAACTTTAGACCCAATCCCAGCTGTAGCTGTAGAGCAGCAACCCTGGGTACTCAGCACCAGCTTCTCCTTGTTTTCTTTGTTGAGCATATTTGTGAAAGTCACCCGAAATCCTCTTTTGGAACAAGGCCCATGGTGTGCTTTCTGTGGACATCCAGGTGTTGTATGCCTCCGAGCAGCTGGCTTAGAAATGACCAATAGAGACACTGCAAACACCGTGAGATTAGAAGAGTGACCTCACTGAGAACTGAACAGACCCAGGCTCTTCCAGGGACTTGCTCAGTCATTTGGTCCCAAGAAAAGAAACTCAAGACTTCAGAAAACTTGCCAGTGGGACAATAGGCTTAAAATCCCAAACTGATGGAAACTGACTTTTGAAGTATTAGCGCTTATCTTCAGCTATGAGGATGGGCTGTGTGACTCTAAGCACGTCCTTTGTCCATGTCTCAACTGTGTTTCTGCTACTAAGCTCTGAATTTGCTTCTGACCAATGGAATATTTGCTGGATTTATTTATAGGTGAAAAGTCAGGGCCTTACATGATAGTTTCTTTTGGGGATTAGAAAGCAGCATGGCATGATCTGATTTTTTTTTTAAGGCTCAGATGTATATATGTGTACACACACACACACACACACACACACACGTGTGTGTCTGCCAAGCCACGAAGATCATGTGGGTTCAGAGACCAGCTTTTGAAAGTTGGTTCTGGGACTTAAACTCAGATTATGAGGCACTGGGCCCGTTAGTGTACTGAGTCATCTCTCTGGCCTACTTCCCATCCTCTGCACATGGCTTCAGGGGACTGAGCTCAGGTCCTCTGCTGTCCAGGCGAGCTTACTTACTGTCTGAGCATTTCTCCAGCCCATTTCAGTTCTCAGAATTGCATAGCATTACTGACATGCTAGGAGAAAAGTAAGAAAAATTAAATAATAAAATAAAGAGAAATGGGAAACAGCGTGAAAATTGTGTTTTAGTAGATTCCTCTGTTAATTTTTTATCAATATGCTTTTGTTAATTATGTAGGTTGTTCCAGATATACAATGTTTATAACTTTTTCCCTCTAGTTTCTGAAAGCATAAACAATTGGCAAAGGGAGCCAACTATAAGACTTAAACAAAATATTTAAGATGAACAGAAAGCTACAAAGTTACCCTATGATATATATCTGTATTTAATATATATACTCTATAATTATGATTAATATATACTTATATTAATTCCAAAGTTAATAGCACACAGAAGAAACTCAAATGTGTTCAGCCATTTCATGTAAGTATTACTTGTAAGAATTGTTCTGTTGAACAAATTGACCTTAAAATAAAATTGAAAGTAAACTGCCAATACTTTGTGTTTGGTCAAACTGTATTTGGTGAAGTATCATTGGGGCAACTTGTTCTGAGTCGAATCATCTGCTATGGTTTGTGAAAGTTGAGACTTCTTGGCATTGCCTCTTCAGGCTTGATGTGCTGACAATTTCCAGAGGTTCAGGAGAGGGAGGTGAAGCTGATGCTCTCCTGAGCCAGTCTGCCTTCAGGAATATGTCTGTGTGATACACCACATCACCCTAGGCTTCCAGGCACAAGCAAGAACCACATTCTATGTTTGAGCAGATACAGTAGCAAGTATACACAGGTTGACCAGATGGACACTGGACCCAAAACAAGCCCTTCTCCATTTTATTCCTCTGAGTGGCTCGTTAGTACCTTTGTGTAATGAGGCTGACAGAGAGAGATGGGGCTTTCTTGCTCTGACTCATTCTGATCTAAGGAAAGAAGATGTTATGATCTCACCTAACATGCAAGTTTCTCTGAACTGTCTTTGTAATGTTCCCGAGAAGAAAACACTGGTGAACAGACTGTTCCTGTCAATTGACACACTTGCCTGCAATGGGTGGGAAGATTCTGGGCCAGCATGAAAATGCAAAGCTGCGTGCAGCACTCTTTCTTCTGTATTATCTTCTTGTAATGTACTAAGTAGACTTTTTCTCTGTTGACTAATTCAAGTATCACAACAGTCACATAGGGTCCACACTGAACTTTGTCTCCAGTTCCATGTTTATGCCAATTAAATATCCCCAATAACCATTCAGTTTTATCCCTTACAATTCTTGACATTTCTTAAAGTGATCTGCTCCAAATCTGAACCACTTGCAGATGTAGCTTCCAAGCCAGAAAAGTTATATTTAGAGATCAACAGCAGAACAGCATATTTCTAGCAAGTATTCACTTCTAGTGTCCACACTTCCTCTTTTTCCCAAGGGCATTCCAACTGGTCCCAGGAATTCTAGACCCTAGGCCACTGGTAAGTTTATGAGAGGACAACTGTGGCCCTGGAGGGGGCATCCATCTGGGAAACAGTTGCCTTTTTCCTGGGAAAGGCACAGAAGTTGCTACTGTCTCTCCTTTGTAGGAACCGTGATGTGTCTTGCTGTGTCTCTGACCACCAAGTCATATTGCCACCAGCTGGAAGGAAAACCCAATAGTGGGGAGGAAATAGAGCTAGGGAACAATAAATTCCTATACTGAAGCTCTCATGAGTTATTTGTAGCTGAAACTGTCCTAAGAGCGAGCATGCACTGAAGTTTATGTACGTATACTATATGTACATATAAAACTCAATACACTAAGCATTCAGTTCTAGGAACAGGCTGCTCTATCCCTTTATTCTAGGAAACAGACTTAGGTCATTTTCTAACTCATAACAGATTAGAAATAGCAAGTGAGTACAAGAAGAAATAGCAAGAAAGAAACAGGAAGACAGGAAGCCAGAAGCTGGAGTGCAAGGGGAACCATTGGGGGACCAGCTAATGCTGAGGACAGCAGTACTTCCAGTCTGTAGCCCTTGCAGGTGGCAGTGTATAGTCCAGTGACTAACATCTGGTAACAGCTATGTGTCATCAAGAAATGCTTTCTGTCTGTTTTAGAAGGGGGATGAGGCTGAATAATGTTTAATAGTATTTCTTTTCTTCTTCTTCTTCTTCTTCTTTGTGACGGAGTTTCTCAGTCTAATTCCCGCTGTCCTGGAACTCACTCTGTAGAAGACCCGGCTGGCCTTGAACTCACAGAGATCCTTCTGCCTCTGCTTCTTGAGTGTTGGGATTAAAAGCATGCACCACCACCTGACAATAGTATTTCTTGTAAATAAGGAAAAGGCTAAATGATTAAGAGAACAGACTTACCTGAAAAGGTAGCAGAAAGCGAACTGACTTCTGGGTAAGTTCGATGACTGCTGTGTATATGTGCTATATAAAAATGTTGCATCTCCCAGAGAAAAGAGGCCTGCTTGCTACAGAAAGCAGCTCATCTCAGAGTCACCATGAAAAAGCCCTGAGAAGAAAGAAATCAGGTGACTGAGGACGTGGTTTTGTGCTTCTGCAACGCACTGTGCTTTGGTTCAGCGGGTTGGCAAGGCAAGGCAGCCTAAATTGTTTCTTCTGAAGCTGCCAGTAGGAAGAAAATAACTGGCTTGACTGAGCAGAAGGGGGTTGAACACTCCTAATTAAAATATAAATACTTCCGAGAGCCAACAGCTTGGAGAGAGAGAGAGAGAGAGAGAGAGAGAGAGAGAGAGAGAAAGGAAGGAAGATGGTCTACATTAAAACTACACCATGCAAAACAGGTTCTAAGTGTGCACAAAACCTGAGCCAACCTGTTGATGTAATCTCCTCACTGAGAACTTACTCAAACCAAGTCATGTGAAGCCACGTGTAGGAAAACTGGCTGCTGCTGCTACGACTGATGCCGAGGCCACTGACTAACACCTACAGCTGCTTTACTAAGTTATTGAGCAGCTCAAAATGAATGAACAAGGTGTGTGTGTGTTTGTGTGTGTGTGTGTGTGTGTGGAGATGTCTTTAATGAGCTGGTAAATCTGTGAGCCCATAGGCTGGTTCCATCTAACAAGCTGGGCAGGTAGCCTTGCTGGCCCTGCCCTTGAGCTGCCAGCCCAGGTCCTTTGGAGACGGATGGGTTCTGGGGACAATCTCCCATGCCCAAGCGTGCTGAACCAAATAATACTCAGATTCAGGTAAATACTTGAGGTGACAACTTTTGTAATTATTAACTCATAACTTTTAAATGAGTATAAGATGTAATACATGAGCACTGTAAGGGAAACATTTAGACAGTGAACCAATTTTGCTAAACAGGGAACTTTTAGATTAGTGATTTTCTTTGGCATTATTCCCCTTCGCACTAGAGATTTGGTGGCCACTCTGGTGTTACTAGGAATCATTGCCATTAGTTAATATTTTTGTTGGCATTGTCCTAAATACCATGCTTTTATCATTTCATTTTATTATCAGAACATTACGGATACAATTATTATTGTAGATTCTGTTGCTTCTTGAGATAGGGTCTCACTCTGTAGCCCAGGTTCCCCTTAAACTTGTGGCAACCTCTTGCCTCAGCCTCCCAAGCTCTGGAATTACAGGGCAGCCACTATATCCAACTGTGATACAGTCATTAAGCCTGTTTTACAGATGGAGAGCATGACCTTTAGAGATGTCATTTGCTTGGGAACACAGAATGAGGGAATTGCACGGGTCACCAGTCAAACACAGACTCATTTTGACAGGTTTCCATGGTAAAGCATTAATTGTGTCCATGGCTCCTGACAACAGTCACACTGAAGTCCTGTAACTGTCCCCCTGTCTTTTCTCCTAGGGGCTTGAGATTCACCTGCCTTCTTTGAGGGAGGAAGAAGGCAAGAGTCACTAAGAAAAACGGGGAGCAGTTAGCACGTTCATGATGTGTGTCGGTCTCTGGATCTGAGGAAAGACTACCTGATATCAGAGGGCGGCTTTAGCGGCTTTCTTGAGCTGAGGTAATCCAGTGCCGCATTGCTTCTATACACAAGGCTCTACATCAAGTTTACATTTTTCTTTGCTCATCCTCCTGATTGTTAGTTTACATTTCAGCTTAATGGGGAAAAAAATGATTTGAAATGTTTAGCACTGTCTCCCCATTGACCCAGGCAGTCACTATTTCATTGACTTCACAGCATGGAGACAAGAGCAAAGGTTGTCACGCCAACAGCTGTAGACTGTTTGTATGGTGGGTGTGACATCCTTGTTTCCATGAAGACTTTCTGCCTAAGCTCCACCTTCCTACCTGATTTCCTGACTGCTACAAGTCTTGGTGACATTCTGATGGGTTTCATAATCACCACCTTCTAGAGGCCGAGGTCCATGTTCATGCTTTACAGTTCTGTTTCTATTACTGGAGATACCCCCTTGCTAGCATGTATGTTAATGTTTAATGTACATATCACAATACATAATTACATGCTTATTTTCTAGTAATACATGATTGCTGTGGAAAATATGAAATACCAAGAAACCTTTGACGGTGAATTAAAAAGTTTCACATCAACTGAGTTTGATTCCATCTTTAAAACATTCTCTGGCCAGGGCCCTGCCCTCAAAGAGGGCTAATGTTCTCTCTTCCACTACAGACAGCCCTCAGCTTATTGCATTGCATATACAGCATTTTCACTTTTGTGATGGAAGGAAAGCAATATGCATTCAGTAGGAATAATGCTTTGAATTGTGATTTTTTTTCTTCTTCTTCTTGAGACAAGGTGTACCCAAGGTGGCCTTAAACTCATTTAGCTGAGGTCCTCTGAATATATGTTATAGTTGTCTAGCTTGCGATTCTCTGGGACTGATGAGGGACTGCCTGACTCTTTTGCCTGAACCGGGAACCCTTTTCCTCCTACTAGTTTGCCCCAGCCTTGATATGAGGGTTGGTGCCTAGTCTTACTGCAACTTGTCATATTGTATTCGGTTCCTGTCGCTGGGAGGCCTACTCTTTTCAGAAGGGAAATGGAGTAGCAGTGGATCTGAGGGAAGTGCCGAGGGCAGTGAGAGGAGTGGAAGGAGACGAAACTGTGGTCAGGATGCGTTGTACGAAAGAAGAATCAAGAAAAAAAAAAACAAAGGAAGGGATGAAGGAAGGAAAGAGAGAAGGAAATAGAACGAACGAAAGAAACAACGAATCAAAGAAAGAACCCTCACCTATCCCCTGCCTTTGCTTCCTTAGTGCTGAGATGACAGCCTTGCGCTCTGTGGATGCTATGCCAGGACTCTGACAACTGAGCTGAGCTCAGCCTTCAGGTTTGAATGTTGAGCTCAGTGATACGTTGTACAGTTCTTACTGCTGATGCTGAGCATGGCAGGTCATCACAGCTCCTAGTGAGTCACAAGTCGGTTAGCAGCCACACGCAGCTGTGGATTGGCCAGCTTCGACGTCTAATACATTTCGACTTGGGCCAGTTTCAAGTTAAGCCAAATTTATTGTGACATAACCCATCGGAAGTTGAGAAGCATCTTTGTCTTGCATCTTTCAGCCAATCAGTAGCTTCCCTTGGAACCAACTGCATAGACATGATAGGTTGCTGTCATTTTGTTTTACTTTATGGTTGCCGGTGGACTTCGTACCAAGTTTGATTGTGTATGCCCTCCATGGATTTTTTTCCCCCTTTGTCTTGTCTGTTTCTATGAAAAAACAGAGAAAGATTGAAAAGCTATGTTATAGCTACTTCTTCTACCCAGGCTTCTAATTTAAATAACAAATTAACAGTGACTGAAGAACATGACCAACATCATCCTTAATAGTCCACGGCCTAAGAAACACAGTTGTCGGTAAGGTAATGTCTAACAACCTTGGTTGTACATTAGCCACACCCTGCTGCTATAACCAAGCTGATTCCTAGGTCTCCATTGCCAACAGCCTGTGACTGCATTGTTCTTGGGTTTTGTGCTCCCAGATGATTGTAATGTGTAGCCAAGCTTGGTAATTGCTAATGTGAAGAAATAAATACTTGGTAAGGCGTTTCTACCGTCTGTCCATCTGTCCATGGGAATGGTCCCTTCCCCCATCATTACTATGCTGAGTGGCTCAGGTGAGGCTGACTCAGTCCTGGCAGTTGGCGTTGTCAAGACATCGAAGCACAGCATGTCAGGTGCTCCATTCCTCCCTGAGGGCAGAGGCAGACCCAGTAGAACCAGTGAAAAAAGTTCCCATGAGATTTGGGATTATCATAAACAAGAATTATCATAAAGGGGCCTTCTTTTTCACAGAAACTCAGCTTCTAGATTATCATAAGCTTGGATCTTCCAGTTGCTGTCTTTACCGTCCAAACGAGGGAAATCGACGTTAGAAGGAAGCTTCGAGAAGAAAATATTGCCGAGAAAGGGGATTAGTAGAATGTTTTCTGATAATGATGTTGGTGATTTGCTTTGTTAAAAAGCAAGGCTTTAGTACATAGGCTGGCCTTGAACTCATGACAGTTTACTTGCCTCAGTCTCCCAAGTGCTAGGATTGTGGGGAGGCTTGAGCCACTATGGTTGGCTTGTTGATGTTTAAAGAATTTAAAGTACAATACTTCATTTCATTTTATGTAACTACAGAACAACCAAGAATCTCACACTTTTTTGTTTTTTGTTTGTTTGTTTTCTCAAAATCCATCTCTACCTCTGGCTAGTATGTGTGATTTATAGCCATCCACTGGTACAGCTAGCTCTTAGAACCTTGTACTCAACAGCAGAGTACTTCACACAAGAGAGGAGGGCAAATTGGAAGGCAAGCAGTGGGCCAGGGCCCTGGACTCCGATTCCCTGGCTGAATGGCTTCCTTCCAAGCTGTGACTCATGGCTGGGTGAGCTGATGCCCTGTCTGAGCCCCCACTTCTGTCCGCAGCAACAGCACACCTACAGACTTGGATTACCGCCCTGCTCTCTGCAGGGAATGGAACAGGACACTGACTCTGAGGGTTCTCGTCATGATCACTCTAATGCAGGAGAAGCCTGGAAATAGCCGGCAGTAAATGCTCTCCATTTGCTGTCGCTGAATCCCTAGGTCCAGACATGCACCTGGAGTTTCCAATGGTGACCAAATATACTTTCTCCTGCCTTTTTGTTGTTGTTGTTGTTGTTCAGGGTCTTATTATTTATAATCATAAATCTAGATTAAAACATTTTTCTTGTGTTTAATCAAGTTACGGCCAAGGAATATGGTGCTTTTTTTTTTTCTCCCTGTACTGTTTTGGGCTTTGAGTGTATATTAGGCTTAGTATGCTGGACCCTGACCTGACTGTCTTTTGGGGGACTTTATACCATGGCCTTATCCACAGGCTGCTGTCCCATCAGCCTTCCCTCAGGTCTAATAGGACACGTTTCATTGACACTGGTCCTTGTGCACATTGCTGTTCTTTGTGGCTCATCCACAACCAACACCCTTTGCAAACAGCGCTTTATTTGTCCTATTCTTAAGCCTTGAATGCAACCTTTCTTTCCATTGTCTCAACTGGTTGCAGATTAATCATTGTTCCAATGACATAGCAGATTGTGACTGACAGTAAAATGCTCTCTGAAGACTGACATTCTCACTTTTAATTGTATCTACAAGTCAAAACATTTCAACATACTGCCCAAGGGTTCCCTCCCCTAAATGTGAACAATATTTGTCTACTAAAGACAAATTAAATTGAAAACAAACAAGAAGCTAGTTTCCCCTGATTCATTTGTCAAGTGTAGTAGAACTTGAACATCTAGATATGAAGAACTATTAACTTATCACAGAATTTTTAACCAGTGAAAAGATATTGAAATTTCCCTTAGTTAAATTAAACTATAGCTAAGAGTTTAAAGCAGCACAAGACAAAGACATGTAAGAATAAAATTTGGAGATGGGTAGTGTCTTTTTTTTTTTTTAGTGTCTTATTTTCTTTCTGTTCTTTCTCCTCTCTATTCTTTGACCAATGGTGAGAAGATCTGAAATGCTAGCCCATTTTTTCTCATTATCAATCCTCTCCCTTCAGTCAGCAGTAAATAGCATTCAGCATACTTGAGGCTGCTCCTTGTGGGGCGTGTTAACTGGTGCCGATGTGGTGCTTTTAGTTGCATTCTGTGGACAGAGTTCACAGCTTTGGCTACTTCCCCCAGTAACCAAAACGGAAACACAATGGGGAAAAAGAGATGCCCAACAACAACAGTACATAAAATATTTATGCCTAACCTTAACTGAAAATCTGCATGGCACAAGTGAGGACAATTATATGAGAGATGAACAATGTAACAAAGCAGTGTGGCTGTACCCTTGAGTGAGGTTCTTTAGAGACCCCCTTGGCTGGGAGGCAGAGGACACAGCAGTTGCCAGCACATGGCTCTTGGCTGGACTCACATGTGACTCAGGGCTGGAAATGTATTTAAGTACTCTCTGCTTTGTGAGAGTTGAGGAAATCACTGCAAATAAAATGTTTAGAAATGTGTGGCAAATTGCAAGCCCTTCTTTTGGGTCTATTAGTCATTTTGGTTGCTTCTTATGTCAGCGCCCACTGCAGGCACCATCGTCATAGTCATGGCTCTCAGGCAGGAGAGGGCCTCGCCTTGTGTCACGGTGTACATCACTGGATCCTGCACTCCCCTGTCCAACTTGGTGTTTTGAAGACAAGAAGGCAGAGATAGTTGATCTGACTTGTACCATCATTCTAGAGTCCATCTCAAAGTATAAACAGGAAATTTTGGGAAAGAAAGCATAAAATAGGAGATTGTATAAACAATGTCAAATATTTCTGTGAAAACAGAAGACAATTGGGTAGTAGTGGAGTGTTCTTTATTCTGATTGTAGAATTTATTGTGCAACTGTAATTCCGGCCAACATTATTATAACTTTACATTAAAAAAAAGACGTGAATTTTATGTGTAAAAACAATACTACAATCAAATGAAGAAAATGGATAACTGTAATTAAGAAGGTAGATAACTAAGGAAAAATATACATGAAACTAGGAGCCATAGGCAGGTGGGTAGCTGTGAGTTCAAGACCAGCCTGATCTTGTCTACGACATACAGGGCTCTATTACACACAGAGAAACCTTGTCTCAAAAAAACAAAAGGGTGGGGGGAGAAGAAGAAAGAAAGAGATGTACATTAGCAAAATAGAAAGAATGTGTTTGCTTTAGCAACAGTGGCAACTGGACAATCTCATAACTTGGACCTCACAATTCCAGTCTTGTGTGTACAGCCGGGACAAGAGTTTATCTTTGTCAATCTCAGGTAAATGTTCCTAGCTGCCTTATTAACAACGACTCCAAATTACAAAGAGTTCCGTTGACAAAAGAATGAGTACACAAATCATACTACAGTTAAAAATTGGAACAATCGTGCACTCTGAAGGCTGAGGATCACTGTGACTTGGCCTAGGCTTCTTTGCAGTAGCTTGCCAAGAGAGAGAGAAAGAGAGAAAAGAGTGGAAAGAGGAAGAAAGGAAGGGGCGGGGGGAACTACGCAAAAATGTAAAAGAATGATGAAATTTCCAGACATAATATTGAAGGAAAGAAGTTTGATCCGAGAGAACACACACAGTACATAACAGGCTCAACTTGTCCGAAGTGGTGGAGTTTATAATCTTGGTTACTTGGGAGTGGTTACCACTGCTGACTGGGAGGGGTCATGGAGAGCCCCCAGGTGCTGGAAGTCGTTTATATCCAGATCTAGGAGCTGAGGGCATGGGTGCGCATATGCGGAATATGTTGAGTTATGCACTAAAGAGTTTTCACTTTCCTATATGTAGATTGTACATAACAAAAAAAATCCCTAATCTGAATGAGAAAGATGGGGAAAGATTTGAGACCCCAAAAGAAGAATCAACAAGCTTTACTACCTATCATGAACACTTAGACACATATGCCAGGATTACACAATGCTGACAGTTGAGGAGGCTGAAGAGATTATGAGTAACACACTTAGATGAAGATGTGTGACAAAATGCTTCTCAAGATATTCTTAAATCTGAGAGAATCCAGAAGGAGAGTAAGGGAGGTTGTTTAGTCCTCTGGGCGCTCTGAACAGCTGACCTACCTGCTGCTCACAGGTGGGATTGAGGGTGGGCGGTGGGGGGCTGGGAGGCAATGCTTTCTCCTATGCCCTCCTTGATGGCAGCACATACTGCTCACAGCTCTGTAAGGCCTGTAGGTGGTGGTTCTCTGAATAAAGGGGCTGGCTAGGTAGTAGGAGCTGCTGTGCCAAAGCTAAGGGATAGACATACAGCAACAGTAAAGCGGATCTAAGGACTCTAGTCAAAATCCTGGCAATGTTTGCAAAATGTGCACTGACGTGAGGCTGGAGGCTAACAGCTAGTGTATCATCCTTCATAAAACTGAAGTAACCAGTTACAACTTAGGAGGTGGGCAAATAATACCAGGCCTCCTCTTCCCTCCCAGACAACTAGATATTTCTAGTAACTTTCCCATATATTTTCTTCACAACAGGTGCTTTGTTTTCAAGGTCAACATGGGGAAGATGTAGGAGATTTGTAGACAAAGGTGATGAGTTGATTTGTTCAGGAACCATTCAGTTCCTATTTAAATCTTTGGCTTTGATGAGTCATGTGAGTGTCACAGAGAAGCATTTGGATTGTGAAATAAATGGTGTGTGTGCTCTTCCTGGCAGGTCTATTTGGTCAACCAGAACCCTTATTCTACCTTGAGAAGTCATCTGGACCCTTCTTTGCTTGAACGTTTTGTACTTCATTATATTAGATCTTAATGATGCCTGTGAGACAGCAGGTTCAACTATTCTCTGAAAAGGAATACAGATCATTTCAGCTCTTGCTTTGCAGCCTTAGCAGCTTGTCCTGTCATCCTCAGGGGGGTTGTAAACTGCTTTTTGGAATGCTTGCATGGAGGGCCAATCTGTATTTTATAAAAAGCTCCCAGCCTGATCTCCACATACAGCCGGATTTAGACACAGAAGGATTAAGTGGCATTCCCAGGTCCAAAGGAAACACTTCTAGGCAAGAGATTTATTCTTTTCTTTATTCATTTGGGAAGAGTTATGGTGATTCCAATTTAACATATTTCCTTCTGTATACATCATTACTAACACCACACACAGACACAGAGAGCGAGAGAGAGGGAGAGAGAGAGGGGGAGGGAATCTTCTTTAGACAACCTTCCTGCCTCTGCCTCCTAGGTCTCATGATTACATGTTTTTGTCACCAGGCTTACTCTGAATTATTTGTGTTTTAAAACATATAATGCATTCTTTTTCAAAGTAAACAACATACTTCAAGCAAGCTTCAAGCTAGCTGTACAGAAAAATTGAGTCTCTCTAATCTTACAGGATGGCTCTTGCCTTTCTCATGTAGGGCCACAGTTCATTCGTTCGTTCTTTGTTTCTTTCTTTCTTTGTTCTTTCTTTTTTTTCTTTCATTTCTTTCTTTCTTTCTTTCTTTCTTCCTTCCTTTCTTTCTTTCTTTCTTTCTTTCTTTCTTTCTTTCTTTCTCTCTTTTCTTCTTTCTAAGTGCTTTTTGTCTGGTTTGAGTTTGTAAGGCAAGGCCTCACTATGTAGCCTTGGCTGGCTTGGAGTCTGTTACGTAGAGAAGGGTGGCTAATTTACCATGACCTTTCTGTCTCAGGCTCTTTTTTCCATGCTTTTAAGTTTACCAAATCCTCTTAACAGTCACGTTAATTTCTTTAAATTCTTCTTTTGTGTCTTTCTCTTTACCATTATTTATAATTTTAATGTATTTTGAGACAGTCACTAGTACTATGGTTTGAATGTGTTCGTTAGTCTACCTGCTAAAAAAAACCCTCATATAGTAGTATTAGGAGGTAGATTCTAATGAGAGGTGACTAGGCTATGAAGATTCAGCCCTTACAAACAGATTTTTGACATTATTTTAGAGTGAATTCCTCATGAAAGGTTACATTCAGCCCTCTTTCCTCTTTATTTTCTCTTTGCCTTTGTGCCATGACACATAACATGAAAGCTTTCACTTAGATGCCAGCCCATGGATTTTGGATTTGTTAACTTATAGAGCCCTGAACCAATCCATTTGTGCTCATTGCAAATTCTGCAGTCTATTCTGTTACAGCAGCACATAAGAACCATAACAGTAAGCTTTGGATTTCAGTGTTTCCCCGAAGACAGCATAATGTCAACAAAGCAAGTAATTAAACCAAACCAAGTAGGTGCTGACTGTGGATGAAGAGGGTGCCAAGTTGTTCATACAGCAAGTCATTAAGTGAAGTGATTACCGAATTCAATAAAGCAAGATTCATCCTGGTTAAGGAGCCCCAGGATAATGAAAAGTTGATGACATTAATGCAAACTTTCAACCAGGGGAAAGGTTGGAGACAAAAAAAATAGCTATAAACAACCTCTCAGACTTGGAGAACAGGAGACTTCAAATGACCCTAAGAGGTCCAACATCTGCTTTTAAATATATCCAACTGATTTCTGGGGCTGTATTCCCATTCATCAAAGCATATATGCCCCGTGTCTCTGTGCTTAATGATTCTAAACCATTCTTTCTTTGTGTTCAGATAGAGATCCTCCCTAAGTCTTTCTCTGGAGAAACTGATTTCTTGGGCCAGTGAGATGACTCACAAGGTAAAGGCTTTTACCAACAAGGCTGATGGCCTGCAACTTAATAAAAATGAAACTGACTTCTTAAAAAGACACCGTTTTTCTCATTTAAAGAATTAAGTGAAATGGACTCTGGAGTCAGTGTCTTGGTGTGGCCGCTGTTTCAATCATTTTTAATCATTTTCTTAGCCTGTCTGGGTTTTGTCATTGCTAACATGAACCACCAGTTGTAGGTTGCCTTAGGACTGGTTCCAAGGATTAGTTGCAGTGATGTGCTTCAAGCTCTTGCTTATTACAAGTGAGTGATAAATTCTCAATAATGACAACACATACATTGTCACAAAACGCTTCTGATATTTCACAGTGGTCATTGAACCAATCACTTATATAATTTATGGAACATTAACAAAAATTAAATTTGTCTTTTGAAAACTTCAAAATTCTTTTTTTTAATTAATTTATTTATTTTTGTATCAGTCACAAGTTAGGTACTTTGCATCTCAAGCGTAGCCCCCTCTCTCATTCCCTCCCACCCTCCCCCTCTCTCC
>CM053751.1:31536044-31608740 GCA_028658305.1 Pachyuromys duprasi
AACAATTACCACAACAAATCAAGAGAATAATTCCAAGACAAATGAAGGGCTGTGTAGGAAAGAAAAAGCAGTCCCTACGAGTTACAGAGATTAGCTGGGAACAACATCTGCCTGTTTCTTTTTGTGCTTCTGGCAAAAATGTCCTCCCGGCTTGGACAGCTTTGTTTTGAAGCCAAAGCAGTCCCAGGGAGTCCTGACAAGTCTGGGCCTATTAACATTCCCCTGCAGAGGAAGGGTCAGGGAAGCTCATCAGACCCTTACCTGAGATTCTAGTCACGCCTTCCTGTCCCCTTATCATGTGTTAATCCTGTCCCAGCTGGGTGCAGTCTTGGGTGGTGCTAGGTACATAGGAGATGGCAGACTTGACTGGAGATATGGAAACTAACCACCATCTTTCATTAGTCACTCATTATCTGTGCTGGGTTGGGACTTTTCAGTGATGTAGAAGTCTGAGAATCACCTGTGATACTGTATTGTAACCCCAATAAACTCACACTGATTCACTGTACTGGGATGGAATCATTTCTTCTTCCTTGTGGTGCTCTTTTGGGTGAACACACACATTTCTGTCCATCTGCCCAAGAAACGTCATATAACAGATTGGCACAGAAACAGAGATAGGACAGAAGCAGAGATGCCTCTGGGTGGAGCAGAGTCATGTTGATATCCTTTGCTGAGCGATAAGGGGCTGAGTGGAATTTCTCAGGGTGGGGCGCATGTGTCCCAACATGGCTGTACTTACCTACCCCTGTAGTAAGGGATAGTTCGCTGTCTTACTAGCTGACAGTTGAATGGTCCCTGATACAGATTGTGAAACACACGACTGAGGCTGAGCTGTTTCCCCCAAAAGAATGTAAGCATGTGAGTTTTGAGGGAAGTTCCCCACCTCTGTGTGATGCAGGCTGGCCTGGCTCCTTCTTCAACGGTGCCTACCACACGAATATGGGTCACTCCCAAACAGCTGCAAGCCTGGAATATATGTTGTAATCTCTGCAAGTAGCCAGCAAGGAACAAGACTGCAAGGAAGCTACAGATACAGCCGTGTGACCTTTGTTCTGGATAATGAGACATGTAACTGAATGAGAGAGCTGCCCAGAGGGAATGTGCTCTCCTAAGGGATGAGTTTCAACAGGACATGGAGAGTCAGCTTTAAATTTGCTTCTGGTTTGCCAGGAATAGTGGATAAGAGGGAGAAGAACCTGAAGGTATTGGCTTGCCATTTCTTTCAGTTGGATAAGGGAGAGTCGGGCCAAGTAGATAAAAGTGCCTGTCTAGGTCACTTGGGAACAAACGTGGCAAAATTTGTGTTGAGCCAAAGTTTCTCAGGGTGGGGGTGGGAAGCTGACAGAAAGACAAATGATGTGATCTCAAGCCTCTGTAAGACAAATAACATTTCACCAAGAAGGTGGACAACAGAGAGGTTTCTACTGTCCCCACACTGCTGGGAAAAAGGAGATCTGATGTAGTGTGAACCATCCCGGCTGCTTTTCCAATAAAGTTGCTAAGCTTGCCTGTGAGGATCACGCAGGGCAGCTAGGGGCCCTACTCCTGCTAATGTGAAAAATATTTGAGTTTGGTTGGATTCTGGAGTTAGGTGTGCCTGCATGTCCTGTGGTACCCAAGAGTATCAGAGCTAATGAGCAGCCATAGGTAGATATGGAGGGATGTAGGGGGAAAGGACTGTGCTTGTTTTAGGGGTGGACAAGTATTCTGGCTCCCTAGGGTACGCTGTATATATTTTTTCTCTGTGGGAAGAGTGGATGTACTGCTGGGATACTACAACTGAGGAATTTCATCCGAGAGTGTGAAACGTAAAGGCCCTTAGTAGGTTGGCCTGTAAAAATGGGGATTATTCAGCCAGCCCAAGGCCTTTCAAGTGTGGCTGGTGCGGAAGCTGGATGGCTCTTGAAAATTAACTGTGGATATAGAGAACTAAACAGTGTCCCATACCCATACTGTTCTATATAACATTGTGGTGTGTATGTGTGTGTGTGTGCACACACACTCACACACATGTATGTGAGTGTAACATGTATCCATTTGTGCATGTTATATGTATGTGTGTGTACATGTATGCGTGAGGGGGCAGGAACCCAATGTGGTATACATTTTTCAGTTGCACTGTATTTTATTATTTGAAACAGGGTTTCTTATAGAACCTGGAGCTTGCTGACTGACTAGACTGGCTGGCAATCAAGCCCTGTCTCTCTGTCTCTTCAGGGCTGAGACTGCAGGCACCAGCAACTATACCTGGCTCTCACATGGGTTCTAAGGACCTGAAGTCCCGTTCTTAGGAGAACACAGTAAGCACGTCACAGGCTGAGCCATCTCACCAGTAACATTGCTCTTGTAACAGGTCAACTGATACAAGTAACAGTTGTTCTCATTAGCAAAGTTGGACTTTGCTAATGTTTTCCTTTGTTTTGATATCTCCTCAGCTGATGTGCCCCAACACAAATGATACTTGCTTGAAATGGATGAAAACCATCCCCCTGATGTCTGTCCATCCTCTGTAAAAAGACTTCATTATATAGTGTTAAATTCTTACAGATTTAGAAAGGCATTTAAAAGACGGGCAAGTAGTCTCAAGAAGTGAGGGTAGAAAATCAATCTCAGCAAAATTCAAGGCCCAGGCACAAATATGAAATTCCTGAGAACTTTGTGATTGGGTAAGGTACAGACACTGCTAACAAAGTGATTGAGAAGATCCTACAATAGTCAATATCTGTAAATATAAAAACAAAATAAAATAAAATAGCAGTTTATAAGTAAATGGCCAAAGGTACCTGTGTGGGAAAGCACAGGCAGAACCAGAAGACAAGTTTATTGTATGAACATCCTAGTGCTAGAAAGGGGTTACCTCACTGAAATACAGGTTATTGCCACTGCAATACCAGAATCAGACAGTCCTTATTGTTGAAGAATCCACATGCTCTATTACAGGAAATGAAAACATAAGCTAGGGATGAGTAAAAGTTTCTTCCCTGTTAGATAGCATTCATGAAAGGTACTGTGTTCATATACTGTAGAATTATCAGCAGTGGTTCTGCTTAGTTATATATTCCAGCATACCAGTCAAGATGTATCTGCTGGTGCACAACTGTTAGGATACAACCAACTGCTTTCTGATTTGATTCAGGCCTGCTCCATAGGAGAGAAGGTAAAAGTCTGTGGCCGAGGAAATCATATAATATTTCTGTTATTTTGTTAACTAGATGTGATAGATTTGTTAAATTACCTTCTAAACATTTGTCCTTAAGTCTTAGGTTACTGCTGTTATTGGCTGTAGAGGAAGAGAACTTCTTTTTTCAGTCCATGTTGATAATGTGCAGGAGCTCATAACCAGTCAACATGCCGGGGCTGAGTGTTGCTGTTGTGGTCTGCACTGTTGCTGTGGTCTGTACTTTTCTAGTGGTCCATACTGTTTGCAGGACAGAGCAGCTTAATTCTCAGAAGACAAACATCTACATCACTCATTTTAAGGCTCAAGAAATAGGATGGAAGAGGAAGCAGAACCTAAAAGCCAAAGGGAAGGGAGCAATGTAGGAGAAATGTCTTCTGGGCTTGGCATAGCTTTTGCTGTCTTGAAATCAGGGCAGATGTGGTTACCACATGAAACCTCCACAGGATCCAGCCTTTTACGTTCCCTTGCAGAAAGTGCAGAGCAGGTTGTCGGTGCCCACCCGAAATTCTAGCCACTGACTGCCACTGTCCCAGTCACATGTTTGTTTAGGGTGGCTTCTCAATGATGCAGCTACCCACCACTCACTCATGCTCCTAAAAGCAACTTCCCCAAACTCATTGGTTCACTAAGCTGCACTTTAATAGATCGATTTCTTTGGTCTGTCTTTTGTTTCCCCATCTAAGGTGATATGCTAGATACAGTGGGAGCTGTGATCTGACCACACTGAGAGGATCAGCAGAAAGACGGGAAACGTTCGTAGCTCAGTGGAGAGTGAGAAAGAAAGGTGCTTACGCTCCACAGTGACGTAGTAAGAGGTTTCTAAAATGGAGAACCCACAAAATTAACAACTTGTGCACACTAGTGAAATGAAGGGAAATATAAATCAGATAATACAGTTGAGGGAATGAGTACAGTTGGGTCTTGGGAATGAAGGACACACTTGAGGAGATGGTTGTTTGAGACAGCTGTTTTAAAAACAAGCATTGTAGAAATATTTGATTGTTAAAAATAAACGTCTGTATAAATTCATTAAAAATAAGATATAGATACTATCAGGCTCTAGAATAACACTTTTGTATGCAGGTCCAATTTCTAACTCTTACTAGTTGTGCCATATTGAGTACATCATTTAATTTCTTTGGACTTTAGCAGTAGTAATGGAATGAAGTAAAGGGTGATCAGAGAATTAAGTACACAATGCCCATAAAGGGTCAGCACTGTGCCTGGCCTTTTAAGAAGTTACTTCGCTTTGTTTCTTGCAAATCATCATTATTTTATTCACTTGGTTGCTCCCTGGGTTATCAGATTTTCATTATGTTTCTGATCACATAAACTTCCAGATATTACCATTAACTCATTCTGATGGGAGTTATGAGTACTCCCAAATATATTTAAAATATATTTAAATATATTTGATTAAGTATCAAAAAAACAGAGAAAGCATACTCCCATCTGTATGGTAGGGTTTTTTCCTATGGCGCATTCAAAAACACATTTACAAAGAGCCACAATTAATCCATTTTTCATTTTGTGCTTTTTTGTCTGGACGGTGAGTGCACACAGAGGACAGTGATAGGATCTGAACTCAAGTTGTCGGTTTGTCATTCTAAGAGCGCTGTTGTTTGTACCACTTGAGCAGACTGGCGGTGTGTGGGGGACAATCTCTTGGGGCTCATACCGGGGACATGAACGTGTAAAGTAGATAACCTTTATGTTTCTGTGAGCCTCAACTTTCCACGTGCTGTTGAGGCACAGCACAAGCTCGGCCTGTCTCATTAGTGGGATTTATCCCTTCTGTACAGGGAATGTGGATTCTGCTAAGCATAAAAGTGTACGTGGTTGTTAAGCACTGTTCTCTGGCGTGGGATTTTCACTTTTTGCTTTATTCATAAATAACAAGACACAAAATTGCTCTGAGTTTTACTTTCAGTTTTGCAATGACTTGGGAATCTTATCTAGCAAGAGATACAGAATCTTATTGTGTATTTCCCAAGAAGATGAGGGGTTATGCAACTCAAAGCTCAAAGCTTCCTGAGGGAATAAGTTTTCACTAGACAGGACAGCTTATCTCCAATAATAATGCTCCTGCTAATTCTCTGGAAATAAACGCACCTGTGGCCCAGTTGTGTTTCTGGTTATGGACTCTATCCGGGGCTATGGTGCGACGCCCCACAGGATTTTCTTCTGCTCCAGCTCTAGATACTCCATTAGCAAAGTGTACTCAGTCAGCTAAGAGAATGACAAATAATGCAGCCCAGCCCAGTACCCCATGGAAGCTCAAAAGTTTGAAAACCAACTAACTGATTAGGAGTTTGCAGCTGGACACAGATCAGGCACTGTGGTGGTTTGAATAGCTGTGTCCCCCATAGAGTCATGTGTTGGAATGCTTGGCCCATAGGGAGTGACACTATTAGCAGGTGTGATCTTATTGGAGGACGTGTGTCCCTGTAAGGTATCCTATGCTCACACTAAACCCAGTATGGTGCGCAGACCCCTTCTGCTGCCTGTGGATCAAGATGTAGAACTCTCAGCTCCTTCCTCAGCACCATGTCTGCCCAGAAGCTGCCATGTTTCTCACCATGATGATAATAAACTAAACCTCTGAAACTGTAAGCCAACCCCGAATTAAATGTTTTCCTTTATACATGAGTTGCGTGGCCATGTTGTCTCTTCACAGCAATCAAGATAGAGTGAGATTGCCTTTGCTTATGTCTGGCTAGGTGTGTGTGATTGACTCTACTGTCCATTTCCCTCAATCTCTCTATTCTACTTGCCGGCCGCACAATAATTAAGCAGAGGTCTGCAGGGTTGGGACTGGAGAAATAACACCTCTGTGAAACATGACTCTTATTTGATGCTTAAACCACCAACATGGAATCTCAAAGACTTCTTTTGAAAAGAAATCTCTAGGAAACCAGTTGGTATTGGTATTAATTATGTTTTAAAAGGTGCAATCCGAAGCAAACCTCGTAAGTACCCTTAATCAATGTCTGAAGACTATTTAATGCATTGATTAGAAGTTCCTGATCCTTGAGCACGCTGCTACTTAATGAACCATTAAGTAAAGTTAATTATTATTAATAGATTGCAGACTTGAAAAGTCCACCCTGACCTCCATTTCCCTGTACATTTATAGGAGATGAAAAGTTGGAAAAATGATGCTTATATACCACTGCAACCAGGAGGCCAGCTAAATTACCCCCATGGGCATGGCAACCTTTTGGTGTAGTTTCCTTTTCTCCATGCTGTTCTGTCCCCACCCTCATGGAAAAAAAAAAAAACAACCCAAATAAAACACTTTTATCCCCATCTCATGAAAAAGATATCCTGTGAAGAATATAATAAAGTCTGTCAAAAAGGTTTGCGAAGACCGGTCCAATTTACTGTGTTCTCTGAGGCCGGGGATTTTTATTTTCATAGGTCTAGAGACAAATGAGAGGATATCATCAGAATTTAGCCTTGTGTACAGGAAGGAATGGCTCTAGCTGAAGATCTGCAAAAGACTGAGGTCTAAGAAAAGAATGTGGTAAAGCTCTTAGCAGAGTGTCTGGCACATAGTGGATGCTCAAAGGTTAATGGTCTTCTTTTTAAAACTTTCGGGTTTAATTGTATGTGTATTTTGCATGTGGGCTTGTGTCCATGTGTGTGAGTGTCCCTCAAGGCCAGAAGCATCAGGTCCCCTGGGCCTTGAGTTACAGGAGGTTGTGAGTCATCTGACATGGGTGCTGGGAACCCATGAATTTCCTCCCGAAGAAGACTTCAGTCTTAGCTGCTGAGCTATCTCTCTAGCCTCTACTTGTCTTCTTCCTGTAAGCTCATCATCATGGGTCCCTCACTTAGCTCCCAGGGACAGTGAATGGGCTTTCATTGTGAAGTCCTGGGCCCAGTCAGCATAGCTCTGGGTAGTTGTTTGGAACTTGTTCAGTCTGTTAGCTTCAGTAGTGGAGCAATGCATAGGAAAGAAGTCATTTAGCTCTTCTGGCCCTCATCAATGGGAGTCACTAAAGTGTAGTGTTTGTTGGAGTTTATAAAGAGTTCTGTCAGGAAATATTTCTAAAATGTCAGACATTTGCAGAGTTCTCATCATCCCCACAAACCTGGTGACTTTGCTCAGAGAGTGAACATAAAGGATTCTGGGGCCAGTTGGTTGCTATACCTACCGCTGAGCAATTCTTCTGGTGGTGTTCTCAGCATGGTTCACATAGCACCAATAATATCGGCTTTCATGAAACCAATTGCTAGTTCTGGCACTAAAAACAAGACTCTAAGAAAGTGAGGGATTTAGTTGGAGCAGCAGGGTTCTGGTGTAATGAGTGGAATAATTTAGAACTGGTTTTAGTCTGCCACATACACGGTCCTCTTTTTAGAAAAACAAAAGGTATTAAAAGATTAGTGACTACTCTTAATCAGTGAAGATAATTGTTGGAGGGAAATGAAATACTGGTGAATGAAATTTGTCTCAGTTTGTAATATAACATATTGAAAATATCTTATGTCCATCAACAGAAGATTAATAGATAGCAGTCAATTTATCAAAAAAGAAAGAGCACTCTAGCCACCACTGTGGAAAGATTGCTGGGACTTAGTTTAAGGGAAAAGAAGCAAAATGCAAATAGTTCGAAGGCCCAAGGGAAGAACATACTGCTATTATTCTGCTAAATGGACACAGTATTAAACTGTTTCCTAAAGACTTATTGTTGTACAATAGATTGATGCATCCGTCAACCATCACTGTCATGCAGTAGACGCCACTTAACCCAGAGATGCACAACTGGACAAGGTGCAGAGAATAAGAGACCTGGAATGCTGAGTTCAAGGATCATTGTGGAAGAGGGATCAGAAAGACTCTACCACCCAAACGGGGTGGATGGCTAGGAAACGGTGTTTTCTGAACATAGCAGGAACACGTACGAACGCACAGTAGTTGAGACAGCAGAAGACCTGTGAATGCTTAAGTCAGAATCCCATCCTGGAGAGGGGATGCAGGCTCAAAGTTCCACTTAGCTAAGGAGCTCTCACCAATCGATAGCTTCAGAGACGGAAGGAGGAGGGAGGGAGAAGAGAGGGAGGGGGGTTGAGCCTCACCCCTAGTAAGTTGCCAATGCTCAAGTAAAAGGCTGTTGGAGGTACCCTGTTGGTTGAGGTTGTAGTTCTTACCTGGACCAGGTAACCATTAGGAGCTCAGGCTAAAGGCAGAACTCCTCCCCCGCCTTCCCCCCCACCCCCAGGGTTTCCCTGTTCTCTGCCTGATGTCATTTGCAGAGTGCCTTTAGATACAGATTCCCTTAGCCACACTTGATAATATGGCCTCTGACACAGCTCCCTGCTAGTTCCCCTTCCCTGGGCCTATATGTTAATTAAAGACTGATATTCTACTCTTATGATAGGAGCATGCTGTATAATTGCAAATCAAGCATCCTTGAAGTGCCTAGTTCCAACCAATTACGTCACCTATTCTTGGAGCACCCCAACCACTCCCCTAGGGGTGTATATTCTGTCTTCTCTGGAATTAAAGTTGAGCTGGCCATCAGCTGTTCCTGTGGTGTGCAATCCCTGTACCATTCTTGCTGCCGGCCATTGCAGCCACGCTTCTGACTTTGTGGGCTGCTAAGAAGTAGCCCACCTTCCCCCCACCCCCCCGGCAGGAGAAGAAGCACAGAAGGCCACATCCAAGAACATATGGGCAGCACAAATTGGGCCTGATGGGTTAAAAATAGAAAGTACACAAAATTGGGTGGGGACAGAAGAGGGTATTAATCTGGAAAGAGTTTGGAAAGATGGTGAATATATCAAACATGTATGAAGTACTCAAGGAACTGATAAAAATAAGGGACAAAAAGCAGAGAAAAAAAAAACACATAAGTTTACTTATGAAAGTGTGGTTCGTCTCCGATTTGGTAGCTGTGGTGACAGAGGGACCTCAGGTGGGTCTAGAATAGGAACAGGAGAAGCCTAAATACATTTTGGTACATTTTTTAATTTTTAGTCATGTGAATGCATTTTCTTCTCTAAAAAGCATTTTAATTTAAAAGAGGGTAATAAAAGTAAAAGCTGGTAATAAGCAGGGCACAGCTTTATGCATGTCTGTCAGTAGACTAGAGTGACAGCTAAGAAACCACTTGGAATTTTTCTATGTTATTTATTAGATATTTATTAGATAATTATTAGATAATTAGATAATAATTAGATGAATTAGAATCTTAGACACTTTAAAACTTTCTAGAAGAACGTTTTAGGAATGGTAAGCAATCGAGAACCTCTAGCCACTCACAATCAGCTGAATCTGCATTCATAAATGTTGAAAACAATCTTCTCCCTCACTGATGGGAACCGGCAGGTGTGTGTTCTCTCTTAGTGAACTCTTCAACAGAAAGCCACGTGCAACTCACTTCGGTGGCTGATCTGTCAGAACCTGCTCAGCACAACTGAGGCTCTCTGCTCACTGGCCGGGCAGTGCGTGGCCCAGACTAATAAATCATTACATTTCTCTAGCCAACATTTAATTAGTTCAGAGACAAGCAGCCTAAGCCAACCTAGAAAGCACATTAGATAAAAACTAAGTCAGTTGATGAAGGTATGGACTGTCATTAAGAACTGGTTCATTAATTATAACAAATATTTCACAATAAACCTTGGAGGGAGGTATAGGAACTTTCTGTTACCTTTGTAGCTCTCTACAAACTCTGAAACTGCCCTAAAGTAAAAACATATAAAAAGTGACTAAAATAAGGCAAGTTTATTATTGACAGTTCTTACAAACTTTCAAGTTAACAAAAAATATTCATTTAAAAACTTATTTAAAATTCTTTAATTTATAGTTAAGCTCTTTTAACTTTATTTTTTACTTTATTATCTTTTTGCTCCTTGCCTAGCATGGCTTCTTACACATTAATTTAGAAGTGAAGTGTTTGGGTTAGTTAGGTCAACATAGTTAACTTCAACTTGTACTTTTTATTCTGCAATTTCTAGTGAAGTATTTTAAAAAGTGTTCCTAGGGCTAACAAGATGGCTCAGTGGGTGAATCATGTGCTACACACATCTGACAGCCTGCATTCCTTCCCTGGAATTCATGTGAAGATGAAATGAGAGGAATCACTCTTCAAAGTTTTCTTCTGACTTCTACATGCATGCCACGGTGCGCACATGCATGTAGACACATGCGCACAAATAATAAACACACAAAAAATGTTCAAAAGAAATAAATTGATAGTGAGTTTCATGGCCTTTACCCTATTTTGTCCTCTTGGTAAAAGATCAAATAAAGAGCATAATCGAAAACTAATTGTTAAACTGTGTAAACCTCTTCCATCAATTCAGCCTTTTAGTACGTGAAGTTACTTGATAGGACGGAGATTCTGATACTGCAATGTAGCTTGAGAGGTTGGTCATCTGCTTTCTCAACTAGAACATTTTTTTAATAAACTATCTTTGGGGGCCAGTGAGAATCCTGGTGTAAAGTTTAGAAATTCAACTTTATTAATTTGCTTTTATAATCACACTGGTAGAGGAGAGTCATACATTAATTTCATCATGTGATGATTTGGAATCTAAAATACTGAACAATTTACAACTTGGCTTCATCCATGGACACTATACTAGCTATGTGTTTCTTTGAACATGCTTTTAGCTATCATCAGACTATGGTACCTAAGGTGAGATTTCTTGAGAGATAAGAGATCAGGTCAAGGGAAATTGACTCACTTTATAAACTACTGTTTCCATGTTGGAGCTGAGTCAACAGGCTTGCCAAGTACCCATAAAGAATCTCCTTTCCAGGTTATGCTAGATTTTGAACTCCTCTTCTTAATATCAGCACTGGCTTTTGATTGACAAAGGTTCTGTTCTGGATCTCAGCAAAATCTCTTACAAAGGGTTGGGTAGTAAATAGTTTGAACTTTGCCTATCATGTGTTCACCTTTGTCCCTGCATCTGGAAGGCAGCCTTCGGTAATACGGCAGAGAAGCAGCTTGGGCCACTGTTTGATGACTGCTGCTCATTTGCTTTGTTTTTAATTTACTCCCCAAACAGGCCATCCACTGGGGTGGGTTTCTAGTGTAAGTTCCAGTTAACCAGGAGGACTTGGGTCCTGTGCCATGGAATCTGCCTCTCAGGCTGACTGATAGAATCACAGGCAATGAAATATGGCTGAAATTTAGTTCTGCTCAGTCTTATCTGAGGAACATCTCTCTGTGATCTGTGGACTGCGGGTGATATAGCCTGCCTGACAGACAGTGCTGCTGTGATTCCACAAGAATGGAAGCCAAGTGCCTGAAACAAAGGAAATGATAAAGGAAGCAGTTTTCTTCTTTGACCCTATAACAATGTCCTCCTTTGCATATACATATGAAATCTGGGCAACAAGAACATGCCATCCACACACACTTCCATTCTCTTGGAAACTTAAAGTTAATTCTAATGAGCTTCAAGTTCAGATGATGCTATTTGAAAAAGCAAATGCTGTCCTCAGTTTTGGGGATTCATTTTGTATAGATCATTTTGTATATCTGAATCTTTATATATTAACCTCTCGTCAAAGTATTTAACCAAAAGCCTATATTCTCAAATCTCAGGGAAGTAAAAGGCACTTTATAATGTGCACTATCAAAGTTTAAAGAACCGCAACTCAAAAGAGATTTCATAGAAAGACAGTCTGGATTGTATTTGGTGTTGATGCTATGACCAGGTCTTCAAGCTTTAGAACTGGTTATTGTTGGTATAATGTTCTTGTGGAATGCATACAATTCACCCTTGTTCATTCACATCTTGATTTCTCTACCCCACTATCTGCTTTCAATCTGGACATTGCATTGTGGTGCTTATTCTAAGCATCACCTGTCTCAAGTTTGTGTAAACATGCCACCATTTGTTCTCTGTATTTTCAATAAAACAACCAGCCACAATGCTGAGCAATGGGGAGAATAGGGTGGGACATCCTGGTTTGGAGGGGAGGAGAAAGAAGTGAGTGAGAGGGGGTCAGAGAGGAGAGATCAGAGAGGGAGGACCTGGAAACACCAGGAGAGATGAACCAGACCTAAGATATGACTAAAAAGCAAGTATAATGTGGGAAATCTGAATGGGAGAAAGCTATGAGGGCTTGGAGGTTTAGGATGGAGTAACTATTGCCCAGCATTGTGCTCTAGGTTAATTAAATAAATCCTAGTCTCTGTGTGGTGATTTAGGTATACAGCTGGTTTAAGAATAACCACTGTTTAACTAAAAGATAAATTAATATTGAATATTAATAATCAACAACAGGTTATGTTTGAAATTCTTTAGGGAATTTGCTGTAGGGTCATAAGTATTGGCTTACGGAAATAATACTACTTGAAATTGCCCCCCTTTGGAAAGCCCAAACTAGAATTTCATAAATGGGGGATATTTAAGCCCTTTCACAATTAAAAACAAAACAAAAAATTTTTGCTTCCTCGCTGGGGAAATTTTTACAGTTAATGCCAATGTAGTCACTTTAACGAATGTAAACTAACTACTAATTTCATTAAGGAAGGCGTGGGAATCCGGGTGGTTGGGCTGTATACCTTTAATCTCAGCACTAGGATGGCAGAGGCAGGCTGATCTTTGTGAGTCTGAGGCCAGCCTGGTCTATAGAGTGAGTTCTAGGACAGCAAAAGAAATGTAATTTGAGGAAATACTAGACACCACAACAGCTAAGAGATATTGTTCTAAGCATGTGATTTGAAAATTGGATTTCTTAAGCAAGGATTCTTAATTTTGATATCAGAACTTCATATAAAACATTATACTGTTTCTTTTTGTGTTCCTTCATTTATTCAATGCACTTTTTTGTTTTGTTTTTTTGAGACAGGGTTTCTCTGTGTAGCCTTGGCTATCTTGGATTCACTTTGTAGACCAGGCTGGCCTTGAACTCACAGTAATCCACCTGCCTCTGCTTCCCATGTGCACCACCATGTCCTGCTCAATGCACACTTTTTAAAGAGTTACCCTTTTGAAGCATTTTGCTAAGTGCCAGGCACACACTGTGCTTAGAGATAAGCATATAAATAGCTGAGTATTACAGCGGATCATGTGGCAAGATCTGGCAGATCTTGCAGCAGAAAGGATTCATTCAAAAAGGAACCAACAAGAGTGTGGGAAGGGAAGTGGTCAGGTCAGCTTAATAGAAAATGCAAATGGTGCTTTTGCTGGTAGGGGAGTCTTCCTAGCGGTCAGAGGGATCATAATGCTCTGGGCTGTAGACCGAGTGGACTACGGTTGGTACCCAGGTTAAAATTAATAAAGGTTTTTCATTTGAATATTTTTGTGAGTAACTTGATGTAGCTGAAGCATGGCTTCATGGTGCTACTAGAGAGGAAAGTTTCATGTGACACTGCAGGTCATGGTCCTTTCTCTAATTGGCCAGTGGTCTCTTGACCACCATACTAACTTTTCTCTATGTCTACATCTTCAATGGATGACAGCCATGATATGTTATTGTTTCAGGTTTCAAGAAATACAGATATGCTTCTGATCTTGGGAAACGTGAATTTACCACAGTAAGGAGGAAGCAGGAAGAAAGTATGTGGGTATTTTAAAGGAAGAACCAGGCCTCATGTAGAACTAGAACATGGGTCATTTATCTCCAGAATTAAGTAACAACTCTAGTATCTCAGAGGCACTATGACATTGTTACCATACAGAAGGTCCCTCATTCTTCTGTGCAAGTTAAGCCTCCCTTGCACGCAGCTTGACTTTTTCTCAGTTCTGCTGTTAATGTAGTCCTGGCTCTACATCTCAGTTTATTTGCCTTGTGGTTTTTCTATTTACTTTTTGCTATACTAACTGTGGGGACTGTTTGCTATCTTCTTAGCCTCCTGCCTCCTACTCCACTCTACCCTGCATGTCCCTCTCTGTGGATTTGTGTACAAAGATCAGTTAACAGTAGGCCTAAGATTGCTATTTCTAGAAAGATCTCCTTTCAAAGCTGGCCACTGACTGGCATCTGAGAGTTTAGGTTCCACAAGAGAGCCCACCATTCTATGAATTATGAGCAGTTTAAACTGTTCAAAAATGCAGTTCATATTCAATACTTTTCTTCTGCTATTTTGGGACTTGGGTGTATGCACCATGAAGGCAGTGTTAGTAAGCCCAGCACTCAGTAAGAACCCCCAGGTAGCAATCCGAAGTCCACTTTCCTGGCGAGCAGCATTTTATACCCTGTGTTATAACTTATGAGTCCTGTAGCAGCAGTTTGGACTTGGCTTCCTCCAGACTTTGCTCTGTGCCTTTTCCTTCTGCTGATTCAATGCTGCATCCATCACTGTCAGAGTTATATATAAGACTGTCCTAGGAGTTCATCAGCCGAGTGTTGAGGACCCCTAACACACATACCTTTATTTCTGGTCTCCTTCACAGTATACCATCTGGTCTTTATCACACACTGATCTCTGCCTTTGCCTCACTCTTCACAGTCATCTGGTATCACTCCCTTCCCCCATTCTAGTTTTGCTAGATTCCTTACTGTTCATCAAACATTCCCCCAACTGCCCTGTTCCACAGCCTCTGGCTTTTGTACTTAGATTTTTTCCTTGCCTAGACCTCTTATCTCAGCTCTCTGCTTGGGGTTTCCATCTGTCCACTCTTCTGCTGCAGTGATCCATTTACCAACTTCTCACTTGACTCACGCCTCTCCCCAAGCCCCTTTGCTGACAAATGAAAGTTTGGGTGAGAGGTGGGTATGTTCTAGAAATTATCCCTGACTGGAATGCATTCTACTCCTTTTCTCTCCAGCTCTTCCTGTCAAGTGAAATAAGACACAATATTCGAAGCTTTGTTAGTTGACTTGTAATGTGAGGCCATTTGGGAGTAGAGGATATAGACAATGGGATAACAAAACTAACTCCTCAGGGAAAATATTGTAAATTATGTGTATATGTGTGTGTATGGGTTTGTACATGTGTGTGGAGGTCTACGGAGCCCAGAGGTACCAGATTCCTCTAGAACTGGAGTTTCAGGAGTCACTTGACATAGCTCTGGGAACAAAACTCCAGTCCTGTGGGGGACTGTGAACTTAGTCATGGAGCCACGTTGCCAGCCCCAACCTCTGTACTTCGACAAATGCAGAGGTAAACATTTGTTTACATTTAGCCATTCCCTTTGTGATTTTCTGTCACTTCCATTTGTCCTAATTTAAACTAATCCGAAATCACATCTGTAGCCTGACTTTTTGAAGCCTGGAGAAGAGTCACACCATACAAATCATAGTATGTGAATTGCATTCCGGGGACAAAATAGGAGGGGTGACAGGCGGAGTGATACACTGTGGGAAATCTCAGCTACAGGAAGCCAAAGTAGTAATGTTCCCCAAGGAGTCATGCTTCCCCATATCCCATGCTTTTAGAATGGGATATAGCCTCTATCAAAGGTAGACAAAATGAAAAAGATGCCAAGATCATTTCATTTCCTTAGTTCTAGGTTGGACCTGTGATTGACTTGGATCAACACAATGGAACAATTGCAAATCTTGCTAGTTTCCAGGGTTTATGCCTTTAGAGAATGTGAAGCTTCTACTGTCCTTCCGAAACCTTGATGTCATCTTGCTGGGAAACCTGGTATCCCTTTCCAGGGGACGAATGACACCGTGGGGAATAACAGGTGCCCCTGTGTAGAGCCAACACCAGCTGCCGGCTATGGGAGCATGTCTCTAGAGCCAAGAGCAGCTGCCAGATATGTGAGTGATATCTCCTGAGGCCCTTTAGGCTCAGATGAGCCATCAGATGACTTGAGCACATGAATGCTTGCCTGCAAGGTTATCAGAAGTCCCTCCTAGATGACAGCATGAAAGTATATAGTTGCTGTTTTTAAGCCACTAGATTTTGATGAGCAATTCTTATGCAGTTGATTCATACCCCCAAATTAATCCTGGTGATTATTTCTTGCAATAAAAATATAAAATATAAATATATTTATATGTAATATTATAAGCATCTTGCATTTACATATAAACATAAATAAATATTTATTACATATTAAATATAAAACATAAAAGAAAATTGAATTGCATTGACAAAGCAGCAGCATAGTTTGGTTCACTTGCTCAGAAAGAGAAGCCACAATCTTCAGCTTATATTCTTTAGTGTAAACATGAAGAACAGAGACTGCATGGCGCCTCACTCCTGTAATCCCAGAATGGAGGAGACTGAGACAGGAGGGTTACATTGAGTTCAAGGCCAGTGCAGGCTACACAGTGAGCTCTAAGCTAGCCTTTTGACAATGTGATACTCTTGTCCAAAAACAAGAAAACAGTAATGCTCAGCAATGATACAGAAATGTGGGAAAGGTCTGTCCTTGGAACATCAGATAAGAAAAGCAGGATCTGGGCCATGGGCCTCCTTTCATTAACTCATTTTCTGACCTTAGAGCACTCTCTGGACTCTTGGTGTCTCCTTCCTTCGGGGATAATATGAGGCACAATCTACTGCTTCCTTCCTCATTATTCATAAAGCCACCTTTACTTTTAGCAGCTCTGCAGTATGTTGCGAAGGAAGGGGATGGAGGAATTTAACATTCCACTTATTTGTTACAATTTAGTGTTTTAAATCATAGGTTGTTTTGATAATCTGTAAGGGCACTTTTAGAGGCTGAAATGTGAAGTTCTGCCTTAAATCTGCTCTTTTCCATGGGTTCGAACACTAAAGATAGTCACTACCCAATTTTGATGACCTTAGGTGATGGTAGGTGGGAAATGGAAGGAATCTGGGTCCTTGAGTGGTTGTAATAGAAGCTCCTTAAACTACTCGCAGTGGGAAAGAAATGAACATTGTTGTATTTAATGTTCCTCCCTGCTCTGTGTGTGTGTGTTTGTAGAGGAATTTTAATTCAGAACATGGCTTCTCTGGCAAGAGACCATATCCAAAGACCTTCTAGGTCTGTCTGATCTGGCTGGAATACAGAGATGCCTTTAATCCCATGAGACAGAGCAGCAAGAGTTCAAAGCCAGCCTGGTATAGAACAAGTTTCAGGTAAAGAAAAGCTTAAGTCTAGGCGTGATGATACTCACCTTTAATCCCAGCACTCAGGAGACAGACAAAGGCAAATGTCTGAGTTCTAGTCAGTTCCCTTGAGTCTGTTCAGTTAAGGGTGAGCTGAGAGGCAGTGTGGTAGAGATGACCTTATGGCAGGTCAGTCCATGGAATTCAGAGGTACTTTTACTGGGAGACTTTTACAGAGACTGGTTGAAGAGAGAACGAGTTGCGCACGGTTGAAGACAGAATGAGCCAGAGAATGAGAAGGAACCAGAAGATTAGAACGGATTGCTAGAGTTAGTTTGAGGCCAAGCAGAGCAATTCAGTCAGAGTCTGAGAGAGAAGCCAAACTGAATCAGTCACCTTGGAGAGGAGTTTGAGCCAGAACAGCTGAGTTGAACCAGTCAGCCAGAGTTCAGTAAGCGTGAGCTTACTCAGCAGTAAGTCTCAGAGGCTGAAACATTCTAGGCCTAGATTAGATTGTACAAAGGCTAGAAGCTTCCAGGACTAGGCCTAGGTTAGCAGACAGAGGCAGTAAGCCTCTGAGATGACAATTAAATTAGGAGAGTAAAAATTACTTTTACATGTGTCTGTGTGCTTTGTCTGGTATTTTTCTGAGTGGGTTAGCCTTTGCTCTAGTAAGCAAGATCTTAATTTCTCTTCCTTTTACAAGTGTATCTGCACTGTTTTGCCTTTAAAAGGGCCATGCCTCTTCTATTTGTCCCATCCACACAGGCGAGCGGAGCTAATTAGTCACCGGAAAGGGACATTAGTGTAATTTCCTGTCCCAGGAGGGAGCTCCCTAAATGGAATCAGTGTACTGAGTGCTCTAGCAGTTTCTTACATAAGGCTTACTCTCGCTCCCTTTGCCCTAGTTAGATGGTGGTACAGAAACTCTGCCCAGGGGTTAGTTTACAGTAGAACCTCCTACTTTACCTGTCTCACTTCCCCTTCCGACTTTCTGTACACTGCCTTTTGTTTTCCTGACAACTACACTATGCATAACCCCCTGAGAGCATACAAAGACTTTCAATAAGTGGAAGACATAGCTAGTCATTTAGACAGATGAGCATTCCTATAATTTGAAAAAGAACACAGTGTAGGGGAGGAGTTATTAGGAAAAGCACCTGGCCCAAGCTTAGACAGGTAGAAATGGCCAATAAGTGTCAAATAAAATAAAGCATGAGAAAGGCAAAATAAAGGTACACATTGGTAGCCAAAATCTATTTGCCTAGCACATAGTAATACAATTCAAAAACTTCAAATCATATAAAGTTTATAAATGGAAATAATTTGTTTCCCTACATCCTCATCTTGTCCACTAAAGTGCTCTGCTAATATGTGGTATATGCCTTCCAGATGAACAGAATGAGAACAGACACATCAGTGGGTACGCCTGTGGGCTTTCATTATATAGAGACTTAACACAGTACACGTATTAGGTATTTGGTCCAGGTTATGAAACCTAGGGCTTGCTCCATGCTAGGCAAACAATTTCTCATTCAATCACATCCCAGCATTGTAGCTTCCTTCCTTTTTCCCACGTGGATTCATTTCCATATCATAACACATGTTTTTCTCATATAAAAAAAATAACCATATAAAGAGTCAATGAGATGTCTCAGTCAGTAAACTTATTGCCACGTAAACCTGCTGAGCTGAGCTTGATACCCGGAACCCATATAAATGATAAAGGAAAGAGCCATTTTTGTGGTAGACTACAGTAAAATGAATATATAGATTTCCTTTTTAAAGAAACAGTGATTCAGTTAATAAAAAAATAAACCTGTTTCTTGTTAGGTAGGACTTAAATCTCTATTTTCTTCTCAATAGAAAACATTTTACTCATGTATTAGCTTATTGTAAATATTGAGAAGCAGACCGTAATTCTACACTTTTACACTTCCCAAAACATGTGAGCAAAAATGTGGATCTTTGCATACATAATCATTCGGCGCTCCTGCTGCCCTCTGGAAAGCTTACCTGGGATCACTCTAGCGGAATCAAAACCAAGCTGCTCTCAAGGATTTTACAGTAAATGTGAACACTGAAGGATAGTGAAGTAACGTTTTCAATTTTGTAAACTTTAAAAGTCTAAGATAGAGGTCCTAACAGGTCCTGAAAGGAGAACTGGAAAAGATCATCCTGAATGTGGTATCCCAGAAGCAGAAAGACACACAGGGTATATACTCACTCATAAGCGGATATTATACATACAATAGAGAATAAACATACTAAGATCTGTACACCTAAAGGAGCTAATCAGGAAGGAAGACTCTGGCTAAGATGCTCAATCCCCATTCAGAAAGGCAAAGAGGATGGACATCAGAGGAGAGAGAAAACAGGGAACAGGATAGGAGCTTACCACAGAGGGCCTCTGAAAGGCTCTACCCTTCAGGGTATGGAGGCAGATGCTGAGACTCATAGCCAAAAGTGCAGGGAATCTTACGAAAGAAGTGGGAGACAGTAAGACCTGGTAAGGATAGGAGCTCCACAAAGAGAGCAACAGATCCAAAAAGTCTGGGCACAGGGGTCTTTTCTGAGACTGATACTCCAGCCAAGGACCACTCTTGGAGATGGCCTGGAACCCCTGCACAGACGTAGCCTACGGCAGTTCAGTATCCAAGTGAGTTCCATAGTAATGGGGACAGGGACTGTCTCTGACAGGAACTGATTGGCCTGCTCTTTGATCACCTCCCCCTGAGGGGAGAGCAGCCTTACCAGGCCACAGAAGAAGACAATGTAGCCACCTCTGATGAGAGCTGATAGACTAGGATCAGAGGGAAGGGGAGGAGGACCTCCCTTATCAGTGGACTGGGAGAGGGACATGGGTGGGGAAGACGGAGGGTGGGATTGGGAGGGGAGTCGGGAGGGAGGTACAGGGGGAATACAAAGTGAATAAACTGTAATTAATAAAAATAAAAATAATTTTAAAAAAGTTACTATTTTCGGTTCTTCATTAAATGGAAATCCAGAAAGCATTTACAAAGGAACAATTGTTTGTTTAAGTGATTAAAACATACAAATAAAAATAGAGGAACAGTTAAAAAAAAAAAAGAAAACAAAAGAAACTGAAGGCCAGTGTGGTGGTACACGCCTTTAATCTCAGCATTCAGGAGGCAGAGGGAGGCCACCTCTGAGCTCAAGGTCAGTTATTGCTACATTGTGGAGCTAATGTCATAAAAGAGGTTTTTTGTTGTTGTTGTTTGTCCTTTTAATGATATATCCCAGATAATGTTTAGGGCTTTTTTTCTCAATTCTATACAAATCCTGTAAGGATTTTGAATTATGACAAAATTTCCTGGAAAAGCTGAGTAAGGTAGAACAGTTTCTTAAAAGTGAGCTGCAAGTTGTTAGTTGCCTTAACTTCTGAGAGAAATCAGTGCCGCTAAATGGGGGTGGGGGGTTAAGTTGCAACTATGGTTTGTTAGATAAAAAGGATAACACTATATTTTAAAGATAGCTGGGACCTGGGGGTGTGGTGAAGTGGGTAGAGACACTTGCCAACAAGCCTGAAGCCCCGAGTGTGATCTTGGGATCCACACAGTGGGAAACAGAGATCCTGCTTGTACTGTGGTCTCAGTCTCTCTGTCTCTCTCTTTATCACTCACATGGGGGGGGGAGGGTATAAATAAATGTAATTAAGAATAAGGCTGGCAAGGGACTGCGTTATATCTTAGTCAGCAGCGCACTCCTTAGCCCCAGGCTCAATCTCAAGAGCCATGTGAATGTGTCTATAATTCCAATGCTTGGTGTGTGGAGCCAAGTTCGAAGTTACTTTCTGCTACATACTAAGCTAAAGGCCAGCCAGGGCTAGATGAGACTCTGTCTCGAAGAAAAAGGCTGAGAAAAACACATTTTAATGAACAGTTTATTATAGCTTTGCACAACATAGGTAGGTGAAAGAATTAAAAGTGGCTCATGGCTCAGGCCAGTTATCATAGTGCTTCAGAGGATGAGGCGGAATTGTTGACGCAAGTGTCAGGCCAGCCCTGGGATACATTGCATGAATTCTAAGACATAGCACAAGACAGCCTCAAAAGACAGCACGCCACCATGAACAAAGTGCATCAGTGACAAACTGGAGGGGCCACAGAGAAGGCTGATAACATCTCTTTATGAGGAAGGCCTGTCTCAATCAGAAAAGTATGGAGAAAAGAGAATAGAATTAGACTATTTGAAGGATAAGATTTCTGAACGACTCACTTGCTAAGAAATATTTGTGGAAAGTCACAGAAACTGTTACTACCATGGTCAAAACCCCAACACCAGCTGTATCTAAGTCCAACCCGGTCTGTCACAGAACATGTCTGGTAAAAACCGTAAAGCCACGTGCAGTGGGCTGACTTTATATTGCCCGTGAGCAGGCATAGAGTGAGATTTCAGCCCACTTCCCACATTGCCCAGCAGTCTGTCTCCGGCTCTTTTCTCCCCCTTGAAACTCCTGGCACCTCTTCTCCATGCCTCCTCTACAAGAACAATCTCACCTATTTCACTCAGAGTAGCAGACATGAGCTTGTAAGCTCTCCTGTCACCCTCTCAGACCACCCTCCAGTTTCAGAAGATCTGTCTCCGTTCTCTCATGGCCACAGTGTTCTAGTTCCATGCCGTGTTATCTACTTGAGGACAAGGATATATCTTCAGCAATACGACTCTTCCTCCTCTCAGCTGAGCCTTGCCGTTCAGCCTGAACTCATAAAATGTATCACAGCTTTCATAAACAGAAGAAGCCGCTGTGGTGACACATGACTGTAATCCCAGCACTCAAGGGAGGCAGAGGTAGGCAGATATCTGAAAGGTCGAGGCCAGCCTGGTCTGCAAAGCAAGTCCAGGACATCCCAGGATACACAGAGCAACCCTGTCTTGAAAAAAGCAAAAACAAACAGAGAAAGAAACAAATAAATAAAATTTTAAAAGAGAAGAAATTTGTGGCCAGTAAAATGATTTAGTGGTTGAAACGAAGCCTGTCCACTTCTAGGACCAACAGTGTGCAAGGAAAGGGCCGGCTCTTATAGGCTGTGTCCTCTCTTCCCCCCTCATATGCACACACATTAAATAAATTAAGCTGTGGTAAAAAATGGTTTGAAAAGTCTCATTTATCCCATGCTTTTCCCCAAGTCATATTGCCATCTGCCTCTCTATTGCAGCAAGCTTCCTTGTAGAAGTGGTGCATACCAATTTTGATGCATCCCATTCCTTAACTTATGTTTACCTCCAACTTAATCTTTTTTCTCCAAGAGCTTCATGAAACCACTCTGGTCTGGGCCACTTTTTGTTGCTTGCACCAATGATATGCCTACTTGAACTCATTTGATCTAAAGCTGTATTCAGCATAGCAACCAACTCCTCTTTCCAGAAAAACGATTCATCTGCTGTTCATCACACTGCCCACTTTAGTGTTCTTTCTACTGCACGGTGTTTAGAAGTCTAACATGGCCCTACTTTGGAACTGGAGGCCATCTGAAGATACAGTCTCATGGATTAACAACAACTGGATTTTTGGCCTTTCTGTCAGAAGACAGCCACTGTTGAGCTAGCTAGACCATAGCCTATATGCCACTCTAATAAAGTCCCAGTTAATATATCAAATCTGCTCCTCTAGAGAACCCTAATACAGAACATTGACCCTTCATGGTGATTTGTAGGTATCGATGTGCATGTGTGAGCTTGACAATGATCCAAAATAAGAGATGTGTATCTGTTTATATTGTAGAGAAATTACAGTAATAAATCAGAACCCTGTGACTTTGTGTTAGTTTTTCCTTTGGGAAATAGATAAAGCCATCCTTGAACTTGTGACCCTCCTGCTTCCCAATTGCTGGAGATCACAGGTCTTTGCCAACCAACCAGTTTATAAATGGAAATTTAAAGCAGGAATAAGACCCAGTTCAACATGCATCCAAAGTGAGGATAAGAGCTCTGATATTTTTTGTAGGGCTTAGTAAGTAACAGGGATCTGAGATCTGCCACACAGAAATTTTACATTATTTTATGTGTTTGTGCATTCTTCCATTTTTTGGGAACAGGTGAACAGTAGCTTGAAATGTCCAGTTTAAGCATTCTTACAGTTCTGTAAGACTTTGAACCTGTGGAAGTTCCACCCCACCAGGATTTTTATACATGTGTCTTGGAACACTATCTACAACATTCTTTAAGTATGAAAATCATTATATATATATATATATATATATATATATATATATGTTAATGTTATTTGTTTCCAGATAGTTCTGTTGGACATAATATTTTTACTTTTTTCATAGTAAATAGTTTCATAGTAAATCTATGAAACTATTGAGAGGTAGGATATACTGGAAACAAGCTTTTTGGAACATAGAATCCAAAGTTGCCTACCCCATCATTACATGATAATATAAATGTTTTGGTTTAGTTTACTTAAGGATGTGTCTCATTCCAAAGGCATTGAGAGTTATTCTGAAGTACAAAGCCTTCAAAAAAGCCAACTACTCACTTACATAATTAAAGAAATACACATTTTAGATTTTTGTCTTTAACAACTTTTTTTCTACAAGCATTTAAGGTTTTAAATCTAGGCTTTATAAATTGGGTGTCATGAAACATGTATGATTGAGAGAGCTACTGAATATAAAGTGCTTGTGAGTATTATATGTACAATGCCAGATATGTATATATATGTATAGAATAGATACATAGTGTATGCCAGCATTTACTTGAGGGAATGTTTAGATGAGGAGTATCGCAGGTCTTATTTTCATGAGTACTGGTGTTTTTAGCAGCATGTATGTTTGTGTGTCATAAGTATGTATTGCCTTCCTTCTGTACGCTGGCAATTATTCCCAGGGCCTGCTCTGCTCTGGAAGAAGAGCAGCCAATGCTCTTAACCACTGAACCTTCTCTCTAGCTGTAGCAAGAGTTCTTGATAACCCCTTCCTTCTTTTTTATCTCCCCCCCCCCCCTCTTTTTTTCCCCTTGAGATGTAGCCGGGGCTGGGCTGGGCTAAGTAGACTGTCTTTGTCTCTAGCGCTGGGGTTAAGGGCTTGTACCATCACACCCACCTTCATTTTCTTTTCTCTCTTTCCTCAACCATTATCTTTGGGGACTGACTTAGGAACTGCTGAACAACGCCCTTTTCCCCAATTGAACTGTGTGTCCTTGGTGCAGTTTCTCAGGGCTGCCTTTGGGTTAGTGAGAAAGTGGCTGTCATTTTCAGGTGGAAACAGTGTTAGGGGAAGTGAGAGAGGATCATCTGAGTCTGTCCTGGGGAAGGTGGGGCCAGGAAGGGCAGGGCCAGGCTTCTACAGCAGCTTCTGCTTTTTACAGTGACTTTTCTTTCTTTCTCTTTCTTTTTCTTCCTTCCTTTCTTTCTTTATCCCTTTCTTTCTCTCTCTTTCTCTGTCTTTCTTTCTGGGGTGTTTGTGTGTTTATTGAACAAAGGTTTTTTTTTTTTTTTCCCATACAACATATTCTGATTATGGTTTCCCTTCCCCACCATCTCCCAGATCCTTCCCACCTTCCCTCCCATGTAAATCCACTCTCTTTTCTAGTTAGAAAACAAACAGGCACCTAAAAATAGTAGATAAAACAAACCAACCAGAATAGGATAAAACAAATAAACGGACGAGAAAGAGCCAAAGAAAACACACACACACAAAACCTCTCAAAATGGACAGAGATACACATTCAAACATGCAGAAATCCCATAAACCACTATATACATATATATGTGTGTGACACACATATGTAAGGTTAAAAAAAAAAAACAAACCAAAAACTTGACAAAGCTTTATGAGACAAAGAACCTCCCAAAGTCACTGAGTTGGTTTATGTTGGCATCTACTGCTTGGACACGTGGCTTTTAAGAGTGCTTTGTTTCCCTAGTGAGACTCCGTTGACGAGAACGAAGTTTTCATTTGTGAGTGGGTTATCAGTTGGAGGTGGAATCTGGCTTGGGGATGGCGGCATGTGCCCCCCTCTCCGCACTGGTCAGTTCTGGAAACCCATCTAGCGTAGCCCCAGGCCAGGGCTGTCTGTTTTCTGAGTGTCCAGGGCTTTTATGAAGTATGTATATAATTTTGGTCAGCTCCCCTAAGTCCTCAGCAGTTGGGCAATTTATTTATAACCCCACTTCATACTCTATGAGACAAGGATCCTAGTTTTATTATTCAGATTTTTAAAGTATGGCCAGGAAGCTTAATCAACTACTTTAAAGTTCACACAATTTGCCACCAGCTCCAGCTGGGTTTTGCCTGAAAAAAAAAAAAAAATCACACACGCCTCCCTTTCAGGTTATGTTTTAAGGTTTCCCGTGATTAATTCATTCTACTTTTATAAAAGCCAAGGCTCAAATTAAGAGGGTTAAAGAAAAATGAAACATCTGTGGAACTTGACTACGTGTGGTTATTATCAGCCTAGAAAGCGGTTTACAAGTTGCTTGAGGATCTTTAAGAGGCGGCCTGGTGTTTCTGGGTCCCAAGTGTGAAAGTCGATCGCCGCCAAGTTCCCTGCGGAAGGGGACTCCCGCCTGGCAGCCTCGACCCCACCACCTCCTCGGCCTCCCCCTCTCTCGGCTCCAGCACTCTCCCGAGCCGGGTTCCTGCTCCGCCGAACGCTTCCTCGACCCACGGGGTCCGGAGCAGCAGCGTCCCACGTGACGGTGGCGGCACTGAGGGCTCCTGAGGAATTAGGAAGAGAAGCCAGGGCTCGTGCGAGCCGCAGCAGAGCCGGCCCCACCGAAACCCGGAAGACGGCGCGCGACCGGCGAGAGAAGGGCGTGGCCGCGAGCCGATTGGACGGCCAGGGGGCGGGGCTTGCGCTGACAGCCGGGGAGGAGCTAGAGCGGCTGCGCTGGGCTGTGGCGCCCGGCTCGGCGCCGGAGGCGTGCTCATGGGCGTGGTGACGTCGCGTGACGCCACAAGGGGCGGGGCCAGGCTTAGTAGAGCCGGCTTGAGTGCGCGTTCGCCAGTTGCTGCTTGGGACGCGGGCTGCGCGGTCGGTGTGCTGCGTTACCGTTTTGCTGTGACGGTCCCTGCCCGGAGCCTGGGACTGAGGGGCCGCGCGCGTGTGCGTGTGTTGTGTGAGGGACAGCGGGACTCGGGCAGGGCCACCCCCTGCTGCCTTTTCCCGGAGCCGAGGCGGCAGTCCGCACGCTTGCTTGCTCGCCGCCCACTTGGGAGCGGGCTCGGTGTGCGGAGTGCGTCCTCTTTTTGGTTTTGGAACTTGTGAGAGTCCTTTTTTTTTTTTTGTTTCCTCCCCCCCTCCATTTTTCTTTTTCTTCTTTCTTTTGGCTTGGTGCCTCTAGGGCTGGTTTCCCTGGCCCCTGAATAACCGCTTCCTGACCCCGGTCGCCAGCCCCGCCCCAGGTTGCTCCCCGACTCCCGGCTCTGCCCCGGCCCCGGAGGGTGGGAAGCCTTGCCTAGCGCAGCGTAGCCGCACCTGCCTCAGTATGCATGGGGTCAGCGACCCTCCTCTTTTTATAAAAGACATTAAGGCCGGACTGAAAAACTTAAATGTCGTCTTTATTGTCCTGGAGATAGGTAAGTGGGGTCCGCAGCCCGTCCCACACCCTGGAGCGCTCGGACCTCTTCCCCGCCCGCGCCCCCACGTGCTCCCGGCCGCCCGAGCCGACACTCGGCTCCTGCTCCGGGACAGAAGTCAGTCGAGTAGCGTGCCGGAGGAGGGTGAGACAGCTGTCCTCAATGGACTCGTTATCTAACAACCCTCCTCCCCCTTTTGATTTTTAAACCTTCACAGGACGCGTGACCAAAACCAAAGACGGCCATGAAGTGAGATCCTGCAAAGTAGCTGATAGAACGGGAAGCATCACCATTTCTGTGTGGGATGAGATCGGAGGGCTCATACAGACAGGGGATATTATTCGGTTGACCAGAGGGTAGGTGTGCATAAATTGGGGTAGGTGTGGGGTACCAAGTTTAGAAGTTGCCTGGCTCTTTCATGAGTCTTCCAGAAGTTGCGAGCTGTTTCGGTGGGCAGCATTGGCAACAGCTCACCTTTCGAAGCTAAGTGTTTTAGGGAGGGAATTCACTCCTCCCCTCCAGTTTTAAAGGTTAATTTTATTTTTAAAAATACCGTATGGGAGCCAGTGAGCTTTAATTTTATTTTTTTTTTTCTTTTCGTTTTTTGAGACAGGCTTTCTTTGCAACCCTGGCTGACCTCAAAGTCACAGAGGTCCACCTTCCTCTACCTCCTCAGTGTTGGTGTTAATGGGATGGGCCACCACCACCTGGCCACATTACCTTTTAAATCAGTCCATATATTAGGTATAATGTCCTCCACCTCCTTTCCTTTTTAGTACCTTGAAATCCTGTCAGTATTTTATTTGTAGTCATCATTTAGGTGCTTTGGACATAAATTGAGTAGCTGGGGAGTTTAGCCCTTTGCCTTCATTTGGGAAACAAGGTTTCCTGTATTCCAGGTTGTTTTTGAACTTTAAGATTCTCAGGAGAATAACCTTGTATTTCTGATATTCCTAACTGCTTCCCAGGTGGTAGGGTTACCTCAATGTCCAAAGGCCTGCTGCATGCAAGGCAAGCATTCTGCCATTTGACCTACAGTCCCAGCTTGCTACCATCACATTTGTACTCAGAAAAGATGAAAACAGTGTCTGGAATACATATTCTTGAAAGTAATTTCCTCTGTAAGATCAGTGTTTCACAAAAAAAATAACACAGAAAGTGGCAGAAGGGCGTCTTTGATACATCAGAACATTTAGTCGACAGCTTGTTGGTTATGGAGATGAGCATTTTTTTCCATAGACTTTTGAATTTTTTTACCAAATGTTAGTCTTAAAATTCCAGGAAAGAATCTTAAAAGTAGAATATGGGAGCTTCTGTAGTAGTAATTTTATTGCTAACTACAGAAAAATAAGTTGACAATCTATGTTGGGCTGAACGAATCTCAGAGAAATATTGGATCCTTTGGGCTGGAGCTTTTTGATACTGTCCTACAGGCTTTACAAACATTTTCAGGAAGTGAGGTAGAGTATCATCAAAGCAGGAAATGAGAGTCAGGACTTAGACATTTTATTCTCATACGCTGAGTCATTGTGACACTAAAGTACATCTTTTAAACTTCCATGCCTTTAGCTTCCACAAAGTAGAATCTTTCCTTTTGTAGGGTGTGGTGAGGACTACAAGAACAATAATACATGCTTTAAGCCATGAAGTCACCTTGGTAGTTGTATAAAGAAGCATTGAAAACCCAGATTTTGGTCTGGTTCTGCTAAGGTGACTAGTTTATATTTTCCTTAGAGTTAATGATGTCGTCCACACTTAAAATCGTTGATAGTAAACTCTTGGTTCCATTATATTGAGATTAAAGGTTGCAGAATTTGGGAAGGTCAGGAAGGCAAGGGGAAGATTAGTGGTCTGCTTTTTTAGCTCCTTGATAAAGTTGTGCCAAACTTTGAGGAGCTTGGGAACTGTGCTTAAGTAGACATAAAACTGTTATATCTTCCATGACCATGTTGAAAATACTAGTATGTTGATTTCAACACACTTTTGGCTGAAAGGCAATACAAATACTGATTTCTGCTGTTAGAAGTTTCTCTGTAGAACACTTCCAGCTCTCTTTCCCTCGCTGGGTCTTGCTTTCTTCTCCTTTCCTCCTTATAAGCTACACACAGGTGTTAATACACCATGCTGGTATTCAGAGTGCAGAAAACATGTTTTTTTCCTCTAACTGTGCAAGGGAGAGAATTTTATAGATGTTTCTTCTGTTGAAATTGCCTTTGTTTTAAAGTAATTTTAATTCTAGTCCAACAATGCATTGAAGAAGTATAACTTTCTCTGAAAAATAATTTGGAGAACTTTAGTTAGCCAATCAGAGCAGTTCTTCATGGGAACTGCTCATACAGTCTTATCACTCATCCGGGAATAACAATGAGTACTTCACAGAGCTCTATGTCCGTCTACTCCATTCTCCTTGAGGCTGGCTTCAAGTTTGAATTCTTCCTGTTTCAGTCTTCTTAGTGCTAGTATTCAAAATGTGTTACCATGTCTGGTCAAGTTTTCTCAAGCTAGGCATGTCGGCCTATGCCTGGCATTCCAGCTCCTTCTGAGGCTGAGACAGTTAGATGGCAGGGTTGAAGGCTACTTGGCTGTAGAGCAAGTTCAAGACCAACCTGGGCAATTTAGGGAGATGCCTAAAAATAAGGTTTAAAACAAATTCTGGAGTCATAGCCTAGTGGCAGAGTTGGCTCTGGCGCAACCTCCAGCAGTGGTCAGTGTTTTATTCTAGGGTTGTAATTTAGACAATTATGTCCTAATATGGTAGTAGAATTTTATTTGTATATCATCTTATTTGATTTACAGTCACTGTATTTGACTTGGCATGGTTGAGTGGGCAGGGCATGTTTTTAATTTCTACCCAGTATAAAAATATGCTGAAAAGTTAAGTAGAACTATACATTCTTCTGAAAACCTACTTAATTTTCCCTCTAGGTATGCATCAATGTGGAAAGGATGCCTGACACTTTATACTGGAAGAGGTGGTGAACTCCAAAAGATTGGGGAGTGAGTATTAACGTACATTTTGTATAAATAAATTTCAAATAATTGGTAAGTATAAACTGTAAACCACTTACTTGGCCTTTGAAAACTTGGCTTCATACTGTAGGTAGGTAACTGTTTTAAACACTGTCAGTTACCTGTGGTTGAGAAGATAAGCCTTTTTTTTTTGTTTTGTTTTTTTGCCAGAGCTGAGTGTAAACCAGGCTCTTTAGAAACATGCCTCTCAGGTGTCACTTGAAGTACGTTCTTTCCTGATTTACTAAAATAAATGTTAGACATGGGTTTTAATCTGTAACTTTAAATTTTCATTGTTTCCATATGGATAAATTTGAATTAGAGTTAAAGGGACTTTGAACATTGAGAGTTGAAGTCTTCTGTTTTTCCTAGTCTAGGTGCAGCACAACAAGCAGTCACAGTTTGAGTCTATACACTGCCACCTGGGTATGAGTTCCACCCTGACGTGCAGGAACTTGTGGGAGTGTAAAGTTGCTTTCGTCTCCATGCTGCCCTAGCTGTCTGGGTTTCATCACTAATGTGTGCTATACATAATGAGCCAGATTGTTAGTTTGATTGTTGGTGCTTAGGTATCTCTTAGTACCCATCAGATTGGAGGATACTTAAAAAAAGTCACAAATGGAACAAAATAAAAGAGGGAAACTCATACTGAAGATGAAGTGTGCTTTGGAGGATATAATTAATATGAGGCGAAAAAGTGTAGTCTGCTTAAACATTAGGATCTGAGTCACCACTTCACCTTTACCAGGAAGCATGTGACTGGGCTTTGTATAGGTCCATGTGTAGAGTAGTGTGCTTTAGAGTCTTGTTGTAGTAGTAGGTCTCTGGGTAAGGACTATAGGATCTGGCCAGTCAGTCATGGATACAGAGATTTTGTAACAGTGGGGATCAGCTAGGTTGAAGAGCCACAGGAAGTCACTCACTTCCTCATGGTTGTTTGTCAGGATCAATTTAAGATTTTCCCAAACTGTCTAGTTTATAGAGTTGAAGAGCTAAGAAAGTACCTGTATGTGAAACAGGGTACCAAGGTGTATTATCAGCTTACAAGAAGCCCTGAGGTGAAGTGGTGGCCTTGCTAGCCCATTGTCTTAATCATTAAGAATGTATTCTTTACCTTTGATGATTTTTGCAAATTCACAGTGATTGGGTAAAAGAGGGATTTGATAAGATAATCAAGTATTGGTGTTATATCGGATATAGTTATTTAGAAAATTTTTATTATAAGTAAATTAGTTAAAATGCTACTGTTGGTTTGACACCTTAAGGTTTTCATTTTTGTTAGTTAAGGAGGTTATACAAAAACAATTTAGAAATCATGTCCTTTATTTTCTTTCAGATTTTGTATGGTGTATTCAGAAGTGCCAAATTTCAGTGAGCCAAACCCAGATTATAGAGGACAGCTGAGCCAAGGGGTAATTAATCCAAATATATGGCATATTTTTATGATTGGATTGAATTTCTACTGTAATTCTGTCAGTAGGCTAAGCCTCTGATGTCCAGAGTGTAATGAAAAGGATTATAAAACAATCTTGAGGACTGGGATATAGCTCCGCTGATAGCGTTCAGCCCCCAAGTACTACATAAGACAGGCATGGTGGTGCATGCCTGAATTCCTATTTCTCAGGAGGTTGGAAGCAGAAGGATAAGAAGATCAAAGTAATCCTTTGCTAAATAGCGAGTTTGTGGTACATGAGGCCTTATCTCAAAAACAAAACACTTTTTATATAGGTTCTGTGAGTCTATATGTAATTTCTGAGACTGTAGATATATGTGCTGTTTAGCACTTTGCAGAGTAAAGAAACTATCAGGCCATAAAAATTTCTGAATGCGTTAGCATTGCATTTAAAGGATTTGGACAAACCTTTAAATACTGTTGAAAATCATTTTTTTTTTAAGTTTGAAAATTATTTTTTTATTTTATAAATGTGTTATGTTTATCTTTTAGGTACAAAATGAACAGAAGGATAAAATAAGCACCAGTACTTTTGGGCCAGTGGGTAAGACTTTTTCATATTTTTGATGACATATAGGCATTACGGATATTATGAAAAATGTAAAGAAAAAATCTCTTTAGGCATAATTAATAATGTTAAAGGAGAACTCCCAGTAAACATGGACACCCAAATAAATGATTTTGTAGGAGGTAGAAAATACTTGTCCATGCCAATGTATTGAGCACATTCTTATTTAAGCACTGAGCCCATTAGGTGGAACATTGATTAGTAAGAAGACTAGTTTTGATGACTCTGATGAGATCTTTTATTTTTCTATTTTTACAAATGTCTATGATGCAGTAGCTATTTATAGTTTACGCAGAATTAGTGGTTGCTTTGGCACACTGGAAACGTATCCAGACAAATCGTGCTGTAGAGTAGCAGTCATTGAATACCTTAACATTCCACATGCTCTTAGCTGCCTTTTTATAAGAGCAGTCTGTCTTCCTCAGACCTCTCACCAATGATCTTAGAGCCCTAAAAGGTCTTTGTCTTTATGTAACCTAGGATTTGTCTTTTGAGATGCATCTTTCTGTGATTGGAGTTGATTAGGTTAGCTCACATTGTGGAAAACTTGTCTGCCAACATTAATTATATTTTAGTTAAGCACCAGTACTCAAACACTAGTACTCAAACATTTCTCTGCCCTTTTTGGTACGGTATAAGCAATTAATGTTTAGTTTGTTGTTATATTCTATTCTTAATTCTATTGCTTAGGGTGTTTCTTCCTCTTTCTGTTCATTCAGTATCAAGTAATGTATTTGTTAATACACTTGCAGAGCCTCAGAGCACTGCTCTGAACGTGTTTTCTGTGGTACTTTATAAGCATTCACAATGTGTGTAAGAACTTTAAATTATTGTGTTTCTTTTGCATAATGTAGATCATTTCTGAAAATGATAACTTTTGTGTTCTTGTCTTAGGAAATGGTGTTCAGACTGGGCCTGAATCAAGGGGATATCATCTTCCATATGCTGGTAGAAGCAATGGCCGGGCACCCATCAATCCACAGCTACCAGGAGCACCTTGTAGTCAAACAGTCATGACCACAATAAGTAATGCCAGGGATCCGAGGAGAGCCTTTAAAAGATGACCTAAGCCAAAGAGACACATGTAGTTTTTAAACTATGTGCCCTACTTGAACACTTAGTGCACTTTTATTTATTGTTAACTGTGAAAAGTTTGTCTTCTACGGGTTTCCTTTTACATTTTTGGTTTATTATAAAGAGTGGATGGTTTTTACTGAAAAACTGTTAAGCTGCTCAGTTACATCCTATGGAAGAATAGGGACTCTGAAAGCAGGAACATTATTTTTAGAGCAAGAACTTACTGGGTATCACTTGAAAACCTGTCCCTGTTTCAAGGGTGAGTTACTTAAGACACCAGCTTTATATATTGCCTCTGTGAGTATGTCTTCTGCAGAAACTTTGTAATGTTTGTCGTAATTTTTAGTGGAAAATGTTCTGTTGTCTTAAATTTGGATATTGCCAACTGAAGCAATAACCACCCTAAGCCAGAAACCTGGTCAGTGCTGACAGCATTTTTGAGTGTTTCTGATCCAGCAATGACTTGACTTCCTAGAGTGACTGCCTGCCTGCCATTAAGATTTTTCCAAGGACAGAATAATCCTAAATTCTTGTTTAATAACCAGATAACCAGATTCTTTATCAGAATTATGGAATAAAATGTGTAATACAGCAAGTACTTTTTTGTTGCAAACATTGAAGATTACATTGAAGGCAAATTTATGAGTCCTTGAATGTTTTACTTTTGAAACTACCATGTTAAATATTGAAGTGTAAGTGGAGGAATTGTGGGGAGTTATAACCCCTAATTAAACAGTAGTCAATACAACAGTATTAGTTGTACTTTTGAGTCGGGGTCTTACTGTGTACCCCTGGCTGGGTTGGAACTTGTCATGTAGACCAAGTGGGTCTTTGAACAATAGAGCTGCCTGCCTCTCCCAGGTACTGGGATTAAAGTTGTTCACCACCACACCAGGCTGATCTGATTATTTAAAAAAATACTCATGGCAGATGAATATTGTAGCAAATGCAATTCAGATTGAATTCTTATAGCCATGTGACTGCCTGATACAAGTAGGTAGAAGTAAAAATGCTAGTACTCCCTTTCTTCAATGGGTGTGTGTTTTAAAGTTTCTGAACACAATTCACATAGCCTTATTAGCAAAGTTAAGTGGCTCAAGAAGTGATTATACCTCTATTAATGCTAAGGTGTGATATGTGTGTAATGGAACTTCCTTTCTCTGTATGCTGTGTAATTGATAATTTTTTTCATTGTTCCTGTTTGTTTCTCCTTAAACATTCTCTCCTGGATAAAACTTGCTCTAATGACACATCTTAATCTCTCAGTAAACATGGAGAGCCCAGTCCATTTCACTGAAGTTGTAACTAGCTTCAGCCTGGCTGCTCCCTAGCTCTGTACCTATCATTTCTCCTCACTTCAGATCGTAAAATAAGTTTCCTTTCAAATTCTGTAGCATTTAAATATAATTTATGCCAGATTTTTGTGTTCTAATTCAGTTTAACTGATTTTCAATATGCACCGTATTAAGCTCTGTGCAGAGATTATGAAAGCATTTTGCATCCTAAGAAATTTACTTAATGGTGGATAGGTACAGGGTTTCGATCTTATAGGTAATTTGTTATTTGTTCATACATTAATAATTATAGCTAATTTGGCTTTGTGATTATTTACAATTTGTTTACATTTCTGAGTGTTTCAAAAAAGTTACTTAAGGGTTAAGATAGCTTGTGTTTTATGATTAAAGATGTGTTGAATAAAGTAAATTACAAACTAAAGTTGAAAATCTAAGAGGTAGGAGCAATAGTGCTTTTATTTGTGGGAGGATATGTTAAAGGTGATTCTAAAGAAAGGATTTGAACTTTGACAGATTTAAGTATGGTGAGGTGTGGATTGGTGGACCTTCAGTTCTGTTTTCTTCTCATCTGTGACGGTGGGCAAGTTCCAACTCGGAAAACAAGCAGTGGTATTCCTTTGTCGATTAGGACTTTGACGTAGGTAATGACAGTAACTTCTGGTAAATGATCAGTCAAATCCTGTGGTCTGATCAAGATGTTAGTAGAGGAAATGCTGAGCTCAGTGTGGAAGTGCCTTGCTTTGAGATACTGGTATTGGATATAAAATGGTTTAAGATTTTACTTATGACTGATGCTTGTCTCAGTAATTTAACCTGTACTGTACTTTGACTTATTAACAAGTTTCTTTTTTCTTAAGGGAAGCTTCCAAAACCAAAGCAAAGTGAAATCCAAACAGTAACGAATAATTGTCTTCGCAGTCTGCGTGGATACCACTCATCAGAAGTTACGGAAGTGTCAGCCCTCCTTTCTGGTGCCGTCAGCTATCAACGTTGACAAATTTCAACGAGATCCAATGAAACAAAACCATGCAGTGTAGAAATCCCCTACTGTCTCCAGACACAGTTCTTAACACGTAGTCAGACCAGCTCCTGTCTGGTCAGGCTTATAGGGAGTTGTCACAGGATAGAAAATGAAAGGTGAAGTCCAAATGGTCGAAGGCTGAAGTCTGCCCCATAGAAGCATGTAAACAGGTTTTCCTATACTGTACCAACTTCCTATTTTGCTTTTTGTCCGTAGTCTTAGGAAATTTTTGTTAAAATTTGAAGAGTGATTAATTTTTAAAGCATAGCTTGAAGGTTAACTAGCCCTTTTAACTTCTTTAAAAACAGATTATATACTGAGTGTTCTAGCCCAATGAAGTGAAGAAGCACCACAGTTGACAATTTCCATTTACAGAGCAATTGGACACGTCAGTGGGGTTGCTGAAATGCTTCCCTTCTTGGGTATCATTAGTATGATGACTGCTTGAAACCATTTTAGGTTGTATGTGTGACTCCTGAGGTTCTAATGGTGACTGAAAAGCACTGGAAGCAACAGAACAGTTTCACAAACAGGCATGTGACATGTTCTAATCTCAATGAGATCCCTCATCTCTAACCTGATGAAAGTCGCATCATTGTTTAGTAGGCAAGGATCATGCGGTTTCAGTCATTCTCTAGCACAGTGGTGGTATGAGGAAGTTAGGGGCCATTATGAGATCTTTGTGTGCTGAGGCTCTAGCCATTGATTACAAGTGGGAGTAACAACTGCCCAACATTTCACAAAGTTTTAATGATTAACACTTCAGGCATGCTTCTGCTGACACCTAATTGTGACCTTTGAAAATAACACCATCACTGATTTATAACACCCCAAGGCAGATGCTAGAAAAATGTTTTCTAAGTATGTTTAAGTTTTCTAGATACCTCAAAGTTTGCTTTATTGGGAATATGCTAGAGTTTGAAAGATACAGCCAAATTATACCAGGTTTCAGAATGAACAAAGACTTGATATTTCTGGAAGCACAAATCAGACTCAATCTTAAGTCCATTAAGTTACTAGGAAGCATTTTTCCCCCACACTAACACTAGGTTCCCAAATAATACCAAGACTAGCTTTTCCCTTTATGAGGTGTTCAGTGTAGTAACATTTCAACCAGTAGGTGTCTAAGCCTTGAAGAAAGTATACAACCCAAAATTTTCTGGTATATCCTGTCCTGAGCTAGGTAGCAGTTCATTGTTGGTCTCTGGTAGCTTAGTTCTGCAGATTTATTGACACATTTATTAAGGCCATAGGCATGTTTTTAAAAGCTTACCGTTTCCAGCTAAAAATTGCTCATTCTTTTAAAATTAATTCACATTGGGATCCAAGCTAGGCCTGCTTTCTTGTTCACAAACTACAGAGTTTCCTTGAACTATATGTTAGTAAAACTGGTATAAGTCACACACATGAGCTTTTCGGAAGTGTGGGTTTCCCCCTCTGATCTGAAAGGGAACTTAATGCTGTCAAGCATTCTGGAGATCTTTGTCTACTCTCTTTGCTATCTCCTTTTCATAATCGGAAAACTATTTTGGAATTGTGTGTTTTCTCAGTTCCTTTTCTGTAAATTTAGAACATACTAAGTTGTATGGAACAGGGAAAATGTATTTAAAACAATGTTTCTTTAAATCAGAATTACTGGCTGAGGCAAGTGTTTCTGAATAGAGATAATTAGGCCCTGTACATAGGAATGCTGAAATTTTTGAACTAGGTTAAAATAGAATCAAACAATACAGCAAAGCTGAGATCAGGTCTCTTCTGAGAGGAGGTCTTAATGTGGCCCAGGCTTGCCTAGCTAGAACTGCTTTCCGTAAGATCAGATCTCTACAGAGGAACTGCATGGCTCAACTGACCTATGTATCCAGTTAAAACCATCTTTTCCACCCTGGCCATTAGGTTCACAAAGTACATTTTGAGAGCTTAATTCAGGAAATAGATGTTTGTGTCTTTTCATACTTCTGTTCAGCTCAACATGAAAAATGACAGGTTATAAGATAGGGTTGGAGGTATTGACATCACTGGGGGTGCCCAGGGCACATCATCAGATCTCAGGCCCATTTTAAGCACAGTTCCCACAGGAATTTGAAATATTTAGCCCAGAAACTTAAAAGATTTCTCACTAGTTGCTGTGCTATTTAAACAAAATTGTCAGCGCTAGAGCCATCTACTGGTAAATAGCGTGTAGTTTTTGTGGATGAATCTGGTTTATGTTAAGGTAGAGAAAGTCCATTATCCCATAGGTGATGATTGCTGATTAATACAGAAAATCAATGACATTAATAAGTGATCATAGGAAATGGGAGGAAAATGTCCTTTTAAGCAGATGGAACACTGAACTGCCCCAAACGCTACAGAAGAAACAAGATTGCTTTTCAAGATTTTTAAAAACTTTACCTGCATGTTTATATGTGGACTATGTATGTGCCTGGTTTGTGTGGAGGACGGAAGAGGACATCAGATCCCTGGAACCTAAGTTAGAGATAGTTATGAGCTGCCGTTTTTGGTGCTGGGAATTGAACCCAGTTTTTTGTTTGGAGTTTTTTGTTTTTGTAAGAGGAGCACATGTTCTTAACCATTGAACCTTTTTTCTCCAGCCTGTACTGTCAAGTTTTAGACACAGGTTTGTCAGTATTAGTCAAAACTCACGTGTGTGTGTGTGTGTGTGTGTGAAAATGTAGCATCTAGGAACTATTCCATTATTGAGTGGTATTTTATGCCAAATGACTGGTGCTATTTTTGTAGTTGTATGAACTTTGCATATCAGAACTCAAATGTAAAGTGAAAACACGCTTTTGCGCTGAAGAGATCTTGGTTTGAGTCCTGTATCTGCTATTTACCACCTGACCAAGAACCTAACAGGGTATCCATAATCAAGGCCCAACAAATGTAAGCCCTTCATGATATTGGAAGTAAGACAAGTAACTATCATTTCTCCATACCACTTGGAGAGAATTCAGAAAAAAATCAAACATTAAGAAATACGAATTTAAAAAATTGGGTCTCATGTAGTTCAGTCTGGCCGTAATCTCTTGAGCTCCCAGCCTGCCTGCCAAAGCATGAAACACTGTGCCCAGCTCTAAATACGAAGGTTTTGCACATTTCCTTGGTGCAGAAAAGCACGTGTGTTGCTCATCTGTGACAGCACATAGGGTTTGTCTTTGATTACAAAGAGCTGACCAACTGCTCAGATATGTACTATGCTTCATTCTGTGCCCAAGAGGGTGCTCAACCTGTTTATGAAAGTAGTGGAAGAGGGACCTCTTGTGGGCAAATGTTTTGGCTAGAGGACAAGGTCATTGGCCCAGGGGGAAGGCAGCAGGCCCACTAGAGGGCATTCCTGCTAAGTTGTGATTGCTGTGCATTTGCAGATAATAGAGCAATTTCCTTATGTTGACCAATACATTGATGCTTTTAGCATTTTATGAAAAATGTTGAATTTTATACACACCTGTGTTCACCTACATTTTGTGTTAGCATCTACCTTTCCATCTATGCATTACAGTCAATTGATCTCAATCCATCTCACATTTTTCTTGAATATTCCAAAATGGCTGTTCATTGGAATTTTCAAAATTTAGGGTAAATTTTATATGCAGTGAAATGACCTATTTTAGATGCCCTTCATGCTTTTTGACAAATGCCTCATCACACTCATGAAACCCCATCAAAATTCAGAACATTGTCATCCTCCTAGAAATTTCAGTTCTGCTTCTCAAAGCCATGTGAAACCAATGTTCCTTACTAGCCATCAATCAATGTTAAGTTTATTTCAGTTTAAAGGGATTTATAGTTTTAGGTTTCTTCCTGGCAGCCCAGGTCCTTGGGGCAAACTGCAGAGCTAGAGACTAAACTAAAGGCTCTGCAGTGCCGGGGCTGGTGGAGGGGTGGCTTGGAGGGGGCCATAACACTCTTACCCTCTTGAACTCTCAACTGAGAGCCTGTGGTATGACAGGGCACCAAGTCTGGGATGGATTGCTGAGAGCAGAGTACTACCTGGAAACTTCAGTGTTTTCAGGACAGGGGCTTAGCTTTGAAACGGGTTTGGGGTGTGTGTGTGTGTGTGATGTACAAGCCAACTCCAAATGCCCTCTGCTGGTTTGAGTTTTCATTTTACTCACTGATAGGTTGAATTCAGTTGGCATGCCTAGAATATGCACATGGCTCACTTGGCAAAGATGCTCTGTATGAGTGTGCTCGCAACATACAACACAGTTTCACTTCCAGTAGAACTGTTTCTGCTTTGATCACATTTTCCATTTGCATACACTCACTGTTTGGGTATTAAGGATTCTCTTTAATAGATTGCTTTTATGAGCACTGATGCTATGCCATGTCCTATGTTAGCCCTACTACTTTATACAGTGAGCCTGTGATGGAGGTTTTTACCTTCATTAGGATAGGCTAATTTGCCTAAGATCATACAAGGAGGAAGTGACAAAACTCCACATAACAAATCCCTGTCCTTTGAGCTGCTGAGTGGTAATGATACATCGAGGTTCTTGCTGGCAAACTGGATAGGGCTTCAGAAGAGACAGGATTGTGGCTAGTTATAAAAATCTATAGGCAGAGGGAAAGATGGAGAGCAGAGCACACACAAGCATTTTAATTGGGATTAGTAATAATTTAAATGTCAACTGAATATAGACCTGACTAATCAATTCTACAGCCAACTGGCACATTATACCAGAAGGAAAATGTGGACTTTGAGTATTAGTTTAGCACCATCCCCACAATCCTCATAAAACTTTAAAACAAAGCCTTGAACTCCCCCAGCTTTTGAAGAAAATGGCTCAAAAATCTATAAGCATTAAAGACTGGTAAATTTGACTACATGTAATATACACTAAAACCAAATGATAAACCAGGAAGCATATGTTTGCTTTATATTGACAAGGTGCTAATGTTCCTGACACAAAAAGTATATAGAAGGCATATACAAAGGTTTCCAACTTCATGTGAACATTGAGTTTTAAAATGCTGGGGAACTACTGTTCATGTTTAGATAGAAAAAGCTACGAAAGTTTGACAGCATTCTTTTTTTGGTGACTGAAGAAGCAAGCTCTTTCACAGTTTCCTCTTGAATTTGCCCTATGTCAACAGCTGATAGCAAACCTTTCCCGCTTCATCTTCTGCATTGACTTCTGCTTACTCAGGTGACCTGCTTTGACCAAAAGGATACACTTGACACCTGCCAAAGATTGAAAAGTACTTGCACACTGCTTGCTCTACTCTTGGAACCCTGAGGTTTCCAACATGAATGAGTACTAGTCTGTTTACTAGGGGGTGAGAAGCCATTGGAGAAACTTCAGTGACAATCTGCCAACTCCTGAGTTTCCAGACCTAATGAGTGCATGGATTATCCAGATGCAGTTGAGTTGCCCATCTTCTTGAGTCCCAGGGGTGAGAACAACAGAAGGAGATGGCTGATCCAGGTAGAGTGGCTAATCGAGAGACTCTTACAATTCTCATACCAGATGCTTTGTGTCACTTTATTTTGAAGTGTGCTGTACATAGCAAACACTAACAGAAAATAGGATACAATGGCAAAAACATGACAAGACAGGCTCATCTGTACTAGTTGAAGACTGGAAATAGCTGCTCTTCAGGAATGGTGATAAAGCACATCATCAACTCAGCAGTCCACTGCTACATGTGGTGGTTTTCATGGAGTGATTTGCAGGATGAAAACAAAACCCAAAACCAGTACTGAGCAATGTACAGTATGCTATCTTTTAAAATTAAGAGAATGCTGCTATGTATGCATTTTCTGTATATTTGAAAAACAGAATTGGCTGACTATTTGCTGAGCATGATTGAGGGCCCTGGGCTCAATTGCTGCACCACAAAACAAAACATGTTTGAATGAACAGAAAACCAGCTATGGTTTCTTCCGGGGAAAGGCAATGCTGGACAGTTCTCTACAAAGCTTTGGAACTGGAACTATGTTAATGTTTTGTGTATACACATACAAAATGAAGAAAAAAAAGTTATAGAACCACAGTCAGTACAACAAATGAAGCTAACTATGTGAGCCTCTTAGAAATAGAAATTATTTCAAAAATTATAAAAAGCCTTTGTCTATGTATTCTAAGTGGGGATGCCTCAAGATAAAAATAAAGAAGAAACATTCAATTGGCAATAGTATTCTGAAACTATTATATATATTTCAGATATGAGAAAATACAGTTTTTGTTACTATCGAATCAAGAAAGCCTCCTGTTAAAAATATGCTAGCTAGTCTATAAGTTGTAATCAGGTGTACAATTTTCTGGGGAAGTATAATGAAATCATGATGCATTGTCTTTGAAAAAGCCCATTGTCTAGTTCTTGTCTATGACGAGTAGTAATGAGGCCCTAGAACCAAGATTATAGTTTCTAAATGCCATTTCCTATTAAGGAATAAGGACTCCTTGGAGACATGCAAAGAAATGTAGATGATAGCTGGAAACCTCTTGTTGGACCTGAAAGAAAGGAATCTTAAAGAATAATAGCTCATTTCAAAAGGACTTGGAGGCCAATTTGAAGAGCTGCTTTCTTGCTGAAGATGGAAAATGTGTATTAAAATAATTGCAATAAATTGAAACTCATGTTAAAATCTATGACTTTAAAAATCAGACATATTTTACAGGATGCTAAGACACTCATGGTTCTGAAAACAGACAAACGGTGTTTATACTGCCTCCTGTGAGCACAGAGCTTGAGAGAAACAAAAAAGATAGAGACACTTTTTTTTAACCAGAAACTCTGCTTAACAAGGTATGAGAATATCAAAACCATTTTGTGGTCTCTAATGAACTAATCTAAGAAATGATCACAAATGTCTTCTAAAGCCACTTTGGAAAGGTTGATGAGGAACTTCCTAAGCGGACTAAATTGGCAATCAGCACATAGTAGGGATGGCTTTTTACAGGCACAGGATTCATATCTGTGGGTTCTGCAAACTTGAATTCATCCAACCATAGGGAAGAAGTGTGTCTGAACTGAGCATAGACAGACCTTTTTCCTGCTATTATTTCCTAGACAAAGTATAATAACGATTTATGTAGAGTTGAGAAGTGTAGGACTTGCCACCAAATCAGAATTATGAATACAAATCAAAACAGCAAACAACAGAACAAACAAAAAACAACTGAAAAAGCAATTCTTCCAAGAACAGTAGGAGCTATAACGTCAGAGGGAAAGTCAATGTCCTTGAAGTTGGAGTAAAAGACAAATACAGAGAATCATACCAGAGTGGAAAGCCAGGAACAGACAACTCCATGGGAACTAATGCTCAGCTGGGGAAAATGTGTTCAGTAACTGATAGAAACCTGGGGGTTCAGACTGAAGAAATCTGAGATAAAAACAAGGAGGCAACATACTGGGATCTACCCAGACCTTTCTGAGTTTTCTCTCCAGACCATTTTGAATATGTCATAGTTCTTTTAAAATGCTATTAGAAACAAGTTTAATCAGTGTCCAACTTAAGGAAGGGAAATATCCAACTTCAGGCTAGCCTAGCAGTACTGTACTACCTGTATGGGATCAGAAAAACTGAGTAATACATATGACATTCTGGCCCAGGATAAAGGCTCTGAGAGATGGAGACCCAATCACAGTGTCATATGACGTTTCTCCCAAACTTTGCCAACACCTCACTACTTAATTACTACCCAATTGTAGTTCCTTTTATCTATGCATTGTGCCTGGCTATCATGAAAATACAAGGTGTACTAACAGGTTAAATGCACACATGCACAGACTTTAAAGACATCGTGCATCAGAATAACCAGATGGAGCAGGGATGTTGGACTCATTAATTTAAGAAAACCATGATAAATCTACTAAGGACTCTAACAAATGAAGTGTGTAACATGGATATGTTTTAAAAATCAGAAATAAAAACAATGTGATGAAAATGAATGCTTTGAGTCATTTAGTTTTTTTTTCTTTTTAGATTTCTTACACTATGTTTTGATCACATTTGCCCCCTACCTCTTGAACAGGTAGACCTTTTGGTAGACTGGACATTGTTGAAGATAGGGTCTGTGCCTGAGGATGTCGCAGTAGAAACACTGAGAACTGAAGAGCATAGGGGGAAAGTTGGGGAGAACTACAAACCCAAAACGGCAGACCCCTTCCAAGCCCTGTAAATATGCACGGCGGGGATACAAAAAAGGGACAGAAAGAACAGAAATGGTGCTGTTTTAAAGCCGGAGTTGGTTGTAAGTGTGTATTTCAATCTCTGCAGCACCAGTGGGAAGAGGGGGTGCGCTTGGGGGTGAGAGTCATTGATGTGCTGAGAAAGATGAGATAGTTGGAGAGCCCTCAGGCCTCCTGTCTGTATTAGGGGGAAGCTAGTCCAGTGACAGTTACCACAGGATTTTGAACAGGGGAAGTTCAAAGTCAAGACTTACTAATTGGCAAAAGGGCATTAATGAACAACGGGCAGGCAGGGATTAGCAGAATAGGAGGTGAAAGGGGCAGGCCGCCTCTAGGGTGAAAGTGGACCGGCTGAGGAAGGAATTAATCCAGAGGAGCCCTCTCTCTTTTCAAACATTTAAAAAATTAAAAAAATATATTATTCATGTATAGGGTGAATGCCATGTGTCGGATCCCTAGAGCTGGAATCACAGGCACTTGTGAGCTACCTGATGTGGGGACTGGCAACAGAGCTTGTATCCTCTGGAAGAGCGGCAAGGTCTCCTACCTTCTGAAACCACCCCGACTTCCGCGCGCTCCAACCTGCCAAGAGAGGATTTTTCTTAACCCTGGGGTTGAGTGTTGTTCTCCGGGGGGAGTGTGCAGTGGTCTGCTAACTGGCAGAGAAGTTCCCTGAGGTGACGGCTTGGGGGCTCAGCAGGTGGGTGCTGGGACCCACAGCTGGATGTGTGTAAGGCACACTGGGAAGCTGACTGAGCTAGACCTGGAGGGACTACCCGCTGGAGTGTGGCCTACACTTCCCAGGAGGTGAGCATGGAGAGTCACCTGAGCTGGAGTTGCCCCAGGGAACACGCAGCTCAGTCCTAGGGTCCCCCCTCCCGCCAACCGTCTCTCTGCTGGTGAACCTTCACATCCGGCCACCTAGGGGGACAGGCGCTCAGGAATAATAAATTGGTAACTAGCACCTTCTGTATGAAATAAGACGTCTGCGGTTTCTTTCAAGCCAATCATGAAACAAACATTCACACGATGGTAAATACGAAAGAGGGGCCGTAGAAAAGGGCTCAGATATACTCTTTCCGTCCTTTCATTCCTGTAATGAAGCCTAAAAAGTGAATTGGCATGTTACCTGCCTGAGGACACTGCAGCTTTATAGTATGATCTAAAGATCTAGGACTCCTTAGAATGTGAGGGGAGCCAGGGATCCCCTCACACAGCGTGGATCCCTTGCTGGGCATGGAGCTAGCACTCGGGCAGACTGTGGGACAGAAGACACAGTCTTTCCTGGAAAGTCTCTGGCCAACATAGGAGGGCTGACAAGCTTGACCCTTCCATTGAAAGGAACCGATAGCACGGTTTCTTGGGTAACTTTAGATAGTCTAGACTATTCTAAGTACCAGTAAGTGTTTGCAGTTACCATCTCATGTTAATGAATTCTCTATCGATGGGCCTAGATGCTCTGTTGGCCTAGGAGTCATGGTTCCCAAGCGCGGAGGTCAGGTGCCAGGAAGCCTGACAAATATCCCATTAAACTGGAAGGTGAGACTTTCCCCTGGCCACTGTGTGCTCCTGACGTCCCCCGTGTCAACGGCTAAGAAGGGGAGTGTGGGGGTGGGGGGGAATTAATCCAATGTCTGTCACGGCCACCACCATCACCGATGCTGCTGCCATCCCTCACTCGCACCACACTCCAGCTTCTTCAGGTTCTGACAAGTCTGTAGGAGTCTTCTGCAGCACCAGACTGGGATGGCGAAAGAATCCAGACGCATGGACCGAAGAGCTATCTGCCTCTCAGCCTCCCCAGTCCGAGGATGGCCAGTTTTGGATTACCCATTATGGATCATGTGACACAATCTAGTGAATCCTGGTCCATAAGGGGTGTGTGTGTTCTCTGGGTTCCTTTCCTTCAGAGAACGCTACACAATACACATATTAAATCAAAGAAAATAGCCTGCTGGAATTCGGCAAGCTAGTATTGCACTGCAAAACTGAAGTAATTCCTTACGATTCTGTGAGAAGACCCTAAAGAAGGGATAGTGTCACAGCTGAGGAAGCGTGGGTCAAAGGAGGCTGGAGGAAGAATGCTGATAATCTCAAAAGGCATAAGTGATAGGGATGGAAAGGTGACAGGGCTTCCACAAGCATGGACTCAGCCGTGAACTGTAAGTGTCGCTGTAATACAATCCCATGACCCAGCACGACTTTGAGAAGAAAGTTTATTTACCTTATGATTCTAAAGGGAGAGTCTATAATGGCAGAAGGGGGGTGTGATGAGGGTACACAGCAGCAGGCAGACATGATGGCAGGAAAATACGAGATTTCGAATCTCCTACAGGAAGCGAGGGCAAACTGGAAGTGGCATGAAGTTACAGATTCCCAAAGTCCAGAATTTCTCTGCACCTGACAGGTTGTTTGGACCCTGAGCAAGGGGCCAGATGCAGAACTGAACTGCGCTGCAACACTGCACTAGAGCCTCAGTTGCTCTGAGCCTCTGGAGGGGTCAGGTACTGCCGGGCCAACACGGGCCAGCTCCATGTGCACACCCAGCCTGACCTGAGGCCCTGGGCACTGTCAATTGGGATGTCCACTGCTGATCCTAGGGTGGCAGCACAGACATTGCTGAGCTGGAGGCGGGGTAATCAGTGGGGCCACACCTGTGGGGGAGAATCTGGGATCCCTGAATCAGTGGGTGCTCCTGAAACTTGGGTTGGAAGAATGCTTTGCAGCCATCTGGCACACCCATATCAGCACTTCAGTCCGGGATAAACCCTATTTTACATTTCGAAGTTCCCCTGCTCGCTCCCAGAGTTTCAAATAATTGCCTTCCACAGCATGTCATTGCACAACTTTTTTTTTTTAAAAAGTAGTTTCCATGTATGATTGTAAAATGAATGTACTGTTTCCAAGCTCAAACTTGTTTTGTCTGTGTGTGACTTAAGCTTGCGTGCACAGGCTCGCGTTTCTTACCTTCCCTTTGTGTTTTCGGTAGACTCCAGCATGTTATGAATGCAAGTGATATTCTTAAATAAGAAAACACATTGAGCTCTTAGCGACAGGAGAGGCTTCTAAGATCTTCCCTGCGGAGGACAACAGACGGCGTGGACGTCCCCAACCTTTCCCCAATGTTCTAACAATAAAAAAAAAAGAAGAAGAAAAGAAAATACATATAAAGAGTCCCCAGCATGTTTCAAAAGCAGTTTGGGAAGAAAATTAGTTTTCTGTTTGTTTTATGTGATTTCCACACAAACCTCCTAAAGCAAAATCAATATGCAATAAAACCACGGTGCCTTTCCAGTGTGCTTTGCTGCTTTCTGTCCAGTTTGCTCTCTCCTGCTGTCTCACTTCCAATCTAGATCCACTTTACTTCCTACACTTTTTTCTTTTTCCTTTTCTTTTTTCCCTTCCTTTCTTCCTTCCTTCCTTCCTTCCTTCCTTCCTTCCTTCCTTCCTTCCTTCCTTTCTTTCTTTCTTTCTTTCTTTCTTTCTTTCTTTCTTTCTTTCTTTCTTTCTTTCTTTCTTCTTTTTGTGTGTGTGTGCTTCCAGGTGAAATTTTGCAGAGCTATTTGCATGAGTGCTTGCTCTTACGAACACACACACACACTCACACACACACACACACACACACACACACACCTGCGCACCCGCACAGAGTTTTTAGACAGGATAGAGGGAATCAATTCGTAGAAAGATTTGACTGTTTTTCCTGATCATGGATGAGGAACAAGCACATGGGGATAGTCTACGTCTTTGCTTCTGACCTCCACGCCCTGTCTTGGAGGTCAGGGCCAGCTAGTCCGACCCTCTGGCCTGCCTAGAAGGCAGTTCCCTCCTCAGCCTAAGGGAGTTGGGCCCAGCTCTAAAGCCTTCTGTCTTGGCTGCTGACTGACAGCCACGTCTGTTGACTTCTCTTTTTCTTTTTCCAGAGTCATACCCATGGTCTTGCTTCACACTTCCAGGAATTAATAAAGGAAAAGACAAACAGACTACCGAAATTCTAATTAACTTTGATATGGATTTGTGTGTAAAGTTGGATGAGTCACTGCTTTTTAATAAATGGGAGAGAAAATCTTAAAGATTAATGTAATAGCTGAGAACACAGGAAGCAGAACTTTGATGCTTGCTTAATTCTTTCTCCCAGCCCATGCCATTTGGAGAGAAAAAAAAAATATCAAAGACCGTTATGAAGCGGGAAGGAAAAGGGATTATGCAAATTAAAGTGCAGGGGACTAATCATTACTCCTGTGCAAGTGGGCGGGTCCTCCTGGCTCCTCGGTGTTTTAGGGCTGTATTTGCTGAGGATACATTCCGAGGATAATGAGGAGTCGGGGTGTGATGGAAAAGGGCATGCTCAGCAATTAATTGGGCTCCCTAGGTACGTGAGGTTGGAGAAGGAAAAGGGGGGAAGCCTAACAAAACCTGAGGCTCAAGAAGGGCTTGACCTTATTTACATTTGCCCCCACTGTGCAAAAATCGCCAGAGTGGGTTGAGAGTATTCACATTTGGAGTCTCCGCTCCTCTACGCACTTCAGGCCTTGTGTCGGAATACCATGGTGGAACAGGGCCTGGCTGTCCTGACTGAGGCTCCCCATTAGCTCCAGGGTTTCTATGCTCCCTCCACTTTTACCTGGAGCCAGGGACTCTGACTCCTATCAGATGCAGCCTAGTGTAAGTGCATTGACTGAAATGCTCCAGCTCTCTCGGCCCAGGACAAGAATTCTCCTGTTTAGTGGAGTGGTCCATTGATAAGCATCACTAAGGTTAAACAATTTAGCCTAAAGCTGCTCTCAGCCTGACAATAGACAGCTAACACAGATAAAGATTTATTTTGAGTGGTTGTAAAGATTAAATATTCAATTTTTCCTAAACAATAACCTGACACTCTGATAGATTTGAAGCAGTGTACAGAGCCTCTCGTGTTTGATTAACCTTGACTGCGCACGCTTTTGTAGTGCAGGCAGCTGCTTTGAACAAACTTTAACTCTACAGTCTTACAAAACAGTCATTAATCTTTTATCATTTTCTAAACTAGGAATTTAGTATGTATTTACCTATAATGAAGAGACATATGTAGGTTGACATAATTTATTGATACTTTATTTCACAGTTGATTTCAATGGACAAATACTCATAAATAACATCCTGGCTTGTCTATCTTTTCTCACCTGTAGTAGTTTCTCTTAGATCCACGAGAACACAGTGTCATGGAGGCATCAGAGGGAAGCAGGAAAAGATGCTGACAGTCTGGGGTCGAGCCTTGTCATGTATTAGCTGTGGAACTGTATGTAGGTTGTATTAGCAGAGTAAGCACACTCTCTTTTTCCTTTACCTTCAGTCTCCCTGCACTGTAAGTACAAACACGAACCATCACCTGTGGTTTTCTGAGCTCATTTTTTTGATCCCACAATGGAAGGCAGTGCCAATTGTATCCTAGGTTTATTCTGTACTAAATAACATGCAAATTACATAGGCCAGAAAATAAACCACTAAATAATATAACTGTTACTAGCAATCCTAGATAAAGAATTTCTTAGATAAGTGCACACGTATTAAAATATTGACACATACTGCCAAGATGCATCTGAAAGCAGGAATAGAAAGTGTGGGGCTAATTAATGTGTGTGTGACAGTAAGAATCATTAGGCACGCCTACTGCCTTTGCTTGTTTTCCTGTTGCTGACCAGAGCCATTTAAGGGAGGAGGGTTTATTTTAGCTCTTGATGGGAAAGTGAAGGAGCTGTTCAGATTGAATCCACAGTTAAGAAACAGAGCAATGAAGGTTTGCATTCTGCTTCACTCCCCTTCTCCATCTATACACCTTAAGATCATGGCTAAAAAATGGTGCCATTCACAGAGGGCAAATGTGACCACCTTAAAGGAATATGAATATAATATAATATAATGTAATATGCATATGAGAGAGAGATCACAGACTGAACCTTTTCCTAGCTTTGCTACATTTGAGGTTGCTGGTGATCTTCATTGCTGGGAATGAAATATGATAAATGCCATTTGCTGACAATGTTTGATTACTAGAAACCAGTAAGGCTCTTGAGTTACATGAGTCAGTATCTTCCTTTTATTGCCCAAAATGCCTCATATTGGGTCCTTAATAAAATGTCATGCTCTTCATATCAGGCTCTTCAGGGTTAGCCCCACATGAGGAATAAGCAGGACTTTTATCAAGAAATACAATCAGAGATATTTATCTCCCAATATGAATCCCAATAAAGATGAACTATATGATACCTGTCTGTCTGCCATTGGATCAGGACCTATACTAACAGGTTTTCAATTTTCTTCAAAAGCATATTTAAAGCCATGGTCATCTGTAAGCAACCACTGTTCCATGAATACATGCCAGTGAAGGTATATACAGGGCTTAAGGGGCAATGCAGGAGAAAAAGGACACTTTTATTGGGACAGTGATAGAGAGATAGGTTGCAGAGAAGGAGAACTCAGGTGAAGACCAAATGAGCCAGAGAATGAGAAGGATATTAGAGCAGAGTTTTGGAGTCAGCTTGAGGCCAAGCAGAGCAATTCAGGGGCCAAGAGAAAAGCCAGATTGCATAAGTCATCTGGGAGAGGAGTTTGAGTCAGAACAGTTGAATTGAACAAGCCAACTTTGAGCTCAGAAAGAACTAGAAAGGGTGACCTTATTAAGCAGTAAGTCCCAGAGGCAGAAAACTTTTCAGGTCTATCTTAGCTTGTATGGAGGCTAGAAGCTTCCAGGACTAGGCCTAGGTTAGAAGACAGAGGCGGTAAGGCTCAGAGACAACAACTGAAACAGGCAAGTAAAAGTTACTTTTACAAATGCTAGTGAAGGCATACTCAGGGACAAAAAGCAGAAGTGCTACGAAAACAAGAATCTCCATTTGCACCTTTTGCTATCAATTTCTAAGAGTTCTTCTCATGGGCATAGATTACAACACATAAGCAAAGTTAGATTTAATTTTAAAATTAGTTTTTAGTTACACATGAAGACTAAGATCAGATCCATGTTGAAATGTCATAAAGGATTTTTAAAAATTAGCACAAATATCAGAATTGGGAACGCTTTGAGCATTGTTCCAATGTACTTGCGTTAAATATGACTCTAGTGAAAGGAATATTGAATTTGAATATTTGAAATGAAAACATTTTTAGAAAATTTGCAAGGGCAACTATTTAGAAGGGAGGAGAAGGAAGAGTTAGAAGGGAATAAGTCATTAGATGTTGGAATACAGTCCAAGAATGGAGTTTTGTGAGAATTCCGATTGCTTATGAGAAAACTCCAAGAAAACAAGACAACAGTCTTGTGACCTCAGTTTCTTCAAAACACAGAATTGTTCTTACAATATGTTTCATGCTCTTCCCAGGTGTAGGGGCTAGGAGTGAGTTTACTTCAGCTGCTGTTATTCACATGCCTCTATGAAAAAGCACGTTTTTGCCATATGTGGCTTGTCCTTGTGATTGAACACCTTACTTGTGTGAGTCTTCTTAACCCTCAGAGTATAAAGTGCCTGTTGCTCTTAATAAAGTTGGCTACTGCATGAGACTTTAATCCACCTCATTTTTAGGCCCCACTCTTCCAGGATCACAACGACAGCTAGAGTGGTGAACAGATGGACAATTTCAAGATTTCAGTTTGAGATAAAGAGGGGTGAGCAGTAGAAATGGAAAGAAAATGGACAGAGATCCTAAGAAGGAGAAGGAAAGAAGAGTTGGTCTGTCCCCAAAACATGGATTAACAACAAAAGACAAATAGGTGAGGGAACTGCTTTCCTAGGTTAAGTTGTAGAAAAGATAGTGAGTTTAGTTTGCTGTTTAACCTTTTGCAAGTTGAGTTCTTTATGCAGAATGAAAAATAAGCAGGAATTGGCCCTGGATCTTGAAAACTGCCTTCCCCCATGCTTTACGTATAAAGATAAATGTGGAAGTAATTTCAAGACACAATAATGTTTGTGCATGCACACACAGAGGTAACAACAATAATGAAGAAAAGAAGTCCTCCACTTGAGAGTGGGGGGGCATGAGAGGGATTAGAGGGAGGCTGTAGGAAGGGTGGCTGGAGGGAGGAAAGGGAGGGGGACAGTGATACAATTCTATTTCAACTAAACACACACATATTTAAAAAGCACGATCAAAAGTTCATCCACATCCAAAGAAATAATGGGTCATTATGTATGGAGTATTTTAGTAATGAAAATGCTACTCATTGAGACAACGTTTGACAGGTTTGACAGGTCACCAAACACATTGCTTTCTCAGACATGGATGTGTATATTGAAGAACATATGCCCTTAACCTGACAAACTTTATACTTCATTTTAATTTCGTGCTCACCAGATCAACTTTTTTGTTTGTTTGTTTGTCTTTTGTTTTTCAAGACAGGATTTTTCTGTTTAGCTTTGGCTGTCCTGAACTCGCTTAGTAGACCAGGCTGGCCTTCTAACTCACAGAGATCTAACTCACAGAGGCCTGCCTCTGCTTCCCCGAGTGCTGGAATTAAAGGTGTGCAGCACCACACCCAGCTCAAACCAACCTTTTAAATGTAACTGTGATCTTCATATAGTTTCTATGCCAGAAGAAAATTCCTTGTTAGCAGATCCCCCTTGTATTATCTGTCACTGGCTCGCTGCTCCTGAGCCGGGTAAAACAAGATGGTTTTATCCTGTCTGTGAGGAGGAAGGGCAGTCTCTGCATGTTGGTTGTCTACCAGGTCAAGGATCCCTGGAAAGACCTCCTGGTGAATAGAAGGCCTTTCCCCTTGTATGTCCTCAAGTTTCTAAGAACTCCTCTCAAGTGAGTATGTTGCTTAAGTCAGGCCATAAGAGGCCACCAAAAATTCAGTACTGAGTGAGCTACCCTGCACTGGAAGGATCAACTTAAGGAACTTTCCACTTAAGGAACTTGGGGCATTGCTCAAGTTCTACTGATTCCGTTTGGTTTGAAGGTTTGTATGTGTGATCATAAAATTAGTCTTACTTATAAAAGAAAGAAAAAAGGACAATAGAGTTAGTGTCCTGCCCGGAAGCTTGTTTGCATTTGGACCTGCCTTCTCCCAGGCCCTTCCAGTTTTACTTTGTAACTGTATGCAGTTAAAACTCTTTCTTATGTGCCTTCAGTTCCATTGAAGTCTAGAGGTAGCAGCTTATAGAGAGAGAAGAGAAAGAGCTCATAAGAGTAGGTACAGTTTGTTACTGTGCACCTGACTCTGGAATCGTCTCCTGGGGCCCGTCACTGGACTGTGGTTGGTACAACAGTAAACTCACATCCTGCCGTCCTTAATCATCACCAAATGATGACATTTAGTGTGGTATGGTTCTGTCAGGCACACAAATATACTTTAGATCTACATAGCTCAAACCGGTGATGCACAATAGGAAGAAATTCTCAGCTGCCTGGGAAAGTGAGCTGTGGGACCCCAACAGACAACAGCTACTTAAAAATGGTTGCCTCCCTCAACCTCTCCTGCCTCCCACCATTGTAGCAAACACACTCTTGGCATGATTGACCACAGATCTTGCTCTAGAGATGGGCTCTGCTTGGCCTAAGCTAATTGTGGTAGTCATGCCAGTTCTTTGTGTGAATTGCCATAGCAACCAATTCAGAGCTGAGTCTGTAGCCATTCCTAAACCAGAAGCTCTTCTTTAAGGCTGCTTCTCTTGCAGCAATATGGAGATGGGCACTTCCTCTAAGTGGTCAGAACCAGCGCAGGGGAAAGGGTCCCTTCTGCGTGACCTCAGATCTGCATTTGTGTTTTAGTTCCCATTTTGTCACTGTGTGCTATGTTTTGGGTGATTGTAGCTCCCCACTTTGTGCTGAAATTCAGTGTGCAGTGCTATAGTACTAATAGGAGGGGCTTTTAGGACGTGGTTGTGACATGAAGGCCCTGCATTGGGAATGAGATCAGGAAGCTCCCTAGCTAAGCTTTTCTTCACTGGTTTGCCCTGCAGGGCTGTAGCAAACCTCAGCAGAAAACATGCCTGTCTTACTTTCCAGACTCCAGAGTTGGGAGAAATAGCTTTTACAATTTAGTTTGTCTGAGATTTTGATATTGCAGCACTAACACACGAAGACATCATGACAAAGTGGGCCTGGTGCTTAATGCAGCCCATGGAAGGAGGGTAGAGCTGAGTAAGAGAGAGCAAAGGTAGGTGCCAGGCTTGGGAGTGCGCACCTGTATTCTCAGCACTTCAGAGAGGCTTGCAAATTAAAATAATAATAATGATAATAATAATAACAAAGTTTTTGGTTTATGTGTGTGTTTTGTCTGTATATATACATGTTTACCATGTGTGTGCCTGTGGAGGCTGGAAGAGGGGATTAGACCCCCTGGACCTGGAGTTACAGATGGTTCAGAACCATCATATTTGTTACTAAATTCGGGTCTTCTATGAGAGCAACAAGTACCCTTAACCACTGAGTCATCTTTCTAGCTCTCAGGATTGGAGATTTAAGGCTATCTAGGCTACTCATTATTTTAAGGCCAGAATTGCTGCATAGAGATTGTATCCCAATCCAAAACCAAAACCACACCAAACTAAACTCAACCAGCTGAACTCGGAAGTTTTTCTGGGTCTGAGTTAATGATTGTGATGTCTATTTAGACTGTTTTGATTTATGTCTCCATTTACTTGAAACAGAAGCTACAAATGCTTTTCTGTGGTTTGCTGGACATAACAGTAGGTTGTAGCACATAAATGTCCAGGAGTTTTGTGTGTGGGTCTAAAGCACCTAGCCAGGCCTCCGTTGGGGTCACAGGCAGAGGTACAGAGTGCCAATCAGAGGCTAACCGGTAAGCTTGAACATCTGGAGCAGTCAGTGTGAGACTGAGAGACTGACAGGGCAGAGACCTGAAGAATGAAACTCTAGTTGGTGTTATGAGGACACACTGGAACTGGTGAAGGAGCCACTTGGAGGGACAGGGAGAGAGGCAGAATATTGATGTGCCACTGTTCCTAGTGACAAAGAATATCCACGAAGAGCTGATATTCTGTGATGTCCCATGATCCGGAGGCAAAATGAGGTTGATAATTGGGTGGCAATTGGTGACTCTCTAAGAAAGAATAGAAACAAGCAGTAACAAAGAGTAAGGGACTCCAGATGGTAAAAGATTTATGACAAATATTAGATAAAAAAAGTTTTCTAGCAATAGGGACTCAGCAAAATAGGAAACTACTGTGATATCTATATCTATATATATCATGTAGGTTGCTTTGTTTGGTTTTGTTTTTCTAATTCTACTTCTATTTGTTCTGTAGAAAAATACAGAATGTAAAAAATTCCTGAACTAGGGATATAGCATATTGGAGAGAACTTGAGTAACATATTTGAGCTCCCGGGGTCAGTCCCCTGTGAGGCAGGCAGGCAGGCAGACACACACACACACACACACACACACACACACACACACAACACTACATTTCTGGAGATTCCAAGTGTTTTCTGTGTTCATTACAGATGATTGGTTGCCAAGCAATGATGACTCTTCCTCTTCCGGAAGACAGGCAATATTAAGGAAACCACAGGGTGAGACAGAGAAGTCACTTATGGATCGCTGACTAGAAACTGACTGCTCTCCGTAGCTTGTGAAGGCCACTTCCATCATGGCAGAGCTAGTCTTCAGCCTGGGAGGTTGGGAATCCTGTTTGTCCTAGTTTGTTTTCTGTTGCTATGATAAGACAGATCAAAGCCAATGTGAGAGAGGACACAGTGTATTACAATTTACATTATATAATCTATCATCAAAAGAACTGAGGACAGGAATCTGGGGGCAGGAACAGAATCAGAGGCCATGGAGGACTGCTTCTTATTGACTTGCTTTGTATGGCTTGGCCAGCCATTTTCTTATATTGGCCAGGCTCATCAGCCGAGAAATGTATGGTGTGTATGATACACAGTGGATGAGGCCCCATAAATCAATTAGCAAGTAAGAAAGTGCCCCATACACACAGGTCAGCCAGAATCTGACGAGGCAACCCCTCAGTTGCGATTCCTTCTTCCCAGGAATAGTTAGACTTGTGTCAAGTTGACAAAAACCATGACACCATTTTCTCAGCATTCCAATGAAAGTCCATCCTTTTAGGTGACCTGGTGTCACTCAAGTTCTCAAGCTTGTCCTACAGGCTCGGTCTTTAAACTTTAGGGAACAACACTATCACTGAGAACTGAAGATTGAAACTGAAGGTTGGACTGGAAGAACTCTGATGAACAAGAAAACAAAAAATCTCCAGGAGTAGTCGGATTCATGAGGCGCCTCCCAACAAAGACAGAAAAGTGCTGGAGGGATGATGCCATCAAGAAATCCACACGGTTAGTGTTTAGTTTGAATTTCTTCTCCTTTAGGCACTACTTGCCTAATTACTCTCATTCTCCTCACTAGGATCTGTTTTATCTTTTGCTTTTGTGGCTAATAATTTATCCATGTTTTTTTCTTTCAAACATAGGTCTGCTGCAGCTACACTTGATGAAGATTCTACTTACAACCACACGACAGCTCTGCCTCCTTGAGACTGCTCTTAGTCACCCTGATCAGAGTTTTAAGTGTTCACAAACGTTTCCTTGAGATAGTTTTAAGGTCAACCTTTGGAATTTATTCCCATAATTGAAAAGGTTGCTGTAGATATTTTGTAGTTCATTCATGCCATAAACATTTATTCTGTACCTACTATGTGCAGGAACTGGGCTAAGTTCTAGGATAATGATTAAGAAGAAGGCATAGTAGTTATTTTTTACTGTTGGTGTCCAAATACATGACAGCAGCAGAGGTCTGATCTCAGCTTATCATTTCGGAGGCATTGATCCACTGCGATGGGGTTGGTGTAACCAAGAAAGTCACAGCACAGCAGCTCACGTCACGGTGGTAAAGTCAGAGAAGGTGGGCATGTGAGTGCTGCTCTGGTCTCCTTTTTTATTCGGTTCAGGCTTCCAGGCTGTGGATGGACCGTCCATGTTGGGGGGGTGTCTTCCCCTCAAATAATTTCCCCTGGAAATCACAGACGTACCCTGTGTCTTATCTGTCTCCCAGGTGATTTGGAATCTGGCCAAGATGCCAATGAAGATTAGCCATTACTATGTGCACTGTTTCATCCTTCTCAGCCTCTAATGATAGAATCTAGGAGATTTTCCCATCCAGTTCCTTGGTATTGTGACAGTTTCCACTGCTTGCAGGGCTGAGATAGGGCTTGGGCACCTTTGTTTTTCTCTTTTTGCTTCTTAGCCACGAAGTGAGTGTTTTTGTTCTGCCATACTCTCTCAGCATGATGTTGTGCCAATTCACCAAGGGCTGGATCGCCGAATACTGCAAGTCAAGATAAAAAGTTATCTCTTTACAAGCTGATTATCTCAGGCACTTTGTTACAGAGATGGACAGCTGACTAACACATCCATGATCGTTCATGTTCCCTGTTCAAGGCTCCATTGACTTATATACTTTCTTGCCTGAAGGTGCAAATTAGGCTGTAAGTCCAGAGTAATGACATTTAGAGTGATGATGAGGTCCAACGGCAGCACGCTTCCGAGCTGATGCCTTTGGTGCTGTCCTCTCTGTCCTCACAAGCTTAGGCTGTTTTTAGCATTTCTTAGTCTTAGCCTGTTAGGATCCTGTTCTCTGAGCCCTATCACTAAATATACATCCCTATTGAATGAGTTCTTTCTCTGAAAATCCTTTTATTATAGCTTCTCTGCTTGCTTGCCTCATCCTCCCTCCACATACCTGAGGACATCATGAGTCCCTCATAAAAAACTCCAGGGTCAAGTCAATGCATGTATAACAGATCAATTTAAAGTTTTCAGCCAAATACATATACTTGTAGTGGAGAAAATCAGTCTAGGTCCCAGCAAAGGGCTTTACACAGTAAGAGGGAAGAACAAGAGTGAGGAGATGAAAAGGTGAAAGTGAAAAATGAGGACTGGAGTAAAGGATGTAGTCTACTAAAGAACTCTAGACACACATTAAAAAAACCTAATAATTCAAAATAGAGGCATGGATGGGAATAAGTGATGGTTTGTAGCTATTACATGATTTTACATTTTTACAAGAGTCCATGTTATGTAACTAGCATAATCTTTATTTAGAAGCGAGGCTATTAATTGCCAGTACACACACTATAGCTCGGATACATAACATGGTCTTTAAAGCATGTTCAAATAACAGTATTAAAGCTTAACATTTAAATACACTCACTTTGTAATTCCCTGGATAGAATTGCCATTTCTTTACTTATTTCAGATAGCTAGGTTGAGTGAAATTTACATCAACCATTTCTTACAATTCGTGTAAGAAAATAACAGTATAGGAATTGCTTATCCTGAATATAAGAAGCTGCAGTATCAGCAGGAAAGTCAGTTTGTGGCAGGCTTTTCGCATCATTGAGAGGCAGAGCCTCATGCTGAGAGCCGCAGAGGCCCCCACTGGGAAATGGCTAGCTGCACATTTGCTGGGTTGCTTGTATTGCTGGGCTGGCTGCATTCTGTGGTTCAATTAATAAGCGGCAGATATGTGAAATGAGGACAGGTATATTAAAGGTATGTTGTAGCTTTTGGTTGCACATATTTAAACTGCTTGTAAACAGGTTCATACTTTCTCTGTGTTATATTCGGTTAGTCATTTACAAGGTGTTCTGCTTTGTAAAGCAGTATCTCGGAGGCTGATCTTTGTGTTCCAACCAAAAGAGGGGTGGGCATGTCAGACCATGTTATAAGGAGTCTTATGCATATGGAATGACTTCTTGTAGGTGGGAAGAAACAGATCTGGAAAGGCTATTTCTTCCCAGCTGAAATCTTTACAGTATGTTTAATTTCATGCCCTTAAGCAAGGGCCTCTGGTCCAGCTAGAGAGGGAAAAGTTTCCAGAGAAAGTGATGTTTATGGACTGCTATTCTAAGCCCTCTTCTAAGGGGAAATGCTTGAATGCGTCCCATCATGTGCTTCCCCTTTCAGAAGACTTTGATTCAGATGAAGTGAGTAGGAGACAGACATGGTTCTCTGACAATGGAATTTGTGTTCAACCTAGAATTCAAAACTAATATTAGCCAATGTTCCCTCCTCCAGTTGTAGTAACACAACTTCTTCTTGAAATAGTATAAAAAGACAATAGAGGCACTGACTGTTAGATGAGGCAAAGTGAGTGCAAGATTCGGGTTTTTTTTTTTTTTATAGGAATTTGACTCCCCTCCTCATTTGACTTAGGAAGAAGCAAGTATCGCTTTGTTTTCAGGCTTTCCACAAACGCTCGCAGGCCTGTGCGCTGTCACTGACACCACTCTGGCAGAGTATCTCTTTGCTCCTGTATCCAGAAATCAGTCTTAGGTTGATGTTCGTTGATCCACAGAGACAAACATCCATTCCTGACCCCGACACCATCACTCTGATTGGTAAAGCATTGGCTGTGGCTCTCTTTCCCCCCAGTCACAGTGTGCCCAAACGTACTTTCTCCAGCAGTCTGAGAGTGGTGGCTCTATGAACCCTAAGAAAATAAAAACAAGACCAGAAAACTGGAGTGAGTTGGATGACATTCTTTGTTCTTGGATAGATTGACTCAGTCTTATAGAAAAGTCAATTCTATTAAATGCTCTCTCTCTCTCTCTCTCTCTCTATATATATATATATATATATATATATTAATTGTAGCTAAAAATACCAATGATCTTTCTCCCAGAGTATGACAAATTTATTTTGAAGATAATTTGAAAAAGAAATGACTCCACTACAACCAAAGAAAAATGCTATTTCATTGCTACTTCATAACTGAAAATGTGCTGCTGTTAGGAATTGTAATATAAATAGCTAATATGCAGGATATCTGTTATGTGACCCCCCAAAGGGATCATGACCCACAGGTTGAGAACCAATGTGCTAAATGAATGAAGAGCAATGGAAGAAATTGTGTTTTATTCTGTTAATGTTTTTAGTAGTGTATAAATCATTATAATATACATGTATTATGTACATGTATTCCTGTAGATTCTTCTCTAGGATATCTCTGAAGGAAGAATGCAAATTTAAGACATATACATCTTCTGAACAGCTTTTGTTATTACGTGCTCGTGTGTGTGTGTGTGTGTGTGTGTGTGTGTGTGTGTGTGTGTGTGTGTGTGTGTGTTTGGGGTTTTGTCCTCATCCTGTATCTCCCATTTCCCTCTCATCTGTGGCAATCCTAATGCCTCAGCCTCCTACATGCTAGGGTCATAGGTCTGAGCCATCATGCCTGGATTTTTACTTTTTAAATAGTAAAAGTGTAACATTTTTAATTACCGTGTGATTTATTAAATAGTTTTTCATATAATGTTTTTCAGTGAAGATTATGTAATCATCATAAGTTTCAGATGTGATTGAAACCACTCCACAGAATGAGACTTGAGTTTACTCAACAGTTCATGGGAGGCAAGTCTAAGACAAGCTTTGTGGTGTTATTAATCAGCTATAGTTTTTCAGTGGCGACGTCTGATATCTTGTCCAGCTTCTGTCTTATATCATTAGTTCTTTGAGACCCATGCTTCTCAGCCTGTTTGTCTCATCTTTTTGGAATTGATAAGTCTCTCATCTATCCTTTAACACTTCAAAAAAGTTCTCAGACTCTGAGTTTTCTTAACGTGCACATTTGATTGAGTTTTCTGTTTTAAGCATTTAGCACAGAGCTTGGCAAATAGAAGCCCTTCTGTTCCCCCGGAGTCCTCATCAATTATAGTTTAGAGCTTTAACTATCCCTGACCTTATTTGCATAGCTCCATGCAAAGTTCCATACTGCAGCTCCTAATGTATGCTTGGAAATAGTATTGCCAGATGGTTCCAACAGAAATACCAGGTTCATTTGAGAAAAAGATGACCATAAGCCAAAAATACACTCGCCAGGAACAGTTGTTTTTGATGACAATCCATATTATATCTTACAATTTACATTAGGTAATTTTAAATAAAAATGGATTATTTCAAGAGTACTCTTCTTTTCTTACTGAATACTATATTCAAAAGAGCATGGTTTGGGAGCTAACATCTAATGAGCTGTGCTAATTGGTTTGTGTATTAATTATGACCACCACTGACATAGTGGAGGTACTTTGCAGTTCATTTTAGGATACTTTTCTAAGACTTATGTAAGTCAGGACAGGATTTTACCAGCTGAGTTTATATTTTTCTGTGATTTTAATGCTGTCATATCTTTCTGTGTATGTTATCTAATAAATGAATGAGTCTTGACTCTGTGGCCTTGAAGCTCAGTTAGCATGTATTACCTGGCCAGATGCTAGCTGTTCTTCTTGTGAATGAAGACAGAGGTGTGGCCTTGGCTCTGCATACATGCTTCTCCTGCCTCGACTCACTTGTCCAGGGCAGCAGCAGCCATGTAAAGATTTACAGCCTGTGCCATCTTCCTGCAAGGTGACCCACTCACCATATTCTTGACAATTCAATTAAGCAATTACTGTTATTTAAATTTGCAGAAACTGAAAAAGAGTTTGCTCAGGTCTTTACTCAAAGGAGCTAAGGTCTGAATTGAGGCAATGAACTCTAAAGCATGTACTTCCTGTTCTTTGTGTTTAAGGCTAGTGCTTGTTATGTAACTCAGGCTGAACTTGAACTCACTACACTATCCATGCTGGCCTCAAACTTAGGATCCCTCTCCTTAAGTCTGGGATTGTAGGTATGTGCTTACATGCTTAAAATTAAATTAATTTTATTATCTATTCAAATTGAGTGCATTTCTTGACTTTTACTTATATATAAAACAAAATTCCAGATTGTTATGAAGATTTCATTTTACTATTGTTATTTTTAGGAATTACTTTTAAAGTTGTGTTCTTTTATTTTGATGTGTGGGTGTATATATGAGGGTGCACACATGGAGGTCAAAGGACAGCCTGGGGGGGGTCAGTTCTCTCTCTCCCCCATGTAGATCCTGGAAATTAAATCCAAGTTGTCATGCTTATTATCAAGTCCTTTAATATTCTGTGCTATCTTGCTGATCCTTCATCTTGTACTTATTACTTTAGGATTTTATTTATTTCATCTTATATGTGTGTGTGTGTATACCTGTCTGTATGTACAACCCATGTATATAGTGTCAGTGAAGGTTGGAAAAGGGCATTGATTCCTCTGAACTGGAATTTCAGGCAATTGTGACTCACCCATGTGGATGGTGGGAATCGAACCCTGGTTTTCTCCAAGAACAGCAAGTGTACTTAATTGATGAGTTGTCTCTCCAGCCTTCATTTTAGTATTTTTGAGTACAGAATAAAGCAGACAGAATAAATGCATGAGCCAACACATATTCAACACTCAACTGTCAATTTATGCCTCTTCCTGTCTCATCTGTCTTTGTCTCCCTTGTTTATTTTGAAGGAAATCTCATATGTATAATTTTATCTATAAATATGTAAGTATGACTCTTAAATATTAAAGATAAAGACTTAAAATGTAAATACCATCAAGCCAAAAAATAATTCTTATCATCAATATATTAATCTACAATTTTCCATTAGTTCATAAGTATTCTTTTTTAAAGATTTTTTAAAAAATTGTAACTTGATGTCACCCATGGGATCAATTAGTTTTTAATTTAATTTTATCCATTTTTATTTTATGTACATTGGTGTATTGACTACATATATGTCTGTGTGAGGGTGTTGGATCCCCTGGAACAGGAGTTGCAGACAGTTGTGAGTTGTCATGTGAGGGCTGGGAATTGAACTTGGGTCCTCTGCAAGATCATTCAGTGCTCTTAACGCTGAGCCATCTCTCTAGCCCATTTAATTTTATTTTAAATCTATGGGCTTTTCCTTCTTTTCTTCCTCCTCTTTCCTTCTTCTGTCATGCTCGAACATGTGTTTTCAGGATTTGTTTGCTTTAAGGTAGCTACACTGTATTTCTTTGTCCACATCTTTTGGAAAACTGACTTCCATGATTTTATCCATTTGCAGTGGTTATTTGTAATACTGATTTTTAAAAAAAGTTAAAGTTCCTTAATCATCAAAAACCTTTATTTTCTGATACATATGTTACAAATATTTTTTCTAATTTGTTGTTTGTTCATCTCTTAATATTCTGGGTTTTTTATACAAAAGATAAAAATTTGTATGCATTAAAGTAGATTACATTTCTCTACTATAAATTTTGGACTTCGGACCTTGAAGAGCCATCTATCTGTATGCCAATATCAGTTAAAATAATCACATATTTCTAGTACAGTCACTGTCTAATTATTTTCATCTTATATTGATTTTCTTTCAGTATAGGTGACCTGGTTATACTATTTCAAATGCTTGATAGTAATTCTTTTATCTTTTCCTTAAATTCCTAAAACACCAATTTATCATGCCCTAAATCACCATGCCCACCCCCCCAATTCCTTTTCACTTGTTACACGTTTGTTAAAAAACTGGGTTTGCTCCCATTCCCCTTAGGAGGGGACAAGGGTGGGGGCTATAGCTGGGATATAAAGTGAATAAACTGTAATAAATAAAAAATTATATTAATAAAAAATAAAATAAAAAATATACATCATAGAAATAAAAAAAAAAACAAAACCAAAAACCAAAAACCTGGGTTTGCTGTTTTTCGTCCCTGTGGTGTCCTTCGACACCCTCCTTGCCCCATTCTTGAAAATGGTGGTTGGGTTTTCAAAGCCGATTGGACTCCCAGTTTGAGTTTTTATCAGGGTGACTTTGCAGATTACTTCTGTCACGGGAAGACGTGATCTGGATGAGAGTCCAGGGTTATTCTCGCTGTGACAAAACGCCACGACTACGGCAACTTACAAAAGGAAGCACTTAATTGGGGGCTTACAGTTTTGGAGGATTAGTCTCTGACCATCACGCAGAGAGGGAACAAGGCGGCAGGCAGGCAGGCATAGCCTGGGGCAGTAGCTTGAGAACTTAAATCCTGATCTGAAGATAGAAGGCAGAGAGAGAGGGAGGGAGAGAAAGAGAGACAGAGAAACTACTTCTGGGCCTAGTGTCAGCTTCCGAAATCTAAAAGCACACCTCCAGAGATACACCACCTTCCACAGGGCCACACTTCCTAATCCTTTTAAAAGAGCCCACCAGCTGGGAGACAAACATTCAGATATGGAGACCTATGGGGGCCATTCTCACTCAAACTAGCACAATGCTGACCGCACCCCCCTTTGGCTTCAAGCACTTAAAAGTGATGTGTGAGTTTTATAATTCCTTAAGTTAGCAAAATGGCAATATTCTCATAGTCTAATATTCTATTGCTACTTCTTTCTTATCTAGCTGAAATAACGGATACAGAGAGATGTCTGTGTCTGACATTTGTCTTCCTAGCAGTCTGGTCCAGTTTATACAGAGAAGGTAAAACAAATGATAGGCTATGTTTCTTTAACTGTCAGTTTTCAACATAATGACTTAGTGTGTTGAGAAGTTGAAATACCCAGATCACAAGTCCCCAAATGACCAACAGGCTCTGAGTCCAATGCAAAACACACGAGGGGCTTTATTACAAACTGGAGCTGGGTGGCTGACCTTTGCAAGAACAAAGAGGCAAGAGACCCCCAACTCTGGGGGAACAGGGTTTTTAAGGGGGGCAAAAACGAAAGTAGGTAAGTGCAAGTCTTGGCAGTACAGGATTGGGTGAGAGGGTCTCTAGGGGAGCTGACCTTTAAAATGATTGGTTTGTTTTCAGGCACCAAAACTGCAAATGATCAGGTCTGGCTACCTGGGGGACACCTGACTCCTCCCCCCCCTCCCCACCTCCCCCAGGCAAGGTACTGCCCTGTTAGGTTAGGCTGCAGGTTAGGCTGTAGCAAGGGGAAGGGGGAGTTAACACATTCCATAGGCTTCCCTATGGGCTACGTGTGACTCTAGTCACATCCCGAGGTTAATCTGGGTGGGGGACTGCTGGACCCCTGCTCTGAAAGGACTGTGATCTGGTGACTTTGCCTCAGTCCCAAGAATTAACTCCAAGTTTTTGAACCTCTCAAAGTCAATCTACTAACTACTCAGAGCATCAGCAAGGCATGGAGTACATTTAAATCTTTAGAGCAGTTATTGCGATGATGCTGAGAATGCCCGTTTTTAGCCAATGTAAATGTTTCTAAAGTGCCTCCTGAGTTGTGTGGTGCAGTTTAGTAGTCTTTCAGAGGATATGTTTTTGCCCCCTAACTTAGCATGATAAAATGTCTCAGCAAAGCAGTGAACTCACAGCAGTTTGGATGAGCTGCTGTAACTTACTGTATAAAGTCCAGCGGCAGCAAAATCCACTGACAGGAACTGAAGAGCAGGTATCAGCCCAGTCCCTGACACAAGCTTTTTGTAGCACTTTCATAAAGCCAGGTGCGATCTCCGTGCTGGGGCTTTTGCAGTTTCAGGATGAACAGGAGATGAAATCAGGAGTAGGCAATGTGGGTGGTCTGGCCCACTGGAATCCTAATTGTAGGCAACTAAGTTCTCCATGGGTAAACATATCCTGTTAGTGGTATTGTTGAGAAATAAAGTAAACACATTTTAAATTCATGGGCATTAGTCTTTCAAGTGGCAAGTAAATTACTGGGATATATTAGTTAGCCATTGGGCCTAACGTCTTAATTTCAGTTACTGAGAAGTTAGGCCCTATGGCTAACTAATATTTCATTTTCATTTTGTCTTTGAGTGTCTTGAAAACTATTCAGACACCGAGAAAATTATAAGGTGAGAAATGCGACAGCCCCTCCCCAGTCAGGTTCTTCCTGTTTACATCTGGGTACAGCTGAGTCCTGGTGCTCCCTCAAGACGTCACCACAGCCATTGTCTGATTCACTTCTGCTTGCCTTCTTGGCACCACCCTTAGCTCCACGATTGCTTGGTAGAAACGCTGTTAATAGACTTGCCCAACATTTAGGGGTTTGTTTAGTTACAACAAGATAGGCCACATAGTGAGGTCACTTTACCTACGTTCACAAACTTTCTCTGATGTCTCCGAGTGCTGCTGTGGTCATTGGCAGAGGCTGATTTCCTTATTGAAAGCTGTGTCAGCAAATCTAACTTTAGATGAACTTGGCTGCACTACCAGGCACAGGGTAAGTACAATGTATTACAATATGCTCAAGGCAAGTGCACAAGTCCTGGAGCCAATGCCAGCTTCATGTCCCTCCCGCCTTCCCTCAAGACACATTAGGAATTTAATGTGAACATGGCTGCCCTGCACGCAGAATGTGGCAGGGTGCCAGGGTCAATTGGCATATGAAATAATAAGAAAGCTCAGCCATACTATTATTTATCTTTTAATAGAATAGGAATGGTGATAACAGTTCTATTTTTATTTTTTATAACTCCAAGACTGTGTGCTCCTTTTTGGAGACCACTATCCCAGAACACCAGTTACTGAGCGATTGACTGTGTTTTCCTTGCTACCTCTTCTCCTGAGATTGAGCCTTGTAGTGGCTGCCGCTGCCTTCGGTGAAGCAGCCTGGGACAGGGTCGACACATCCCGGATCCAAAGAGAAAGCCCATTTGGAGAGATGGTGCAGTGGTTAAGAGCACTTGCTACTTTTCCTAAGGACCTGGGTTCAATTCCTAGTATCCATGTGGCATCTCAACTCCTCAAACCCCAGTTTGAGGAGACTGAATGCTCCCTCAGGCACCAGGCACGAAACTGGTGCATAGACATACATGCAGGCAAGACACCCATACAAATAAAGTAACATAAAACTACAACGTTACAAGAGAGAAATTAATTAGCCTGCATTTTCAAATTTCCCCAAAAATTTAAAATCTGGGAGAGTAGAATGTATTTAGGAACTAATGGGGAATTTTTTTGTCTGTTTTTTTTTTTTTTTCTTAAATCTGGGTTTGTTCTACATCCCAAGCATTCCTCTGTTTCACTGAGTCAATGTCCTTCAAGGCATTCATTGGCTGCAAACATGGCCAGAGTCAGGAGGGAAGCACATGTCACTTATGTCTGTAAATACCTTTAAAGATCTTAGTAAAACCACACTGAAGCAGCCCGGCTTTTGTAGCTCTGCAAAGCCTTTTGGGAGAGAAAATCTCCATCTCTCCCCACAGGAAACCCACTGTCTTCACTTGGACAGTGTCAGAGGACTTTTTACATGTACAGCTTGTCACTAAACAGAAGCGTGGGAGAAGGCTGCTACCCCAGCTTCCCCACATAGAGAAGGAATAGGAACACAGGACAGAAGAATTTTCAAGAAGTAATGTTTCTTCTTTCAGCCAGACTTGACCCAGGAGTCCCGTTCAAGGGTGTGGTTGAGGGGCCTGCCAGCTTTCAGGTGATACCGGGCTTGCTTTAGTGAACCAGCAGCATGGAGGCAAATGTCCTTGTAGGCAGCAGGGCATTCCTTGTCTTTGAGTGGTGTCAGGATTGAGGGTTGGGAGTGAGAGGATTGGAAAAGGCATCAGTGTGGAGCAACCAATTAAGGATTGCGATGGCTATGCCGACACTACTGCTCTTCACTCCTGCGGCTACATTGCTATCGTCTTTGACCAGGTACCTTCTTCCCTGTTGCCTAACTCTACATATGTCCAAGGAGAACAAGGACACAGGCTCCAGGGAAAGCAAGTAAGGCCTGGAGCCTTGAAATGACTAAACTTAGATCTTGAGAAAAAAATGATTTTGTTCAGTTTGCATGTTTAGTTCTTGCAAAAAGCAGACACTTTTGTAGCATGGAAAGGATACGGTAATGAAAACAAGAGAGACACAACAATCGCTTTGAGAAGAGTTACATTCTTGAAGGGGAGACCATACCATAAAAAGGAGTAAGCAAAACAGAGGGTGCTTGATGATGTACTGTGTGGAAGATTAAATCATAAAAATGGGAAAAACAATCCTGAAGGGGAAGAGGTTGAAATTTTGCATGTAGTCGCCATGGGAAGCTTCACTATGAGGAAAGCTTGCTTTTTTGTTTTTGTTTTGTTTTGGTCTGAATTTGCACAGCTACTTTACTGGTATTGAAAAAGCACCCAATAGCTTATTTATGAGGAGCAATGAGAAAATTTGGGTTATAAGTGCAAAGTAGAGTAAGGGATCTAAGAGTATAACATTAGAGTAAAATACTGAAAGAAGCAAGACAATGCAGGTGAGCCCAGCAAGAGGTGAGGACATTTGGGGTAAAGCCAGGCATGCAGAGGGAGCATGATGAGCACTGTAGACCTCAGCACCACAAGATGAGCAAGGTGCATGCACAAGTGTGTGTGTGTGTGTGTGTGTGTGTGTGTGTGTGTGTGTGTGTGTAGCAGATAGGTAGGCTGCTATATCCCACAGCAGGGTCTGTGAACTTTCCATCTTGCTGTTTGTTACATAAATCAATAAAGGGCTTAAAGGAAAATAACATGTCCAACTTAGGTTTTTAATAAGATCACTTCAGCCTCTGTGTGAGAATGTTGGAGAATTATAGGAAGAGCAGCAAGAAGGGTTTATAAGATGGCTCAAGGGATAAAGTCACCTGCAACCAATCCTACCTGTCTGAGTTAAAGTCCAATATCTGGGATCGGCACATGATGAAAGAAAAGAGCTGTCTCTCACAAGTTATTCCTCTGACACACGCACACGCACAAACACACATACACACACAAACACACACACAAACACACACACACACGCACACAAGCAATACTAAATGGACTTAGTGGGTTATATTGCAGAAAGACGAAGTTGTGAGGAAGATCCCTTTAGGAGGATATAGGGGAGTTAGAGGAGGGAAATGAGCAATAAATACGATCACATTTCATTCGATTTATCTATAAAATTTTCAATAAAATATAATTTATTGAAAATTTTTAATTTATAAAAATATAAATTAAAAAAACCCCAAAAGAAAAAAAATGTAGGCACCGAGAGACTAGCGCAGACGTGCTTTCATATCCCAGGAGAGAGGGGGCCGTGTTCTGGAGCAGGATGGTAGCAGTAGAGCTCACAGCATGAAAGAGTGAGTAGGTGTGTAGATGTAAGGCCCGAGCAACAAGGAGGATGGGTTGTCATTGGCTAAGATGGTGTATTAATTACTTTCATATGCTGGGATAAAAATGCCATGACCAAGGACACTTATAGACAGAAAGGTTTATTTGGCTTAGGGTTCCAGAGTTACAAGAGTCTGTCATGGTGGGGACTTGTGGCAAGCAGCCCACACGGCAGCTGGAGCATAGGCTGGAGGGCCTACATCTTGAGCCACAAGCAGGAAGCAGAGAGAGCACCCTGGGAGTAGCTCCAGACGTTTGAGACCTAAGAACCCATTCCGTCCCATACTTCCCTCAGGAAGGCTGTACATTCTAAACCCACCTAAATAGCTCCACCACCTGGGCACCAGGTTTTGAAACATCTGAGACTGTGAGGGACATTCACATCCAAACCTCCACAGAAGGAGAGATCGAATGGGGTCTGGGGGGAGATCGGGTTCTGATGTAGACTTGTTGAAGTGGGGCTCTGGCTAGAGAACCAAGAGGAGATTGGGAGGAGGGGGAAGAGAACACTTGTGTAGCTCAGCGGAGCTATTTGAAGGAGAGTCACCAGCACTGGGACATTATCTTAAGCCAAGCAATTATATGAGAAACATAAGAAAAACAAAAGTCTTAGGAGAAGGTCTCCTCCCCTGACAAGAATGAGGTCGTGTTAACCACATAGGAACCAAACTGAAAGATCTGGAACAATTCGAGTAACAAGGCAGCGTAATGTTTAATAATACCCAAAGAATAAGGCCAACATACATAATTGGAGAAAAGACAAGAAGTGAATCTTCCTTATGGAAGACTGAGTGTGTTTGTTCGTGTGTGTTTGTGTATATGTGTTTGTATGTTTGTGCTTTTGTGTGTTTGTATGTGTGTGTGTGTGTGAGGGTAGGTTGATATACCTGTAGGAAATAGGACTTCCTCTGTCTTGGTGATGGTAGGATTTTGTGATTTAATTTAGAATAATAGATTCTGGGTAGAGAGAAATATTAATTTTATAATATAGAAACCTCGAGAACAACCTCAGGTAAATGATTATGGTCATTTGGCCAGAGATATACGGACATGGTTTATACTCTGACAAGGTGAAATAGAGCCAGGGTGGACTCACTTCATTTGTTTCCTCTTTGTGAGCATAAAGAAAACTTGAAGACATGCTACAGTACTCAAGACAGGAAGGGTCACAGAAACCAGTGGATAATAGAACATTGTTATAACCTTGAGGAGAGTGGATTGGGATTCATGACAAATAAATGAGACATGGTGTATGAGGCTGTATCCTGGAACAAAATGAAGGTACTAATGGAAAGATGGGTACAATTCTAGTAAATCTGGCTTAGTTAATAATAGTGTACCCATGTTGGTGTGAAAAGCTTTGACAAATGTACCATGTCAATGTAAGATATTAATGATTAGGTTAGGTTAATGAACCTGTATTATCTTCCTACTTTGCTGAGAACCTAAAATTAATCTCAAATAAAAAAGTTTAATATTAAATAGCTAAGAGAATGAAGGCGTTTCCTCTTAAATAGGAAAGCTCTTCCTAACATCCTCGATACTGAGTGAGGTTCTGATGCATATAAAAATGTCCATTTTGGTGACAATGCATGGACTAGCAAACCCACATAGAGCAGCTAATAAGGATCTATAGTTGTTGCCTTGGTGACAGAGAAGACACTGCTTATAATGAAAAAAAAAGCAAAACCCCTCCTTGATTATGTGTTTCTCCTGTTGTACTTCCTTCTTTGAAAGTTGGGATGTTAGTAATTTAAACATGTGGTTTGTTTTTTATATTGAACATAGGCTGCTAATATTGTTATAAGCTAGGATTAGTACTTTATTAATTCTTTCATGTATAAAATATTTCCATTCATTAAAACAACAATAGAGACAGGAACACAGAAACCGAATATGCATTAGAGGCCTCATACCTCTAGAACAGGGCATGGAATACATTAACAAACTCAATTTCTCACCTTGCCATTGACTGTGAATTTATTTTTCCTGTTTGCTTGATCTCAGATTATTTTTGTTTTCATTATAAGTGGTAACTTTAGGGCGTGTCATGTTCCCAGTGAGTTTGCTCAACGTCATCACCAGCGCAGCAGGTTTTCAGCCTTGCTTAGGTTCACAATACACACATGATACACACACAACACACACACACTCTAATCTAAGACCTTAAGGGCATGCATATGTTGGGAAATTGTATTAACTTATGAGACAGTGCTACCTCATTCTTTAGAATCATGGGAACTTGTTTCATATAATGCCATTTGAAAAGACACAGCATGTGCTGACAGAAAGGGGAAAGCGTAATAGGAGCATCCCTTGTTTGTGAGTGTCTGCTTGGCCTAGCTGACATTTCTGATGTAGAGCTATTTTTTTTTTTATCTAATGAGAAATATTTTTACTTGTTCTTGTTAGCATATTACGTTGTGTGAATCATGGCAACACTCAGCCTGCATCTTTCCATCTCTGGGAACAAATCATAGTTAAATTTCTACTGACGTCATATTTAATGTACATGAATTCCGGCTGATGGAGGAAGTTCGTGGTGTACCAGGAAAGCTCAGCACCGGACGGCCGTGCCAAGTGTAACCCACGAGAGGAGGTCTGAGTGGTGCTCTTGCCTTGTGCCACATTTCTAGTGAGAGAATTCACTTTTAAAAGGATGTATATTATCAAATACGAAATTTCTAGTGACTTAAAAAAATAAACTATGCTCAACTGATCCAGGTTCCACTGATTGGCAGAGGAGACTTTCAAACCGTATCTTTTTTTTTTTTTTAACAGAACATTGAATTTATTTTTAATAATCGCAAGCTCTCATTGCTGGAGTACTACAGCATCTGTTTCTCCCAACCTTGAGTATCAGAATCATCAAGGAAGTTAATAGAAATAGTGAATTGTGATCCTTCCTCCTAGTCACTTGGATGCATGATATCTGCTGTGGGGTCCTAACAGATATATTTAAACCTTTCCTAGGTAATTCTGTCAGCTATATTAGTGAAGTAGCAGCATAGATAGAAGATAGGGGGAGTTGGTAAGACCTGGAGAGGACAGGAGCTCCACAAAGACCAAATAGATCAGGGCACAGGGGTCTTTTATGAGACTGTTTCTCCGACCAAGGACCATGAATGGATATAACCGAGAACCCCTGCTTGGATATAGCCCATGGTAGCTCAGTATCCAACTGGGTACCCTAGTAAGGGGAACAGGGACTATTTCTGTCATGAACTCAATGGCTGGCTCTTTGACCCTCCCCACCCCCCGAGGGAGGAGCAGCCTTGCTAGACCCCAGAAGAGGACATTGCAGCCATTCCTGAAGAGACCTGATAAGCTAGGGTCAGATGGAAGGTCCTCCCCTATCACTGGACTTGGAAAGGAGCAGGGAGGAGATGAGGGAGGGATGGGGAGAGTGGGAAGGAATCAGGGAGGGGGTTACGGCTGGGATACAAAGTACATAACCTGTGATTAATATAAAATTAAAAAAATAAGTCAACGACATTTTATAGGAAACACTGGTGGGCACGTGAAAGTATTTATATTATTTCCTCTAAGCTAAATGGCAAAGCCATTTTGTTATCTTTTAAAAATCAGTTTTAAAAAGAGAATTATTTAGAAGGATAAAAAGCAATGGCAGGATGGGAACTGAAAAGGTTAAATTTGACACAATTTTCTTCTCACCTTTCCGTCACTTGCTCTTCATCTTCCTCCAGTGACAGGTGCTGATTTCCATTACTCAGCCCAAGCCCAAATGAAGACCTACCTCAGGGTTTTCTCAACATTCTCAACTAAATCCATAACTTAAAATCAAACTGTATCTTAAACAAAACAAACAAACATAACTGATTTCAGGATTTTAGCCTCATGGAGATTTTCTATTTTATTCCTAATCACAGCTCTACATGCAGACTTCTGTCAGAAGCTTAGAAAGGACATATACACTGTTCATGTGTCATATTTTAAATGACAATTAAAAACCATATATTCTGAGGGAAAGCTGGAATCTCCCCCAATTTAGAGGCACATACTATTACAAGTTGGCTGGTAGCTATTGTTAGAGTCTAACAGTGACCACCTCGTAGGAAGGCAGGACATAATTAAGATTTCCTTGCTGTCTAATTGTCCAAAGAAGACAGGATGAAGGTCTTTAGGGGTAGCCTGGGCCTCATTCAGAAAGATCTCTGGCCTTCAGCAGCTTTGATTTCTCGTATGGGTTAGGTCCATGTCCCTTGCCTGCATTAAACCATACTTCTTTTAAGTTTATATTTACCCAATGTGAACCGCGGGGTGGAGAGGCAGTCATCTGAATGTGAGTAGAAAACAATTGGGGAATAATGCTTAAAGAGTCCCAAATCTTATTAAAACACGTCTTCAGAATTTGAATAAGCTAGTTATTTTAAAGTTTGCTTGTAAGGTTTATTTGTAGTTTTTAAATATGCATTTGTCTCTGTGTGGGTATATACATGTATATAGAACCCAGAACAGGCTTTCAGATTCTCTGGAGCTGCAGTGACAGTTGCGAGCTTCCCATTGTAGGTACTGGGAACTAAACCTAGGTCCTCTGGAACGGCAGAA
>CM053751.1:31609240-31622523 GCA_028658305.1 Pachyuromys duprasi
TTCCTATCACTTTTGCCTGGTGGGACTGCTTATCAGGCCACTGGTAGAGGGTGAGTTCAGTCCTGATGTGTCTTGACATGCAGGGATGGGTGGGTGGGTGGTGATTCCTTTTCCTGAGGGGGAGGGGAGAGAGTACACTTAGAAGAGGGAGAAGGGGGGACTGGGAGGAGAGGAGGTAAGGGCTTCAATTGGGGTGTAAAGTGATTGAATGAACAAACGAATGAATATATAAACATTACATTTGTAAAATGGGCTATCATAAAAAAATGAACTTTGAGAGATTGAATGAACCAGGAGAGATTTCTCTTTCAGAAGAGACTAGACACTTTTGATTGTACCAACTTCATTTTTCCCCCCTTTATGGGCATCTTTCAAAGACAAGGCTTTCCTACTTTAGTCTTTTAAATAGTGCAAGGGAGAGGACTGAACAGAGTGAACAGAAATCAGGGTGGAGGGGGTCATCTCTGGGGCAGAGGAGGCGTCTGTGAGGGTCAAATAAAAAAGTGCAAACCTGGCAGAGATGGCTATGTGTCCTTTCTGTGTCAAACTGCAGTGCTGAGCGTTAAGGTGCCAGGCCGTTTGCAGAGCTTGGACTCCAGCCTGCGGCGCTCTTTTGGAGGCGTTAGAGTGTTTAGGAGGTGGGGGCTGACTGGCAGAGGTGGATTGTTGGGGGAGGGCAATTGGAGATTGCAGCTACCTCTGGTTCTGGTTTGTGCTTTCTGTTTCCTGATCCACCATGAAATGACGCAGCACAGTGGCCAGCATGGAGGCATGCCACCATGCCTCTCTGCCACAGTGGACTGAAATCCCTCTAGAAACCAAGAATCAAAATAGATCCTGCCTTCCTTAATTTGCTCCTGTCAGGCGTTTTGTCAAGCAAAAACGAAAACCTACTACATTGCTTTGTAAACCCACCCAAGAATTACTTAATGTGGGAGAAAAATATCTTTGTTTAGGACTTTACAGGGTTTTTCTTGGTGGAGATGCAAAATTCAGTAGAAAATATAACCCCACAGGTTATGAGTTTTCTCCAGGAAAAATACTATCTGGTTTTGTGTCTAACCTAACACTCTTACTCTAACATCTTTCAGTTTCTATAGCTCATCACTTCTCTAAAACCTCTGTGTCCTATCTTATCATCCTGCTGGTTCCCTCGCATGAGGAGCGGAATTGTCCTAAGGCCATAGCTGAAACACTTAGACAATTTTGTCTTGATGGCTTTCTTTAGTTTTGCTACCTTCACACTCTCGTCACCTGGAGGGCAGAGGGCTTCACTGGGTTCCTTGTTCTCTTCTTCCAGGTCTTCTCCACTACTACAGAATACCTGTTATAATGCCTGAGTCTACTCGCAATAGATTATTGGAATTTGAAGGTTAAGCAAACATTTGTAGGTCTGATCATTTTCCAGCAAGTTAATGTATGGCGATCTGCAGTTTTGCTGAGGAATGGATTTAGTTGCAGCCTTTGCAATACCGAGTGTGCTGGAATGACTAACAAGCAGGGAGGGACCAGAAACAGCCTTCGAATTTAAACTTGGCTGCGTAGTTCTGTGCTCATTATCTTGCAAGCTAGCTCTCCTGAAGTGATAAAAACTATGTTTGTGTTTGTGTGTAAAACAGGCTATAAAAGAAATCATCTGTGAGTGTTGCTAATGGTAGTAAAAGGAAAGTAGAAAGGGCTAAGAAGCAATGATTCTGTGCCACCAGGCAGACGGTTTGCAGGCACAAAACACACCATGAATTCACAGTTAACTCAGCCAAGAAATGTGAAAAACGTTTCTCTGTGCTGATAACAACTTACTTAATTAAAATAATATATTTGTTTTTAAGTTGAAAGAATTAATAAAAAAATGGGTGTTTCATGGGTTTGAGGACAGGCTGTGTTGTCTGGAAGGTGAAGCAGAATAGCAAAAACATCACTGAATTTAGGCTCAGAACATAGAAGTTCAGGGTTTAGTTAGCTCTCATACTGCTTTGCTATAACTCTGAGTTACTCCCAAAACTCATAGTTTATAAAGCCTAGGAGAATGTTATTAAGATCAGTATATATTGGAAAGGTTCCTGCTCTTAAGGAACTTTGTTTTGCATTGTATGAGGGAGAGGTAAAGAGAAAGGGAAAGATAATGAATAAATAATAGAGAGTAAGTAAAGTAGCCAGTATTTTAGAAGACTATGTATGATAGAAACCAGGATGGAATGGAACAAAAAAAGGAATGGGTAGTGTGTGTGTGTGTGTGTGTGTGTAGAGCTGTGATTTTACAGTGAATGAGGTGCTGAAGGCAAGCCTCCATGATGTTAAAGAGACAAGGCATTGCCAGTCCTACTAGCCTTATGAGCCAATGTCTTTAAATCTGTGGAAATGGGGATAAAGTTATGGGGCTTCAGGTAGGAAGCAGTAAAATGCTTTGAAAGATTGATTCTGTCTGCCATGTTGAGAGGAATGTGGGAGGCAAAGATTAGACGCAGAGAACTGCTAAAAGGCGAATTCCATAGCCAGGTGAGAGGTGACTTAGAAAAGGGGGTACTGGAGAGGGAGAGAAAAGTGTTCAGATTCTGCATAACTTTGGAAGGACAACAAGATCGGTGGTTGAATTAGATGGAGGCTGTCAAAGGAGCAGCAACTTCCCAAGTACTTAAGGCTTTCATCTGCTGACTGGGAGAGGGAGCAGGACCAGGGTGTGGACTTGACATGCTGTGTCTGAGGTGTCTCTTTTATGCTCAAGAGCTGGAGCTTGTGAGCACAAGCTGAGTGCAGGCATCCACTGGGAGGAGAGGCATGTTGCCAGTGTTTAAGCACACATCATTGCAGCAACCCCCAAGACAGTCAGTGTAGTAGGAAAGAGCAGAAGTAAATTCTGAGGCCTCAGCTAGCATTGCACTGAAAGGTCTGAGGGAAGAATCGGCTGAGAACACGGAAACAAAGAAATCGGAGAGCGGGGTTTACTGCAGGCCTAGTAATTGGCATGTGTGAAGGAGAAAGAGGGATCATTTGTACCCAAAGCTGCTCACAGGGTAAGCAGGAGAAGACTGGGCTCCATGTGGGACACTGTCCATGCCACTCAGAGAGGTCTCAGTAGATGTTGGGGCAAAATTCTGGCTGAACTGGTTTTAATAGAAAATAGCAGAAAAAGATACAAAAGGTAGGTATAGACAACGTTCTTGAAGGCTTTTACCTTTTAGAAAAGAAGATAGAAACAAGACAATAGTCAGTGGAAATACCAGAATTCATAGGTATCAATGACTTAATTTTTTTTAAGATGAAGAAAATATGAACATTGTATTAGCTGTGTTTGTATAGAAAGGATCAAGACTTCAACGAGTGCAAAACAGACAGAGGAGAGAGAAGGAAGAGTTTTGCTGACACAGAGGAACGATGCCACTAAGTAGCTTATGGAAGACAGAATCGAAAGTAAGACCGAACCGCATGACCCACACCTCTCTCCAGTCACCTTTAATTGGCTGGTGGAGGTTGGCAGGGACAGAGAGGTGGATCTCAACCAGGCTTTCAATTTTTCAAGCAACTGTAATAAATTCTCCAAAGAAGGAAACATATCTAGACCTTATGTGAGGGAAAGATTACAAAGGTTGGTAATACAATTTAAGCTTGGTAAGCAAAGGTTGACCACAACCAAGGCAAAGGGGTGGGAAAATTAATGACTTGGAGGTCCCAGTGAGTTTGAGGATAGGATTGTAATGGAAATAAGCAGCACAGATTCGAGGCAATGGTTAGAGGAGGAAAGCACAGCATTAACTTTTACATTATTAGTGTCAAATTTTAGGGCCTTTGCTACAGGACTGGATGGCACAGAGAACTCTTCACATGATCAATGGTGAAGAGAAGTTCTTAGAAATGGTTGGCTTGATGGTATGCTGTGTGCCCATGCCTCTGGGCAAGAGGAGTATTGGATAGAATGACTTGATGTCAGAGTCAGAATCTAGAGAAACGAGGGATGATGTCAGGGTATTCTAAAGTGTTATTTATGAGGCTCAAAGCTGGTAATTTTCGGGATGGAGAGAGAAGCAGGTCTAAAGATAATAGGAGTAAGGACGGTGTTTGCCCGGCTCTAGACTCAAGAATCTCAGCTATAGAAGGAACTACAAGTGATTCTGAGGAAAGCTAGGTAATGATGAAGGCAAAATGGTGAGGCTACTGCCATTTATAGAATGGCTAATAAAGGTAAGGGTGCATTGTACAACAGTCAGTCCAAAATATACCTAAAGGCCAATTAAGATCTGAAACTTTGAAACTTCAAGAGAAAAATATAGGGAGGGAACATCAATATACAGGCATAGGTAAGGACTTTTGGAAAAGAACTTCAACTATCCAGGAAATAATAACAAGAATTGACAGATGGGATTATACGAAACTAAAAAGCTGCTGCATAGAGAATGAAGCAATCATCAGAGTGAAATGAAAGCTCTTAGACAGGGAGAAAATCTGTCCAGTTTATAATATGACAGGGAATATATATAGCAAGAATGTACAAAAACTAAAAAAATTAGACATCAAATTCCCAAATAATTGAATAAATAAATGAATCAATGAATTGAACAATCTATAGAAGTGCAAATGGCTAATAAATGTATGAGAAAATGTTCAACATCCTTAGGTATCATGGAAATGCAAATAAAAACTATGTTGTGATTCCACCTCACCCCAGTCAGAAAACACTCAATTGTTGAAGGTGATGGAGGAGGTGATCACCATGTACCGTTTGTGTGGCAGAGCGGTCTTTGTGCTCATAGCCAGGCACAAAGGGAACCTGGAACGTTTAACACTCAGGAATTGTTCTTCCAGGGGAAGGAATGAAAGACCTGTGACCTGACCAGAAGCTGGGAGCTGATAACACCAGACTCTCCTCAGACCTGTGTCATAAGCTTGATTTTTTCAGTCAATCTATAGAATCTGTCTTTATGGAATCTTCACATCAAGTACTTTACAAAGAACTTGGATATGGTCATGTCTAATCTTTATTTAGCTTACTTTATTACTCAGAGGGATTAATTTATCCTTTGTTCTGCACGTGGGATTCGGTTAATTATCACCAGAAAAGTTTTTATCAAATTGTACTGGGATAAATTTACCTAAAATAAACCACTTAAGGTCAGACTTGAAGTTTGAACCAACACAGGCTGTGGAGCTGTGTTCAACTGAACTACCTTATTGCCTCTCTCATATTATCTCCCTGCAGGCCTGTGAAGGTCTCAGAAGACCCCTTTATTGGTGGGAATGTAAATTAAAGGTAGCCATTATGGAAGTCAGTATGAAGACTTCCCAGAAAAACAGAACAGTCAAACAAATAGCAACAAAACCCTCAAATCAAACCAAAAATACTTGAAAGCATAGCTAATGTGTGTTCCAGCTATATCCAGTACAAGTGTTGTATGAAAATGAATGTAATCAGCACACCACAGAGATCCTTGCACATCCGTGTGTTCTGAGCTACTATTCATAGCAGCTACACTGTGGAGCCAGCCTACATACTCATGAGCAAGTGACTAGAGGAAGCCAATGTACACACACACACACACACACACACACACACTGCAATGTGGTTTTATCCAACCATAAAGAAGAAGAAATTATGTTATGTTTTCAAGGAAATAGATCATGCTAAGCAAAATAAGATTAACACAGAACTCCAAATAACACATGCTTTCTCTCATATATGAAATTCACATATTTGGCATTAACGTGACACTATTAAGTGACACTATTTAGGTTTGGGAAGGGGGGCAATGAGAGGAGGGAAAGCATAGTAAAGAGATGAATATGAACAAAGTAGAGTATGTACAAGTATGAAAATGTTAAATGTACAATGAATATGCGATTGTTTCTTTAACAGAAAGAAAGTACGGGAGCAGGATGTAGCTACTAAGACAGCCAGTGATCATCACCTAACACTTAATCGTCCTCCTAGCTCTTTGTTCATGGAATCATGGCTTAGATGTAGTGCAGCAGGAGTGAGGGCATCTACCTTCTGAGGAAGAGTTACTAAAATTTTCTGTAGAGTCTACCTTACTCTTTTAGCTCAGTAGCATTTGGCAAATCTGCTGCCAGGATGAAAAGACTGTTGAGCTACCCTGTGTGGAGCAAGAGAAGCCCCTCTCAACAGTCAACCCCACAGTCCAGCCTATAAGGAAAGTAGATTGGAAATGGATTCTTCACTCTTTAAAACCTCAGTGACTGCAGCCCTGTTTACAATCTACCATCCCCTCAGGGAGAATGCTTACCAAATCCATCCAGTGAAGCTTTATTGAACCTCTAATTTCCAAGAAAGAAAAAGAGAAGAACAAGGAAGAGAGAAAAAGGCTCTGTTCTATGATATACAAATGACTTTGCTTTGTTTTCTCTTTCTTTATTTAAAAAAATCAATTAATTAATTTAATTTATAGCCTGATTGCAGCCCCGTCTTCCTTTCCTTCCCATCCCCCCTTCATGTCCATTCCCCCATTACTCCCTCTCCTTCTCAGAACTAAGTGCATCCTCTCCCACTGAGGCCTGACAAGGAAGCCCAGCTAGGGGAAAGGGATCCAGAAGCAGGCAACAAAGTCACAGACAGCCCCTAGGGGATCCGCAAATTGACCAAGCTGCACATCTGTTACATATGTGAAGGGAGTCTAGGTCCAATCCATGTATGCTTTTTGGTTGGTGGTTCAATCTCTGTAAGCCTCCATGGGCCCAGGTTAGTTGAATAATCTGTTGGTCTTCCTGTGGTGTCCTTGACCTCTTCAGCTTCCTCTATCCTTCCTCCCACTCTTCCAAAAGACTCCACCAAACTCAGACTATTGTTTGGCTGTGGGTCTCTACATCTCTTAAGACATAAATACTTGGCATTATTTATTACTTAGCAATTCTTTTAATGACTGAAGAAACTTATTGATAACTAAAACAAGGTATTTGTAAATGGTCATGGATTTCAGAAGGAACAGGTTTCAGGCCTGGGGGATGGAGAAGGTGAAAGAACACTCTTTGTGAACCACTTTGGGGCAAGGGGGATATTAGTGTTGGAAAGGGTTTGAAGTAACCTTAGCAAGATTCAATGGTAATGGAGTAGCCGTGAAAACAGGTACAAATGGTGGTGGTGGTGGTGGGGTATTTGATGAGGAAGAGGAAAGGATTTCTTCATTTTTGATGACAGAGGCAGAAGGCCTAGAGATGGTGGCTTTCATTGTTCTGGTTTACTGGTGAACTTTTGAGTTTTCTGTTGCCAGTCCCGTTTCGCAGTGGAAAACTCGAGACCTGAAGAGCTTCAGTAATTAGCTTGAGGTTATATAGCTGAATCAGAGTTTCATTTTGTCTTCTCTGTCTCAAGATTCTGGTTTCATCTTGAATTTTGCCTGTAGACAGAAACATTTTGAAACCAATATATCCTATTTTGGGAGAGGGCATAGTATTGAAGTTAGTCATCTAAGACCCAGAATTACACAGCATAAGTATAAACATCCTTTTCAAAGCCCTGGTAGTATCCATGAACATAATGACTTGAAAAGGCCTAATTCAGAGCCACTGTTTGTTCATAAAAAACCTGGAAAACTCTAGTGAATTAAAAAAGGGATGGTAACACAGGCACAGAACTGAGTCTACACTCATTGTTTTATTGTTTCTCTTCCTCATTGGAAGGAACTTTGACTCATGTCTGATACCCAGCAAGTGTTTCTGTGTTTGTCAAGTGACTAAGGGAGCATGGCTTAGCCAAAGGAAAGCATTTTAGATTAAAATATCCTATGTAAAGTGTTCTGCATAAGGGAGGAGCCCAGCTCAAGGGTGCAGCTGTGACATGAAGACATTCGTCTTCATGACACCACATTTTCTGCTTTGCTTCGTTGAGCCATTCTGCAGGGCATCTCATGTTCAGAGTCATTCCTCCACATTCTCCTGTTTACTTTCTCCTGTTTAAGCCCCCTAGAAAAGCTGAGAAGTTCAGGGTTCTGTCAACATATTAGGTCATCTGGGAACATAGAAGTAAAAATCTAAAATAAATCCAACAGTGTCTGGCTTCCTTTTCCTGTAGCTGGCTTGGGATGGGACCCAGACATAGTTTTGTGACATCTTCAATGTGACTTTATTACATAGGACTGAGGCTCTGCTACTACCATAAAGCATTACTTTTGCTATAGAAATTTCAATGTTGAGCAATATTTCCTGAGTAGGAGAGAAATGCAGTTCTGACTAGCTCAGTTTTGCACATCTGTGTGGAGGGATTTCCCCAGAAATTACCCTCTGCTTGATATACCTGTGCCAGAAGAATTTGTTGGTGGTCAGGAATTCCACAGGTTATGAAACTAGACAGGTAACCATGAGAGGGAAGAAAAGATCCTCAGTGGAAGAGCGAGGGGGAAAGAAAGGTTAATAGAATACCCGTGACATGAAAGCAGAAAGGCTGCCTGAAGAGGAGGAAGAGGATGAGGATGACGAAGATGAGGGTGATGAAGAATCGGATGGTGGAGGCAGACAAATGAGAATGAAATATGTGTGAAAATTCCTTAATGAAATTCATTACATGGTGTGTGAATTTTAAAAACAAAGAAAAGGGAAAAAGAAAAAAGAAAGTTGGCTGAAGGGACAAGAGGTGCTTCACAGGTTTGTTGGACATGATGTACAGGCTGGTCCCAACACCCTGGAAGCTTGGTTATGACAACTCCTCAGACAATGGACTCATCAATGAGCTGAAACTCTTCCATCGGCTTTCTTCAACTTTCGAGTTAAGGGAGAGAGGAGACATGGAGGATGGGTGGGAATCATATGTAGATCAAACATAAGTATGTCATGCATACATAGTCTACTTTTTTTTAAAGGAAAGTCTATTGTATTATCATAGTGCATAAAACATGAAGTGTTCATTTTAAACACCGTATTGCAGTCACAGCATCATAGTTCATAGTATTACAATCTGTAAACATTTTTTTTTAATTTTCTCATTCAACAAGACCAAAATGGGGGCTGGAGAAATGGCTCAGAAGTTAAGAGCGCTGGCTGTTCTTCCAACGGTCCTGAGTTCAATTCCCAGCAACCACATGGTGGCTCATAATCATCTATAATGATACTTGGTGCCCTCTTCAGGTCTGCAGGTATACATGCAGGCAGAACATTGTATAAATAATAAATCTAAAAAAAAAATCAAGACCGAAATGACAATAATTGTCCTATGTGAGCCTGGAGCCTTTAAAAAAAAACTAATATTGGAATTAGATATTTCTATTTTAAAATGATACCCTCTCAGATAACCTAAGGAAAGAAGTCCTGAGGCCCAAAGAAATGCATGCAGATGAGTTGGGTTAGTGGAGGCTGGCTAAATGGACCGACACTATATCCAGTTCTGTTTCATACTGGGAAAAGCTGGAGTCAATATGTGCTTCAAGTGTACAAGTCTGGTGAAAAATAAAGTATTGTCATTCCAGCATCTCAAAGGGTGGCCTTAACTCATTTTTAATTTAAATGAGTGTAAAAGATGTTAGACCAAAGGGACTATTTGGGACTTCTAGAAGAGGCAGTTTATCCAACGAAACTATATCTCCGATTCCCGTAAAGAAGTGATTCTCTGTGTTGTGAAAATTAATTGGAAGAGATGTCCATTTTTTATTGGTCCCATGAAGAAATTGCAAATGATAAATGGCAGCCTTGCCTTAGATGAATGAACATAATGGCTAACTGCTTCCCTTTGTCATGATTCATTGCTTCAAGCTGACCCCTGAATTGACTGTGCATTGGCTGTAGGTACTTTCTCCACCAAATCATTAAGAAGTATAATGACAATGACCAACTACTCTCTCTCTGACATTGAGTATATATAAAAGGAATTTAGGAGATGTAAAGATGATGCAGTCATGAAACTATAAAGACACAAGAAGGAGTCTGTCAACAGTGACATTCAGCTTCTCGGTACGCCAGCAGAATGGTGAGTGCCCTTTAGTTTGAGACTAATTCTAATGTAGGCTGAAGGAAAAGGCCACCACGAGATACCAGTGCAATGAGTATCCGCCTTGAAGTCATATGCTCTGGTTCTGAATCTGTGCTGACATTTAAAATTTGTTGATCCTGAGCAAGCCACCTAACCTCTCAGAGTCTCAATTTTCTCACCGGCAAACAGTAAACAACAAGAATTTGTGCACTGTTATTTTTGTAAGTTGTGTGGGTTAAATGATACAGACTGTTTAAGAAGTATTCCGTAAGTGTGAACCACCTTGTAACTGTATGATGCTGTAATGGCAACATCATCAGCGGCCTCATTCAGTTCACCAGCATGCTGCTTATGTGAAGCTACTCAGCTTTCCACCCTCGGATTCGGAGTTGAAGCTTTCCAGAGCTTCATTAGCAATACGCATCCATTCCATGGCCTTACGGTCACTGGGTTACTTTAGGTTAACGGTAATTGTGAATACAATTCTATAGATGTTCAGAAACGTAAATAGTTTGGAAGAAAAGAGGCAGAAACTTATCTGGGTTTGCTGGTTAAGGCTGTCAACTTGATAGAATCTAGGATTACCTAGAACAGGCCTCTGGCCGTGCTTGTACGATAGCATCTTAAAAAGAAACTAAGATGCTGGGGTAGAGTCAAGCCTACTATTAATATCGAAGTATTGACTTCCTGGAAGGCTGATAATGAAGAGGTTTAAAACGTTACAGAGAAATGGGAGATAGTAGAGGCCTTGGAAATGTCACTAGGAGGTGCCTGAGCTATTTATGAACAGGGCAGCGAGGGCACAGTGTGAAGGCCACTAGGATCTGCCAGGTGTAGTAAGCTGCCAACTGTGTGCAGGGAAATTCTCCCTTGCTTCCTGGAAAAGCATAGCATAGATGAATAAAATCCTAAGGAAGGTATAAGTAATTAGTGTCAGAAGGAAGACATTCCAGCCTTGGCATCTTTAATCTCTTACAGAAGGCTCACAGTGGAGATTTTGACATCTAGAGTGACTTTTGAGGACTCAGGTGTCTGTTCCTACTATTTACTGTTACAAACAAGGTCTTTTTAAGTCTCAGTTTGTTGGTATTTGCATTTTGGTCTCTGGTACTCACATCCTTATTTCAAGCACTGCTTCACTGAAGCATCCCTGGGTTTCCTCAACGTGAATCAAGAGTTTGAATTTTCTGGTTCTTGCTCAGCTTAGGACCCCCAGCTAAACAGTAATTGCCCTCCTGTACATCTGTGGAGAGAGACAATATAGAACTATTTGTGTCAACAAGAAGCATCTTGTTCACAGCTTCCCTACAAACAAGTGAAGAGGTAAGCAACGCTGCTTTGCCTGGGGCCTCTGTGTGGACTCCATGTGTGAACAGTTTGCTTGGATTTGAACATCTTTGCATCTTGTACAGCCTCCCTACTCTGCAATGTGCCTGATCTGGGATTGTTTTTAGACAACAATCAAGGTTTGCTTTTTTGTTTGTTTCTTACATTAACTCTAGTCTCTTAATTGTCTTCTTGACAGAAGATCCTGGAAAGTAAATGCTTATTCAGGTGAAAATTAAGGAAAGCCAGTATTACCATATTTTTCAAAGGCTTAACAGGCAAAAGGAAAGAAATAACGCAACGATGAATTTTCTAGCTTCTTTTCTTTTTTTAACCAAAGAAACACAAAGTATGTCTACATTCTCCATCTTCTAAGGAGAGGATTCTAAGCTGTAGTGAGAGACTGAAGAAGATGGTATGAAGGCTTAGGGTGATCTCATAAGAGCGAGGCAGAGAGCTGGGCAATTCAGATTAGAGTGAAATCTCAGGAAACTCAGAGAACGCTCATGCCATTTCCTGACTCATTTGTTTAGAAATGTTGAGGAATCACCAAGGAGCTTCCCTAGAAAGTCCTAAGGGAAGATGCAGAGCATCCATCTTTTCAATGACTGGGAAGACACCTAAGCTCTTGCTTGCCCAGGGGGTGTTTTGCTTACATGTCCTGCAGAAGGCCTTCTGGGCAGACTGGGACACATATGAATTCCTTTGGCAAGAAGTCCTGAGAATTCTGGATTCATCAAGTTACAATATGGTAACAAACCAGCTTGATGAATCAGACAATGCTTCAGCTATACATAGGCATGAAAGGTCACTATTGCACGCTGCAGCGGCGTCAGTGTTCCTGCAGTGTGACGAGATGGGACAGAGTTAAGATTAAATGGGACAGAGTGCTTCAGGAAACAAGAAACCCTAAAGATTCCTTAGTTCTAAAAATCCTTATTCTCCTAAGTTTACTTTGCATTTCTATGATTCCTTAATCTTAAAGTGAACTCAGTTCTGATATATAATAATATTTTTAATATACAAAGCCAATTTTTAGAATTTATCTATTTGGCCCACTAATAAATTTCTTCTCTCAAATCAATGTTCAGACCTGTGGAACAAACTTGACTACGGAGGACTACTTAGAAGAAGAGTTAGTTATTTCCTCTGGTGAAACCCAGTTTCTGTTGCCCCTTTGGCCTCTTAACTCTACTTATTTTTACGAAATCTGTGCACATTTCTGCTTGTTGCATCATGGGTTTGAGATTTTTGTGCGATTTTTTTATGGTTCCCTGGTTCTTTGGTTTTTAAATAGATTTGTGTGACACAACATTTCTTGTAAGAGGGGAAAAATTGGCTGCAAGAAGTGTCTAGCAAAAGTAAGGGCATGTCTCCTAAATAAAGCTTGCTTTTAAAGCTTTGGCAACTCAGAGCCATACTCTGCTGGCTCTCTCGGTGCCATTCGCTGGCTGTATATCTTGCTCTTCTGCCTGCTCATTCTTGTCATACCTGACACTCTGATTCCTCACGTTTACCGAGCCTGACTAGATGAAGGTCCTTTGTTTCTGTCAAACTGAAAAAGAAACCCAAGTGCATTATATAATGTTTAAAAAATTCCTGCATACCTTTCCTGGGGTTGTTTGGACCAAAGAGGAGTTACTATGTGTGAGACATGGTGCTCTCATCACATACATGACTACAAAGCTGCACTTCCCTCAGATTTACATTCTCTTTCCTAGCAAGTCAACACAGCCCTGAGGTGCTTCTCCCAGGCTTCCTGGAGAAACCCTGTTTTGCCTCTGGCCCCTCCCCTAGGTAGGCATATCTATTCCATTTCCTCAGCTGCAGCTTTCTGACCTGTTTGCCAAGGATGCTGGGACAGCATAAGGATGGCTCTGGAAGTGAGCAGCAATAAGCCATCTCTTGAAACTGGCAGAGAAAGATGGTGAATATGTAAATATTTTTAGCTGTCAAATAGACTCAGACTAAATATAATATAGATTTAGAACTTGGACCTTACATAGGAAGAATGGGTTGCTAACAACCCCTCTTAGTTCTAATACTTCTTCCTCAA
>CM053751.1:31622623-31717991 GCA_028658305.1 Pachyuromys duprasi
CCTCTTCCCCGCCCCCTCCAAGTCCACCAACAGGGGAGGACCTCCTTCCCTTCCATCCAACCCCAGCTTATCCTGTCTCCTCAGGGCTGGCTGCAATGTCCTCCCCTGGGATCTAGCCAGTCTGTCACTTCCCGGCTTATATGGGGGAGGGTCAAAGAGTCAGCCATCAAGATCATGACTGAAACAGTCCCTGTTTCCCTGAATAGGGTCTTCAGTCCTACACCGAGTTATCATGGGCCCCATCCATGCGGGGGTTCCAGTCCACATCCACACATGGTCCTTGATTGTAGAAACCATCTCATACAAGACCCCTGTGCCCTGCTCAGTTTGGTCTTGTGGAGCTCTTGTTCTCCCCAAGTCTCAACAACCTCCCCCAGGAGCAAAATTCTAAGCAAGGAGTTCTCAAAGAACACATGATAGGGCAAACTGCTTACAGTTTTAGAGGTTTAGTCTGTTGCCATTACGGTGGGGAGCATGGTGGCGCCCAGGCAGTGACGGAGCAGTAACTGAGAGCTAGATCATGACGCGTAGGCAGAGAGAGAGAGAATCTGGGTTTGGCATGGGGTTTTGATATTTCAAAATCCTCCTCTCAAACCCTGTAATATACTTCTTCCAACAGGGCCATACCTTCTATCCTTCTAATCCTTTCAAAGAGTACCACTCCCTGGTGGCTAAGCATTCAGATACATGAGCTTATAGAGATCATTCTTATTCAAACCACAATATGCATCTTTATTTTGAGATAGGAAAGAGAGACTTATCAGTGTGAAAGGACAAACAATGGGATAGAACTAGACACAGTATCACTGTTGAATGCGTAATGAGGCAGGAGACAGTGAACATGTTGATGAAGAGCAGGAGGATGGAGTCAACCGCATAGAAAAGTTTTTAAACTTTGTAAAACTAGGGTTGTTCCCTTAAAAAAATGTTTTCCCATGCCAGACATTGTGGTGCACAACTCTAATCACAGCACTCTGGGAGGCAGAGGCAGGCGGATCTCTGTGAGTTTGAGGCCAGCCTGGTCTACAAAGTGAGCCCAGGACAGCCATGGCTACACAGAGAAACCCTGTTTCAAAAAACAAAACAAAACAAAAAGTTTCCCCATATTGTTCTTATGATTGCTATTTGTGAGTGTGGGTTCTTATTTTGCTACGCTAAATGTAATATAGGTTTGGTTTGCCCTGTGGGAAGTGTGATAAGCTTTGGACATTTCCCAATGTCTGTTGATCCTTATACAGTACACATCCCAACGGGATTGGATATTTTTACATGCGTGAGAAGAGACAAAAGCCCCATGATGAATGTGGAAAGGTCAAAACATTTTTAAAGGCAAATCTAACTTCAGTTTTCCTATTTTCTGTTGATTTAGAAAAAATTCACTTAGGGGGCTGGAGAGATGGTTCAGTGGTTAAGAGCACTGACTGCTCTTCCAGAGGGCCCTGATTCAATTCCCAGAACCCACATAGCAGCACAAAACTATGTGGTCTGTAAGTCAAATTTCAGCAGATCCAACTGCCTCACATAGACATATATGTATGTTAAACAACAAATGTACATAAAAATAAAAAAGATTCACTTAAATGAAATTAACCACGATAGTCTTGATTCCTGTCTTTATCTCTTTACTCTAATATAAATCTACACGACATGCCATATTCCACAAAACTGATCAATTGCCAAACAAATTAATACACAACAACTATAACGGAAAGCTATGGTTATTGAGGGAAGGACAGGAAATGCAAGGAGCATAGAAGAGATGTTATTGATAAATTGTTCATACACATGAACATCATTATCACCTGACTTCAGTGATAACGTATCAGCAAATGTGGCTTGAGAGAAAGTTACGTTGGTGTGATCCCATACTGTGATCATTTGTTTGGTACTGGTAAACCAGATGTTTGGAACAAATGTTATCCCAAATCAACAAAAGACCAAAATTTTCCTAAGAACATAAATGATCATGAGACATAACAACCCCATAGATCCCAGGAAGGGCAGAATCACTTGGAATCAGGACAATGGCAGGGCTTCTTTTAGAGTATCTTGCTATATTCTACAAAAAAAATTTAGTAATAATTTTTGAATTAACATTTATAAAGCATTTCACAAAACATTCATTTAAAAACAATATACTATATTATTCATAAATATCAGTTTAGGGCACAGTCCTGCCTTTTATGGTTTCAACAAAGAAGAAAAATACCCTTCAGGAGATGAAAATGTCTCACATAGCTTCTAGTTCTGTTTTGAACTCACACTACTGAAAAAGTAAGATATTCTAGAAAGTGATTTGGTATAAGCATTACAATAGGTAGTTAATTATTCACAGCATAATTTTTATTAAGTACATTTCAGTCTAATTATCATTTTTAAACTACTTAGCTTCAATCAAAATGAAAATGCTCATTTCTTCATATTTATTCATGTATTCCTCATTCCAATGCCCTACAAAGACAGCAGTCTCTGTTTTCAAGTGAAAACTTCTGGGTCACTCATTGTATGTGAAAGATGGATGGATGTCGTGGGACTGAGCGATGACAAAGCTCTGGCACAGCAGCTCTTGGTTCTTACATGATTCCGCTGGCTCGTTTTCCCCCCTGATATTGTAGCTTCCTTTGTTACTGCTACTTATTCTCCTAACCTTTCCTGGGCTCTGAGCACATGTGTCACCTGAGCTTTGAGAATTACATTTTTTTGTTATGTATCGTAATTAGGGAACTCCAACCCAAAAATTTAGCACTAAACTGAAAATAAAGTTATTTCAAAGACAAGATATCAAAGGGGCATTTTCCTTCTAATAAATAATAGATGGAAATGCAAAATGTCTAATAAATCCCGAGGAAGCCTATATGTGATTTGAAAATATATTTCCTTCCCAAACCATGCTTCCTGAAACTATATTTTCAAATAACAGAAATCATATTAAAACATGTGAAGGGCTCAGCTCTATTTTGAAGGACGGTGTTAGTAAAACTATTTATGTGTTTCCAGATGAGACATACACGTTGTCTTTCAATGCAGGAAGCCAACGCCCTATTTTATAGACACCATCTGTTTTTGGTTGACCTCAATTTTCTGGATGACAGATTTTCTTCAAATATTTTAAGCCATAGCTAAATTTCATTTGGCAGAAATGTTTAGAATAGTTTATGAACAAGGAATCAGATGTTCTGAATTCAAACATGGAATTACATTTCAATAATGTTTAATTTACTTAGTATTTTGACAAAAACTGCTTTGTAATTGTGTTGATGCTTCTAGGATAAACTCCTTTAAAAACTTTACACACACACACACAAGTATACATGTATATGCGAGCACGCGCATTTTGTTCATAGATTGAGTGTGTGGAGAGTTACGACTTGAGGAGTTTCTGCCTGTGGTTAATTGGCACACCAAGACACCATGGTGAAAGGCAGAGTGAAGCATATCTACTCACCTCATGATGGCTGAGGGTCTATGGGAGAGATGAAAGGAGAGGTCTAACAACGCCAAAACCACTGAGAAACCCCCAAGGCTGCATTGGCTCCATGCTTGGAACACAGAAAAACAGTTTCTGGAAATCCCAATGCTCACAAGTAGCCAATCAGCTTAAAGGTCAATAAATGGGCTTGAGCTATGCATAATGATTTAGCAAAACCTGAGGAAAAGACCTTAGGAATTCTGGAAAGTTCCTAAATGTTTAGCCAATCCTAAATCCTCATACCTCCTGAGTCAACCAATCAAATGAAAGGTAACCCACATTTCTTCTGGAAATCTCCCCACCTGCCTTTAAATTGAGCATGCATGCTCAGGTCTGGGCCCCAGCATGCTGGCAAATTTCTGCAGAATAAACTCTCCTTGCTTTTGCATACTCCTTGAGTCTGGGGTCTTTCTTTAGTGATTCTTGGACCCTAACATGAGGAAGAGGCCAGGAGCCTACTATGATCTTCATATTAGTGCTCCACTTTCTTCAGAGGAGCCATGCTTCCCAATGTCCACACCTCCTCTCATTAGAGCCACCAGCTGGGGCTGCACTTCCTCTTTAACACAGGAGCTTATAGGGAAATTTTGAGATCAGACAGTAGCACCTGAATTTCACCAACTGGAAATACTTTCAATCAGTAGTCTGAAGTATTACAAGTAAGAAACAGCTGGTGAAACCATGGGTCGAATCATTCAAAGGAGACCCCAGTGTTGTGGAGGGGGCTATCCTCAAGAAGTCCAAGGTAGGTGAAAATGTTAGCAGCCAGAAGTGCCTCTGGTCAGCGGCAAGCGTAGCAATCACCTTGAGGTCAATCAGTCTCTATTCCCAGGGCTGCACAGGGTAACAGGCAGGCATTGGGAACAGGGTAGAAGAAGCCCTCCCTCCACTCCATACTCTTGGTCCGTCTTTGCTAAAACTTAACCGAACTTGCCTTTTCTATATTCACTTCTCCTTCTGGTTAGTAACCACAACTGGTATGAAATTGGCAGTCTGAACCCGTCATTTTGTTGTGTGACCATGATAGCATCTAGTATAAAGCCAACTACACTGTTGTTATCAACTATTTGTGTTTGGCAGACCCCAAGAAGATAAATCTGATCGGCATCTTAGGCTTCATGTCTGCCCATTAGTTAGTGGAGTGAGGGATATCTCTGATATGGACCATGTTGCCTGCTTTTTGATCACTTCCCTCTGATGGGACTTACCTACCAGACCACGGGGGAGGAAGAGGAACTCAGTCCTCATGTGAATAGATGAGCTGGGATGTCTGGGTAGGGGGGTCTCCTCTATTCTGAGAAATAGGAGAGAAGGGTTGGGGGGGAGGGGCCTATGACAGAGATGTAAATTGAATTAATTAATAAGAAAGAAAAAGCACTTGTGCTTGAAGATAACAAATATAGACGAAGGAGATGATCAGGACGTTTCACCTCTGAATGAGAGGATGTGTGACACAGAGGTGAGGGAAATGGCAGGGCTTTTTACGTGTTTTTCTCTTTTATAGAGATAGTATTGTGTGAACACTTGGCTAGAGCACATCTCAGCTGTCAGAAAAGATTGGAAGGCCAAGTAGGACACTCGAAGAGGTGGTTAAAGAAATAATGGTATAGTCAAGCCAACAGAGGGAGATAGTTGGTGTAGGGATTCAGTGGGAAGAGAACTGGGTGAGTGAGTATTCAGAACTCTCAGCTCAGAGTATGCTGAGTGACATGGCAGAGAAGACCTCTCGGCCTTGCCCTCTAAGCCTGCCAAACGGGCACAATTTTGCCTGCTTGGTAGGATTGTTGTCCAGATCAAATGGAATAAATCACGAAGCACTGTTTGGATCCAGAAACTGGGAATTGCAAATGTCACTGCGCAGCTGCCAGTTGTCACTTTTGAGGAGTTAGAAAGGACATTTTGCCTCAAGATAGCAAGTCATATTAACTTACAACTAATATTCTGGGAGCCAGCAGAAGAAATGGTCAGTCAATTAATTAATGACAGTTTAAGAGAACCAAGAAATTGGGAAACAATCCCTATGGCTTGAGGCTATATTGTGCCTTGTGCCCCCAAACAGGGAAAACACAATTAGATCCTATATGATTGTTTGGCTGTCAGTGTAAACTGAGCTTTTCAGAACCCCTACTGTCATCCTTTCTTGGCATAATGGGTGTGATTATCATCCATTAACTGGTAATAAGCTATATTGTTTGTCCCATGTTACAAAGTGATAAGCATTCAACTAAAGGGTTCCATAAAAATTTGATCAATTTATTAGAATTTCTTACAAGCTGATTTGAACACATTGTAGACTCAGAAACAGTGGGATTTAAGCTATTTATAACCACTTCTCTATGACTGATAGAACTGGAACAGCTGAGTCATTTACAAAATGCCAGTGTTTGGCAGAGAACCCTTTTCGCGTCTGGAGATTATCTATAGACCCAGGGCCTGGGAAGCAGTGTTCTCCCAAAGGCTGCCCACCTAATCAGCAGCAGAACCGTGTGAAGGACTTGATAAATGCTCAAACCCCTCGCCTCTCACAGGCTTCCTGAATTGGAATTCCAGAATAGAGCTCAGAATGTAAATTTTATCAAATGTTTTGGGGATTTTAATGAGTATCAATGTTTAAGATCTGCAGAGAATACAGTGTTACTATATAATAAGCATGCTTATTATAAATATGTCTCAAAGAATGAAGACTATCAACAAACACATAGAAGAGTCTAAGTATGAGGATACAGTTGGTGTCTAGGACTGAAAGACGAATCAGTAATCTTGAAAAAAATTGAAGTGAGAGAGAGCAGAATGAATTTCAATGGTGAAGGCAAGGAGACTAAAACCCTGTGCTATCAAAACAGCTCTTCCCCCGGATCTGTCTTTCCAGGTTATCTGGAATTGCTGTGTTGCTAACCTTAGTAGTTTGTAGCCTAGAGTTTACAGTAGATCCACCGAGGACATTTTAGAAAATGCACTGATTTCCAAGGGATATCCCAAACCACTTTAACTATAATTTTTACAGCTGGGGTCCAGGCATTGGTTTTAAAACAAATGACTCCAAGTAATTGTAGGTTGAATACCAAGATTGAAAACCACCTCAGGAGACTGGAAGGAGAAGGGAAGAGCAGTGTGCCTCCTCAATTATGCCTATGACAAAAATAAAACGGAATTAAAAAAATAAGATTAAGCAAGTAGACCCTTCTAGACACCCTTGCTAACTATGTTCAGTAAACCAGATTGATTGTCTGTTGCAAGTCTTACACTTTTTAGAACTCTTCTTCTTTAAACATTTTTTGTCTTGCCAAATTTAATGTTTTGGTCTTTATGGTTACAATTTAAAATGTCCCAAAGTTGGCAATTCTACTACGATTTGATATTTGGCTAGGAGCCACAGACCTAAACATGTCACCTGTGTTTTACCTCATTCTGTTGTTCTGTCTTGAAGATCGTACAGTTGAGCCATTCATTTGCCTTTTCCATGCTTGATGTTGAGATTAAGCACTTGAGGAATTGGCAGGTCACACTGAAAGTTTTGTAATCGCTAATTTGTCTATGTCTGTAGTAAAACTGTCCTGCTTTCTCATTATCGATTAACTACTTGACTAGTTAACAAATTTAGGGGCAGCCTCTAAAATCGTCTAGGCATTTTACTGGGCAAAGTATAGCCTATCCAGGTATGACTCCTAGTTGGACATGCTGTTGCACACTGGAAATCTAGGCATCCAGGAGGCAAAGGCAGAGGGACTTATTGGAGTTCAGGAGGCCAGTCTAGGCCACAGAGTTCCAGGCTACCAGTGGGCTACCCAGAGAGATCCTGTCTTCAAAAGTTCAAAGAGAAAAAGAACCTCACAAATAACAACAAGTCCCTAAAAGAGAGCATCCCCAATCCTTTCTGGTAAGCAGTTCACTGTTTCTTCCCACCTCCTTTTCCTTGCTACTCAAACATTTGTCAGGCTTGGGGCAAGAATACAAATGAGTGGCCGCTTACTGCATATGTCAGTGTTTTGAAATTATAAAACAAGTTTACAAACTGTTAAATAGAGTATGCTCCATCCCCCTACCTTGAAAAATACATTGTTAGGATGAGCCAGGAGTTAGGTACAAATTTAGAATTCTCGTGATTCTCAGCATTTTGAGCTACAAAGACTGGTCCTTCACTTCAGCTGCAGCTTTTTTTCTTTCTTCTGTCTCTGTCTCTGTCCCTGGCTCTGTCTCTGTCTTCTCTCACTCAGAGAAGGGTTTCACATTCATACAGTGGGGTCACAGCAGCGCAATCTAACCATTGCTCTCACCGCACCCATGTCTCACAGCCTTTCATCCTCTTCTCCTCAAGAATGGACACTAGCTTGGCTAGCTCTTGGGAAGGTAGAGCCAGGGAAGAGGCCCCATATGCGGCCGAGGACATTTGGAAATGCGGGTCCAAGGTCTGTCACTGCAAGAGTATAGTCGGCATGGTGGTTATGTGCTCCTGGAATCCAATAGAGGAATGCAGTTGTAGAGGGTGTCAAAGTGGGACCCATCTTACATGTAGTAGCCTATAAATTTGTATGTGTATAAGGTATAGGTATATGTTCTCATGTGGGCTGGCACAGCTGTGTGGGTAGAGGTGTACTTGTGTGAGTGTGATATTAGGAATCTTTTTTGGTCGCTCTTCTTTGGTCTTTTTCATTTAGGCAGGGTGACTCTATCAGACTCAGAGTTCAATGATAGGGCTTCTCCTCTCAGCTCTCCAGCTTGTTCTAGGATCCCAGCTCCACCTCTTCAGGCTATAGTTGCAGGCAGGCTATCATGCCCATCCGTCATTTATATAGATTGTGGAGCTCTGAAACCCAGCCCTCTTGTTTGAGCTGCTAAGGCATCATCCCAGTCCTCTGGAAGCCTTCTTATTTAAAATGGCTCTGTTTTACTTGCTTGCTTGCTTGGATAATTCAACATTACTGAACACCTATTAAGTGTAAGACATGATTAGATGCATGTGTTGATGCAGAAGAGGAGGAATGAGGGAAAATAAAACCTAAAAGCCTTTCTTCTGTTTTTTTTTTTTTTTTTTTTTTTTTTTTTTTTGCTTGGCTCCTCCATCAGTTTCCTTGGAGACTGCATGCTCTTTGAGGCAGCTTTCCATGTCCATTCATCGTCATGAACATAATAAAGGGAGAAGAGGAGAGTCTCTCTTCCTGGCTAAGACTTTCCTTGTACTTTAGGGCTTTATTGGCCAAAGCCTGCCAATGTCAGACTGAGGCAGATTCTGACTGTGTGTGGTCCATTGCTTGCATTATTTGCAAATAGGAATTAGCCTGTAAATTTCATATACAATTTTTAATGTGAGTACTTTTTCCATCCATTTTCAGATAAAGATGTAATAATTAACAATAAATTCACTTATGTTAAAATTCAATTTTATTTTGTTTTTCCTTGATGATGAGCAAAGGGAGTTTGAAGGTATTTAAACTGTTGACTTCCAGGTACATGAATAAATATGCAAATGCTTGCTAAAATTGAAATCCGATTTGAAATAATTCAAGTGAAATGCCATAGAGAAGGTTAGTGTGCTTTCTACCTGTCTGTTTGCATTTGAGGCCTTTTGGAAAGGGGAGAGTGAAAGCCACAGGCCTGTAATTCAAATTGCACTGAATGCACACAGGCACCTTCCAAACAACATGGGCATCTGCTAGACTCTTGGGGAACTGTTAGGAGTCTCACATGCTTGTTGTAGAAGGAGGACGCTGCACAGTGAACCCTCTAGGTAAATGTAAAGTAGGAAAGATAATTGAGGAGAAGATACTGGTGAGCACTCCAGGAACAAGTGTCTTCTGAGAACCGAGAGAGGAAGCTAGCCATGAAATCCTGAGAAATATGGTCAGGGCTTTTGAGAGAGAGAAAGCATGAAGGAAGAAAGCAGCCTTTCAGAAACCAAGCCTCCTTGTAAATTGGATAGGAGATCTCAGGGACTCTGGGCCTTGATTGAGTAGCCTGGGTGTTTATGGAGAGGGAGCATTCTCTGGGTAGTGTTGTTGAATAATTTAGTTTATCCTGCTGGTCAAAAAATATCTAAGAAAACACCAAGTTGCCTTAAAACTGTGTTCACACGAAGGCCAATGAGAATAATTTCTAAGTTGATTGTCGTTTTCTTTAAATACATTTCAGTTCTTCTAGAAAATGGCTCATTTGACAATTAAGTAAGGTAATTTCATTAAAATAACTATCATTCAAATAAAACCATCAAACAAAACAAAACTTCATGAGTTCATAAAAAGTGTACTTGTATAATCTAATCCTTGGAAATTATTAGCTAATGTTTTGATGATCTAGTAATAAATATATACACATACTAAAGAAACAAATGCAAGTTCATTTAAATTTAATTTAAAGTTTACATATATGTATTTTAATATTAAATTTTAACAATATAAACATTTAGAGGGAAAGCAGAAGTTTGAAAGTAAGCATAATGACTGAATTATAAATTAATCATAAGTTTTTAAGATGGCCCTGGGTGTGTTACTCTTTATTCCTGTCTTTGGGTAGAATGTTCCTTAAACACTCTTTTTTTTTCTGCAAACATAAAATTTCTTTAATATGTGCCCTCTACTTGCTGCACCCTTTTCTCAGGACTGAAGTGGGAGTGTTTTGGAGGGCAAAGATGTGAGTAGAATTACCCACATTCCAAGCTTCAAAGATTCAACTTTTATAATTTTATTTTAATTATTATATATCAAACCTATAGTGAAGTACAACTAAAGTTTTAATGGAGAGCACGTATATTATAACACCATCAACACAGCATTGGAAAATCAATGTGGAAAGGAGAAGAAAGCCTACCATTAGCGTAGGTTAATAACATTGCAATACTGGTTTTGAAGCATGAAATTTAACTACTCTTTTTCAATTAGGTAAAGTTATGAACCTGGGCCTGTCTCTATATTTGGTCAAAACCCAGAACATTTTATTTAAAGCCTTTTGAAGGATGTGTATAAGTGGAAGTAACTTTTTGTTTAAGGGCAAGTGAATTGTTTTGTGTTTATTTATGCGTTTATTCACTGCTCCATACTCAAATGAGATTGTATTATACCTGAAGGACGAGTTATGTGTTCATTGTAAAGGACATGCTTAGCCTGGGAGTGGAAATACTTTTCTTCACCGGGCACTTTCTATCTGGTGGCAAGACCTACTGAAAATTCATTTGAATTAAGAAGATGTTTGATATTTAATTAGGTAGTAAAGAGTTAGTGACTAGAATGTAATATTCCTCAAGTTCACCAAATGATAGAATAACTAATGAAAATCAGTGCCATTTCTAAGTCTATGAACTATGGCAAAACTGATATTGCTTAATTTTTATCATTAAAACCCACTGGAAAATTTACATTTTATTTTAAGATGCATACAGTCCTTTTACTGTTAATAATGTGAACATGACATTTAGTAGTACCATAAAGATGCATTCTATTTACCCTGGTGCTTCTCCTGTTTCCAGAATCATCCTATTCCATGTCCCTATAGCTGCTCATATCACAAATGGAGTCACTGTCCCAGGTGCCAGTTCTTTCAAGCTGTGACGACTTTGTAAAATGCCCTTCTGCCCGCTCGGGGATGATGCTCTCGTGGGAGATAATTTAGAAGCACTTGGCAATGTTGGCAGCACAAGGAGTCATGTCTTCACGATCGTTTTGTTCAACACTTGTCACAGCAGCTCTGATTATGTCATTTCATCTCTGCTTTACTCTCAAAATTTACAAGTACTCAGTTCAGGTTTATGACTAAGTCAATGAGAGAAAACTCTAGAAATTGACCTTGATTTATTATCTTAATATTTTTTCTTTAACAACAATAGCAGAAAAATACTGAGTTTTTTTTTTTCTATTTGTAGAGAATGCTCCTAGGGAAACAAAGGGGCACAGAAGTAATTTCAGTTCTTTATCTACACAATGTAGTAGAAAGAATAGACACGTGGAAAGATGAGCTGCAAAAAGGTAACAATATATAAATGACAAATTAGTGAATTTATAATTTTTGTCAACAAATACATTTTAAATGCCCAGTCTTTTTTTTAAAGTAATTCATTTATTTTTATATTAATCACAGGTTATATACTTTGTATCCTGGCTGTAGCCCCCTCCCTCATTCCCTCCCACTCTCCCCATCCTTCCCTTGTCTTCTCCCTGCCCCCCTCCAAATCCACTGTTAGGGGGGGACCTCCTCCCCTTCTATCTGACCCTAGTTTATTATGTCTCTTCAGGTCTGGCTGCAATGTCCTCTTCTGGGATCTAGCTAGGCTGCTCCTCCCTCGGGGGCGGGGGGTGGGGGGGAACGGTCGACAAGCCAGCCATTGAGTTCATGACAGAAATAGTCCCTGTTCCCCTTACTAGGGTACCCAGTTGGATACTGAGCTACCATGGAAATACCCAGTCTTGATCAGGCATTAGGAAGCACCATGGGGGAAATCAAAAGAAAAATAAAATGTTGTTACATGTGAACATAAATCAAGTATGACAGCATTAACACAGTAACCACTATAGCAGAGCCTACTATGGAACAGAGTCTGCAGAAGTGAAAAGCGTGCCTCCACTTTGCTGGGCACATCGGTTGTGGTTTGGCACCTGCTCTTCTATTTTCTAACCTCACAGACCATCAAAGGACTAATCTTCTCACTAGTTTTTTGAGATTTTTATCTTGTCTTTGGTTAGGTTCCCGCTATGCCTTTGTGAGCTCTGCGGAGTGGGATTTAGAATGGTAGTGTTGTTGGCATAACATGCACTCAAAATACATCTTTCAACCACCGCTGCTACCTAAAGACCTTTACACTTTTCAGGCGCTCTCTTTGTCTCCTTTCTGCAAACTTTTCTCAGTCCAGTAGTTTTCTCCGCTTCTCTGTCTTCAGATATCTTTTTTTTTTTTTTCTGTATAAAGACATGACCTTCCCTCTGAACGTCAGGTCTGTTTCCACCCATAGTTCTGAAACAGCTGTTCTCTCATCTTGACACACTCTTCTTCCAGGTATCTGAATGACCCCCCCTTGTTTCTTACATCTTCACTTGACTATCATTTTTTCAGTAAGCTTTATTTATTTTCAGTCCCCTTTCACTCCCTCCACATAGAGTCCCCTTTGTCCTGTAGCAACGATCACTTTCTAATACCCCATAATTGTTGATATGCATCTTATGTTTGTTGTCCTTTGACAGGAAATAAGTGTCACTTGGGTAGAGATCTTTGCTCCATTCACCAGTGTAATTTAGAAACACAACAGTAAGTGTCAACTTACTGTGTATTTTCAATAAATATTTGTTCAAGTTTTGTATTTCTGGCCACCTAACAGAGAAGCCTCTCTCTCTGCTTAGCCTAATTTGTCTCACCGCTGTTGACATCTGAAGGCCATGCCTTCTAGAATATCAAGGGTCCACACTTGCCAACCGTCCAATCCCTCTACTCTAGACTCTTCTCCATCAACACACACCATAGTTTTCAACTTATCAAAAAACGAAAAAAGACAGTCCTTCTTTCTGCTCTGGATGTTTCTTCTGGCCTCAGGGACTCAGGTATTGCTTCACTATCTCACTTGCCATTTACACCCTGGCCAGGTTCAGTCTGACTTTGTTAAATGAAGATTAGAAGAAACTGTTTCTGTGAGAGTCAGCAACCAAGTCTCGCTAAGGCAGGTCCTGCTCAGAGCTCCCTCTGGAATTCATGTCAGGGTCATCAAGAACAACATCTGTGATCTTGTTACTGAATTTTTTTCATCATATACATTCACTTTTTCATTGTTTTAGGTATTAATGAATATGTACGTGATCGGAGGCACTGAAGATACACATATATACATATGTAAGTATTTATTTATTCATTTATTTATTTTTCGTGAAAGGGTTTCATGATGAAGCTCTGGCTGTTCTGGAACCCACTGTGTTCCAGGACAGGCTTACCTTGAAGAGTCAGAGGTCCACTTGCCTCTGCCTCCTGAGTGCTGGGGTTAAAGGCATATGCTGCTCACTATGCCTGGCTGAAGATTTGCTTCTTACGGAACATTCTAGACTGACGAAAGGTATTCACTCTAAGCCTAGGAGTCAATAGTCATCTGTAAAGGTGGAATTTCATGATTGTCTTGAAGAGGTAGCCCTGTGAGAGCACTCGGAGAAATGAACTTTGTCAGAGTTGCTGAGGAATGTGAGAAAAGAACGAAGCCCAGGAGGAATTAGCCAATCAGAGATGAGCAAGCACATGATCAGAGGGAAGAAGATGAAGCCTTGAGCTGGGAAGGACTGAGAGCTGGAAGGCTTGGGAACGAGAGAAAGCTGGGGTGGTAGGGAGTGGCCAGATGCTGAGGCCAGTGAACCAGTCAGTGACACAGAAGACACAGAGATTGGAGGTTTACAATTTCTGTTGTCGGTTGTCATTACTAAGAATATATGGACATCTTTATGAATGAGGTTGTGTCTTAGAACTTTTCCACTATGCCAAAGGGGTAGAATCAACTTGGAGTCTTACTAAATGTATTGGATCTTAATGACTGAACTTGGCTGGCCAGAAAAAAAAGATGTAGAAGACATTTTCTGCTAAGGGCTCCATGTTCAAAGAAACATGGAGCCATGTATAAACAAGTAAACAAACAAAACCCACTTCTTTTTAGATATAGGACAAGCAGTTTAATGTGACTAAATAAAGCTAGGGTGAGGAGAGGTCAGACAAAGGAACACAGCAGGAGGGGGGCTACTCAGAGGGGTTTTCCAGGTCAAAGGAAGGTGAGCTCACTGAGGGCAAAGTGGTTGGGGAATCATTGCAGAATTGCAGCAATTTGGAGGTTACATGTCCTGTACATTTCCTTTACAGGACAGTGAGATCCTAGAGAAGCAGAGCGAGAAGGGAGAGCACTCTCCATGAGAAGGGAAATGAATTCTGCGCTTGAGTTTACTATAAACAGGAACTCTTCCTGTCTTACTAAAAGCCATGCCTCCTCTTAACCTCTCTTGACATCATTCAACAGTATTTTCTCTTCTGGTCATTTTCTAAAATGAATTGTATGAGGAAAAAAAGCCCAACAAAATGATTTCTTAACCTTAAAAAAGTAAAATAAAATAAATAAGAGCTTGTAGAAATCTTTACTAGATATTTTGTTGACTGGAAGTAACTTGGGCAAGACGGGGGAAGATGAGCATTTTTGCTCACAACAGTGGACTAGCAAACACATTTTGGGCTGCATGGTGTTTTGTTTATTAAGATCGCTGTCAGCCTCTTTATTGCCAGCTGAAGTACAGTAATAGGATTTTGTTCCAAATTTCACACTTTGCCAAAGGTCTGTTTCTCAGCTGCATTTAGGGAACAGCTGTCAGCTCCAAGCAGTCTGATTGCGTTTCATGAATGATAAATCACTTTCCTGTCCACTGATTTGTTTAGGTACAATAGGAGGCGACATCTTTCCGCCTAGCACATTAACCAAGGAAATGGTAGGATGATTATGAGGGGGAAGTGAGAAGGAGCTAGTGGGTGTTTCCTTGGTACTTAATGTTCAATTAATGTTAATTCTTATTTGAGTGAACACTGGAAAGTAACTCTCTTCATTAGCTGTTCTGAAAGCAGCCGGAAAAAGCAATGGTCCTTCTTCAACGAGAAGCCATTATCAATTTAACATTAGATTTTCTGATAGATATAACGAGAAGATTCTCCTGAATAGTACATTCTTCTGCTTAAGAAATTACCCATAAAAGCTGGAAAGGCTGAAATGGTGCCAGAGGCCAGAAAGGGAAACTCCAAGTTTCTTTAAAATATCCATTAGTGAGACTCAACAATCTGTGAAAAATATTTATCATATTCCAGCTAAGTGAAGACCTTATCTGTTCTCAGTTTTCCTTGATAGGATCACAGAAACCCACATTTCCTGTCTTTCATTCTAAAAAGTAAAAAAAAAAAAGACAAGAGGAAAGAAGCCCTTCACTAAAGCTATGTGCTACTTGAGTGTAGTTTGAAAAACAGAGGTGAGAGTGAGTTTGAATCTTTCTTATTGCTTGAGGCTTGCTTGTCATCGTCATCTTGGATGAGAGACCGTGGTCACTTATCTGTCTATGTGTCTTTCCTGAATATAAGAAAGGTAATTTGTATATTACAGGTTTTCGCTAAGAACAGTAAGTGGCCTACAATGGCAGGATAGTGTGACTTTGGCCCTCAATTTGTAACAGTGTCTTCCTTCTCTGTAGCAGTGATGGCCTCACCATGCATGCTGTGCCCTCCGTTTCTGTGTTCCTGGCCTCTGTAAGGGGTGCGCTGGGGTTGGATGCTCTATCTGAGTTGGTTCTGTATAACCAGACAGCACTGAAACCTACTGGCATTATTCCTCAGCTCGATGTCAGCAGGCCAGGCACTTACTGCAGGATGCTCTTTTATTTTAATAAGTAATTTATTTAATGAGCCGCAAATGGCAAAATGTCAAATGCAGAGGCTTCAAGGAGGAAGAACACAATTTCAGGGGCGGGGCATCTAGTGGGCTGGCAGTGCTCAGCATCTTCAGAAAGGATGTTCCTTCCCTCGATTGCTAACTCAGTTAGCAACAGACTTGGAGAAGGCGATTTGATCTTTTGAGGACGGTAATGTTGTCCATATGACGTTTTAGAGGTATCACTATTAAAGCAGCAGGTGTTAGGCACAAGGAGTGGGGTGTAATGTGACAAGCGGATGGGTCATATTTTTTGAGAAGAAGGAGGAAGATGCCATACAGCTGGCCCAATGCGACATGCATACTCTTGCCAAGCCACTCATCTGGTAGCATCTGCCTCTTGCAGTCAGTGTGGGAAAGTGCTACAGTTTGAATTTTGATTCCCCCCCCCTCAAAGGCTCATATGTTAAAGGCTTGGTCTTCAATCTGGAACCCTACAATTGGTAGTTGAGCATTTTGTACATGAGGGCCTAATGGAAGTATATTGGGTCGTGTGTGTGTGTGTGTGTGTGTGTGTGCAGAAGAGTCTTCAAGGAGATGTTGAGTTCTTTCTTGTTTTTTTCTGTTTCCTACTTGCTTGTTTCCAAACTTCCTCTCCTATACACTCCTGCCATCCCAGCTTAAAAGCAACAGGACCAAATGACTTTGGACTGAATCTTTAGAGCAGTGAGTCAAACAAGCCTTTCCTAGGTGTGGTGGACATCAGAAGCACTCAGTTAGAGCCACACAAAGCAGGCTAACACAGGAAGCCCGAGGAACAGATCCCTCCATGGACTGGTGGTAGCATCAGTCCTGCTACCTGTTAGAGATGTGTTCTTGGGTGCTTGGCTTTAGGTTCTAAGATATTAGATCTTTTATGATAAAAAGATAGGTGTAAAGTTAAAGTCTTCTGAGGTAATACTTTCGTAACATAATATCTTTTTGAGTGTAAAGCTGTGCTCACTGTTTCTCTTTCCTGGCTGTAATGGGAAATATTGTCATTTTGATTGGATTGAGGAATGTCTAGCAGATTTGGAAAACCCACCTCTGGGTGTGTCTGTCATGGTTTCTCTGGAGATAACTAGATCATAGGGCTCTGATACAATGGATACATTAATTTGATCATTTAAAATATGATGGCATTGTTAGGAGGTGGTGAACAGTGCAGTCCAGCTGTGTGTGCTTGGGAACATGTGTTGTTTGGCCTCTTCCTGTACTGTTTTCTGTGCTTCCTGTTTGCCATCAAAATCACAGTTCCCTGTCACATTTCCCTGCTGTCAGGATGTTTTGCCTATAATGGGTCTAGCCAAGCACCCATGGACTGAAGCTTCTGAAGTTGAGAATGAAGAAACACTTTCACCTTTCAAGTTATTTCTTTTAGGTAATTTGGGTAGTATCAAGAACTCCTATGTATACATGGCTGTGATTGGCTGTATGTTTAAGTCCTGTAAGACAGATAGGCCAATTAGCCTGAAGACAAAGGGCAGATTTATAGCAATTCTAAGCCTGGGAGATCGCTTAGTTGATAAAACATTTGTTCCAAAAGAGTGAGGAAGAAAGTTCAGAGCCTAGAACCCACGCAAGTGCCAGGTGGCTGAAGTGGCCCACCCATAATTCAAGTGCTTGGAAGACCAACACAGGGACTTCCCACAGCAAGCTGGCTAGTTAAATTAGCTATATTGGCAACATCTGGGCTCAACTGAGAGCTCCTGACTTGATGAACATGGAAGAACGGTGGAGAGAGATTGCTAATGTCAGCCTTGGACCTCCACATGTGCATGCATGCATCTGTGCATGTCCCTACACACATGGGAACATGTATCCATCCATCCAAACACACCAGATACACACATATGCAAAAAGCAAAGCATGCAGGAATTCTATTGACCCAACATTATTTTAACAATTGACTTCTAGTAGGCACGAGGCACTGCTTAGTAACAAACATGAAGCAATAAAGACAGCAGAGCCAGCAACAGCAAATTAACAAAAACTCCATTATCATAAAATTTTCTCTTAATTCATTGAAACAAAGTTGCCTTGCTGTGAACTCTGATGTCTGGTGTATTTGTTTGGCGCAGTCTCCACCCATTCCAATTAGCTTCTTCTTGCTGTGGTAGAATTTAATTAAAACTTGTATTATTTAGTCTTCCCCTATGACTCTAGGGAGCTCAGCAGCATATAAGTAAGCATATAAGCATACTTATAATTGCTTCAGAATCTGGGTTGTGGGCTTGATTTTGCTGGGTGCCGCTCCTGCCTTGGCTTCCTACAAGACTCTGTGATGCTGACTTGTGTGTTAGCAAGGAGCCGGCAGGCTCCGCTTCTGTGAGCAATCATGAGCATGGCTGGTCTCCCATTCACATGTGGGAGCTGTGGTTTGGGGGCGTATAGCATTCTATTTTCTATCCTGCTTAGAATTCTAAAGCTCAATGGCCAACATCTGTCATCCGTAGCTTTGGAAAAATTTTAATTACCCTTTAAAAATGATTACAATCACAATAACATTTATTACTAAGATTTTAGAAAATGTAAAAGTATAGTGAAGAAAATAAAAAACAACCTATTACTCTATGACTGTAAGTTAACTATTATTAGTTAATTTGCATATATTTTGTGATAGATACGGCTTCACTTCCTGTTTATTTGTAGTCATCCACAGTGTATTATGAGAATAACCTTGATTGTTTAAAAGGTTGAAAGATTTAACTTTAATGACTGTGTAAGATTCAATCATGTTCTTTTGTGTAATTTATTTTTAAAAATTTTTTATTGGCTCTTTGTGAATTTCACATCATCCTCCCCAATCCCGCTCTTCTCTCCATCCTACCTTCTACCCTTGAAGGCCCGCCCCCATCTTGTTTGTGAAACCAGTGGTATGTTACAGTGTGTTCTACAGTATACCCTTGAAAAGTATACTTTTCTTGGTTATGCTGTTGTTGCCTTGTGTCATGGAGATCCTTCAGCTTTGGATCTGCAGGATTAGCGCCTTCACCCACTCCATCCGTTCGCAGATGGGATAAATGTTGGGATGGGCCAACACAAAGCTGGGATATAGGCCTGGGAGGTAACTGAGATGATCAGTCTGCAAGCTGCCAGATCTCTCATATCCACACCACACAGGGTGAGCTCTCTAGCACTGTCCCAGCTAGCTCATCCAATGCTGTAGCCAGTGAGGGGCAGGGCCAGCTCTCCCACCTGCCATAGGTGGTGAGGGACAAAGGGTCAGGAAGGATAGCATCTCTCTCTTGTCTGCACCACTGCGCTAGACAAGCTCTCCTGCTTTCATGTTGTTGGGACTGGCTCACCAATGCCCCCTGCCATCAGGGTCAGCTCTACCGTGTTGCCCAGGTGAGGTATTGAAGCCAATGAGGAGCAAAGCCAGCTTTCCCGATCTTATGACCCCATGGCCAACTCTCCCATTTGCCATGGCAAATGAGTGGCAAGGATAGCTCTACTATTCTTCCTGGGTGATGTGCAGGGAAGGGAGTCATGGTAACTTATTTTTTTAAACCAATGATTTGTTTCTGGAAAGAATTTCTAACTTACTAACTTTCTAACTTATCTTGAAAATACTGTCAACAGGACTCTTGTTGCATGTTCCACATCTCTTTTAAAATAATTTCTTAAGAATTTTGAAAAATCAAGTTTTGGGGCTAAATGGTATAAAGTTCCTAAATCTGATGCTCCCTAATTACCCTCAGGATGGTTGGAAAGTTCTCTTGCATACATCAAACATTCATGTTTTAGAGAATCTGTATAAACTCATTGATCAAAGAAAACACTGCACTATTATTTTGCATTCCAGTTGTTAGAAAGTCCTACTGACATTGAGAGCATGTTCCCTAGGATCATTAAGACTTTGACCTTCTTGTCTGAAGTCTTAAGTTAGTATAGAAGTTGTGAAAATGGAGGCAGAGGTCAGATCAGAATGGAAGATACTGCAGTGCTGACTGAAGGCCAGCCATGAAGCAAGTATTCTAGAGGTTTGGAAAGCCTGGTAAAGGGATTTCTTTTAGAGCATCCAGAAATAAAGAGGTTGGAGGTATAGCATAGGAGTAGAGTAAGATGCACAAAGGCACAGGATTTATTTAAACTTTAGTTAAATTAAGATGGGTTGAGGAACTCTTGTTTACTTGTCGATTTTAACTCAGTTTGACTTCAGCTCACTGGGACTGATTTCGGATATTCGACCTCCAGAAATGTAAAACAATAACAAACAGTTTTAGGACACTACAACTTGTGGTACTTATAATTATCATCATAGTTTGAAACAAATGCATCATGTTTTATGTTCTTATTTTTCTTACTGATTCGTAAATAATTCTTTTCATGGTTATCAGCTTGCCATATATGTTACAGATATATTTCCAAGGTCATAACTTGGTTTTAGATGCTTCTATTTTTTTAAGGGAGGGAGGGATGGTTATTTCCTGACAGAATTCTGTAGTTTCTGAAATATTTTTGTTACATTAAAGTTTATTTCAATAACATACAAATTTAAAAAATTTATGCAATCAAGTCTATGCCTTTTTTTAAAGAGTATTCTTTTGCTTTTAAATCACTTTTATATGCACCAATGTTACTTTTAGCATTTTTATGGTATGTGATTTTTTTATTTATTATTCTTCATTAACTTTTTATACTTTCAGTCCTATTTCAGGGCTATCTAGTTTGTACTATTAAACTGTCAAACCTTGTGCTATTATCTCTTCATTTAAATTATTGTAGTTTCATAAAAGTTTTTATGTCTAGAAGGCCAAGGCCACATTCATTACTTTTTTAAAAAAACATTTTTCAAAGCTGGTGTTGACACTTTATTGTCCTAGATAAATATTAGACTCCTTTAAATAAACTGAAATTTTCATTTAAATTTTGTAATTAATGTGTGCTTTATTTAGGTAGAATGACATCTTTCAGTATGAACTTTAATTAGGGAACAATATATTTTATTATTAACTTTTTAAGTAGCATATAAAGTGATAACTTTAACTGTGATAGTTTTACACATATATACCTTTATATGCTTCCTCATTTTCCCCAATTATCACTCCTTTCTTGCTGATCCTTTTCCTCTCTCCAAGACCTTCCTTCTACTTTCATGTCTTATGTACTCTAGCGCCTTTTCTTGTTTTCCCCTTCTTTTTTACTACCTTCTAATAACCCCAATCTACTTTAACATCCTTTACCTACACATGCATATATAAATAAAAATTTATGTTGAGGACCAGATAGATTCACTGCCAGATTCCACCATACATTTAAGAAAGATCTAATACCATGATTTTTAAGTTCTTCTGTAAAATAGAAAGAGAAGGAGCACTACAAATTTATACTATGAAGAGAGCAATACTCTGATACTAAAACTAGATATGGGCGCAACAAAAAGAATAGACCAAGGTGATCACAGATGCCAAAATTCCCAGTAAAACCCTTGCAACCCAAATTCAAGGAAATCTTGGAATGTCATATACTGTGATAAAGCTGATTTCATTCTACTGGTGTGAAAATGACTCAAATTAATAAATGTAACATATAGATGTAATAATCTTGGAATGTCATATACCGTGATAAAGCTGATTTCATTCTACTGGTGTAAAAATGACTCAAATTAATAAATGTAACATTAATAAATGGCACATTATAGAGAATTAAGGACAGAAATTATATGGTCATCTCACTTGACACAGACAAGGCCTTTTACTTTATGATAGAAACACTGAAGAAATTATAATAGAAGGAGCATATCTTTTATGTGTGTGTGTCATTAACATTTTTTATTTTTTTAGGTTATAAAAACTTAAAATTTTTTAGGTCTTTTAAAAAATTTATTTATATTTTTATATTTTATATTTTTATTCACTTTTTATTCCTGCTGTAGCCCTCTCCCTCATCTTCTCCCAATTCTACACATCCTGCATCTTCTCCTCCCATGCCCTTCCCCAAGTCTACTGATAGAGGAGGTCCTCCTCCCCTTCCCTCTGACCCTAGCCTATCAAGTCTTATCAGGACTGGCTGCATTGTTTTTCTCTGTGGCCTGGCAAGGCTGCATCCCCCTCAGAGGGAGGTGATCAAAGAGCCAGCCAGGGATTTCATGTCAGAGACAGTACCTGTTCCATTACTATGGAACCCACTTGGAGACTGAGCTGTCATGGGCTACATCTGTGCAAAGGTTCTAGGGGTTCTAGGTTATCTCCATTCATGGTTCATGGTTGGAGTATCAGCCTCAGAAAAGACCCCTGTGCCCAGAATTTTTTAATTTGTTGCTTTCCTTGTGGAGCTCCTGTCCCCTCCAGGTCTTCTGATCTCCCCCTTTTCTGTACTCTGCCAAAAGTTTGGCTACAAGTCTCAGCATCTCCTTTGATACCTTGCTGGGTAAAGTCTTTCAATGGCTTTCTATGGCAGGCTCCTGTCCTGTTGCCAGTTTTTCCCCTCTTCTGATGTCCATTCCCATTTACTTTCTGCATGAGGATTGATCATCTTACCCAGGCTTTTCCTCTTTGCTTAGCTTCTTTAGGTGTACAGATTTTAGTATGTTTATCCTATATTATATGCGTAATGTCCAGTTATAAGTGAATATATGCCATATGTTCTTTCTGCTTCTAGGTTACTCACTCAGGATGATCTTTTCTAGTTCCCCCCATTTGCCTGCAAATTTCATGATTTCCTTTTTTTAATTGCTGAGTATAATTCCCTTGTGTAAATGTACATTTCTGTATCCATTCCTCAATTGAGGGGCATCTGAGTTGTTTCCAGATTCTGGTTATTATGAATAAAGCTGCTACAAACATGGTTGAGCAAATGTCCTTGTTGTATACTTGAGCTATTTTGGATATATGCCTAAGAGTGGCATAGCTGGATCTTGAGGTAGCACTATTCCTAATTGTCTGAGAAAGCACCAGATTTATTTCCAAAGTGGTTGTACAAGTTTACATTCCCACCAGCAAAGGAGGAGGGTTCCCTTTTCTCCACAAACTCTAACCATACACACTAAACGTGTTAGAAGAAAAAGTGGGGAAGAGCCTTGAACTCATTGGCATAGGAGACAACTTCCTGAACAGAACAACAACAGCACAGGCTCTAAGATCAGCAATCAATAAATGGGGTCTCATGAAACTGAAAATCTGCTGTAAAGCAAAGGACACTGTTAGAACAAAAACGACAGCCTAAAGACTGGGAAAAGATCTTCACCAACCCTATATCTGACAGAGAGATAATATCCAGAATATATAAAGAACTCAAGAAGTTAAAAAGCAACGAATCAAGTAATCCAGTTAAAAATGGGGTACAGAGCTAAACAGAGAATTCTCAATAGAGGAATATCGAATGGCAGAGAAACACTTAAAGAAATGTTCAATGTCCTTAGCCATTAGGGAAATGAAAATCAAAACAACCCTGAGATTTCATCTCATACCCATCAGAATGACTAAGATAAAAACTCAAGTGACAACACATGCAGAAGAGGTTGTGGAGAAAGGGGAACCCTCCTCCATTGTTGGTGGGAATGCAAACTTGTACAACGACTTTGGAAGGAACACATCTTAACAAAATACAGGTTAAATATGACAAACTTTTAACCAATTTTACCCCAAATGGAGAAAAGCTGATAGCATTTCCTTTAAAATTAGTAATGAGACAAAGCCTCTGCTCTCTCCACTCTTATTTGATAGAGTACTTGAAGTCTTAACTAAAGCAGTACGACAAATGAAAGACTAGACGGGATATATATATATATATATAGAGAGAGAGAGAGAGAGAACAGTAAAATTATCTATACCAACAGAGAAGACTCAAATTCCAGTCAGAAAATTTCTAGATCTGATACAGACTTTCAATATACAAAAGTCAGTAGCTTTCATGTATATCAATAATAAGCTTGCTGAGAAAGAAATAACAGGAAAATTGCATTCATAATAGATTAAAAGAATAAATTCAACCTCAGTTGAGGGAATGTCTTGATAAGATGGGGCTGTAGGCCATCCTATAGGATATTTTCTTAATTATTTATTTATTCTTAATAACTTAATTACTACAAACTCATTCTATGAAGATATGTTATCTTGATACCAAAACTACATATGTACATGACTGATATGGGAAAGGCCAGCCCATTGTGGGTGGAAAAACTTCCGGGCTGGTGGTCCTGGAGTCTCTAAGAAAGCAGGCTGAGCAAGCCAGTAAGCAATACTCTTTCATGGCCTCTGTCTCAGCTCCTGCCTACAGGTTCCTATCCTGCTTGAGTTCCAGACTTGATTCTGACAGGGATGGACTGTGATGTGGAAGTTTCAGCTAGACAAATCCTTTTCACTCAAGTTGGTTTTGTTCATGGTGTTTAGTCACATTAATTGGAACCCTAACTAAGACAGTCATGGACTGACATAATTAATACTGTAAAAAATGATACATTATAGAAAGTGATCTACAAAATTAATGCAACACTCATTATGATTCTAATGATATTATTCAACGAACCAGAAAATGAAACCTAAATTCATATGGAAGTTCAGAGGATCATAAATAATTAAAGCTCCCTAAGCAGGAAGAATAACACTGTAGGCATCACAACACCTTTAGGCTTCTTACTGCGTTCTAATAGCCCCCATCTACTTCCTTAACATCCTTAATATGTATGTGCATATACAAATTTATGTCAAGGCCAGTATAATCTGAAATTATACTACAGAGCCATGGTAACAAGAACATGCTGGTACTGACAGAAAATAAACATAAGGTTCAATTGCATAGAATAGAAAAATAAACCCATATGGATATAGCTACCTAATTTTTGGTAAAGGTTCTAAAAGCGTACATTAGGAAAAGATACCCTTTTCCACAAATGGTTCTGGGAAACTGTATATCGACCCAGAAAAGATTGAAACTAGAGTCACAAAAATCAATTCAAGATGGATCAAAGACCTTAACCTAAGACTTGCAGCTTTGACAGCTAAAGGTGTTTTGTTTATTTACATAATTAAAATATCCTATTTTTAAAAAGTGGTCACCTTATTATGTAACCTTAGATGTTATTTAATAAGATTAATTTCAGGGATTTCATAAATTTTGCTGCAATTAGGATTAAATTTTTTCTATATTTACTAATTTTGAGTGATATATCAGAAGTTTTTCTATTTTTGTATACATGCCATATTCTTTGAGATTTACTAATTATGAATTTTTCAATAACAGATTTTCCTTTATTTTTTAGGGTACAGTGATATTATATGCACATAATGAAGATTTTATTGGTGTCTCCTAAAAATTTATCTTTTCCCTTGATTTCAGACTTTAAATGTATTGGGTAGATTTACAGGACTCTGTTAAATGTTAATAGCAACACAGTGCACCATTATTCTCATTTTCATTGGACATCAGTTCTGAAGCATTGCTTGTTCATGGTGATGTTGGTTACAGAGCTGTCCTATTCTTTCTGTTAAGGATGATGTTAGAAACCACTGAAAAACACTGGTTAAAATTATCTGTATTTTATACATTGAACTGATAGTATATGAGTGAATTGCTTTCTGAACAACAAATCAATGTATTTGTATAGCATAAACTCTATTTAGATTATTAGATATTCTTTGCTATATTATGTCATAGAGTGTTTTTGACCTGTTCATTTCTTTTGATTTGGGAATGTACACATGTCATGATTTTAATAATGTCCTCCCTTCATCATAATTTGGCCTGCAGCATTATCTAGCTTCATAAAATACATTTGATGTTTTGTGTTCTTTTTCATTCCTCAAGATTATGTTTTATTAAGACTTGAAAGACCCTCCCCATACAACCAGCTACTTGAGGCCATTTCAAGAGTGATTAAATTGCTTTTATGATTTTCTGTAATCAGGATTCCTGATCCTGAGCCATGTTGAATCATTTATGTATTTATTTATTTTTTTTACCAAAATAATTTTGCTTCAGTTTTGATCTCAGCAAATCGGTTTTGCAAACCAAGATTTGAGTAACTGTGTTTTTAAAGCCTCCCAAAATGTTATACACCCATGACCACACTAGAAGCCTGGGACCCGGCAATGGATGGTTAAAAACTGGAACTGCGTGAAAAGGGCCGATAAAGAGTTAAACAAACTTGAACACAATTGCAAGCATTTCCCTATCTGCTTTATATTCTCTCCCCTTATAGTACTAACATGCGGCTTAATTTTTTTCCCAAAGATCCAGTTGTTGGCCTTAATTTATAATTTTAACATGATTTTGTTTACTAATTTGATTATATTAGTTTCTATTTTTATTATTTCCTTCCCTCAAATTTTATTAAGTTTTATTTTAAGCTTAAGTCTTTTCTGATTGTTTTGAACACTGTATTTAATCCATCTCCAAGGGAATGATAGGAAATGCTTAATAGAGTGGATTGGCTAAGGTGAAAAATGAGGGCAGGGATAGTGAAATCAGCCTCAAAAACCTGTGTGGGCAGGCTATCAGTAGAGGCTGGGAATCTCAACAGTAGAGATTTCATTTTGCATAGGAGTCACTGGATTTTATCAGTACTGGAGCTGGTACCAGGTACAGTACTGCATTCCGAGGGCACCTTCACCTTACAGGGTGCCTGCAGTCCACTCCCCTGGGAAAACAGTGTGTTGGTAAACTTATTCTTTGGTTATCAAGTATGTGTAGAAGAACCTCTGTGAGTGCTGTGCATGGAACAATGTCTCAGTGCAGCCCAGGACATGCAAGAAGGACAGAAATGCTTTGAGTATTTGCTTGCCAATGACAATTTAGTTGAAGGATCACAGAATCTCAAATTAACAAACAGCTTTCTGGAAAGGCAGAGCTTGGGCTAGATCTGAAGCCAGGAAAACATGTAAGGCTCAGTAACAATGAGATAGGTATGGAGAACAATGTAGACAGAGCCTAACAGAGTATGGTGAGCACAGAGAGTGAGGAGAAAATGGCTGAGCGTAGCTTTCGTGTGAGGGGAATCTATAGGAGCCAGTGAGTAAAACTGGTGCCTCCGTGTAACCAGTGGCAGGGAAGCCATTAAAGGTTTGTGGACATGGAGTGAGCCAATAAAACAATCGTTTCCGGGCGGACCAGTGGTTTATCCCGTGTGGGGCAAAATGGAGCTCGAGGCCATGAGTAGGTATACCAGCCCGGTGAACCTGGCTGTCTTCCCACACCTGACTGTGGTACTTCTGGCCATTGGCATGTTCTTTACTGCCTGGTTCTTCGTTTACGAGGTTACGTCCACCAAGTATACACGCGACATTTACAAAGAGCTCCTCATCTCCTTGGTAGCTTCACTCTTCATGGGCTTTGGAGTCCTCTTCCTTCTGCTCTGGGTTGGCATATACGTATGAGTCTCCAAGGGTACCCACCAGGCAACTCACCAAGTCCCTGCTTTTGTAAATTAATTTTTTACCATTGCTACAAGTGCCCCACCTGCTGTTTACAATAAAGGCAGATGTATGACAAAACAAAAAACAAAAAACAAAACAAAAAAACAATCGTTTCCACATGCTTAGACTTGTAATACTATTATTAAGGTTGGGTAGAGGGGAGACACCTGATCCAAAAGTCAGTTTGTGCATTAGGTAGCAAAGTGTGACCTTAGTGAAAGGATGATTCTGTACGGGAACAGATGAGGGTCGGTGAAAGACAGCAAGGTTAAAGGTGTCTGTCGGCCTTGACTGTTAAATCAAATCCGATGGCTAGAAAGGGATCCTGTTGGAGATGACATGTTGTATTGAGTTTTGGATTTGTTGATTTGAGGTTGGGCCTGTAATTCCCTCTGTGAGTGTGGGATGTGAGGCTAGCATTTAAAGGAGGAGGGGCTGAAAAGTGGAAGCTGGACCAAAACCCACAGATGAAGACGAGTTTGCAAAAGGAATAAATGCAAATGAAGATGGTGAGAGGACAGAGCCCTGGAGCTAAAACAGAGTTTTGGAGACTGTTGGAGATGGAAGTCAGTGTGTATAGGCACAAAGGTGGGCGGTAACGCGTAGGAATTGCAGCCAGACAGCATAAAATAATGCACTGAGTTAATTGTGAAGTTAAAGGAGACATGCTGCTTGAAAGAAGCAAAGGATAGGGTGATCAATAACATCAGTAACAGCAGGGACAATGCTAGAAAAGTGTTGATGGCATTAGCTTGTGTTTAGAAGTATGAAGGAAATGGCAGAGAGAGGCGGTGTGAAGAAAGACTTTGAAGCGCAGGAGTAAGCGTTAGGCTTTCTCTGAAATATGTTATCCATACTGAACCAAATACATTAATCAAGTGGGATCGGGAGAGGAATGAAGAGTACAACATGAGAATTTTGAGAGTTATGCTAGTAGTGAGTGAGCAGTTGGTGTCTGAGAGCAAAGAGGCTGGCTGTTGATGGCTAAACAGAACAAAGATCGTCCTAGCAAGCCGTAGGGTAGTTAAGATCCAGGGTTAATCTGTTCTTTAAAATATTTGGAGTTTATCAACCGTGCTGCCTGTGTGGTCCTTCCAGAAGTGTAATTCATATCTTTGAAGTCCCTAAATCAAAGTGACTTTGATATAAGGGTCTTTAGAATAATTGAAAAACCAGTGGCCCTGTTCATTTTTCTTTTCTCTTGAGTTGTTACGTGAAATTTGCATACTTTTCCAGCATAATAAAATTTAATCCAAAGTTCAAGGTAGCTCTTTATATTTTACTAAACCCCTAAGTTTAAGATAATATTTCTTGGGCTGGTGATTTATTTATGGCTAAAGACTATTGGGGAAGAATCAGCTACCTAGACCTTTTCTTTCTTTTTTATTAATAAGTAGAAGACTGGAAAGCCCTGGAAGAAGCAAAGAAAAAGGCTTTGTTGTTGTTTCTGATATGTGGAAAGTAGAATAATAATGTAGACACTGAGGCTCGATTTAAGAAGCCTTGCCCTTGCTTGCGCCCAGAATCCGGGTCGGATGGCTAGATGAGGGTTGGAGTTAGAAATAATGAGAGGGTGCTTGGAAATCAGCTCACCCAGTGGGAGACCGGTACAAAAATCAGACTGTGTGGGTACCTAGATGAAAATGAAGAGCTGGCAAAGGAGAAAGAGAAAGACCCAGGGAGAGTCCATGGGAGCCTGTGGAGTTGGGCCAGTAGTGCTTTGTGCAGAAGAGCCTCTGAGGACCCTCCACAGGGTAAGCATGCCTCCACACTGAGCAGGCGCTGGGAAGTACAGCAGAGTTTCCATAGTTGCCACAGAAACATGCTTTCTTCAAGAGCAAGTGTACTTCCTCTTTGAGACAGCATGCTATTCTTTCTCTAAAAAGCTTTCACATTTCCTTGGTTTGCTTTTCGAGTTGGAAATAGTCTTTGTAGAAAAGAGTAATTATGTTGTGTCTGTCCAGGCTTAGAGGGACACCTCTTGTGCTACTGGGAAGTTGTTCAGGAAGAGACTTTGGGGGACTCTGGGCCAGAGTACTGCTTCCCTGGTTTAGGGATGCTCTCAAGTGAACCACAATTCTGAGGTCCAGGGACAGTGGAAGTCCTAAGGGTCATGAACCAGAAGAGAAATTTTTCTATCATGACTGGAAATTTGTAGTGAACTTTCTTTTCCTGGACTAAGAAATCTATTCTCCTGGCTATGAGGTCAATTTTCTGTTATAAAGAATTCTGCCTACCTCCAATATTTTCCATGTTTTTGTCAAAAAAAATTATACTTTTTCATGTTGAATGACAATGTTATTTTTTCACTTTCCATCTGGATACTATGTTCCATACTTTTGTTCTTGTGCAAAGATAAAAATAAAGATCTTTGACTCACTGTTTCAATACAGCTTAACCAATTCAATTCAGTAAGTCACTGCTGGCCCCCAGCACAGAGGAAGGCCTACAAGCTTCTTCTTTTAAACCGCATTTCACTGATTCACTTGCTAATTTAAAAAAATGTAATCATTTCCAAACCAAAAAACAAAACAAAACAAACAAACAAATCAAAAAAACCCCAAACCCTATAACTGGGAAATTTGGAACACAAAACTTTTTAATTTATATGGTATTCAAAATTATAAATAAAATGTCTAATGTCAATGATAGAAAAATCTGAAGGTAGAAACTAAAAATCTTTTTAAAATGAGGAAGGGTATAGTGGAGAGATGGCTCAGAAGTCAAGAGCAGAATGGAGTTTGGTTTCTAGCAAGTTGAGAGGTTCACTACTGCCTATAATTTGAGCTCTGGGAATTCAATGCCTGCTTCTGGTCTTAGAAGCCACCTGAACACACAGTCACATACACACACACACACCAGAAAGAAAGAACGAAAGAAAGAAAAAAAGAAAGAAAGAAAGAAAGATCTGAAAAGAGTTGCTTATATTCTTAGTCCTCCATGAAATTGGTGAAGAGTTCCCCCTCTGCTTGATAAAGATCATGAGGGTTTTGTGTCTTTCTCATTTTTCACAGGGGTTGGAATCACAGCTGTGTCATTCATCCCTTTAGTCTGTTTCTCACGAGGCCAGTCTGAATGTCTGCTGGTGTAGGGGAAGCCACTATTGAGGGCATCGAAGACACAAAGGTAGAAGCTATGTAGGGGTAAGAAGCTCCTTATTTGAGGTGGAAATAAGCAATTGTGGATAACAGTAATCTGTGATATGATTCACTGATTATTAGACATGTCTGTGGCTGCAGGTCCAAAGTTATGGGGGATTACCACTTAGAGATTTTAAATGAGGATGGCTGAGCTTTGGTGAGCCCATGAGGTCAGAAACAAAGCCCAATGCAGTAGGACCTAGAAGGGGGAGCATGAGACAGAAGACCCTGAGGCAGTTCTGGGGGAGGCTAAGCATGAGGAATGGTTAGTTAAAATAGGGTGCGCCTTCAGGTGGAGAGTGTGGCCAAAGGACAACGGGATGAGAGGGAGACTTTCCACAAACAGCATCTGGATAATATGAAGATATGAAATGTTCTTGTAGTTGGACTCCTTCTTTCTGGTTAAGGACAGTACCAGCATATTTGTTTAAGCACCACATTGAAGTATTAGGGTTTTGGAATTTTGACATGATTTAGATCCTTAGAATCTTGGACTTCCTAGAAATAAGCTTGCTTTTTAACTTAAAAACTGTTTATTAGTTAAACTCTCATTTTTAGTTAAGCATATGCCCATGCTGCTGGACAAGATCCCATCAACTCTAAATAGAACTTGCACCAGCTTATATAGTACCAAGCATGAGTAATATATAGAAGCCATTTAGTGCCATCATCATATTATTTAGAAATTGAGCAACAATGATCTAATATTGGTTTTCATATATTTGCCATATCTTCCTGCCAAGTACTTTTGAAAGTTGAAGAAAACTTAGTTGGTTAGTCTTATGCTCACTGTGTCACTTTACATACTATGAGCATCCTCCAAACATTTCCTGTCTATGATATGAAAATAATACTGAGCTGAGAAGCAGAAAGTCAATATCAGCCAACTACATTGTAAGTTAAAAACAACAAAAAAAAACCTCTTTGATTCTCCCCAGTATAGTTTCACTGGATTGAGAATATAATTTTTTCTGAAGTACTGGCTGATGGCTGTTTAGTCATTGTGCAGGCATGACTTCTGTCTCATAGAGTACTGAAACGCCTCCATTGAAAACTGAAGGTGGTAAGAATTTGTAACTTGGAATTTAACCACACCATTTAATTAGCAAGTATTTTAGATTTTTTTTCTCTCCCCATCAGTCTCTACCCACTGTGGTTACAACATGGGCATTTGGACCAAAGAACCTTGGAGAAAGCCAGAAAAATCTTCAGTTGCAAAATACAAAGAATTAGAACATTGTCTCCTCCAGCCCCACACCATTTGAAGGAAAACTGCCTTGAAATTTGGTTAAGAAATACACACAGTCGGTGGCGGGGAGGGGGGGGGGGAGGAAGGAAGTGAGAAAGAGATGAGAGAGAAAAGTGTCAGAGAGAGAGAAAGAGAGAAGAGAGAAAGAAGTAGGGAGGAGAGAGCGAGAGCGAGAGACAGAGGGACTATAGTGATGTAAGCCTGACAACCTGAATTCAATACCCCATAGTCCATGTACAAAGCCCGATGGGGTGGCAACTATTTTTCATGCAGGCACTCCTATGAGATGCTAGGCAGACAGAAAAGAACCTCTGGGAAGCTCACCGGCCAGTTAGCCTGCAGCACTCAGAGCAGTAGCAGACACAAGGTAGCGGAGGTGAGACTGACTCTTGGGAGTTTTCCTGTGACTTCCAAATGTGTTCTGTGGCATGAACTGTTTTATTCTCTCTCCCACTTTTTCTCTCCCTCCCTCTCCTCAGACCAACACCCACAAAGCTTGTAGAAACTTTGGGCAACTCAAAGGTTAAAAGAAAGAAAGGTGTGTTCTTTCCCCTTAAGGTTTTCAAAAATTTTAAGCAAAAAAAATGGTTTCCTAAATAAGTAGTAACGTTACACATCCAGATAAAAATTTAATGGAACTATAGTGAGGAGATGATGCAAACTAATAGCACTGAAAGAACTGGAGAGAACCCTGTGACATACAGGGCGTGAGCAGTGGTGGATGGATGGGAGACAACGGGAAGGATGTATCAACAACCGCTAGAGAGAGGATCAGAGGAAGGAAGTTGCAGTGTAGCAAAAGGGAAGGTGTGTTGTGGGTAGTGGACTGGCTTGAATGATTTCAGGAGAGGGTTTCTATCTACTGCATGGTCAGGGCCAAGAGGATGACTAAACTCCCCTTCATCCTGTTTTCACGGCTCCCTCTGATGGTGTGCCCCACCTGACCCGTGAGCAAGCACACTCACAGGCCAGCAGTTCTTGGGAAGAATCCGATTTCATTATTTTCTTCTCTTAGTACTAAGGAATCCTTACCTTGCTTGCTCCTTCCTGCAACCTTTGTGTTTATGGATGCTTAGAAAAGCAAGCCTTTCACAGATGCTGAATTTGAGTGAGAGAGCCAGACATTTTGAAAGCCAGATGAAGGAGTGTGAATTTGCTTTTGGACACTAGGAGGGAACTCTGAAACTTCAGAGAAAGAAAATTATATGATCAAAACTGTGTTTTCTCAAGATAACACAAGCAGCAGTGTGGAAGAAAAGCAAATTACAGAGAAGAAAGGCCCAAGAGAGGGAGACCTGTCAGCTGTTGTCACAAACATCTCGGCAAGTGGGCAGAGCCTGGGTTGAGGACTCAGAGGCTGTGGGAGTGGAAGAGAGGAATAAACTGAATTATATCTGGCAATACACAGATGCGGAGAATGTAAACAATGAGGAAAATGGCCTGTGGTCAGAGTCACCTTTTAAATGCAGATTTCTTAAGGGCCTTTCAGCCAGTTTGTCACTTATACGGTTAAATAGATTTTCTTTTACTGTCGAGTTCTGGTATAAAACGTGAAACTTCAGAAACAACAAGTGGAAGAAGCCAAGAGCTTGATATCACCCTCAGATCATTACTGCTGTTGAAAAGCTTTGACTGGAGCCTTGAATATGGGAGCCACATGTATGAAAAATGAAGGATTTTGGGGGAGGGAGGATCATGGCTAGTGAACATAGCAAGAGAATGAACAGAAATGTCAGCTGCACCTCAGAGATTTGGAGCTCCCTTCCACTCAAGAGTTCAGCAGCAAGATTCAATTGTGCTTTCAAAGGGTTTCTAGTTGAGGACCTTGAAGATGAATGGGAACGTGCTGTCTGTGTGAAGGGCTTCCCGGTTTCTTCTTGGCATGAAAAGTCAATACAACGTGCTCCACTGTAAATTGTTCTCTTTGTGAGGAAATATTTTGGCTGCTGTCATCAGCTTTGACTCTTACGAACTGCAAACCCACTCAGCACATGTATGCCGTAGCCTGTCAAATTGGGAACGGCTTCCGAAACAAAACCCATCAAGCCACCTGTGACTTTACCAAGGACTTTGCAGTGGTTCACAGAAGGATAAAACTCCAAGGAAGCACGTTTTGACAGCGTGTGAGTGTTATGCAGGGTTTTACAGCACCCACAGGTGTGCTGCTATTGAAAGCTATTGAAAGGAGTTGCCTGTCAGCAGCCATAGCATCGAAATAATACCAATTCCTATGGAGTATTGGAAGCTGGTGATGTCAGAAGAGAGAAGCAGGTAATCTTCCATTCCTGAAATGCTTAAAGTGGGATGGGGGAAAGCTGAATGGAGGTGTTTGAGAAGTGTCGTGGTGGACCCTACCACGAAACATGTTCCAAAGGAGCAGGTGCTATGTAAACAAGCAGAGAGAAGTATTTATGTAGGATAGGAGGAGCCTTTGGAACTGAACGTGTTAAACCTGGAACAAGACTGAGGCTCTCCTTTTCTCTGGCATATTGAGCAGACTGTGGAGGAGGAACTGGAATAAAAATCATCAGAATAAATATTCATTAGCTAAAATATGTTTTATTATCAGCAAAGAAACAGGAATTAATTCATTCAAATGGCTTCTATTGAACATTTACTTTGTAAAACACAACAATAATACAAAAAGAGAGAATAAATTACTTTCCGAGAGTCACTGTAATGACTAAATCATTATTTAACTAGGAGCAGAGTTGCCCTTTGGTAAAATTGGAATGGGATGGCTTTCAAAGTCCTTGATTCCCCACCTCCCTGCTTTGTTCTTCTAGCTTTTTTTTTTTTTTTTTTTTTTTTTGGTACCAAGCCTGCTTGCTTTTTCACCTATTCTGTCTTTGGAATACAGGAGACAAGGTGATCCCACCCTGTGCCTATGTCCTCAGTCCCAGCTGCATGTTAGAGCCCTGAGCCTGCACTCTCCTGGAGTCTCAGTTTGCATTTCTCCTGATTTATGGCTTGAATTCAGCCATGACTGAAAGGCAAGAAGTCTTCAGACTCCCCTGCCCACTCCCTGCATACTCTAACATAATTCAAAAGAATTCTCTTTCAATTTTAATGCTTTACATTTATTTAGCCTCTGTAGGCTTACTTTTTCAATCACCTACTTTATTTAAAGTTCTTGAATGCCTTTATCTCCCTTCCAACCCTACCCCCCACTTAGGTAGGAGATTGGTAGAGATAGAGACTGTAGGCCTCTTTTATCTACTTCCTGCTGATAGGGGTTGATGGGTTCTTTGGGGATTACCAAACTCAGTCATCAGAATACCTGTAGTCTAGTCAACAGCAAAGCAGCAGCCTCAACAGGTATCAGCAAAAGCGGAACAATTCAGTAGAAGTGGCTAGCCTCTGCCCAAATGGCATGAGTCCACCGAAGTGGCAAAACTCTGCCAGAGCAGTACAAGCAGGTCTCTTTTTGAAGATCATTGAAGGATCCAAACCATCGCAAAACATAGCAATGCAAAAGTTTTGTCTCTCTGTCTATGGGCTTCTATTTATCCCTTCTCAGAGCCCACACAAGGATGTTTTCCAAAAATCACGCCCTTGAATTAGGTAATTTTCAGCTGACAAACATCATGAACCTTTTCACGGGGGTTGTTTTCCACAGGTGGAAACATTTCTACATCCCACACTTGGGACCAAAACAAAAAACATATTCACATGACACAGCTGAGTTTCCAAAGAAACCAGAAACTTCCACTTTAAGCCTCCTTTTCCCTACTCTGTGTATGTGTGTGTGGTATGGTTGTTTGTTTGTACTCACACAGGTGGGTGTGCTTGCCACAATGCAAGTATGAAGGTCAAAGGACAACTTTCTGGAGGCGGTTTTCTCCTTCAACCATGTTCATTCTGGGAGTGGAGTTCAGGTTTGGTAGTAAGAACCTCTATCTAGTGAGCCACCTTGCTGGCTCTCATTTTTCATATTTTATTTTATTGTTTGAAAATTTTATACCTATGATATGTTTTGCTATTATCCACACCACTATCCAATCCAATTTCTTGTGTTCTGTTTTTTTTTTTTTTTCTTCCCAATGAGTCTGCATGGTGCTACAATATGTGTATGGGCTACCTCTGGAGCATGAGCAGCCTCACAGGGGCCACATGCCTGAAGAGACTGACTTTCCTTCTTCATGTCGCTATCGCTTGACAATAGCACTTCACCTAGGAGTGAAATTTCCTGATTCCCTTCCCAACCCATGCTGATATTTTTGCCTGGCTTGATCTTGTACAGGTCTTGTATATTCAGTCATAGCTGATGTGAGTTCATGTGTATATTCTTTTGTATTATGACTGAATATATATATTTATTCATGACAAGGTTTCTCTGTGTAAGCCCTGGCTGTCCTGGAACTCACTCTATAGACCAGGCTGGCCTTAAGCTCACGGAGATCCACCTGTCTCTGCCTCCTGAGTGGTGGAATTGAAGGCATGCACCACCACCTCCCGGCCACTGTATTTTTATATGGCTAGCGCATCTCAATTCATGCTAGCTGTATTTCAAAGGCTCAGCGGCTACCTGTGCGTAGTTGCTATAGTACTTGGTAGTAAAGATGGCTGGAAACTAAGCACAGTGTGTGTTCTAATACTATATTGGAGGGAACCAAATGAGATAACGTATGCTTGTAATTCTAGGACTTGGAAGGCGAAAGCCTGAGGAGTGAGAGTTCAAGGTTCACGTGGGTTGCATAGTGAGATTATGCTCCTGTCTCAAGAGAGAGAGAGAGAAAAAAAAGAACAACAACAACAACAACAAAAAAACAACATCACTATGCTGCAGAGGTAAAACTGGTTTATAAGAAAGGATGCAAAATCAATAATTTGCATTTTGATAAATAACCTTCTTTAGCCCACCTCACACATTGTGTGAAATCTGGCATTTTACTGAAGTTCTAATTAGCTACTGATTTTTGCAGTGTGGAATCGCTTTTTGGCAAATGTGTCATAATATGCTACTTATCACACTCTTAAATTACACTTGAAGTAGAATAATCAAGCCTATTTTTCACTAGAACACTGATTTCTTCCAGCTGTTTATTAGTTGTATTAGCTCCCTTAAATTTGCAAAACTCAGTAATTTCAGAGTTGAGGTCTGATTCTTGCTTTCCATTCCCTTGATACCTTGGACCTCTTGCTGCCATTCCCATCCCTGCTGTTTTTGTTTTCTCCATTTTGAGTCTTTCCTGCCACTTTCCTGTTTCCCCTTTTCTGACCACTGTAAGCCCCATTCTGCTCCAGACCACAGTGTGTCACGTTCTGAACACGTGCATAACCACTCATCTCATCTGTGTGGTGAAAGGACCCTGCTTTGATGTGACAGGACAGAGCTTTCAGCACTCAGCATGTATCAGAATTACCTGGAGTTCTTGTTAACGTTCGGAGTTTCTTCCAGCAAAGTCTGGGGTTTGAATTTTCAAGAAATCCCCAGGAGAGGCAGAGGTGGATGTTGGAAGCACACTCTGAGGACTGTGAGGGTAGAGTTTGGGCTCCAGATTCATTTGGTCAATGAGGTGTATGAGAAGCCTTTCTGATGAGGAGCAACAGACTCTTGTGTTCTCTGCTGTTCAGTTTCCTGCCTTCCCAAGTTGAAGGCTGTTTTCTCAGGGAGAGCTTGTTGTTCCTGTGACTACCCTGATTCAAGGGCATCAAGGAAATTTGCAGTGATAGTCTGGCATGGAGCTTTTCAGTCACCTCAGAAGGGTCTTGTTAAGTGAAATGGTTTTGTCTTTACAGTCTGACCTTGTGTCTGGTTTCCTGTGATTTGCCACAAACGGACTCAACACACATTCAGTGACTACTTTTCTGAAATTCCCTTGTTATCCTCTACCTGACTGGGACAGTGACTCAGTATCACAGAATGATGACCGGCAAATCATGATGTCTTCTCTTAATCTTGCGATACAAGACAGATAACTCAGGTAAGGGGTTAGAGAAAGATGTGTACACTGAGCATCCCTGTAGGCTGAATATTAACAGGCTGAAATAACACACTCAGTGATGTGCTCCAGCTCCAGCAATGGATTGGAGACAGAGTAGGGAAGATATGCCCATCAAGTTTGCAGAGGAAGGCTAGAGAATGTGTGAAGTATCCAGGGTTCTCTGGTGTGAAAGGAATGTTGTACTTATTCCAGGACATTATAGACAAAGAACTACTATTTGGAGGAATTTATAAAGTTCTCCATGGAGAGACATGCTTTCTAGCTGTCAGCGAACATGCATGAAGAAACACTATGTAGTTGTGACCTCTGTGCTCAGCTGTCTACGTTGAGAGAGACAGTAATTATACATAGTTGATATCATGGTTAATCTTCCTGGTCAAGTCTGACTGCATTTGGATCACCTTGGAGATACATCTCTAGGTATGTCTGTGAGGGAAGGCATTTCCAAGGAGGCTTAACAGAGGAGGGTAGGCACACCCCAAATGTAGGGAGCATTGTCCCCTGGGCTGGTGTCTTGGATTAACCAAAAAGAGGGAAAAGAAGAGAGAGACAGGTAGCAGTGCTTCTCAATCTGCGTTCTGACTGTGGACATGTGTGAGCAGCTGCCTTACCTTCCTGTTGCCACAGTTGCTCTTGATGACATGAGTTCTCTGACATGGTGGACTGCACCCACAGACTGTGTGACATAATCAGCCCTTTCTTCTTTAAGCTGACTTTTCCAGGTATATTGTCCAACAAGAGAAAAAGAATGGATAGAGTTGGTGTTCACTGGACATTCACTGATCAATTAGGCACACGTGTATTCATTGTCAACCCTTAAGTAATCTCTAAGAACAGAATAATGGTCCCATCTTTTAAGCACAACTCAAATGGGATCTTGTTATACTGAAGGAAAGTGAAACTTCCACTAACAAGCCATGTTTTGAAGTTTTTTTTTTCCTTCTTCAAATGTCTAGAAAAGATTAAAGCTAATGAAGGTTTCAAGGCTGGAGTCAGGCAGTTCCATCAAAGCTGCCTCTGTTCCGACTTCACCACTCCCAGCCACAGGAAAAGGTAGACAGTTGTGAGAGCTTGCCGGTGGAAGCAAGTTCTAGTTTCTCAGAATGCCCCGAAGAAGGTAAAACTATAGATTCAAACTACTTTGCTGCAAGAGCTGATACCCATAGAAAAACTATGTCAAACACACACACACACACACACACACACACACACACACACACACACACACACACACAAAGGCAGAAAGCCGATTAGACAGGCAGCTGGGAGCTGTGTTATCACAGGTCCTCGAGAAATCAGCAAGACCAGAAATAAGGCAGGCTGCAGGCAATTACAGATTGTCATTAAAGTTAAAAATATGACCCACAGCACTGTTGCTGTATTGCTTTAGGCTATAAAAGTGCCATGTTGTCAGTTGTGACACAGAGCATGGGAAAGGACAGTCAAAATCTATGCCATTTCTGTACTTTGTGACAAAAAATTTGTATAATTTTATATAATTTAAATAGGTAAGCATAGATTGCTTTTCAGAGGAAGAGAAGGTAGACAGGAGGCACATGATGCACGTGAAACACAGCATTCAGATGGCTACTTCCTAATTGCTTGGGGGGTTGAATGACAAGATAATCAGCATCAAGAATGACTGTGTCTAACTGTTCCTTACGTCTCAGAGTCAAGAACTGAAGACAGCAGAAAACATAGGTATTGTAGTTGGTGAATTAAATAAAACATATAAGGGATTATGGTCAAGTAAATAACACTTCAAGTAGGTGTTTAATGGAAGGAGCTGAAAAAATTTGCAGCAATAGAAAGGCTTAGATGAGAGAAGATTGAATTCTGAATCAGGGCACCAGGATTAAGTGAATGTCAAGAGGAGCATTCCAGTATGGATCCATTCTTTGTGTAACAATTGAACCTCTTACTTCTCAGTGTGGTAGAGCACAGTTTAACTTAAGAGGGGTAAACGTACTAAATAGAAAAGATTTGGTAAAGAAGAAAGGATTTTTTTTAATGTCAAGGACAAAGCAATGTGTCATTTGATTTTTAATCTGCAGACAGTAGGTAGTAGCAAGTCATCAAACAGAGCAAAGAATAGGCTGCTAATTGAAACAGAACTCGGAAACATTAGTGAATTGATTGGAAGTGACAAAGCAGCTGGATTTGTCAGCGTTTTAGCAGATGGAATGGCTCTGATTGATGAAATGACAGGGCTCTGAAACAAAACTGGAGATGAAATGTACAGCCAGATACTCCTGGCACCGAGAATATACAATTGCATAAAATTTGAGAAACAGGCCGGGAAAGGATCTTGAGAATGTTCCCGAATGATGTTAGTGAGCACAATTGTTTGTCACTTGGCTTGAACCTGCCACTTCTGATGACTGCTAGTAGCTTGAGAGTTGGCATAGGAAACACTTGATATCATTGCTGGGAATTAGATGGCAAAAGCATGGAAAACAGGGCTGCTTAGAATGATGTTCCCTGGGCACCCATTTTCACTACTCTTCCATTGGCTTTGTCATATTAAACAAATGCAGCCCTTTCCAATCTGTGTTCACCAAAGCAAGATAGACATCCCCCTACCCTAACCCCCGCCAAGATGCTCACAGACACTATGAATAGGTGCTTCGGTTAAATTAGTCTGGAGAATATATATGCTATAGTTCACTAATGGAAAGTTCCAACACACATTACCATAGCAAGGTCCCATAATAAAGTGAGAATTTCCCAAGCTTTTATGTTTGCTGAAATGAAATTTTAAAGAAAATCTATAACATTACAGGGGACTCTCAAAAACACTCCTTTCCTGGGCTCTTCCAAGCACCTACTGTCTTCCGGGGGAGTGGCTTAGTCCTGAAAGGGATCTGCCTCACTGCGAATGTTTATCTGTCATTTGCATGCTTGTGGGAACATGCTACCATTTTTGCCTGTAGACCTCTGTGCAAGAATCAGCGACTCTTGATGGCCGTAGACCAGATGGGGTTCTTTCGTGCTGAGGCCCTTTTTCTCATGTCAGGTGGAATTCTGGGTAAAGAGACTAGTTATTGGTGATGTAAAGTTGGGCAGGACACAAGACCAGCTCTCCAAGTTCCACTTTTTAAATGTCAATACATTAGGATGAATATCCTTTCATCTCTCTCTCTCTCTCTCATACACACACACACACACACACACACATGTATTGTGGTACTGAGAATTGACCTCGGGGGACATCAGACATACTATGCAACTGCTCTGCCATGAAGTGACAGCCTGGCCCTTGCTTCTTATGAGACAGTTTCACAGAATTGCTCATGCTGGCCTTTGAGTCCTGTAGAGCCCAGCCAGGCTTTCTAGCCATGATCCTCCTGTCTTGGACACACAGGTACCTGGGATTTTAAACCTATACCAGTACGCCTAAGTAATTTTTAAAATTAAAGCAGCTGTCAGAAAGGGGCCTGTGAATATTTTCCTAAGTTCATAGAATAAAGTGAATTTTAAATGACTTGAATGCCCCATCACATTGAGGAGCATAAACTGTAGTGATGTAATTAAACAACGACGGTTTCCAACATAGTTTAAAACTAGAATTTCCCTGAAAACTAGAGCGATTCTCCAGAGAGGCAGCTCGGAATTTAAATGGATATTTTATGACTGAGTTAAACCACCAATTTTTTTTTTATCTCCTTAACTCTCTGACCCATTTATGGAAGCCAGTCTTGAGAAATCAGCACTTCTGTGGCACATGGCTGAGGGTACAGCTTTTCCAAGTAGTTTCTTGGGCATTTGGCTGTGACTGGGTGGACCCTGGATACCATCCCACTGAAGAATGTCATGTGAATCCTGGGGGTTTCTCTGCATTGTCTGCTTCAGCCTGATTGCCATGTCTTCCATTTTGTTGAGGGAATCTTTCTGCAATAAGCGTTCTGATGCCAATGAGAATAAGCCAAAGCCAGCACAGCTCCTGGACAGCGTCAGTGCTGGGGCTAGTGGGTATTCTCATTTTATACTGTGAAATCACCAGACAGGACAGGTAAGCTGGTGAGTATGATACCTACATGACAGTCAGCAGGTTGTTCAGGGCAAAGACTCATTATTTTTTTGGGGGGGGGTGGGGAGTTATTCCAGGTAGCAAGTGAAATCACGTTTGGCAAATAGGCAGTACAATCTCTGTTAGCAAATTGCTAAGTAAGTAAGTAAATAAATAAGTATCTAATATCTGTCTTTTCTACTTTTTTTTTTTAAAGCAAACTCACTGGCCTAGTTTCAGGCATTTTATCCAGTAGTGAACATTATGTTTTGAAATGGTAATATCTGCTGTCTTGATTTTCCCCAAGGCATTAATCTTGACAATTAGACTTGAGACTCAGATTAAAGCAATCAGAACTCTACTAAAGAAAGTACCACTCCTGAACTGGATTCAGTTAATGAAGTATTTTCTTTGGTTTGAATTTTCCTATAAGGAGAGAGGTTTTCCTAGGAGTCCACAGAATAGGGTGGGTCTGTCTGGCCTTCCAAATGTGACTAGATGCAGCTTATAGAATGTCAGCAGCCTTACCTCCTGAAGGTCTGTTTACTGATGAAGTTTTCCAGAGAGAAGCCAGCAGAGTGGCATGCACTGGGCCTGCTTGGACCAGTTCTTGGATAGCTGCTTACCAGGGTAAGAACACTGTTTCAGGTAATTATTCTGATGGCTTGCTGATGTGTATTTAACTGATGTGCTGATGTGCTCATTTAAACTGCCTTTGGGAAGGCTGGGAAGAGACAAGTATGGTTTGATTTAGAGAACAAGAAGGAAAGGGGGAAGGAATTGGAAAAAGACAGGTATTTTACCATTAAAACAGTTATTTACATGCATTTTCAGTGGTTACATTTTGGAAGCTGGGCTAAGACTGATAAGAAAATCAAAGGTTAGAAGGCACTGCTTGGCTTCAGCAAATATACACAGACATTGGCTAATGTGGCAAAAGATATATGTGCGTGTGTGTCTTAACTTAGAATATACTCTGGTGGGCTAGTTACAACCAGGTTCCCTCCCCCCCCCCGTTAACGTGGCAGTGTTTACCGCTCCTATGGATGGTGAGGCACCCCCTGAGACTCAGGAACTGTAGGGCACCATCAGGGACTGTGATGGTGAATCGTGATTGTCAACTTCATTGGGTTGAGAAGCGTCTAGGGGATTAGGAAAGCACACCCCTGGGTGAGTCTATGAAAGCCTCTCCAGAAAGAATTGAGCTTAACTAAGGGGTAGCCAGACTCTGAGTATAGAAGGTGCCGTCTGGCCTGGGAAAAGCAACAGGGATTGGGAGAAAGCCCTAGAGCATTGGCGTTCCGTTTGTCTGCTTCTAGCTTGTCGCTGAACACACACACTATCTGTGGCTTTGGACCCTCTCTGCTACCAGGGGTTGAACGCTTTGAAACCACAAACAAAGCAAGCAATTTACTCATCTGCTTTGTTTCCTCAGGTATTTTTGTCATAGCAGTGAAAACCCAGACTGTTGCCAGAGACAGTGGGCTGTCCATTTTGATGAGTGACAGGGAAGACTGACACTCGGGAGATACTCAGCTTTGGGAAACAACACAAAATATTAGCAAGATCACAATATAACAGTGTCTGCATAAATCTGGTTTTCTACGAACCCCACACTGAGTGCCATGAGTTGCAGGGCACATCAGGACAGAGGCAGTATCTGGTGTCCTGGGACTGCCTCGGCAGAGACGTTTCTCGTGGAGAGTGACAAGCTGTCAGTAACAAGTGAGCCACTCGTCCTTATTGGTTTCTAAGAGTTTGGCCTCTTAGAAAGTTTCTCTATCGAGCTGAGCTCTGGGTGACAAATCTTATTCTCTCAACAACTTATACAGGATGAAATACTGCCTTAACTGGGTCAGCTGGACCTTCTGTGACTCTTACCTGACAAGAACTTTTATCTTAGGGAATCACTAGGCTCTTGGCTCCTGATTCTGCCTGATACAGACGGAAGGCATACGCTCTTGGGTACTATAGCCACATCCTGGGAATAGGGTTGCTGGAAATCATGGCTGAGTGACATGTGAGAGCTAGAGCATGGTAAGGAATGGAGTTTTTAGAATATTTCTGGGAAGATTATTTTACTTTATCTCTCTGCCAATATTTCTCACTTTCTGTCACTATGGAAACTGCATCTTTTCAGGTCTGAGAACTCCTTGGATCTTATGAAGACTCACTACTGCTGGAAATCCCCTTCCTTTCTGCCTAATGATTCAGTCGAGGGGACAAAGGGTTCCTGCCTCAATTCCCTTCCCTTCTGACTCTTCTTTGATTATTCATATTCCTATGTAACTTGTCTTAAATTTTTGTTAGATTTTTAACTCTCTAAGTAATTGGAATTCTCCATGTGTGAATGCTCAGTTTTCTTGTATTTGATGCTCATTTATGTAACTCTATTTGCTGAAAAGACCTTCGATCGTCAGCAGCAAGTCTGGTTTACTGTTTCAGAGGCTTAGTCCATTACCATCATGGTGGGAAGCATAGCGGCGTGGAGGGAGACATATGGCGCTGGAGAAGCAGCTGAGAGGTCTACATCTTGATCTGCAGGGAGCTTCTGAGACTTCAAAGCCCACCCTCCAGCTAAGCACTCCCTCCTAAAAAGCCACACCCATTCCAAGGCCACACCTCCTAATAGTGCCACCCCCTCTGAGCCAATGGTGGCCAATTTTCTTTCAAAGCAGCACAGGTAGATTGAGATAAGAGTCTGTATAAGGGTATTTCTGACTGTCACCAATCACCTAAGAAAGTCAACTCAAGGGAAAAGGTGTCCATTTTGGCTCACAGATTTCCAGAAGTTTCCTTGCGTCACAGTGAGGAGCGTGTGGCCAAGCATAGTTGTTATATCCTAGAAGCCTGGAAGCAGAGAAAGGAGTATTCTCTGGGCTTCTCTTCTTCCTCTTGCATCCCATCCAAGTTCCTGACTTATGGGAGCGCGCAACCCACATTCAGGATGTGTCTTTCTCTTTAGTTTTCTCTGGAAGTATCTTCACAGACCCACCCTGAAGCGTGTTTTACTTTCCGTTCTAAGCTAATCAAATTGACAGTTGAGACTACTTGGCATAGAACCATGTGTGGGATAGGACAATGGGTTTAATTCTGGGTGTTTGATTGGGTCAAGGGGAGTTGCAAACAGCCTGAATTTAGGACTTAGGTTTACCAAACCAACAATGGGAAGAGTATTAGTGTCCTATAGCTTCTGTAAAAATCACAACTTAATAGTTTCAAATGAGAATGTTCTCTTCCTTTGCCAACCCAGACTTCATAAATCAGAAATGGGTTTCACTGGGGTCAAATTAAGTTGTTAGCAGGGCTGTCATTCTCCTTAACTTTTCCTCCTCCAGGGGCCACCTGAGGTCCTTGGACTCTGTCTTCTTCTTCCAGGTTCAAAGTAGTAAAGCATCTTTAGCGCTTTCCCCGATTGTTTCTCCTGCGTCCTTTCGTGTATACGGACCTCTGTTATTGTTTTGGTCCCACTCAGAGTTCTGTCCATGTACAAAATCTGTTTGAGAAAATGTGTTCTTGCGTGGGCTTCAGGACAGCGAGTGCCACTGAAGTAGTATCAGTCTGTCTATCCCAAGAGACATTTTGCACAGAGACAATAACTGGATATATCATTTCGTATACCCAAGGGGAACATGGGTAAGAAGAGAAAAGACAGCATCAAAGAGCAAAACCTTTGAACTTGACTTTCTGTTGCCACCTTTCCTCTGCCCTCTTTCGCTTTCTGTTTCCAGCATCAGCTTCAGCATTACTGGGCTACCCCTTCTCTATTCTTAGGTGCCTTATCAACTAAGGCTTCATTGACATGGCATTTATCAAGGGAAAAGGAGACTACTTCATTTCCTCTTTTTTCTTGCCTGCAGCCTTGGAATACACAAAGATTTCTTTAAAAGAAGAGGAAACTTTGCGCTTGCCTAGACTTAGAAGAATGATCAGCCATGCTTACTTCAGTGACCTACCCTCAAAAGCATTTTAGTTGTGCTACTGCTAAGTGAGTAGCATCCTTTCTCTCTGTTTCAATAATGGGGAAATAATTGTGATTTCAATACTAGAACTAAACTGCTATGTTATTGATGAAGTCTTAATTGATTTGAAATATGAGAAAGCTCATGCCCTGTTCTGAAATAATTGCCTCAGATCCTTGAGGACTCTATGTGAATTGAACTATGAAAATGCTTACTGAATGCTGAGTTTCTTTTGGGTCTCTGCTCAGTGCTTGACCTGAGCAGTGATTTGCTGTAGGCCAGAGCACCACTTAAGCTTGTGGGCTTTAGGGTCCACACCCCTTCATTTGATCACTTGGTATATAGTCTAGGGTTTCCTCTGACGTGCTTGGCACCTTTTTAGACCCCAGAGATAGGATATCGAAGAGATCAGAATCCTTATTAAGTAAGATAATTATAGTCAGTTGTTAGGGTGAGGACCTGAAGAAAGGTGTTGTGCTTTGAATGTGAAATGCTCTCCAAAGTCTCCTGTGCTTCAATACTTGTCCCTACGTGGGTAGTATTGTTTGGGAAGGCTTTTGAACCTTTAGGAGGTGCAAACTTGTTTACAGAAAGGAGACTGTGGGAGCTGGCCTTGACATTTTATAGCCTGGTCCTTCCCATTCATTCCGTGTTTTCTCACAGCTGATGCAAGGTGACTAGAGGCCTTCTGCTCCTGCTGGCCATGCCTTCATTATGAGGACACAATATATCTCTATGGACTGCAAGCCAAAGTAAATCCTTCAATTGCTCTCCTTGGGTATTGCAGAAACAGAAAAAATAACTAATACAACAAGCAACTGTATTATACAATGTAAAGGGCTGTGATGGGGTAGAATGCCTGGAGGGTTATGGTAACAAACAAAAGAGGTACTCAGAACTGGTCCAGGCTGAGGAATCTAGCAAAGGCTTGCTACCGACAATAATATATAGTTGAGTCCTGAAAGACCTACAAGAGCATTTTGGACACACATATATATTTATGATGGGCTGACTAAGATTTGTGTGTTCTACTTAAATAAAAAAGGGATATATATATATGTATGTATGTATATATAATCATACCTTTAAGTCTGAGATATGGCTCAGTGATAGAGTACTTACCTACCTCTATGAGCTTTTTGTTTGATCTTTGATCTCTCTCTTTCTTTCTCTCTCTCTCACACACACTAAAGTCCTACTTTGAATTTTGGTCTCTTCTAGGGCTGGCTGTTGACATTGCTGATGTGCAGTGATCTAGAAATCCATCCCACACTGGCCACAGGAACATAGCCCTGAGTTGCTAACTTGCGATATCCACCAGTTAAATGTATTAAATCCATTTATATTTAGGAGAATTCCCATGTTGGATGTGACACCATAGCGGATCAAAAAGTATCTATGTAGAGATGGGGAGAGGACTCTGACCTTTTCAGGGAGGTGCTGTCAGGGTCAAGTGGTGACATAGGAGAGAGCAGGGTTGAAATCCTCTGAGATCCTCTCAGGATCCGAGTTCCTTCAGCTGAGAAACAAGCTAACAAACATCCCAGGTCTTCTCCAAGAATTGAACTGTGTTTTAAAATGTTCTCTAGGAGTGAGAGGGGAAAGTTCATCTTCCCATTAGTTAGGCAGAGGTTAAACCCTCCCCTTATTAAAAAAAAACAACAAAACCTAAAACTCAAAATAATAAACATGGCGTACAGCCTGCAAACGTTCTAGATATCTTAGCTTGAATCAAGGTGAGAAGATACGTCAGCAGCATGAATGTAATTTGGGTGATTAATGAGTAACGATGACTTTAATTTACCAGTTGCAATTCAAATAATACTCGTATCTCTCCGTTTCACATTATTCTTAACCCTCATTGTATTTCTCCTTTTCTTTGATTTTTTCAAGACATTTTGGCAAATTACACGAGCGCATACCCACCTGATTTAAAATAGATTCATCATGGCCCCTAAAATTACAACATGTCTTTTCTCTGATTTCTTTAATGAGTTTTCGTAGGAGGTTTTCTTCCAGAGATCCAGTGTATTAGGCTGGAATCTGTAGCAGTTGGGGACAGCAGGCATGTCAAAGAGAGGTAGTGGGAGATTACTAAAACAAGGACAGTTTAATGACACCAGCTGATGAATGCATCCTGCAAGTGAGAACAATTTGTTAGTTTTGCTCATTCTCACCTTTGGTCATTTTTCCTGTTACAAATACATTACGGACACACGGATTCAGGGTGCATGTATTTGAGAGGTGTCATAGTTTGCAATAATAACTTACTATCATTCGTTAAGTCAGTACCTCAAGCACATAGAAAATTGAGACAAAGAGATGGGCATAGTGAATCTTGAAGTCTCAATGATGGAGTTAAGAGGTCTTTTATGTCAGAGAGACATTGTTTTAAAGTCAGGCCTCATTAAACATTAGACTGCCCTGGAAAATCATCACTAACTCTGGGCCTCAGCTTATTGATCTATAAAGTGGGTGTATAGGCAATATTTTCCTCTTTGGGCATTTCAAAGAATTAAGTGAAATAATCCACTGAGATAAATCTCAAGTAATGCTCCCTGAGAGACCGGCATTATTAAGGTATCATTAGCCAAATATCTTTTCTGTTGCAGGTTAGTTTGCGTTGCAAGATTGAAAGGCCCTTTGACAGGAAAAAAAAAAAAGAGCAAGGAATAACATCATTCTTTTGGTTCTGTGGGGTCATGTCCACACTGCATGTGCGCTCAGGAGATAGCAGTGAGCATATAACCCCAGAGGCCTTTCAGAGTGTGAGAGTGAAGGGAAGGAGCTGCCTGTGGGCCAGTAGGGACTGTGAGGAGCCAGGGAGCGCAGGTGTCAATGCTTTCAGGCTGGCTTGGGGTCAGGCACAAGCTGTTTGCATAATTAGAGAGACCACAGCCTATCAGTTCACAGAGTCAAGGGAGAGCCACGTTGCAGGGATACCATTATGAATGCCAGACCCCAAAGAATTTTCTAAGCTGTTGCCTTTTGAATATGATTGTATCTTAATAAGCTAATTAAGTCTAAGCGTGTGAAAGGGAGTCAGAATGTGCACTTATCTTTGACTCCTGTCTTATTTCTTCACACAAGCACGGGGCTTTCCATCTCTCTCTCTCTGGAAATACATTTCCCAGCTAGAGCACTTCAGAATAGATTACCCTGGCTACCTCCATCAATGCAGCATTCCTCCCCTTGCAGGTGCGGCCTGATCTATAAACCTCTGAATTAATGAAGATTCGCTCCCAGTCACACGGGCCACTTGCTAATACTCCCCCTCCCCAAACACACCTTGCTTTTGCTTTAAGAACAGCATGCTCAATGCTGGTGAGTGGGTACACTTAATTAAACAGAGGCCCTTACTTTTAATAACATTCTATTTTTAATTCTGAGATGTTCTTAATTATGAGGCAAATCCACTCTTAAAAGGTCCTTAGATAGGATGCTAGAAATGATTTGGGGGAATTTATTCGGTATTATTTAAACTGATAATAATCTGTTTTTTCAAATCAGAAGAAATTGAAGAATTACCCAGAGGTATCCTGGGTAAGTATCACATTAGGTCTAAACAGATTGCTGTTTTGTTTTGTTTGTTTCTTTTCAGTGCTTCACATGCCTTTCTGCCTTTGAGAGCGTGCTTGACTAGGAGAGAGGAAATATGAACGTGGCTCCATGTGGCAATGTGCTATGTGACCCAGATCTAAAGGACTCTAGCCTTCCCTGAATAAAGGCTTCGTGGTGCGCCATTGTGGGAAATACTTCAGGGCTTTATAAAGCCTAATTAGAAATTCATTAACTTGATCATAAACGGCCTCTGGCACAGGTCAGCTTGTTACCTTTTCCGTCGCAGCTTGGAGTTTGACCCATAGGTTTCTCGCTTAATGTGGCAGCTGCTTAGATCCTCTGTGAAGGAGAGGCGTGAAATGCTCTCGGTCAAGGGGCTGTCCTCCTCACTCTGTTTGAAGCGCTCGTGGAAGCTATAGGGGTTGCAGGGGGACAGAAGCTCAAACGCTGTAGACACTGCAGCCTAAAGTGACCTGGGAGGCCCTCTGCAGGAACCCGGGGAGAGGCCGCCTGTGCAGCGGGGATGCTTGGTCCTCACAGTGTCAGACCTCACCCAAAAAAGACAGCGTGCAGCCTCTTCCTCCTGATCGACAGCTTTAAGATCCACCTAGAATTGAAGTCAAGCAACAGACCAAAATCTAACGTTTAAAATGTCACACCTGAGCTTACCAGTGTATGGAAATAGAACACTTGGAGTGCTTCCCGGGAGGTGAGCACCATGCTCACAGCTTGAGTCCGGTGCCACGGACACAATCTGCAGGCTCTTCTGACTTTGACAGTTCACAACAACTTGTAAATACGCTAATATGTGGGCGAATACGGCAAGGGGGAGACTTACTAAAAGCGTTAGTGATGATGTTGCTTAAATGGGAGCTGAGATGTTGGCCGACGATCTTGACGATGCTCGGCTTTTTTTTTTTTTCTTTTTCAACGAAAATCACCAAACTGTTTTGGTTGAAAACACAACTACAAATGGTGATGGAGTCCTTTCTTACTGTGTTTGGATCGTTTTGAGCTTCAGTTTGTTCAGCATTTTATTGCTAAGATGTACCCATCTTGTTTTGCTTGATTTGACCTGGTGGTTTTTGCTGCTGACAGAAATTATCCATGTGTACGTTTTTGGAAAAGTCAAATGTTGTTGAGCAAATAACTGAAATTCTTCAGAGAAGTTTGCTTTACTTTTTCAAAGATTTATTTATTTTTATTTTAAATGTATCAGTGTTTTGCTTGCTTGTATGGCTCTGTGTGCACCGTGTTATACAGTCCCCCGGGAAGCCAGCAGAGGGCATCTGATCTCCCGAAACTGGAGTTGTGTGCAACATGTGGATGCAGGGATTGGAATCACTGTCTTCCGTAGGAGCAACCCATGCTCTTTTTCTTAACTGATAAGCCATCGCTCCAGCCCCTCGGGGGCCTTAAAATACTGTTCATATTTGATGGCTTCAGTTACAGTTCTAATTGTGCTTAATTTCTATCTCTATCCATCTGGAAAATACCATGACCTGAGGCCAAGAGTCTTCTAGAAAAAGTTATTGCTACTTATGTGCGTGGATACGGGTGCACTGAGGTGTCCGTACAGAGGTCAGAGGACAACTCTGGGGGGTCAGTTCTCTCCTTCCACCTCGAGGATCCTGGGGATCAAACACAGGTCTTCAGGTTTCGGGGGCAAGTGTCTTTACCCACCGAATCATCTCGCTAGCCTGCCAACAGTTCCTAAGCTATTCCAATTTTCTTGTTGTTCAAAGAAAGCACGATGCTCTTTCACTGTGCCTTAGCTGGTGTTCTGCTTCCACTTCCACGGCTGAGGCATCTTTGAAGCACACTCATCTGATGTTCTCTAGTGAGGTCAGATACCAAGTTAGTATGCATTTTTGGCATGAATTGCCCAGAAACAGGGCACTTCCTGCCGTGTTAAGAGGTAATCAAACAATATAATTTGCTCTATTGTTGGCTGCAGAAGTCTGCACTCCGTGGTGATAAGTGTTCGGCAGGAAAGGAAACAGTTGGGTGTGATGCAAATATTTCCCTCCTGACTGTAGAATCCACTGGGGATTCTTACCTGGGACCATCATTAGGGTGAAATTTGCTACATAGCAAGTTGCTGTTTCCATCATAGAATCTGTCTTCTAATCATTCAAACCCCAAGTGTACAAGTGAGTACCAACTACATATAAGGTGCTGTGTGAAGCACTAGCTATATCGTCAGGAAAAACTGAGCAAGATTGGTATGCTGGATAAGGGAGGAAGATCCCAGTCTGATGAATTTTTATTGTCCCTTGGCTGTTATATAACTCACTGAGTTATATAAAACTGATAATAATGCAAATAATTTCTGTTCATGGAAATGTAGCTGGTCAAACGCTATCGGCTGTATCTGTGGTTTGTCAACTTCCCTTTAAGCGTGTTGCAAAAGCTTTCCGGTCCTCCCTTCAATCGCCAAGCTGAGAAAATCGTTGACAGGCCTTCATTTCATACCTGTAAAAAGCTAATGATTTAAGAGGATGCTTAATTCTCATAAATAATTTGATCATTTAAAAGTCTGACTTACAGTTGTTGCTAAATTATTTGATTTTAAATCAGGGAGATAAGACATGACACAAGTTGGCAGGCAAGTCAGAGCTGAGCCAATGAGGATGATATTAGTCTATTTCCTTTTTATTTTAAAGTGCAGGTGTGTAAGTGTGTGTGGTGTGCCCAGAGGCCACGCACTTCAGCCTGCTCTGAAACTGGATTGACACTGGTTCTGTGAACAGAATGAAGGACTTCTCCAGGAGCAGGGAGCCCTTTACTGGCCGGGCCGTCTCTCTAGCCCTCATTAGAGTTCTCAGTTGGGACTTACGTTAGTCAATGACTATCTTACCTAACAGAGCATTCATCTACTGAGAATGAGCTTCTCTGACTAAGGCTGGGGAAGTGCCCGTCTATATGCCCAGACACAAGTATTCAGGAGCAGGTTAACTACACGTCCACTTAGCAGCATAATAGTATAGGCTCTTTCCTAAGGCCTGTGATCTGCCCAGACGGAAGATTTTGAAGAGATAAACCACAGCTTCTAAAGTATGTGTGTTATACATTCAGAAGTGAAGTCAAATAGTGCAACACCAGTGAGCATGGCCAGAAACATAGCTTCTCAAGTAGCCTGGGTTACTTGAGTTCACTGCGCGAACTCCTGACCCTCTGCCCTTCCATCTACCAAGTGTTGGAATTACAGGTATGTACTATCATGCCCAGTTTATGTGGTTTGGGGATTGAACCCAAGGCTTCTGTGGTGGTTTGAATAGGCATGGCCCCCATAGACTCATATATTTGAATGCTTAGTTCATAGGGAATGGCACTATCAGGAGATGTGGCCTTGTTGGAGTAGGTGTAGCCCTACTGGAGGAAGTGTGTCACTGTGGAAGCAGGCTTTGAGGTCTCATATATGCTTGATCACAGCCAGTGTCGAAAACCCAGGCTCCTTCTGCTGCCTATGGATCCGGATGTGGAATGAAAGTTCTCTAGCTCTGTCTCCAGCACCATGTCTGTCTCGACACTGTCATGCTGCCCACCATGATGATAATGGACTAAACCTCTGAAACTGTAAGGCGGCCACAATGAAATGTTTTCCTTGCTGTGGTCATGGTGTTTTGTTTTTGTTTTCCAGCAGTGGAACTCTTAACTAAGACAGCTTCATACATACTATGCAAGCATTCTCCCAACCCAGTCCCTATGAATTTAAGTTTGAGATTTCTTTGGGTCACTGCACGCTCAGCAATCTTACACCTTGCCATTTTTTTCCCCACTATTACCACATTCAGGTATGCCATATGGGATTGTGACCCACCATTTAAGAAGCTGGGCCCTAGAGCACCCGGCAGAATGCAGTCCACCTTGATTTTAGCTCTGAGAGATGCACTTCATTTTTACCACAGAACCATGAAATAGTAAATTTCCACTGCTCAAGCCACAACATTTATGGTAGTTATTTTTTATAGTGGTTTTAGAAGGCTAGACTACACACAAAGCTTTGTAGAGAATTTATTTTCTTTAGGCATATTCGTGTATCTGCATGTGTGAGTGTGCAGACGCACACGGATGCTCTCGGTGGGAGGCTGCAGCAGGGCATCGAATCCCTCGGAGCTGGAGCTTCAGACAGTTGCTGTCACATGAATGTGCTAGGAATTAAACTCTGCTCTTCCAGAAAGGCAGTACTCACTCCTAACCTCTGAGTCTTATCTCTTTGCATCCAGATTTTAAAATCTATAATATAGCATCATGTATAGTCACATATGTAAAACCTTTTGCAAATGTAACTTACAATGGATGACTAATTGTTTGCCTAATCACTTTTTTAATTGGCATTTTACAATGCTTTTATGCAATGATAACTAGTTAATCTTTGGGTATAAACCTGTTTGCATGTTTCATGTGATATCTTTGGGATAGACTCAGAGAAAACTACTATGTGAAAAGAGGTTTTTAGAGCAGAAGAATTTAATGTAGGGCAGAAGGGAGATGATAGATTTGTATTTCTGACCACAAGGATGTATTTTCAGATTTTATTAAACCCATTCAAAATGGCTGAGGAAAAAATTTATCATCCTCTCTTTCTCTTACCACCTTAGGTTGCATCACAAAAAGAAGGTGACAAATTCTGAAGAGTCTGTAGATCCAGGTAGAGAATGATGCAGAATGAACTCATTAACCTCAAGAACAAGTTACCTGGCTGAGGCCCAGAATTTAGCAGAGCTTGTTAGAGAAAAACAATCTCTTTCAAATGCAGTTGGAGTTGTCTTGGAGAGTGACTCATCCATGATGCTCACCATGTTAAAATGGGGCTTCAAAGGGTACACAGCACAGGCTTTCGCATCTGAGGGCATACTCTGAGCATGGGCCATGAGACTTCGCTTGGTGACAAGGGCTTCTTAATTCCATGTGAGGGAGAAATTAAAATAAATGTCAGAAACAAACATATAATTTAAATATCTTACTTACAATGAATTGAACTGTATTGTAACTGACCTACAAATCTTACTCTACCATGTAGATTTGGTGGTTCTGAATCTTTGTTTTTTTTCCCCTATCTTTACAAAAGGTTCTAACAGTGATCCTCTCTGGACTGTTTTCCAGAGAGATGTCTGACAAAGCTTGTTAGTATTCTGAAACAGAACCGCATCTGGGTTACCTAGCAACTTATGATGTCATCTTGTGTCGCCCAGCCAGGTGGCCACACCTGGGGGGCATGGTTAGTGGTTACCTGACCTCTTAAAGGGACAACCTGACACGTGGTCTCTCTCTTGTTCTCTTGTTCTCTTACTCTCTCTCTCTCCCCCTCTCTCTCTATTGGGCGCCCCCTCCTCTTCTCTCGCTGTTTCCCCCATCATGGCCTGCTCCCCCTCTCTTCTTATCCACCTAATAAACCTCTTCCATAGAAGACCTGTTGTAAGCCTCCTTTATTCATAAATTTATCCTTAAGAAGCTGCCGCATGACAATTGCGTGAGAACGCTTATGCCCGGCATGTGCATACCAGACAGCAATACCTCCAGCCTTTTTCCCCCTCATATCCATATCAAATATTGCCTACATCTGGGTGTGCTGTGCAACTGTGTGATGTCTTGAATGTTGTATGTTCAGAGGCTAGATCTCAGGGAAAGAATAAAATAATGCAACTAGTTGAGAGAAAACAAAGAATGTGTGAAGTATTTCAGTTAGCTCTTTCTAGGACTCCCTAGATAGCTAATAGGTGGGAAGTTTTAAAATTCTAAGTCAATTTTAGTGCGATGAAGGAGGCATGACTTTTAGGCATGTAGAAAAAAAGGGTAGAACTGGGGAAAAGAAATGAACTCAAAGGTCCAAGCCTAGTGTTAATTATTGTATTTTAATTTTTTTCATTTATTTAAAAGTTCTCAGTGACGAGTTGATTATCTCTTTAACTTAGTTTCCAGATCATTTATTTAAGCATTACAGAAGGTGGATCCGTCCGGGCAGACTGCAATGTTTCTTAGGGGACTTTGTGGACTGAGAGGTGGCATCATGGGAGACATTCCCGTAGGAATGATGCTCACCATTAAACAGCAAGACAGCTGAGTAGACAGTGTGCCATTCTGGGGCACAGCTCGCCTTTACTCTGCTGTGAACTGGAATAAAATTAGAAAAAGACAGCATTAAGTGTTGACCTAGAAACATCGAAGAAAGGCTATTATTTCATTAGGATACATTTTCTGCCTGGACTAAGTTCTATATGCTACAATAAGGAAGATGGAAGCCATTACAGATATTTATTTAAACTATTGGGGATAGTAAGGAAGAATGCAGGGTAAAATGGCAACAATTGCTTAGGAGTTAGCCAGCAGTAGCTCTGTTTTATTTTCCCTGGGTGAGGACATTTGCTTAGAATGAAATGGATTTCTAAATAATCACTTCCATTCTAAATGAGTTTACCTAGGAGGAAAAAGCTGTTAAGCATCAGGGCAGCACCTCCTCCTTCCCTACCTGAGTGTTAAATCAAAATGTTTACCAATCAAAGACCCCATTTCCAAAGGAGGCCTGTAAATTAATAACTCTACTTCTAGAACCTCAATTTGCAAACATATGTCAAATATTTGCCTTAAAAACTTTAAATCCTTAAAATAGCAATTGTTTGCAGATAAGATTTTGAGGGCCAGAATGCTGTGTAAAGAAATATATCATCAGGCCACTTTGGAGATGTAAATCTGCAAAAATATAATGTCTGAATTTGTACTTGTCTCAACATTCCGAGTGTGAATAAATTAGGTATTCTAAATCTTCATCCTTGCTTTGCATATGTAAATATGGTATTTTGTACTTGTGGAATGTTTAGATAATTAGAGAGTTGGATTGAGAAAATCAAATCTTTCAAAGGCATATTTGGCTAAGAAAGCAGCAGGACTTTTTTTTTTTCTTTTCTTTCATCTTTGTGGGTCTTTTGTGTTGTGAGAAAAGCAAAGTTCCTGTGGTCAGTTTAAATTATGTGGCTGCCAACCTCTCAGAGGGACATGGCAGTTTGTATGTGGAAAGTAATGATTCAGGGAGGAAAATAAATGGTGATTAAGAAAGGAGAGTGAGATTAATATGGAAAGGTGTCCAGTGGCACGTAGGTGCCAAACATTTCTTCTACTGGGAAGTTTCAGGGCATTTGTGCTATGAGGGAGGCTTAGGTAAAAGGTTGATTTATTCAATAAATATCTATTGAGTTCTTAATAGATGGCAGGTGGTTTGTTAGGTTCTGGAGTGAGGAAAGCAGATGAACCGCAGACCCAATGGGGAGAACAGTGCACAGCTCTCTGAAGGTTCTGTAACCCAGGAAAGAGCAGCTGCAGTATTGAAGTGCAGGAAGCCAGGTGCTGGGTTCTTCCCTGTTAACCAGAGAACTGTTTTAAACAGTCCTTTGCAACATCACCAACCTCGCAGGTTCCCCCACATCTCCAGGGCAGGGCTTAGGGCTGCAGTTGTCCTCAGAGAGTTGTCTTTCTATGGATATTCTGGCGGGTGGTCCGGGTCTGATATTTCTCCTGAAGAGAACACTTATACTGTACGTTAATGGAATCAACCAGCTTCTCCCAGGTTCAAGGTTGAAGGATACACTGATGATGGAAAAGTGTTGATGGTGTCCTTCATAGGACATCCATTCCTGTGAAGGACACCAATCAAGTGAATAATGAAAGAAACAATGGTCTCAATATAACATTTGAGCAATACAAGGCTTTGCATAGACTCAGGCTTCTCGTACTGGGCAGTGATCTGATGGGAAGAGTAGAGCTTATTAGGATGGTGGGGATAGAAATGTTGGAGTAAGAGGCCAGGCTATGGGAATGCCTAGGGCTGGGGAGGAAAAAAGGCCGTTTGTGGCGAGAATCCAGAATATTGGTCAAAATGATGAGTATAGTCAGGTACTGAGGCATGACACCCTCTTGGCGCCAGCAGGGCTGGCAAGAGAAGGTGAGCTGGTACTCTCCTTCCAGTGCAGAAAGACGATGGGGTGTTAGATTTATTTGTTTTTAATTTTCAGTGCGTCAGTGGGACAGATTTACTCAATGGGAGTAGTTTGTTACAGCATTGCAACTCAAACACAGTAAGATACCATGATGAAATGCCAGTTACTATTTTCCAGTTCATCACATCTAGCATTTTTACTATTTCATGGGCATGAAGGAGTGATTTAAGAACAAATTTCTTACAGTGCAGCACAGTGCCTGGTTAGAGCATGAACCAAAAATCTTTGCTGTTAGATTAAGCTTAATGTAGTTACAGTATTTATTACCCATCTAGTCTAAAGTCTAATGAAAGCTTTTACATATGTAATGGAAGTCCAAGGGCGGTGTCTTAGTTAGGTTAGTGTTGCTATGATGAAACAGCATGACCAAAAAGCAAGTTGGAAAGGAAAGGGTTTATTTGGTTTATATTTCCACATCTTAGGCCATAGTCCATTTGGAAGGAAGTTAAGGTAGAAACTCAAAATGGGCAGGAACCTGAAGGCAGGTGCATATGCCAAGGCCGTGGAACGGTTCTGCTTACTGGCTTGTTCCTCATGGTCTGTTCAGTCTGCTTTATTTTAGAACCCAGGATTACCTTTCCAGGGGTGGACCCAGCCACAGAGGGCTGGCCCTTCAGTCACCAAATAAAAAAAGTGCCTTACAGGCTTGCCTAAAGTCCTATCCTATGGAGACATTTCTCAACTGAGGCTCTCTTCTCCAGTGATTCTAGCTTGTTTCAAATTCACACAAAAACCAGCCAGCACAGATGGGGGAATAGAAAAGGATATCATAACTGAATAATTTACATATGTCTTCCAAAAGCCTAATTACCTAAATCTTGGAGAATTTTTTTTAAATCACTGAAATTAGGGACAATTCAGTGGTGTCTTATCATGGAAAAACATCAGATTGCATGATTATGAGAATCTTGTCTAAATTATCTGTCTTCAGAAGATGGGCCTGTCTGAGAAAAAAAACTTCAAACTCATTGAAAGAGGTAGCTGGTCTTACATGTTCCTGAGTGTTTTATGCTCCAAGTTCCACTATTGAGACTTGTGTGCTGACATAACCCATTTCTGTCTTTGGTTGGACAAAACATTTTCATGTTGTTGGGTTTAAAGCAGCAGGGCCACTGATAACCTTACAGGAATGGAGTCCTCTATTTTCATTGTGAGTGTGTGCGGTAGCATTAGAAGCATCTCCTCCAGGACAAATGCGCGTGGCCTGGCTGTTAGCAGCTGGATTCATACAGAATGACGAGGCCACAAGAGCTTCTTTCTCATTAATGAATCAAAGTGCTCATAAAAGAGGCTGTGCATCTGGTTAGCTTGCTCTCTGTATCTTCAGCTCAGAGAGGAGACAATATGTGTCTTTCAGAGAGATACAGTCTCACCAGATAACCATGGTGTAGCTTTGACCTTTGACTTTTAAGCATGTAGAAACACAATGACTGTGTCTGAGTCTGTGGTGTTCTGTTGCAGGAGCTCGAATGGAATGAACTCAGACAATGGGTGTGCTTTCTGTAAACTATTCTGCCAGGGAACGGCTATGGGTCTATGTCCCCTTTCACAAACATCCACTTCTTTGTAAGAAAGCCAAACTTCTACTCCCTCCTACTCACTTTCATTTTAATCTATACAGTGGTGGAATCCCAGAGAATCTTCCTCCTGTAAGACCAAGGCAAAGAAAGCCTAGGTAGAATTGCAGAAACACAGTGAACTCATTTTAATGTCAACAATAAACTCATGCCTTTCTTCCTCAGTCTAACAATGAATTTTGATTTATAGGTAAGGATGTATATGATGGTATTTATCATCTTTATTTAAAGTACACAAAGGAGCCAGATTCTTTGTGAGAAACCAAGTCTGATTTGGTTATTGGTTTGACAGTGATGCTAAGCTTTGCCAGTTAGTTCCCTGATGGACAATTTCTATGAGTTTAATGAGTGAGTTGCCCAGCTCTGAGGAACTGACATGTTTAAAGTATATCTTAGCATGAAGAATGTTGACAAACACAATCTTTATAATACTTTAAATTAGAGTAAAAATTTGAGATCTTAACTTAAAAATTTGAAAAAGAATCTAGGACTTAAATTTTTATGTGTATTTATTTTATGTATATGAGTGTCTTGCCTGCATGTATGTAAGAGTACCATGTGTGTGTCACAAAAGTTAAAAGAGGGCATTGGATGGCCTGGAATTGGAGTTTCAGATGGTTGTGAACCAATATTCGGGTCCTGAGAACTGAACCCAGATCCTCTGCAAAAGCATGTGCTCTTGACCTCTGAGACCTCTCTCAAGCCCTTGACCCAGATATTTAATTTTGAATTTTTTTTTTAGGATCATGGATCTCAAACAGTAGCTGAAGGAAATATGAGAAAGTATGGGATTCCAGGAAGGACAGGTGTCTTCTAACCTCTTCCTAAAAAAAAAAAAAAAGACTCAGCAGTAGCCAATTTAAACAGGAAAAAAATTTAACAATTTAAATAGGAAAAAAAGCAGGTTTCTTGATATTCTATACATACATACATACATACATACACACATAATACATGGTTTATGTGTACATGAACACATTGTAGTTATCCCACAATTGCTCTGCCATTTAGTGGATTCCATCCGTGTTCCCAATGACACTTAAGGGATTGTATGCTACCTTGTTCACAAAAGTGTTTTTTTTTTAATGCCCTGTTTAAAATTCACTGTTTTAATGGATATTTAGCAATTTTTTTAAAAAACAAAGTTTCTGAAAATTGTTACAAGTCTTTGGTTAATTTCCAGAGGTCTGAAATGGTGATTCTGAAATATTGTTGTTGTTTTTTTTTCCCTATGCTATAGATTCAAGGACAACAGCCATGTAACTACCTCAGTAGATACAGAAAGTTCTTTGAATACATTTGATATCCTTTTATGAGAAAAAAACTTGGAAGAAATCACATAAAGGTTGTTTCTCAAAGGTTAAGAGGTAAACTTGTTATTTTGAGTTTTAAACATATTCTGGACTGAGAACCAAGAAAAAACAGCATTTTGACCTTACATTTATTACTCAAAGATCTATTTTCTCACTATAAAGTTAATATTCATAGTAAAAGCTCTTGAAAATGTCAAAAAAGCATAAGAAAAATAAACTAGCGATGTATTAACATTTAGCTGTGTGTATTTCAATTCTTTTTTCCTTGTGATTGCCTTACTATAACAATTTGTAACTACCTTCAATTTCATGAGCTTATTATGTTTTCCTCTGTTACTTCTTTCTTTTGCATGTGTGTGCATGTGTATGTTTGTGTGTCTCTGTGTGATGCATGCATGTATGTGTGTGTGTTCATGAGTGTGCATTTGTGCATTGCATGTGGAGACTGGAGGAGGACGTGGGCTGTCTACTCTTTCCTTACTTCCATGAGACAGGATGTGTCATGAGAGCAGAGTTTGCACTTTGGCTAGGTTGCTCCCAGGATCCACCTGTCTCCACACACTGGGGCTATAAGCACATGCACCTATGCTTGGCCTTTGCATGAGTGCTGGGGATTTGAACTTAGGTTTCCCAGCTTGCCATCTCCCAGCCCATAAAACGTTATTTGTAATGATATTCTACTGCACGAGAAAGATGTTCTATAAATAAATAAGTCCACGTTTTACAGACTTGAGCAAATACACAGACCTTTTCCAAAAAGAAAAACAAATGCTTTTTACAGGGCTCATATATTATTTTATCATGTTCTTACCCTCAGAAACGGGGTAATAAAATAACAGAATAATAAGACAAATTTAAAGACAAATGTACAAATATAAAATTTAGATATAAAGTCAGAAATTTAAAATCACAACAGTCACTTAAAGTGAAGGTAGAACTTTGACAGCAGACAATATCTGCTGTATATTTTATTTCTTGACAAAAGTCACTTGACTTTGAGACTAATGAAACAACCTTTGTGTCATTGTTATTGTATCTTCTAATAACAAACTCACATCAAGCAATGGTCCCTTGTTTTCCTGGGTCAATCAATTTAACTGTGTACTTCAGAATAAGGCATTGATGCAAGTTTAAATAAAACTCTTTCCCACTGAATTTATTCTTACTAGATACAAAGATGGCAGCTCCTCATGCCTGCGTGACATTGACAGCCATTTACCAAGTGATAGCATGGTTCAGGCTGGTGTTGGGGCCGCTGGGACCTCCTTGTGCTTAGGGTACTCAGGCCTTCCCTTGGCACTAAAAACAGAAACCTGGGCAGTGAAGTCAGAGCGTAATTGAAGTAAGTTGTCTCTCAGATGATTCATGACGTCATTACGTTGACATTTAAAACACATCGTCATTATCATTAAAAAAAAAAGAAAACCATTAGTTTAAAATCTAACAAAATAAAACAAGTCTGTGAGTATAAGCTTTTGGATCCCTAACTAACCCCAAATTGGAAAGATTCTGACTCTCTGTGTCTTGATATCTGGTGTAGTCATGTACTGTTGCTACATCAATAGATTTTTATATATTAGTAGCTTAAAACAACAGAAATTTATTTTTCATTTTGGAGGAGCAGGAGGAGGCTGAAAATCATGGTGTAACCACAGCCACCACCCTTTTGGAGGACACTGTAGGGCATCCTGCTTCCTCTACTAGCCTCTACTCTAGTGATTTTCAACCTTCCTGATGCTGCAACCATTTAACCCAGTTCCTCATCTTGTGGTGACCCCCAACCATACAATTCTTTCTTTTCCTACTTCATAACCATATTTTTCAACTGTTATGAATCTTACTATAAATATTTTCTGGAGCTAGTGGTTTGCCAAAGGTGTTGTGATCCACAGGCTGGGGAACACTGCTCTACAGGCTGCCTCCATTCCTTGGCTCAGGGGCACTTCCTTTCTTCCCAGGCATCACTTCAGCCTCTGCCATCTGATCACCTTTTGGAGTTTGGAAGTATCTGCTTTCCTCTTATGAGGATTTCTGTGATTGCCCTGGTCACACCCAGACAGGCCACAGCAAATCATCCCATCTCAAGACCTTTAACTCATGCTCATCTGCAAAGCCCTTTGTACAATTTAAGGTCACTTACAGGCTCCAGGGTTAAGGACAATGACAAGTTTGGGGAGGCCACATTTGAATACAGAAAGTTTTTCGTATGGTACACAAGATCGGATGATGCCGACTGTGGTGATAGTTAGCTATGCTTTTTTAAAAATGAAAGTCTGGTGCTGGAATGCACAAACTGCAGAGTATTTGGAAAACGATTTCTTTGAAAGGGCTGCTTCAAACTGCACCCATGTAAGTAGTACATAGCAAGGCTTTTTAAAATTAATTTTTAATTTTTATATTATTTACAGTTTATTCATTTTGTATCCCAACTGTATGCCCTATCTCATTCCCTCCCAACCCCACCCTCCCTCTCTCATCTCCTCCCACGTTCCTCCCCAAGTCCACTGATAGGGGAGGTCCTCCTCCCCTTCCATCTGACCCTAGCTTATCAGGTCTCATCAGGACTGGCTACACTATCTTCCTCTGTGGCCCGGTAAGGCTGCTCTCCCCTCAGGGGGAGGTGATCAAAGAGCCAGCCACTGAGTTCATGTCAGACAGTCCCTGTTCCCCTTACTAGGGTACCCACTTGGATACTAACAAGGCTTTCTTCTCCTAGGATCAAAATGGTGTTATTCTTTGCTATTTGGTAAGAGGTATAATTCATATTTTATTTTTGTGTGATTTTATATTGGCCCTTTTGATGACACTGAATGTCAAAAACATGCAGAAAAGTGGTTGAATGTAAGTGCGTTTAATATATTAACATGACTTACATGGAAATTTTATTCAAGCCTCTGTGTCTCAGCCAGTGTTTACTGTAAAGCTATGAAGTTGTAGCATGGAGGGGATGGTGGGTGGTGGTGACGGGTAGACACACAGTTCTCTGAACACTTCAGAACATTCACTGAGCTATTGGTTTAGGTATCTCCAAGCCGTGATCCTGTCCAGGAGGACCCCGGTTTATCCGGAATCATGACAGTGCCAGGTGTGCACAGACCTGCAGCATGCAGCCTGTCTCTGCCATACTGTCACTTCTCTCCCAGAGGAACATTGCTACCAAACAAAACTAGACATTTTGCTTAAAGGCAACTGTGGTCTAATGATGGGCATGAAGGTATTCACGGCAAAAAGACTTTTAAGTAGGTAAAAATGTGAGCTGGTATATGCTAACTGATGGAAAATTAAATAGTAGGCAATTAAAAAAAAACCCACAAGTCATGGTGAGGAAGAAAGAGAAAATAAGGGCTCCTTTATTCCTCTCGAGCTCGGCATCCTGGGGCTGTGATGACACTGACGGCAGAGTCTAAAATGGTAAGATTGAGCACACGCTATAAAATGAGGAGGGTTTATAGTGGCTAGATTTTATTTGCTTATAAAGCCTCTATCCTTTCTGCCTCTAAAGAACACTTGTTGCCAACTTAGAACAACGCATCCAGATGTAATGCAAGGTAAACCCCGAGGAAATCATGCAAACTGCTGCTCGGAGGGTTCTGAAAGCCTATGGTTTCTTTTCTCGCTTAATGCAACTGGGGCTTTGCTCTCCCTGAACAAGACAAGTGTCAGTGGTTTTCCACTCTAAGATCTGCAGGAGGAGGCTGTTTTTAGCTGGGAGCTGCTGCTTTGCCTATCACTGAAGTGCGGTTGTAGGATGCCTGGGAGAGAAGGCAGCTGGAGAGGAGGAAGGCGGAAAGGGAATGCGTGTAGGGAGAGCTCCGGGCTAGCATGGCAGTGTGCTAGGGATGTTCTCAGCCAGCAAGGGCGGCTTGGAGGCAGGCGGATCAGGTGGGGAGTTTTTGGCAATCTCTCGCCTCTTAGGTTCTTTCATTTGTTTGATATTCTAGGGATCTCTGACTTATTTGTACCATTTCAGTGATATTGTGAGGTTAAAAATATGTTTCCGCGTGCATAGCAATTAACAGCAGGCTCTGGAGAGTGGAATATTCCAGGATTTAAACGACTGTTAGACTTTTTCTTGGCTCTAGCCAGCAGATGGCGGTAGTGTACCATAGAAGAGCGCACCGGGCATGTTTGGTGAAGCCGGGAGGTTCACTTTTGTTTAGCTTTGTTATTTAAACTCGACAATACCCATCTATATATCCTGTGGGCGCAGAATGTTTGAACCTCGTCTAATCTTAAACTTGTTTTATGATGATATCATTATTTTTTACTGCTACAAATTAACTGTCGGTTTCAATCTTCCCCACTTTTCAGCTGCCTTGGGGGATCATCTCAGTTGTGCGGCTTTCCAATTTTATGACTGAGATCAAAGAGTGATTCCTTAAAGGCACATGGGAAACAATGAAATGTGGGGCGGGGACCGTGAGCTCTGTTCGGTGGCCACTCCCGGAGGTGATCAGGAATAGAACAGAAGGGCAAGTAAGCCACAGAGCCCACGGTTCCATCTGAAAAGTGACTTCCTTGACATTTACTCAGGTTCAGTCACTCATTTAGGTATGATCCTGGCTTACTGTCAATGGAGTGAAGTGGGGCTACATGAATTCTAATATTATCTTACGGAGTTATGTTTAAACACAGGAGAAGAGTATAGGGAGATTCTAGGACACGAACATCCTTGTTGATCCACAGGAAAGTCGTTTGCCTTTCATGGGGACATAAAGCACTTGCATCCAATCACCTACTTAACTCTCCCTCTGGTCCTATGCTCTCCGGGCGCCTACTAGGTGCTTGTCCTTGTGTGAAAAGTCCTTGTGAACTTACCGGTCAGAAGCTTCTGATTGCTGCCTAATCTTTTCTTGAAGCGTAAGGGCAAAAGAGATTAGGATCCTCTTGATAGAGTTGGCAGAGCACCATTGATTGATGATAAACTTGAAGGAGAAAGGGGTCATATTCCAGCTTGCCCCAGTCAAAGATTTCCGACAGCAGCACACTGTTGTAAATCTATTGCTCGCCGGCACACTGTCCATGAACGCGCAGAGGCAGGGACAAAGCCCGGAGGCCACGAAAAGACCAGGCTGCCCCTGAAATGCTGGGTGGGTGAACTAAGTATGGGTCCAACTCCCCCCAAAGCCATCTGTCTCTGCAGAGCAGCTACTCCGGCTTCTTAAGCAACCTATGACCCACTCACCCCACCCCATGCCAGAATGCCTGAACCCCAGCTTCTAGAACTGGTTGGTTTTTCACTAGAATAAATAAAAATGGCTATCCCAGAGCATGCGCAGTGTGAATAAGGTCCCTTCCAGGTTTTATTTGTGTGTGTGTGTGTGTGTGTGTGTGTGTGTAGGACAGGTTTTATTTGTGTGTGTGTGTGTGTGTAGGACAGACATCAGATGTCTTTCTCCACCTTATTTTTTGAGACAGGATTCCTCACTGACCCTAGAACTCCCTCTTTTGGCTACACTAGCTGGCCAGAAAGCCCCTGGATTCCCCCTGTGTCTGCCTCCTCTGTGCGGAGCTCACAGGCGCACACTGCTTGTTGGATCCTACCATTTCACATGGATGCTAGGGGAATCTGAACTCCGGTCCTTAAATGTGTGGAAAGCACAGACTTTCCTGACCAAGCCATCCCTCCAGGCCCAATTTAAATTTCCATGACATTCATTCAAGCTGATTATCGGCTCTGTACTCTTTTTATATGATACCTGAAGTTCAAAGGTTGATGAATTTCCCTGCTAAAGGCCAAACTGAAGCAAAGGCAGATCTGTCTGTGCCCCTCCCAACATGTGGTACTCCCTCTATAAGGATAAGGCTTGCTGTAACTACGCCCTGTGGTGCTGGACAGGTGAGCAGCGGGGAAGGCAGAAACCCCAAGGCTTATGCCAAGAACTGACACCTACAGAACATCAGGTGGAAGATTCAATATACAGAGGCATGAAGGTTTCCAATGGCTGGGGCTGCAGGGGTTTGGGATATCAGGAGACAAAACCAGGAGACTCCTCTTGGGGATTTAGCCCACAGAGAGGGGCTGATTGATTCTCAGCCGGGGCTTCAGAGCTGCATTCGGATATTGGAGTTAAAGGCGCCAGAGGAAAAGCACACTTAGAACAGCTATGCTGGGAAGTCTGCCCGGATACAGGGTGTAAAGGAAGGATGCTAATGTGCTGGTCCTTTCGGCTCTCGATCTCAGGTAAAGATAACGGGACTGGCAGCAGTGTCTTACAACACAGCCAGCCAGCCACAGGTATTTATGCAGATGAGAAAGTGCAAATGTGAGATTAAGTGCCCAGAAACACATCGAACACTGAGCACAGTGCAAATGGGACCACTATTGATCCTTAGAGGAGATGTTCATGTCTGCCCTGTGAACAAATATTACTCCCGAGACCTCCTTTAACAAAATATTTAGTCTGACCTCTCCAGACTGCGTTTATAGGCTCATTTCACTGCTCTTTATGTTTTAAGGCTTTTTATGGGTTGCAGACTGGGGAGCAATCCCAGGAGACTTTGCTAGGTGGCTTGAAGACCATGTGGTAGGTTTCCATGCAAAGGCATGCCAGGGCCGGGGCAGAGGAGAGTGAGACATTGCAGGGAGTTAACAGGAGGGGTGTGCAGGCACATCAGTGACATCAGCCTCTGCAAGAGTCCGCACTGTCCAGGAGCAGTGTTGTCAGACTGACCCCCATCTATCGTCTTCTCATATGGAGATAATTCGGTCTATTGTGGCTGTGGACACAGCCAAGTGTGGAGAACCACTTAGGGCAGTTTAAGAATCCATTAGAATCATTAGATCTCCTCTGAGCTAGCCAGAATAATTAAATCTGTGTCCAAGTGGAGACTAGTTTAGCTGCCGATTTTAGATCTTACTTACCTTTCAGAAGAATTGAGAGGAAATTCTAATGTGCCATTCACTCACAAATGCCTTCTAATGGTTCTATGAAAACATTCTACTCATCTCTGCTCAAAATGGCTTCATATTTATGTTGCTGAAGGCTGTTTTCAAAATGTATTGTGACTTCATTTTAATAGTCTGTGAACCCAGGTTCACTCATAGGATGGATGGGAATCAAGCAGTCTGTGATTACAATACAAGTGATGTTTTAAAGAAATCAGACTATGAACTTATTTGATTGTACAACTTTCTCAGTACATTATCTGGATAGCCTGTCGATTTTTGTCTGGGTTAGTGTCAGAAGTTTTCAATTGCAAGTCCCTCTAGGGCAGGACTGATGTCATCTCCATCACGTTGAGAGCTCCAGGCTCTTCATCCCATAAGCATTTCTTGAGTGGCCATTATGAGACTGGAATTCTCAGCTGGCACTGCGAGCTCCTACATTTAGAGGGTGGCAGAGACCTCTATAAGACCATATCCTGGGCGTCAATGTAAGCTAGTCCCTCTCTCCTCCATCTCTGTCTCCTCCGGTGTCTCCCTCCCGCTCTTCTTTCCAGCTTGCCTTCTCCTCTCCTGACCCTGTGGAAGGAGGATGAAACAAAGACACATTGGTGCTTTTCAACCTTGAAAGCTCCCTTCTAGGCCTGAGCTGGGTTAAATACAAACCTATCAGGTGCTAGGGCCCTTGCTGTAATGTGGTGGACATTTAAGTTGTATTTGATTTTTTTTTCTTTTTCTTTCATCTCATTTTAGTCAGAAAACATATTGTGTCTTCTCAGTGAGCATACCTCATTACATCTTTGTTTCTTTCCCAGTCTCATGTTCTTCCCAGAGCATGGTGGCATTTTTTGACCAGTTAGCTGCCCACAGCCTATAAACATATGTTTTTGATAGTTGCAGCCAGTCTAGAGGACCTGAACTCAAAGGTGTCAGTCAACCCTCATGGGTTTATGATCATAAGTTGTCTCAATAGAAATGTAACTGGTAAGGCTCTTTGGACACCTGGAGTTCTAGCATGTAGATACCAATGATTTATACTTGCAGGACAGATACTGGAGTATTATTCTGTTTTGTGTGTGTGGTGTGTGATATGTGTGTGTGATATGGGGCATGTATACATTTACATGTATACATTAAATGTATAAATTTACAGTCTAGAGTAGAACACTGGATTCCTTATTCTACTGCTCTCTGCTTAATCTCTTGAGACAGGATTTCTCACTGAATTGGAATCTGACAGTCTGCTAATTTGCTGGCCAAAGAGCGCTCAGGATCTGCTTGTCTCCATGCTACAAATCTGGAATTGTAAGAACATGAAGCCATGGCCATCTATTTTCTAGGAGTGCTGGATATTTGAACTCAGGTCCTCTGTTAAGAGCAGAGAAGTGCTCTTTAACCGCTGGGCCATCCCCATGGCTTTTATGACATTTTTAAGTCACTTAACTGGAAAAGTGTTGCCAAAGGTAGGATATGAACTGTGAGGGAAAACTTGAAGAACCAGGCCCACAAAGCTACTTTAAAAACGCTTAACTGGAGCCAATCACTTTCTGCAGGTCTCAGAATTTCTATCAGCTAGTGTGGGAGCAGTAACTATGCTCCCTGAGTAGATTCTTTAACTGTATAGTGTATGAGGCATGTATGTATTTACAGTCGGAAACTGCGTCACAAGTGTGGCAAGTAGCAACAGCTGTGCTTATTGACTGGCTTCTGTGAGTGATAAGCAGTGCTAAAGCAATGCAATCACATGAGTAGAGAACAGTAAATAAATTTCGTATAAAATGTAGCACCGAAGCAGACATAAGTCAATGCTTATTTTCTTGGTTAGAAAAGGAACCAAGCAAACATGGGTTAAATTCTACCTCTGCCAGCTTGTGGCCTTGCCATTTAACTTCTTTTTTAGAGAAAGAAATAAAGTTCTCATTTCTAAAATGAAGCTGGTAGTTCTGCTTCATGGAAGTATGGGAGGGATTAAGGGAAATGCACGAGGATGGAATGCATGACGTACTGTGTGTATAAAAAGAACACATTACTTAGGAACTTGCACTTACTTCTACATAAAGAGTAATTTCGATTTGCTCTATATGTATTGCGTCCTCACTCAAGTATTAATTCAAAAATTTAAAAATTCACAGACCTGGGCCTGGTAGTTTAGGTCTGTAGTTATAGCTCCTGGGAGGCTGAAGACTACCTGCTTAGGGTTGCCTGTGCTACAAACAGGGTTTGAGCCTAGTCTGGGCCTCTTAGTGAGATGTTATCTCAAAACGAAAGGGAAAAGGAAACTAAGAACAAACCTCAATGAAACACTAGTGAAACACTAGCCTAACATGTGGGGCCTTAGGTCCAAATATAAGCAGGGGCTGGGTGTCGTATGTGAGAAGCAGGGGAAGTCATAAGTAAGAGGCAGGAGTGTCCTGTGTGAGAGGTGTGGGGGGGTGTCTTATGAGAAGCTAATTTCAGGCAGTAGCTGTTCCCACATCAAGCCTTCCTACCGAGGAATGGGTTCCTTTCAATACTGCCCTCCAACATGCGGCACAGCAAGCTTTGCAGTACCAAGGAATCGTGTCCTTAGTCTCATGCTTTGCCATGAGTTGTTGACCTAAAAGAGCTCACCATCTCATCTTGTTGCTGTGTAAATTCTCATATCAAGCCATTCCCAACCCAAGTCCAAGGGCTGCCAGGAATCTGCTCGGAGATGTTAGGGTCTGCTACTTACACCAGTGGGCTTTGAGACCGGTCACCTGAATCCAGATCCCAGCTTTGCTCATTGTTCACCTTGTGGCCTGGAGAATTTAACTAAACCTTTTGAAATTCATCCTTTTCGTCATTAATAAGTAGATAACAGCATTAGTCTACATTTAAAAATCTCCTTGTATTTGCCATACTTTGGTTGACATATTCATACACATCACCTCGAAGCATCCTGTGAGGTGAGGATTTCTTTTTAAAAGTTTTATATTCCTATTGGTGCAGAATATTGGATGCGAGATCTACCATATTATTAAAGTACCTGTTAGTGACAATGCTTCTTCTTCTTAAATGTATTTAATTTTATTTTATGTGCATTGGTGTGAGGGTGTCAGATCCCCTAGAACTGGAGTTACAGACAGTTGTGAGCTGTCATCTATGTGCTGGGGATTGAACCTGGGTCCTCTGGAAAAACAGCCAGTGGTCCTAAGCATGGAGCCACTTCTCCAGCCCAAGAGCTTCTTTTGTAATACAGAATTTATACCAATTGAAACATCACTCCATTTCACTTTCCCTTCAGCCTTCGACCACCTCTGCTTTTTTCTGTTTCTGTAAGTTCAACTCCGAAGGTGGTTAGTGAGAAACAGCTGCATTTGTCATCCTGTGACTAGCTCGTTTCACTTAGCAGGATGCCATCAACTTCATCCTTCTGATCATCAATAGCGGAGTCATTTTCTTCCACTTCAATTAGAATAATTCATTAGTTTTTTTTTCCTCCTCCATTTTCTTTGGTGTGTATGCTGTGTATGGCTGTGTAGTCATATTCTTTTGCATGTATGTGGAACACATGCACATGTGTGTGAGTATATGTGGATGCTTGTTGGAAATAATTTTCGCTCACTCTTCCACTTTATTCACTATGCAGAACTCAGTAGTTTGGTAAATCTTGCTAGCTAGCCTGCCCTAATTGCCTGTCTCTGCTCTTCGAGGCTGGAATTATATTCAGGCTGCTGTGTCTCTGTCATCTAAGTAGGTTTCTGGGGGATCTGAACTCTGTTCCTCATATTTGCATGAGAAGTACTTTAATGACTGAACCATCTTCCCAGGCCCCAGGTTGAAGAATTTCTCTTTGGATGTGTACAACACATACAAATATCTGTTTACTTATCAGTGGCCATTTAAGATGTTTCTACATTTTTTTGCTACTGTGTATAATGCTGCATTGAGTATTAGAGTACAGATATCTCTTCTGTAGAATGGAAATAAGTTGGGGACTGTTTTTAATACCTCTCTAAAATGAACAAACAGAAACATCGGGGAGGTTTAAATATATTTAAGAAGTCACACACAGCTAGCAAATATTCCAGCTGGGCTCCAATCTCACACACAAGTTTGGAGCTCCTGTTCTGGAAGTAATAACACTTGCACACTTGAAATTTTAACAGTGCCTGGCACCTGCTAAAACAAAATAAATGTCTGTTAATTCTATTTACAAGGAGGCTGTGCCTCTGGCCTTAGGCTTTTGTCTACCTGCCTTTCACTTTTCTTGGTTGCATTTCTGCAGAGGTGAAATTTTCTGTTACAAGACTGAACACCAGCTCCTTAAAGAGGTAAATTTCTATTAATGTTGATTTTGAAAACTAGTAATAACATTTTTTGTGAACTCTTGCAACACTTTAGTAGGAAGTTCTCCCATCTCTTTTCTCCTTCCTCTTCTCCCTTACTTGTTTATGACATCATAAACCCACTCATTAATTCCCTCCAACCAAATAAAAACAGTAAAATCAAAGTATCATTTGTTTGTACCAATAAGAAAATATAACAGCTGTCATTCATGCTTTCAAACCAGAATTTTAATCCCCAGAGGTCATATAGTAACTATTAAAATATGAAGAAAATAGGCCCTGTGTACTGCCCACAGAGAAGGTTCTGAAGGTAGTTGTGACCACAAGACTCACTGCTGGGTCCTGCTGTTAAAAACTAGTGACTTGGCCAAACACTGATAAGGCACTGCAGAGTCCATGAAAGCTAATGACAACTTGTAGGTCTTGTGTGGATTGCAAAGCAAAATTCCTGTTTTAGACCTGGGGGACTATTTCTCTAAGAATGTCGGCTGGAGCTGAGGAGGAGAAAGCCAGATAGAGCTCAGTAAGAGCTCAGAGCTGCCCTGTAACTGGAAATCAACCCACCCCTCTCCTCTCCTCCTCCCTTCCCCAGCTGGTGATTTTTTTGACAGTACAAAGCCCATTGCTTCTTCCTTGTCACAGAAAGTGCAGCTTTTCTTATCTTTAAGGTGTCTCAATTTAGTGGAAAGTAGAATCGAGTCTGCTGCCCACTCCCTGTTCCAGGAATGCTTTTCCCAAAATAGGAAATATATAATGTGTAGGCTGCGTGGCTAGAATTAGGTTGGATCAGTAGGAGACAGGGAGATTTGTTTGCTTCAGAAAAAAATCTCCCACTGCCTTAGGCTGGCTGCAGAATCCAGGACAAATATCTCATCCCTGAGCTCTAGAAATCAAACTGTCCCTGTGGAAAACAGTTCTGATGACCCTCTCCACAGACTCCCAGGCCCTTTGAACAAAGCCTTTTGTGATCAAACTGCCATTTCCAGTTAAGATTTGGAAACCATTACATTTAATGCCTCCCCATTAGGTCAGAGGAGATAGAAACAGACTTTCTTATCTAGGTAAATTTTTCTTTCCTTCCTTGTTTTTATAATGAATTAAAATGTAAAACTGACTGCTCTCTAGATGTCCAAGTGAAATTAATCACCTCAAAATGGAGAGGAGGAAAGTCAAAAGTCAAAAAGGTATGTCTAAGGGTTTTTAAAAAATTATTTGTGCAAATGTGTGTCTGCTGCGTATGTGTATGTGTGTGTGTAGCATGCCTGCTGTGTGTTTGTATGTAGCATCAGACCACTCACCTTAGTAAAGGCACTACCAAATTTATTGTTCTCCAGCCTTTCAGATTCTTATTTCCAATCTACCTGTTGGGTAATAAAGGCTTAGATTTGTTTTGATTGCCTCAGAATACCACAGAGCAGCCATGAAAAAGTGAATTACTCCAACTCTCCAGCACAAAGTCAGAGAGAAGAGAAGGGGAAAAAAATATCACTTGTGGTACAATTACAATTCCCAGTGTTCACCGAGGAGAGATAGGAAGGGACACTACAGACATGTACATTCCATACTGGGTGAAGAATTTCCATAAACAGAGCTCATCAGACACAAATAAATTTTATGCTTTAGAGAAGGCAACTTCTTTCTATGCTCCAAATCCCTCAATTGGAAACTTTATTCTTCCATTAAAAAGAAATGCTCTCTGTGATTTATAAAGTGCAACGCTTTTGCTTCAAGTCCAACGTTAGCATTCTGCCTTCTGCCTTTAGCTTAATGGGTATTCTCAAAACTGGCAGCTTTTCCCCTCATGCGGGAAGGAGGAATAATTCCATATTAAGAGCACCAAAATAGGTTAAAGATACATTATGGCAGGGGCTGTAGACTGTTAACAAGCCAAGGAAACACAAGTCATAGGGCATAATTCAATTAAGGGCAACTGGCTAAGATTGCCAGCCATTTCATCTCAGTGACTTCACCTGTTGACTCTCGAGGTGACCCCTTTGGTCTCTCTAAAATCTGACTGCACTCTGGATATCTTTCTAATTTGTGAGTGTGCTGTCATTAGAAAGCTCGTGGGACTGTTCACCAGTCATGACTGTGGTGGAGGCTGTGGGCATCCTGGGTGTGTACTCCAGGACCCATTCACTCATTAGCTGTGGATGTAGTGGACATGATGTGTGGCCTGTATGGACTCCCAAGGCCTATGTTTTCCTCACCAGCTGTGAGTGTTGGCTTGTTGGTGACCCATAGCTGGCCTTTTCTAGAGAATGGCTGATGGAAGCTTCAGCTCCCACAGGTTCTAATCCCCCCTCCCAGTGAAGGGCTTCCAGTGATAGGGCAGGGACCTACCAAAGGCTCCCTTGATAAAAGGATCAATAATTAATTTTATGGTGTGGAATGGTGGGTCAGGTCAAAACTCGATTTTTATAAGGGACCACATCCTTGCTCATCACATCCTCTTGACACTCCTTCTTCATAGATGTACGCCTAACATTTGCTGATTTTCCCTCAACAGCATCCTTTCTCTGATTTGTGTGTGTGTATGTGTGTGTGTGTATACCTGCATATATGTGTTTGTTTATGTGCAAGTGGCATGTGGAGAGGCAAGAGGTCAATGAAAGGGACCTTCTTCAACATTTTTTCCACTTTATCTTGTGAGACAGGGTCTCTTACTGAACCTGGGACTCATCAAATCAGCTAGTCTGGCTGGCAAGCAAGACTCAGTGATCCTTCTAAGAGATTACAGATTCACATTGCTATGTTTTATTGTGTTCTCACTAGTGATCAAACTTAGGTTCTAATACTTCTGTAGCAAGTATTTTAATAACAGAAACATCTCCCCAGCCCTGCAAGGCTTTGATTTTAGGGTACCAAGATGTGAGATAGTAACTTACTTCTAACTTCCATTGTCCTAAGGAATTCAGTAAGACAAGATCATTATCAACTGGAGATCAAGCAGAATATGGTATGCCATCCTTCCCAAACTGTTGACATCTATTCTAATGATCCTCAATAAGCCTTTGAAAGAGAAAAGTTCCATCAGTTGTGTAATATTCTCTGTGCAGCCCTTACCCAGCAGCTGACACAGAGAAGGCTGGCAGATAATCAAAATCACAGGCTGGAAATTTAAACTCTGACTGATTCCTACCCCTTACTCCCAATTTTGTTAGTTTGTCTAAAACTTGACTCTATTTTTAGCAGTCTTCTTAAAAGCTTGGCTTTTCACGTTAGAATGATGCTTTGCTACAATCAGAATAATTATTATGGACTTTGTATATGATAGTCATCTGGGTGACACAGTGAAAGATTTTCACTTGGGATCAAACAGTCCATCCAAGTCTGAAATAATATGTATTTTCTGGGCCCTCTGTAATTAGAAATGTGATTGTATAAATGACTGAAAATCTGTCCTGTTTTAAAAAAAATTGGCCTGGAGCCTGTTCTACTCAGGACATAAAATTTGCAGAATGTGAAGGTTTCCTTGTATCGCTACCAGCTAGCGGTGTGAGGGTGGGCTGAATCAGCAGCTGGAGAGCGGTGATTCTAGCTGACAGGGGCAATCCTCCAGGAAATGTCAGCTTGACCCCACTGTTAGAAAAACAGAGCAGGGAGGGGAGGAAAAAGGACACTAGGATGGAAATATTTTAAAGGTATTATTATTTCTCTGGATATGTGTGTATGGGGGTGAGGTAGGGTACTGAACAGTGAAGGACTTGGAACAATTTACACGCTTCAAAACTATGCTCTGTAGCCAACGTGATGTCCACACAATGAGGCACTCAGTTGGGTATTAATGATTCTCAATACTATATTTCAGTCTAAAGGAATTGGCTCTTCATTTCCACCATGTTATTGCTTATTTATAATCAATACCTTCTAATTAATTCTGAAACACCCTTTTAAAAGGAAGCAGGTGTTTTCTATTTTCTATTTAGACATCTGATGTTCATTTCAGTTCAATTTCTTCATATTTAGAAATGATTATTTTTGCTGGATTTATGGGATGTGAAGATAGAATTTGATCTTTGAATAAGATGCATCCATTGAGGGTCAGTGCTGAAAAGTCAGAAAATTGCTTTTAATTTTATGTAATTTGTGGCTTATTTGTGAGAGTCACAGAATTTCACATTCTGAGACTATTTTCTCAGGGATTCTGTTTCTAAATAGTCTCTGCCTTTTAAGGGAAGATGAATACATTTTGTTATTGAATTCCATACAGAAAGCTTGAAACTAGCCATTTAGTGCTACAAAAGGGGCGCTAATTTGTGTCAGTTGCTAATGTCTTTGTTCAAAATTCTTTTCACATCATCACATGACCGTGAGAGCATTTTAGTAGGACAGTGTCTTAACCATATCTCCTGAGGCTGTGACAGATTCCTAAGGAAATCAACCTAAAGAGAGAAATTGCTTATCTTGGCTCCCAGTTTCAGGCTGTCTTCCTTGGTGACACTCCTCATCAAAAACAGAAGCAACCATTAGAGAGCTCAAATTATTCTTCACTCGTTTCTCCTATGTTCTCTCTACATAAACACAAAGTCTTAGGAAACAAGATACATGGCACTTACCAGCATGCATGGTTATCTTAAGTTTTACTATTAGACATACTTGGAAATATGTATTTTATCCTCAAATATAGTATGATGTCATTAAAATACTTTGTTCGATACTAGAGAATTTCAATGGCATTGGAAAGTTTTAAATTTCAGGAGGATAGTTTTGATTTTGATCATCACAAAATCTTTATGTGCATCTGTGTGTGTGTTTTAGATAATCTCGGGCACTCTTCCCCCAGGAAGTGCCCACTCATCCCCCTCCCCCTCCCTTCCTTTCTCTCCTCCTTCTATTTTGAGATAAAGTCTCTCATTTACCAGTTGCCTAGGCTGGATGACCAGTGAGCTCCAGCAAGCTATTGACCCAACTCTGCCACCCCGGTGGTAGGGTTGCAAGTGCGCCCACCTACACTGACATTTCCTTACCTGAGTTTTAGGAGCTGAACTTGGGCCTTGAGCTTTCAAGGCTAACATTTCACTAGTTGAGTGAGCTACATAGCCCTCTAAGGGCATTTTGTAGAGTTAGAACCTGGCCAAATAAAATGAATAAATAAAAAAGAAGTCAGTGCTAAGAAAAATAACCAGAGTATTTGTGTGATGTGCACTTATAAAGTTTTTATGTCATTTTATTAAACCTTCTGAGTTGGTTTAAAAAATTAATCTTTTCTTTGATTTTTCTTTCCCTACTTATTTTTTTCATTTCTAGAAATAAACTATAGCTCTTTGACTAGGATGCAGTTTACTAGTAACCTTGATCTCTCTTTGTTGTTTGACCAACCAACCATAAAATTACCCTAATTGTTTAAGTTATTAGGGAGATCAATCACTTTTGAATAATATATGTGAGTGTGTGTGGATTGCTTGAAGTTTTCACATATAGCTAAACTTTGATTGCCCACCTTAATAAAAGCATAGAGGCAATCTGTGAGGTACTTCCACATTAACATATATATGTTATTAGCATACATCTATATTATTTTAGAGAAGATTTTCATCTACGATGAAAAGTTTTGAGGTGAATATCAAACAAAATTAATTTTCATTCTCTAATTTTTCAATGAGTTAATGAAATAGGAAGCTACTCAGAAATGCTCTAGAAATAAGACATTTGTTAGTTGGTCTTAATTCAGTGAGTATTCACAACTGGAGAATTGCAAATGCTTTTAAAGATAGCTTATTCTCTAATCATACCTGGCTATTTTCATATCTCCTACCCATGAGAAGGAGGCAGCAGTGCTATTTCTATCCATGATGCTCCAGAGCTCTTCAGAGTCTGTTTGCACTGAAACAGTATAGAGCTCCTTGCCTTCACTATTCTCTAATATCATTTACTTGGTGCTGGTTGCATCATCCCTCATGAAGGTGTGTCATTTACCATGCCACTCCACAACAACCAGTTTCTTGTGACTGCCTCTAGAATTGTTACAATGCTTTGTTGACAATGACTGCAACTGTAAAATTTACCCAGTATGTGCAGGAAAACATGAGCAATTAAGTTCTCATGTCTGTCACATCAAGTTCCAACAGCTTTCTTTGACCTCTTTAGGTGGTATCTGCTACTTTCTTAGCATATGGTCTCCTTTGGTGTTGACTGTGAATTTACCTTTCACCACTTCACCCAGAGATGACATAGGGAGGTGTCCCTGGAACACAAGAAATGCTATCCAGGTCTGTATGGTCCATCAACACAGAAGGTAAGATAGTAGTCTACATGTTTCTAACCTTTGTGGGCATAGAAGGCAAAGATCTTGAAAGTTTGTAGAGGAGCTGTGCATCCTGTGATAAGGAGGTTCACATGAGCAGTTTAGATGAAGGACATGAGCTCCTGCCCTGCTCCCTGCTCCTGCCCTAGCATCCTATAGATGCCAGTGGACACTATACTCTAAAGAGCTGGCATTCTAGACTATATGTGTGGCTCAAGTTCAGAAAACACCAGAGTCCTGAGTTCACCCTGTGCTTGTAGAAATGGCAGCCATCCCAAAGTATCACAGGAGCCTCATCTAGAAAACCCAAATGATCCGGTCTTTAACATCTTGAGGAGGGAGTACTATGCTATCGAGCAGTCTCTCTCCCAGGGGTTCTTTGGAGATGTTTGTTTTCTGCACTGTATTGTGTAGAGGCTTAGAGGATGTTCTGCAAAGAAGTGGGACAAAGGGCCTGGTCTGATATGAGGCACCCTGTCTAGAGAGGCTGCTCCCAGGCACGGAACAGGAATGGCATTTATCGTTTGGAAGATGAGTCAAGGCACTCCACTTCTGAGGTAGCTTTCTGCTCCGTTCATCTCACTATTGCCCACACAATCCAGAGGCTTCTTGTTAAGCTGTTGCTGAGTGACTTTCAGTGCTCCTTCCCTGATGTCCTAGCGAGAAGCCTTCAGGATCTCTCTATGACAGAGGTGAGAACGGCTGCAGTTTTAAGAGTGAATGGCCACATTCTTAAGGCCTTAACTTGAATTCATGAGCATTAACGTTGCATGCAGAGCTCTCTCTCTGTTTCCTAATAGCAGACTGAGCTCTGAGGAAAAGCAGTTAGTTCATGGGCTCTACACTGAGTAAACACAAATGGAAGCTGAGGCCATTATCATTGCTTATGGTGTTCGTATGAATTGATGAAAGTGGGGCAGCTTGTCACTTCAGTAGAAAAATGGAATCTGGGAATTTTTACTGGAACATTAGGAACCATGAGTTATGACTAGTAATATAGACCTATTTTTTAAAGTCTAGTCCTATTCAAAGAACAATGAAAATAGTGGCTGTCTCATTGCCTTTTTGTTCATACAAGAAACAGATAAAACATTGGTATTCTAAAGCCATAGATCAAACACTGGAGTTTAAGACTTTTAGCCTGGCAATAATTAGGAAGACATGCTTCTTTTGTGGAAAAGGTAATACTTACTATTCCTCCCATATTGTTATGGAGAAAGATGGAAGGATCAGATGGTGCCACTCTGCAGCAAAGATGACTCCAGATTTTATTTTAATCTGATTTATATTGCTTTCATATTTTCTCCTCCCTCCCTCTCCTTCCTTCTCTTTTACTCTTTCTCCATTTTCTTCTTCTCTTTCTGAACTCTTCCAAATCCCCACGAAGCCCTATTGTGTCTAAATAGATCACTTCTTTTATGAGTTGCTACTTAAACTTGCTCTTGGAGAGTGAAATTAATTGACTCTCTCCCACAGCAGAGGCTCCTGGAGAACCCATCTGTAGGTGTCTCGGGCGGAACAATACATCCGACGCAAGCTCTGTCCATGATTTGAAAATCTCTGGGAATAATAATTGGTCTTTGTTTCAGGGATGATTCATTGCTGATGTCTTTCTTAATTCTTAGGCAAGTATTAAAGGAAACAGCCCGCTTGTGCATAGCTGTGACAGTGCTGCAGATTCAAACTGTCACTAAGGAAAGGTCTGGGAGACTATGATTTCATTGGTTGTTCATTTACATTTAAAGAAGAAGTATGGAGATGAATATGCATCTTTTATGATTTTTTTTCTTGGAGAAATAAGTAAGAAAACTGTTCACTGTGGCTATCATTAAAGCGTATAGGTCTGTTGGGGTGGGGAGGTAGTTCCGTGGATAAGAAGGAACACTTGCTAATTCTGCAAGCAGGAGGATGGGAGGACCTGAGTTTGAATCCCTAGTGCCCAGGCAAAAAGCCAGGAATGCCTGTATGTGCTTGTAACCCTAGCATTGCAGGGTGGAGACACACAGTTCCTGAGAACTGTCTGGCCACCGGCCTAGCCTTTGATTCAGTGAAAGGGCACATCTTAAGGTGAAAAGGCAAATCTCTGTAGAGAAATACACCCGTATTTATATATGCTTGGATGCTTGGTCTGGCATTGGTACATGTATCTTGAAACTACGCACACTAATGTACATCACACACACACACACACACGTTTCACAGGTGTAAGTTTATCACAGTGAGAAAGGCTTGATAGTCAAGTAAACACTTAAGTTTAAGTGTCACAGTAGGGTGGAGAGAAGCAGACTATGAACAACTTAATCCTCATTAACACATCTCTGGGTCGTTTTATTTGGAATCCTTATTATGTTCCTTTATGGATTTGATAAAATTCACAGATGACTGTCACATTTCCCTGCATCTTAGAGAACACTGCCTGTGTGGCCCCTGATCTATGTCTACACAGTGCTTTGCTTATCCTATCATGACGTACAACAGCCTGAGAGAGATGCTTGCACGGGCCTCACTTAACCATGGGAGACAGTTAGAGGCAAGTGCTCCTCTCTCGTCAACTGAAAAAGATGACACAGAGATTCACAGCCTGGAATGGGCTAAACATAACATCCTTTGCTTGTAGATGAGCGGGCTCTGTGGTTAGAGATTTGGGCTGCATCTAGGAGGGAGGAGTGTTCTCCTGATGATCTCGAGCAAGGAAATAGTTCAAGCAGCCTCCCCATGCGGGGATCTGAAGTACAGTGAGATCAGAAGTTGACATCTCAGTTTCAGCCTCAGATGCCCTGAGCAAGGAAACCAGGCACACTGTGCAGATTTCTGACCTATAGAATTGTGAGCTAATAAACAGAAGCTGTGTAAGGTCAATGCATTCATGGTGACTTATTACACAGGAATAAAAAAGTAATAGTTTTCTGTAATATTTATATTTATGAAAATGGACACTTGCAGTAGGGCTTATCAGAGAAGTAAAATTATAATTTTTTCCACCTACTTAATTACGTTAAAAAAACCAATAAGTATAATTTAAAAAACTAACAAGGATAACTTGCTGTAAGGAGAACTCAAATGATCCATCAAGCTTGGATGTGAAGTTATCATATCTAAATCTAAAGAAGTAGTATTTTCTTGTTAATTTCCATTTAATAGTTCCATTTACTCATTACTGTCATCCTAGCAAAAATATTATACAACATTATAAATTAGCAGTAAATTTTTATGAGGGAAAATTCCTAAAGTTAAACACCGATACATACACATACATACACACACACACACTCACACTTCAAAGCCTCTGGCATGGAGGAAATGAGCCAGCAGTTTATTTCAGGCATGCTGGGAAGCAGGGCTAAAAAGGTCATACCTGTACACTTTGCTCCCACCTACCCCCATGAACTCAGCCCCTCCCTTGGGTCTTAGCATATAGCCTGTGCTCAATACTTACCTGTCAGCCGAGACAAATGAGTGTGCTTGCTGTTAGTGCTGCCTTTTAAAGGCTTTGCAGGTCCTTCCACTCAGTCTCTTCTATCATTTGGTTTCACAACTTTAGAGCAATGAAACTTCCCGTTCCTGGATAGCTCTGCTTTGATAGTCCAATCATCCCTACCTGCCACAGTTTAGCTTCTCTCCCTCTCTACGCTTGATATTTACAGAATCTATTATGCGGTCAATGTTTATGACCCCGGACTACACATGTGGAAGCCCAAGAACTGTATTAGGAAGTGGCGCCTTTAAGAGGTGATTAGCCCACGAAGGCTCTAGCTATCCGGGTGGCAAAAATGTCTTAGGCCTTAGACACTTGCCAGTTCCATCATAAGCCAGAAAGCTAGGCTTTTTACAAGATTCTCAATCTGCTGGTACTCTGCCTTTAAAACTGTGAGAAATAAATGTCCACTGTGTAGGAGCCACCTAGTTTCAGAAAGGTCCAAGACAGTAACCCTCAGAGCTAAGCTCAGGTTCCCCAGTTCAGCAATCTTGACTTCATGCACATTGTTTCTGTGAGACCAAGAAGCATTTCTCTTTTCAACCTAGTTCCTATATTCTTTGATATAGCAAGTTCACATTCCCTTTAGAGGGAATTCTCAGCTCTTCATCATAGTCTAGGGACAGATAGTCTAGGTGGCAAAAACTTATTCCTTTGTTTTATATGCATGCTTAACACAGGGCTTTACATAAACTCCTGATACATATAGTTAATGTTAACAAACAAAATGAAATATGTATGGAGAAAATGGTTCTAGCAGATAAATATTCTTTGTAGTTACTGGGTAATTCATGCATAACTGATTTTATTTAATCTTTCTGAAGCCCAGCTACAAGATAGATGGGAAGAAGACCTTAGAACAAAAAGAGCGATGGCAAATGGAACAATGAATGTGTTAGTTCTCATCGCTGAAATGAAATCCTTGACCCAAACAGGTGAGGAGTTACTTACTTAGGTTCAGGCTTTTAGAGGTCCATAGTCCTCGCTTCATTGAAGCAAGAGCATTGGTGAGGCAGAATCTAAATGCAGCAGGAGACACCCACTTTATTTATGGTGAACACGAAGCAAAACACAATGAAGAGCTGGGACCAGGGATAACTTTTATAGTACTAGTTCTCAGTCCTTCTAAAGCTGTGACCCTTTAATACAGTGACCCCAAACATAAATTTATTTTTGTTGCTACTTCATAACTGTAATTTTGCTAATGTTATAAATCACAACATAAATATCTGTGTTTTCCAGTGGTTAGGTAACTTCTGTGAAAGGGTCATCTGATTGCCCGCCTCAAAGGAGTCAAGACTCACAGGTGCGAATAGCTGCTGGAAGACAGTGTCTACATGCCTTATTTCCTCCAGCAAGGTGCTACTTCCCAAAGTCTTTGCCAGCTCCCCACATAGCTCCATAATTTGAGATTCAATCCTTTAACACATGAGGCTTTGTTTGTCAAACCATAGTAGTGAACTAAGTGATATACTACATAATAGTCAATATACTTCATTTGCTTTCTGTGCTTAATTTCAGGGCCAATTCCCTAATCTGTAATACTACATATATATCTATATGCATCCTAGGGTGGGAACTTCTTTTTTTTTGCCTATTTAGAAACTCAAAATTATTGCTTTAAAGGCCCTAGGAAATTTAATTTACCAAGTAGGGCTTATTCACTAGACCATGCTGCATTTTCCTCCATGTTCTTAGGGTTCTGAAGATAATTGCCATGCAAGCAGCTCTTAGAGACCCAGTGAATCCTTGCCTTTCCTCAGAACTACAAGTGGTTACAAGCATGAAAAGTTTCTCTTTCACAAAGGACATCATGACCCTGTGCTAAATCTGTATCAGTTTCTTTCTCCAACTCTGAGTTTTGAAGGCTCAATTTAGCATCTAAAAGAATTGAGCCATGCTCTTCCCCTTCTGTGCCTCATTATCAACAATGAAGAGTCGAAGAACAAGTGTTGGCTGGCAACTTCATGATGCATGACGAAGCAGAACACAGACTTGCTTCTCGTCATGTACAGGGTCTCCAAGTTATGGACAAAGCAGATATTTTTCAGCTGAAACACAAGAGGGAGAGAAACTGCCCATGTAATTCTACTCACCTCTGCCATCCAGGGCTGCTGTAGGTGATTCACACATGACCAGCAATGCTGATAACAAAGGCTTGTCACTAATGAACATGTAATCACTGCAGTGTAAATGGTTGCTTCTCCCTTCCCACACCAAAGACACACCAAGAAGAGCAATCTTTGAGTGCATCCAGAAAGCAGTAAGAGGGAGTGTTCATGAAAGTTCCAGAAGGAGCATTCTTGCACTTTTATGTTCCCTCAGAAGGCTTTTGTGTTCTCAAGGCAAATCCGATCCTATCGCTAGCTGTCTATTCTAGTGTTTATAGCCTTCAGGAAGGCAAGACGAACCCTAGAGCCTTTATCTCTAGAGATCAGGAGTCAGAAACTGATGGTCTGTGCCTGGACCACATCCAACCAACAAGTATTGATATTTGGCCTGCAGAGTGTGCAACTGTTTAAAATGGTTTGAACTACTTGCCAAAAATTAAAAGCCAAGAGATTTTTTTCACATTATAAAGAAATCTGAATTTTGGCTCTTTTAATGAGAAGTCTAAATTTTGGCATCACTGGCCTGGTTTTCCACATGGCAATTGGAGTTGGGTAGATTTTGTGGCTTGTAGAACACACTTTCCCTTTGTGGAGACAGGGAAGGGCATGCCTCCAGGCATGTGAGTGTTAAGTTTGCCTCATCAGGAAGCCCACATGTAACAGCTTTGCCACGACTGCCACCCCCTGTTTAAGCCGTCTCACTTCTGTGTGAGCCCTTCAGACATCTAAGTTTGTGACGGCTGACAAAGCCTTTGGAGGGAGTTGCTGCCTGCAGCGTACACCTTGATGAATGAGGGCTGGCCTAGAGGAGTTTCTTTGATTTCTTGCCCATAGAGATGGAGGTTCAAGTATTTGTTTGGCGTAGCCTGTGTTTATTTTTGAAAAGAAAGCTTCACAGGAGAAATTACACTCACTGGAAGGGCTGCATACTGTCATGGTCCATGTAACTTCCAAACTCTTCTTTCCTACCCTGTGCTAACTTTGTTCTTTTTGCCAGCCTATGGGAGAGGTATATGAGTAGATCATAGACATTTCTCAGGGATGACAGAGGAATGCGATTCTCATAACACCCAAAGTTGGAGACAGACTTCATGAGCCTTCTTTGAATGAGCGACTTGCAGGATCTAACTCTGCTGACAGCTTGCTCTTATTAAACCCAGCCCCACAGTGAGCCCTGCAGCCCCTGATAATGGGGGACGCAAGGACCTAAAGAACTCCTCTGTGGCCTTCACAGACCTGAGAATAGTTAACTCTGTAGTTTTCCAAAATTCGCCGGCTCGGTGTGTTTTCTTAAAGTGCTGGAATGACAGAGGTCTTTGGTGCTGTAGGAGTGACACAGTGAAATGAGTGGGAGACCATCAGACAGCCTACAGAGCAATTCATAACCAGCACGGTCATGTCATAGCTAGGAGTCCATCTTGACAGAATGGATTTCAGATTGGGATGGAACACCAGCACTATTTACTAGTTCTGTTAACATGGGCAAGCACATGACTCAGGCCCTCAAACCAAAAACCGGTTGGTTCCTGTATCTATGATTCTGGACCAGTGTATTCAACTACAAGTCAAAAATTAAAAATAAAAAAAATTTAAATAATGCCTAAGCATTAAAATTTATAAACACTTTTGTCTTTACACGCTAAACAATTTGGTGTAACAATTTTTGGGTGAATTGTATGAATTGCTAGGGCTTGAGAAACAGCTCAGCAGTTAAGGGTGCTTACTGTTCTTGCAAAGGGCCCAGGTTCAGTTCCCAGTACCCACAATAGGCTACTTACAAACATATGTAACTTCCGCTCCAGGGGATCCACTGCCCGCAGCCTCCCCAGGCACTTGCAGCCATCTGGCAATATAATCCAAGATGCACACACATACATGCAAATAAAAACAAATAAATATATATTTTTTAAATGTGTGTGTTGTGTTTGGGTAATAGCAATCTAGAAAGAATTTAAACTATATTGGAGAATGCACGGAAGTTATGCACAGAGGAGTATGCCGTTTTATGACACTCTTGAAGTTTGGTACCCACAAGACAGAGAGTCAGGAAGTGTTCTCCACAGGTCTGAGAGACACAGTATCTATGTATTTAAATAAGAACACAATCAATGTTTAAAATACCTCTGGAGTCCCTCCTCTTTACCTTGCCAGCTGGAGTAAATTAACCACAAACATCTCAAGTTCTCACTCTATTAAAATGGAAGAAAACTAGTGTTTTCCCAATAGGATTCACAGTGAGGTCACGCCCGTACTAGGTGCATAAAATTGCTAGACGTTGGCGTGCTCAGGCTGAAGTCAAGGAAACTATAAAAAATAATATTGGTTCTTTCCCTTCATTCTTGTGCATTACTGCACAAAGTGCTTAAGAATTTCAGCAAATGAAAGGGAGTAAATGTTGCTTTGCTCTATAAATATTTAACAAATTGATTTTTACAATGGAAAGTACATAAATATATGAACATCAAGCTGTTTGCTAAAGGTGTGACTTCTTAATTAAGGCAGTTTGTGTGCAGAGCTAAAAATAATTGTAGAGTTTCAAATACTGCAAAAATAATGCAATGGTTAACATGAAGACTAAAGAGTCTCCAGTGGTGTGAGCTTTCTGCCTGTTCCCTTTAGGAATGAGTTGCCGGCTGCAGAATTCTTTATCTGGACACCCAGATCAAGCGGCACACAAAGGTCGCAATGCCAATTTCATCGACAGGGCGCTTTGCAGTGCCGGAGTCTTGGGTTTTAGGGGAGGACTTGCGGTTGCTATGGAACTGTTAATAATGATTGCTGCCCACACTTCCATTCTTCATACTCCCAATCTCCAATATAAAATCACTTAGGTTTGGGCTGGAGGGCAGTAAACAAACGTTCGAGCAGGAATTAACTGGGCTCAGGCATTAGTGTCTTAATGTAGGAAATGACTTTCATTATAACCTTTACTTAACACTGGCAGCTTGGCAATGAGGGAGCCTCTAGTTTTCTTCTAGTGGACGGAACCAAATGAAGCCCAAACTTCACAGGGGATGGGCACTGCTAGAGTGGAGGCTTTCGGCAGAAAATCAGTCCTGGGAAAGCCTGGATTTATGCAGAAATAATTTTTATCACCGGTCTATTTTTACTTTTATGTATAAAAAGAACTGGTCTAATTAATCAAACATTGGTTTCTTAAGTCAGAGGAAGACATTCCTAGTGAACTCTATAAATTTAAAAGAAAGAAGTCTGTAGAAAAATAACATTTTGTGTGTGTGTGTGTGTGTGTGTGTGTGAGATTTGTGATCCATGGAATAAATGCTTCTTACTCCCAAGTCATGTGCCTGTGATTCAGATCTCAGTCCTCATTAATGTGGAACTGATCGTGTTATTGAGCTCTAGGCACATAAAGTTAGGGATGGTTTATTGTATGGGTGGGAAGAGGACATATCTAATTTGGGGCTTCACAGCCTCACCAGTATGCAAATAATTCAACAATAATACAGAACAAATAGGTTCTTTCTCAGCAACTGCTGCTTGCTCTAATCCCTATAGTCTGTGTTTCTCAACAATTATCTGGCCTAATTCTCTGTTTCGTTGCTTGGTATTTTAAAGTTTCCACTGTGGAACATAGAATAAGTGTGATTGTTTTATAAAACTTAAGATGTTTGCATGCAGCTCCCACTGACAAGCATCTCATGTGTAGGAATAAGTGAGGTGTTTTTGTTTTGTTTTTTTGCCATGGGAGGTAGAAATGTTTCATGGATCCATGGATCTGCCAACTCCTCAGGCACAGTAAGTAACACTCCATAGACATGCAGCAAGAGTGCTTCGGGTGCTACATAAAGGAGACTGTATAGTCTATGGTACTGCAGAGGACAAAAGTGTATCTGAGCAAACAACGTGATTGCATAGCTCAATAGACTGAGGCTTGCAAGACTGTTGAAGGTATTGTAAGACCTAGTGCAACACTATCAAATGCAGACCTAACTATCAAATTAACCAAGCTGCTGCAAAGAATTCAGATGCTATAGACCTGACAAAGTGATGTCAAGAAAGCTAAACGTGAAGAATGAGCGTTGGATTTCTAAATGAGATCAAGGGGGAAAAGAAAGCAGAGTTAATAGGGGAAATCAAGACTGAAACAATCAACATTACCATTACCTTCAAAGGAACATTTTAAAATCAATTCCTTCTGCCTGTAAGATTGTTTTGCCAAACAAACTGACATTGTTATATCCTTCTTATTTTTTTGTTTATTTAATCTTCTTTCACACAGGCTTTGTTAGTTCAACAATTCAGTATTTGCAGTTACATTTATTACAAAATAGAAACATAGCTGAAAAGGTTATACCAGTAACACACTTCCCTCATCTCTTTTCTTAAAGCCAGAGTACAGCTTGTGACTGCTGCTTAGGTCACCTCTTCTTGTAAGATCACACGGACAGCACACTAAGTAGAGAATTCGAACTCCGGCCCTCCTATATCTAGACTGTCATTTAACAAAACATTGACATTTTGTAATGAAAAATAGATAAAGTAACTTTTAGTATGTTAGAAAGAATGGACATACACAACATAAAAATACTAGCATCCTTTTATAAGCTAAAAAGGTTAGCAGTCTGTGAAATTAATATATAAAATAAAATATTACCTGGAATAAAATTATCATTATGTGTAAAAAAGCAAAAAGGAAAAACAGCATTTTACCGTTCTTAATTATGCAGGTTTGAACACCTTATAAACCTATATCATATCTGGAATGGAAAGTTCAAAGTGAAAAATTTTAAATTTAAAGAATTTAAAGAATCATGTGAAAAAAAAGAGAATCAAGTGACTGACCTTCTGACCTTCCCATAAAACAGTACACACTACTGATTGCAGACTTATGCTTATTCCAATGTTAAAGAGAGAATATCCTTTTGAACTTTTTCACAGAAAGATGTTACTACCATTCCTTGAGTAAGAAGAACCACAGCTTTTACCCCAGAATATCTGGTTATAGTATGTAATCCTAGACTATGAAAACATTGGGAAGAAAAGTCATATTCTTGTGAGATGTATGGAGTTCTTTAGTCTTGTTACTTAAAGAGCAAAATAGATTTAAAATGTCAATTTTTCACTTTTTAGGTGCATCCTTTTTATTCCCTCTTTGTTGTCATTCTTTTTGCCATTTTTTGTCTAAAATTTCTTTCATTTTCCAATCTTAGTTCTCATGCCATTAGCTGCCCATCACAGCCTTTCAATTTCCCCTACTTGCAAAAAACAATTGTTTCTATAAGAGAATAATCAGCTAAGCATTCTGCTTTATTTTTTGTAACTATTTTCCTCTTAAAATATGGAGTTATGTCCTCAGCTTACAGAGTTATATGTATCCTATATCGCATACTTAAAGAATAATCATTCACAGAATACAGTAAGAATTCACTACGTTACGGCTACATTATTCGGCAAGCTGATAGAATGACCATAAAAATAGATCACACTTTCTGACTATGTCCTCTAGTTTTTTTTGAATAGGCCAAATAGATTGGTGATTTTTTTTTTTCAACTGGTTCGTTTCTTTCTTCTTGCAATCTTGCAAAATTTTACAGAAATAGAAGCTAGGTGCAAATTAGAAGTGGAATTCCTGGCAGTTTGCTTCTATGATCCCATGTATGAGGCTACTGTATGGCCAGTGGACTAGGGCCTGGGCAGTCACAGCGGAGAGTAGGTAGAGATGAAAAAGTGCAGAGGTGGCTTCCAGGATGCGGATGCCCCCGGGTTCTGCCTCTGGCCCAGTGTCCGGGCTGCACACTCAGGCGGTCTGGTCCACGTGCAGCACAGCCGGCTGGACCTGTTTGGCGCTGGATTCCTCCATCTCCTCCGAGGTGAGCATGTAGCCACTCTCATAGCGAACCTGCTGTGCCTGCTGCAGGGCCACCGATTCTTCTTCTTCCTCATCTTCCACAATGGTCAGATCAGCATTGCTGCCCACACCGGAGTTGTCTCCTCTCACAGCTGGCTTCTCGGCATCTTCTGTGCTGCCCTCCACTAGACCGCTGTGGAGAGATGCTTCAGAAAGACCCTCTGTGAATGAGCCCTCCTCACGGTCGTCCTGCATCTGATCTTCTAACTTGGTCTCAGTTTCCATGGAGCTTTCTCCTTCCCGTACTTTCTTCCGACCAAAAGAGAGAGGAGAAACCTTGAAGGGGGAGCTTTTCCCTGAAGACGCTTTCTGATGACTGGGTGTGAGCGACTTCTTAAGCTTTTCTCTCCTCTCGGCGGACACGATCTTTGTCCCCAGCTTGTTCATCTTTTTCTCGATGTTCTGGCGAGAAAACGCTTTCTTGAGGCTGTCTACTTTCCGGAGGCTGGATCTTTTTATTTTTTCTGCCCTGCTCTCTTCCACCTTTTCCTCTGCGCTGTCTTCCAGGCCTTCCTCATCATGGGGCAATTCGTCCTCGGAGGAAAGGTCCACGTTGTGTAGAGTTTCCTCCAGGGACTTGTTCTCACCAGCAAGCTCCTCCTGGGCAGGGCTGGGAACCGGCTCCTTCACAAACACACTGGCAGGGATCTCACTTTCTTCCTGAAACGAAGGGCAGTGCGGGTTTATGATAATAGCATATTTCACTGCTGTAATTTGGGTTCGTGTTCTGGGCAATGGAAATGATAGAAGCAAAGAGGGGCTTTCTAGAGCAGGAAGCATTCATTCTAATTTGGGTCCAGTCAGTCACCTTGGGCTGGATAAGGCCAAGGCCTGCCTGTGGGAAGACAGTGAGGGTAACTGGTAAGGGCACTATCGGTGACAGGCAGAGGGAAGTGGCCTGACTCATATAGGCCAGGAAACTTCCCAGATAAAGGAAATAAAGTAAGCTATATCACTGTGAACCCAGAGCCCTCTAATACCTTCCTTTGGGTCAGGGGAACAGCTTCTGTCAAAATCCAACCACAAAAGAGCCCAAAGGTCAAGCTGGAAAATACACAGAGTCAGAGAAGAACACTGGGGTCCTTCAGTGAAGAGCAGGGCAGAACCCTGGATTAGGTCCCCTCTTCCTCCACTGTGCATTAGAGGGAATGGTTGGATTAACCAGCACACACATACACACACACACACACACACACAAACTTTGTGTAACATAAGTGAGGATTAGCCTTCTCTGGGTGAGCCTACTCATGAAGCCCAGTGGCTCAGGATGTGGTTTGTGGCAATCAGTAAGAGATCAAGAGGAGGCAAAATGTGTGTCCAGGCATAGCATCAAGCCTCTAGTATGAAGTATCGTCTCTCCGCAACAAAGCTTTGGTCTCACCTCCAGCTAAGAATGAGGAGAGAAGCTGGAGAACCTACCCTCTTCAGGCTCCCCACTATGCCCTGCCTCGAGCTTCTCACATAGGCAACATGGCCTCATAGAGCCAGAAAATTTGTCTCCAAGATACAAGGCTGTTTGCTGAGAGATTTGAATATAGACAGATTTGGGCCACATAATATAACAGCACCTTTGAGTTTTAAGCATTCTTTTTTTTTTTTTTAATTTTCACTGTTACATGAGAATTCATTATCACGTTACTCGCATGTTTCCCATCAAAATAATAGCACAAGATGGAGAACTGTGGTAGAGGCCTTAGAGTGTCTTTGTAGTGCTAAAAGGCTGTGTCACTTCAACAAATAGCTCAATCTCCTTGGGTTCCTGTTCCTTCGAAATACAAACCAGAGGATTTGACCTAGATTAGCAGCTTTCAAAATGCACTCTCAGGGCCGTCAGGGCTTCTGCAAGAGTGTAAGCAGAGCACAGGTCCAAACTCCTTTCCACCTATGCTGTGCTCAGAGCTCCAGGTGACCACAGTGCATCTCAGCCAGCCCAGCACATTTGGAGGTTGAAAAAAATAACTGCAGTCGATGGCTTTAAAAGACTGTTTGTCCTGCCTGATGGCTGTCTGTCTTTCACAGTGCTAGAAGGTGTAATGCGGGCTGCTCTGAGAGAGAAAACACATCAGTCACCTTACACATCCTAGAACATCAACCTGCCAGACAAGCTGTGGTTGCTGGTACAATAGTGCTATGGCTGTTATGGGGGTAGGTAGCTGCTTTCTCATTGGATTTGGGGCCTGCTTCACAGGAAGGGATTTTGTTCCTGGTTCTGTAATCCTTGTCAAAGCCCATGGCTCGGGAGATCATAGTCCCTAGCGTTCTGCTATTGTTATTTTGCTATATGATCATGATGTCAAAGCAGCTTTTAAATATCGCTGTTTGTAGACCAGGGCCATTCTGATCCTTAGTCAGAGAAGCTTCTCTTTGCAGTGGGCAGCAGTCAATAGAAAGATATGCAACTGGTCATAGCACTGAGAATAAGGGACAGTGCTTGGCTCTAAATGGGCATCTGTATCAGTCCTCCTTCACTCTTGAAGGGTCGGGGAACACTGAGGAAGATGTACATGTTGGAGGGTAAGACAGGAGAAGCGTGTGAAATCCTGTTGTCCATGCATGTCATAGCCACCCCAGTCATGAACTCACAGCAACTGGGGTTACCTGCATAAACCTACAAAAATAAGCTCACCCCAAACTTCAGCATAGCTGCTGTACATGATCTCCCAGGCCCCGCTCCTTAAATGAGGAGCTATCAGAGGGGCGTAACTCCCAGGAGTCCTTTTTTGATGTGGACTTTTGAAGAGTATAGCTTCTCATGCTTTGAGCACTTGAAGTTGCTTCTGATCCACGGGCTTCGACTTCCTAGAAGGATTTTTGTCTTTTCTCGCCGCCGTGTCTCAACACTTGAAGCTTAGCAACTACTTATTAAATGAGCACATTGGGTAAGATGGCTTTCTAAGAGAGTCATGAAGGCGCCTGCAGTGTAGAACGCTCTATGTGGGGCAGGCTGGGGGGATGTAGGAGAATGGGTCTCCTCAGCTCTGTGTCTAGGAGGAAGTTTGCCGAATGCTAGTAGCACTGAGGAAACTAGAGAAGCCAAGGCCTGAGGGGAACTGAGCTCTCCCTCTGAAAGAAGGATTTTGTTTTGGGACGATGGATGAATATTACAGAGAGGGGTAGATTTACAGAAGTAGTTAGGGCTCTGATGTCTAGTCCTGAAGCTGAATTTCTCATGGGGTTTGATTAAGAGCGTTGAGGAGATTTGGCAGTTGTTGCTTGCAGGGAAGAATAAAACCAAGAGCTCAGTGAAATGTTATTAAAAGTCCTCAGTGAGGAAAGAAGGACTTCAGGCAGAAAGCTGTACAAACTGAGCCTTAAGGTACATTGTCTATACCGTAAGCCCTCAGGGCAATCAACAGTTGTAGATTGTCTATACCCCAAGCTCTCAGGGTAATCAACAGTTGTAGAACGGATAACATTTCCTTCTTCAATTTTAACAGGAGGGAGAATTAAAATAAGTTTCAGCTTTTCTTAAATGTAAATTTTATTACCAGAGCGAAGCTACTATGGAGTCTTGTGGCTCTTGTGTTTCCCTTATCACGAATCCTTTGAGGAGAGTGCATGGGGAAGAGACTTGGAATATCTGTGGTAGATCCAGGCAGCATGCGGGGGGGTGAGGGTACCAAAGGAAGTGGAAAACCCAGTTGAACTCCTTTGTGAAAATTCGAAAATGTACAGGAAAATTTACATGAGAGTTCTATGAAGCCAATTATGGGATTAACCCGGCAGGAGCAGAGACAATCCAGAATGAGTTGGATGTGTCTGTATACAACTGGAAACTACTGAGTCGTGTCTTTTTGGCCAGCTGCAGTGTTCTGCTGTCATTTTAATTACCCGGCAATATTTTATGCCCTGTCTACTGGACAGTATGTGTATCTTGTGGCTTCTTTTGGCATCTTTTTTGAAGGCAACCCTTCTCCTTTCACACAGGAATTTATAAATCCCCAAGCACATCGTTCTCTCTCTCTTTCTTTTTTTTTTTTCCAAAACATTTGTTTAGAATCAGAAAAATACAATTCTCTTCCTTCCAAGTTGCTACCTTACACGAAGCATACGAAGCACGGTGTTCAGCTGTTACAGTGGAGGGAATTGTTTGTAAGTAGGAGCCACTGTAGCCCCCCTCACCAGTGCACACTGTCTGCTATGTGGCTCTCTTACACACGTCCATGAACACTTTACACTTCACATGTCTACAAGTGAGGTGAAACTTCTGTGTTCAGCCTCCACTTGTAATGCCTGTGACCTGCTTTCTCTTACAGATTTCTGGACTGACAGCTATTTTAAGGGTGGATCTAGGTCCACAGCCACACTTCCACTGCTGCTTGCTGATGCTGGCCTCTCCTTTGTCTGTGTGGGTTATGTGACTCCCTGAAATGGCACAGAAGATCCTTGCGGTTGACTTCCTTGGGCAGCGCTAGCTAGAAGAAGCCCCTAGCTAGAAGCAGCTGGTCATTTGTCCTTCGTTTTCAAACAGTTTTTCAGACTCCACTGATGTAGGTGTTCCCAGTTCTGACCTTTCACAAAGACCCTTAGCAGGTTTTCAAAGAAAGGGGAGATTAAGTAGTAAACTTCTAACATCAACAATGGATGTGCTTGTAGCACAGTGGAGAAAGGACCGGAACAGACGCTGAGAAGTAGCATTTTTCCTTGCACTTCAGCTTGTTTGCTACTTATATTGATTCTTGTGAACTAATAGTCCCAGTCATGCATGTAAATATCAATGCAGAAAAGCCTGCCAGCCTGCTGGACACTTTTTGGTTTTAGGTTAGATGATACCAGTCTCAGCACAAACACATATGCAAAATTAGAAACAAAAGACTCTCTGACCAGCATTAGGAACGAAAATTAACGTTAAGTCACTTACAGGCCCCACTAAGGAGAGAGAAGTCAGCTGTTGGCTTTCCTGTCACTCACCTCTCATTCCTGTTTGAGAAAACTAACAGGGAAATGGTGGCATCCTGCTGGGATGTGAAGAGCATAATTTGTGTCCATGGAATATTTTATCCAATAATCTCTAAATAGTAGTTATTAAAATGAAACTGTGCTACCTGACACTGTGATTTATAGGTCTCCTTTACACATTGATGGTTTTCTCCAGTTTGTGTTTCTGAGGTATAGATTACCAACTGGATAAAGCCATTGATTAGAACTGCACCCGCAGGGTGGCTGTTGGAGAAATCAGCAAGTCATAAGAATAAAATGCATTAGTTATAATCCCTGGGCAGTCTTTCACATTCTGGAGGATTTAAAAGTCTCATTATTTTCAATGTTATCAAAGGTTCATTTTTTTTAAAGATCACATTGGTTAGGAGTTCTTTTTTATACACAAAAACTATAAAAACAAAACAAAAACCAAAGCACATTGAATTATTAAAAAGCTGATCTAGTAAAACTCATAACCATGAACTTTAGCACAGTGAGATTATAGTTTTTATGTTTACTTGATTCATCATTACATCCTATAAATTCTCTTATCCTCTGTTTCTTTTATATAAAATAATGTTAAATTAAATGATTGTTAAGAGGTCTCCCAGATCAAAAATAATTGATTATGTGATTTTAACCTATATCCCACAAAAAGAAATAGCTATTCACAGAAATAATACCATGGTACACCCATTCACACCAAATACCCATTCACACCAAATAGCCACTCATACCAAATGTATTTAATTCCACACAGGAATAAAAACTATAATATATATATATAAACTATAGTATATATATATATATATACTACATGTATATATATGTACACATATGTATGTACATATGCCAACTGGATATATAAAATTATATACATACGTGTATTATATACACACACACACACATATATATATATATATGTAATTTTTCCGAAGATATATCAGCTATAATAAATTATTTACCTCTACTTCCTGGGACTATGCTAAGATTTACTAAGTGTATATAATAACAAAAATAATAACAATAAGAAATAGTATTTTTTCTTTCATAAACTAAAGTGGCACTGGATAATTAACATGACAAAATCAATATTCTGTTAAGGGAGCATTGAGCTATGATACAAACATGTAGAGTTTTCTTTTTCTTTTTTTTTCTTTTTTTATTTTATTAATTTATTTTTTTGTTATCAATCACAGGTTAGGTACTTTGCATCCCAAGCGTAGCCCCCTCCCTCATTCCCTCCCACCCTCCCCCAACCCTCCCTCATTTCTTCCCTGCCCCCTCCAAGACCACCAACAGGGGAGGACCTCCTCACCTTCCATCCAACCCCAGCTCATCCTGTCTCCTCAGGGCTGGCTGCAATGTCCTCCCCTGGGATCTAGCCAGTCTGTCACTCCCCGGCTTGTATGGGGGAGGGTCAAAGAGTCAGCCATCAAGTTCATGACTGAAACAGTCCCTGTTTCCCTCACTAGGGTCTTCAGTCCAACACCAAGCTATCATGGGCCCCATCTGAGCGGGGGTTCCAGGCCACATCCACACATGGTCCTTGATTGTAGAAACCATCTCATACAAGACCCCTGTGCCCTGCT
>CM053751.1:31718491-31746528 GCA_028658305.1 Pachyuromys duprasi
CTCACTTAGGATGATCGTTTCCAGGTCCCACCATTTGCCTGCGAATTTCATGATTTCCTCCTTTTTAATTGCGGAAGAGTTTTCATATAAAGGTATCTTCGATTACCCATAATCCCATTTCTTTCCAGTCCATATCAATTGAACAGCTTTTAGAGCAATGATTTTGAATAAAATACTGTCTTTAAACTAATCGATATAAAAATCATCAGGAGATTTAATTTTTTGCATACTTCTAAAATTCTGATATCATTGAAAGAGCTCAGATGATGAATGTTTATAGACTCAATTTTCCACAAACGTATGTGCTGCAAATATGTAACCTCTCTCTTCTTTTTTCATCCAATTTCACAACTCAATGTGGATGAAAGTGCAAGCTGTCCACGCGCATTCTCAATTTGTCCCCTGGTTTTGAAATTATTTCCAAACTGCTTTTTCAAATAATCATTACTAGAGCCATCTGAGGACATAAGTGACAGCTCACCCCAGGGCCAGTTACTGTGACGTTTCTGAAGCCTCTTTAACAAGCAGAAAGGCTTTCCTCTTAGCTCTACATTACAGCTTCAGTTTTTAGTAAAAGACAGTCATGCTTCCAAGAAAAATGTTAAGCTTGGTATTTCTTTAGTATTAATATTTTTCTTTTCTTTTCTTTTTTTGTTTTCAGGACATGGTTTTTCTGTATAGCCTTGGCTGTCCTGTAACTCACTCTGTTGACTGGGCTAGTTTTGAACCTAGAGATCTGCCTGTCTCTGCCTCCTGAGTGCTAAAGGTGTGCACCACCACCACCACATGGTTTGTTTTGGTCATTAGTGCCCATAAGTCTTATTTTATTTATGCTGGCTTTTGTCTCAATATTTTGAATTCAAATATTATATTAAACTATTGCCAATTTTTTTTAACTGATAAATTTAATTAGGATTTCCAAGATAGCTCATTGTTCAAGGAGGTGGGAGGGTATGGTTTCTCCAGTTTTTAGATGCTGATGGTTGTAATTTGAATTAATCACTAAGGGATTAGATGCTTACTAGCTACAATAGTGGTATGAAGCTCAGCAAAGATTTCAATAAATAAAATGACATGTTTTAAGTAGGATAGATTTAAAACAAAGCAAGGAATTAAAATATCAAATGCACAAGTATCTTACAAATCATCTTACACACAAACACACATTCATGTACTCACACACTCTCAAACACAGATACAAACACACACATACACACACAAAAACACACAAGCAGATACATATACTCAGAGGTAAATTTGGGATGGTGTAATAGGATTCTACAAACTGTAAGCATAGATCTTTTTAATGTTACAGTACCAAATATACCCAAGTCAAGGGACATTTTCTTTTTAAACACTCCTCTTATTTTCAATTTTTTTTTCCTCTAAACAAGAAAGGCAACAATTTAGTAAGGAGAATTGCATTACAGGCTTCAAGTGTACTAAAAATGACAATTTCTTAAAAGGCACAAAGTGGTACCAGCGTAGATATGATATCCACATTCTCTGGTGGTCTGGAATAGTCCCCTTCTGTCATATCATGAAATATGCACTCATACTAGAAGAGTAGGTATTTTGGGGTGAGTCCTTTGCTGTGATGGATTCTGACATGATAGTAGTCATATAATGTGTGTGTGTGCATATATGTGCACTAGTAAGTCTCAACCAAAAAGGGACGAGCAAAGCTATTTCAAGATCCTCAGAAGGATGAGGTCAGTTTTGGCCCAAGAACAGTATTTCTAAACCAGAAGAAGTAGGGCATCCCATCTTACTCCTGCATTTCAGACTTGCAGACTAATAGATGCTACTCAGTGATCACTTCCACCATGCCAGTCTGTAAGAATCACTTTACATATGTCATTTTCTTTATTCCTCAATCGTAGGAGAGATATGACCCAGGAAGTGCTAGTGTTTGAAAGCACATATTCTGAGGCCAATTAAATGTGGCTTTGAATGCTAACTTTGCCACTTACGTGCTAAACAGCATCAGACAAGCTGAAAGCATGTGTGAATCTCAGGATCTTCACAGGTAGAGTGAGTGTAGGCAAGAAAGCACGGAGGACAGTACGAGGTCCTGTGTCTTACAGAGAATTGGGCCTAGTCGTACATGCTGAGTTTATCAAGCGCTCAGCAGTGCCTGTGCAACAACTTATCTTCCCATTCACTATCCTGGAGTCTACTTTAATAAAAATTATTGTTTCACCATTAGCATAGTTGGTACCCTTTCTTAAAAAACACCTCTGTTCTTTAAGAGACAAAACACTGAAGACAACTGCAGTTACGTTCTCTTTTTCAAATTACCATGTGTGTCTTCAGAGCTGGGGTTCTAACTCCCTTTAGCTAGCAGAGGTCCTCCTCTGGGTAAAGAAAGGTCTATTCCCTTGTCTGAAACTCCCTGTCTTCTAAACTGCTCTTCACAGCCTTGTCAGAGGTGCTTCGTAATGGGCCGAGAACAGCTCATATTCCCTTCGTTTCCGTTTTGGTCTTGAACACACCTGTTTCAGCATTTCCTCATTATGTGGAGAATTCTTACTATTTCTAGTGCAATGTCACACTTGTCAGTCCAGTGCAACAAAACAAGTGACGTTGTCAGCCCCTCATCAACAGCATAGGCCTGTAAGCTCCCCACATGTCAGATTCACGGTTCTCTTGTATGTTTAGTCACTCCCCACCCCCATCTCTCCTCCTCACTTACCTCCCTCATCCTTACTCAAACCTGTAGTACACTAATATCAAACCAAAAACACAACCTAAAAATCCCAGTTTTCCTTTACTAGGCAAAGGTTTTCCTTCCCTTTTTAACGATGATAAGGTGAGATATAGTTTCTCTGATTCATACTGAAGGTAGGGAAGTTTCTTTTGACAGGCCTGTCTATGTTCTGGTTTGTTTGGAAATCACTATCAGTTTAGAAATGTCTTGAGAGCTAAGGCTTCTAGGGTCTTAGGCTAATAAAAGCAGGATCTCAGATGGCTGACCACATCTCCTTCCAGTTCAGCTGCTTCCTGGAAAGCCATTGCATCTGCATTAAAAGCCTAAAAGTTTCCCAACTGCAAAAGCCGGTGAGATACAGGAGCATGGGCTGTCTGAACCTCCCAGCACTCAAGTGCAATTTGGGGAGGACACAAAGGCAGCAAAATGAGTCTTTCCTTTTATGGTGATAGGCAGCCTGGTGTTCTAACTTGGCAGAGTCGATTCATTAGGAAAAAGAAGGCTCCTTCGGTTTAAATTCCAGTTTCTAAATGTCTTTTGGGAGATGAAGGCTCTCCCTGTATGCTTTCACAATCTGTTGGTTATAGCCTCACCCCTCCATGGCTTTGAAATCCTCTCCTATTGACATGGTCACAAGGAGACAGCCCCGAGGCACGATGGCAGCGCTTCCTGGGGTCTGGGTTGGCTCAGTGCCATCCATGGAAGGGCTTCCAGCATTAGGCAGGGCAGCCCTTGGATTCACAGATGCCCACCACTTGGCGGAACAACAGCCCCACGCAATCTTCCTGTCCCCAAATAGCCTTTGCTACATTAATTGCATCATTGATCCATTAAAAAAAATTAAGTGGCCTTTTCATGCTAAGGCAACTACTTGAAGGAGAAGATATTCAAGGCCGGTCTTTGTGACGACCACTCATAACACCTCTTTTATTTCACTTTAGAGTTATGTCCTCCTGAGCAATGAGGGGCAGACCTAGCGTGTTTGTAAAGATTTATACTTTGCTTCCCACTTTTAATGCATCATTGGCTAGAAAAGAACTGGAGCTTACTTTGACAAAAGATGTCTTAAAGATGTCTTAACCGAACTTTCCATTCGGTTAGTTTCCAAAACAGCGGGGGCCTTTGGAAAAAGGGATAATTTAAAGGTTATGCCCATGCAGTCTTGGTTAGAGCAAAAGAAAACAAATCCTTCCCATAAGTTACCTCGCTTCCACTAAGAGTTAATAAACAGCCACAGAATTAATTTGCCCTGTCCAGCTAACAGCTGCAGCCACAGCCCTAAGTTCCTAATGAAAAGAGACAAATGGATTTGACTGGAGTGGGTGTCTGCACCTGCTCAGGTTCCCACCCTCAACCAAGTGCATCTAGGTGTTCACTGACAAATGTGCCCAGCCTGTCAGGCCCACAGGCGTTTGCCTGAAGGATGGGGGAGATTTCAGCCCTTCTGGGCACCGTTCACAGTGGCCTGCAGCAGGCAGCTAGAGGACAAGGCTTTGTGTGTGATGCTTGACTAGCAGGACAGACGGGAGGACGGCCCTAAGAGCCTGAGGACTGAGGTCACGTAGGTGCAGGGGTCCCCTGGGGATACTGACCTGGAAGATGAGCACTTTGAAGTGGTTGCGTCGGAGGAGTTGGGCGTGGTTGTTCTCCAGCCTCTTCACCTGCACACACTGCCTCTCCAGGCGCTCGCGGACTGCGCGCGTGTGAGCGCTGACCTTGCGAGACTTCTCCAGCAGCTTGCTCACTGTGTTGCTGGTGGAGGCCTGGTACTTGGAGAGCTTGGTGAGGTCGTTCTGGATGCCCTTCACTGAGCCCTCCAGGTTGATCTGCCGCTGCTCCATGTTGTGCTGGTTCTCCCTCACAGTGTCCAGCATGTTGATCAGCTTATCCAGGAGTGTGTGCACGGTGACAGCATTCACCTGCGAGTTGTCTCGGATGGCTTCGTCCGTGGAGCCCAGGTTCAGGCTGGGGCTCGGTGTGGAGGAAGGCATTGGGCTGGGGCTGGATGGCTTCTCCTGGTGCATGTCAGTATTTGGGTGCCGGAACTTTTCTGCTTGTGCTGCGTCCTCTCCCATGGCTGGACAGATGGGAACCTACTTCCCCGCTGGAAGCTTCTTGCTCAGGCGAAAAGTGGGCTGTGGTGAAGAGCTCAGGAGGCCGGTTTGTCTGAGCTGAGCACTGCTCTCTAGGGCTAGCAGAGGTTCAGACAGGGAATAACTGGCTAAGCTGATCAGGGAACTGCATTCCAGCTGCTCTTAAAGGTCCTACTCCACCCAGTGGGAGGCAAAGGTTACAGGATCCACTCAGGGTTCAGCGACAAGCACACACTTCCTGACCACGCTCCCCACAAGCCCAGGCTCTTTGCTGCATCGCCTTTCTTTCCCACACCCCCTTCCCTTTTTAAAATAAGTTCAATACCATATTTCAATCATGAGTTCATTTAGAGGCGGGGAGAAACATGTTAACTTGGCAGAGCTCCCCAGCCTCTGATTGGCTAAAGCTAGTAAACTTTCCTCTGGCTGCTATGTTACAGAGCCTGTTTTTTTTCCTGGATACAAGTTATTGTAACAGAGAGTATTGTTTGCTCTTGGCCCAGAGCTGACTGATAGGTTGCAGAACACAGAGTGCCCTTCTGGGAGGTGTAGAGTTGAAAGGGTCTGAGCTGCCAAAGTTTGTGGTGTTCGGTTCTCATTTGCAAAGGGGAGGAAATCACGCTGCTAATGACTAGGGAAACAGCCTGGTGTCTCCTACTGTTGTGAGGGGGATGCAATCCAACTTGAAAGAGCTTAGACTCAGAGAAGTTAAGACAAGTGGGGCTGACTCCTGTGAACCTTTACAGAAGAGATGGAAACTTTTGCATGAATGCTTTTTCAGAATCATAGACTTTTTTTTTCTTTTTAAAAGATGGAAAGATGAACACTTCTCTTCTCCCCAAGCAGTTGAACGAAAGAAAGAAAGAAGGAAAGAACGAAAGAAAGAAAAGTGCTGATTTGTCTCCACTAATTCTGAATTCATGCCGAGAGAGCTTTTCTCAGTCCTCATTCTTGTGAGGCATTTATTGACACAGGCCCAGAAGTGTGACTGTGGGCCAGGCTGAGTTGGAGTGGTTCTAGTGCTTGACATTTCCAGATGATTGCTCAGCGAAGTGGCACACCTGTTCTCACATGTGGCCCTCCTTAGCCGGGCCCTTGGGATGCGGGACTTATTTTCTAAAATGACTTTACATGCTTGAACTGGTTTTAAGTGTATCCAGACTGTGAAAGCGCTTTTGGCAGGAAGTTTGTGACAGGCGTGCTATGAAGGATTTCAAGAACAAATGTCAGCTCGTACTGGGTCAGGGACTGATCTTGGGACAGTGCATTCTTAATGGCAATATCTCCATGCAAACCAACGAAACAGTAGCTTTTATGGTGTAATAGTCATTGGTTGCCTTATTCTTGGCTGCCTGCGGTAAGCAGCAGTCTTCACAGAGCATGTGTCAGGACCCTGCCTTCACCGAGTACCTGCTCACAAGGAAGATACATTAAAAACATTACAGAGACCCCGGGTTCCTCAGATAACTGCAAACCCCCCTCTCCTCTACTTAAAGTGAACCCTTTAGAAACAGAGATTACAAAATGCCCAAAGAAGATTTGAATAGGATTTTTGCCTTTTACAAAATTAAGAAAATTTCTAAAATAAACTTAACTGATATTTAGTATATTTTAGTTGAATGATGACGTGTTCGGTATTAAAACAAAAAAATGAAACTGGTATTGATTTTCAGAAGTTTAATTTTCTAACAAAATTATATGGCATTGCGATATTATGTCCTTTTACATTTGACTTTTGTGGGAAAATCATAGAGTGTCGTTATTTCACAGATATTAGAGGGCTTCATCAATGTTCTAAGCGCCTCTCCTGAATCGTGACATTCAAATCATTCCCTCAGAAGCTCTTATTGTGCTGTCATTTATATGGATTTCTTTTCCCAAATGTTAGCTATTACAGCTGCAGATTCTCATCTGTTGTAGGAGCTGACCATGATTCAAGAGCTCCTCCGACATTACCTTCATTAATTTCATGATTTCCTATTTTAAAAGATTTGCAATTTCACATTATAATCACTTCTGTCTGATTTTGCGTTGATTCACACAAATTTTGCATTGCGTTGCTGGATATTGTATAATCAGCTAGGTGAATTAGAGGAATGGTCAAGAGGTAGAAAAACACAGAGGCTCCTTATTAAATAAGAAGGCCTTTGTGTGGATTATTTGTTCAGTTAAGGCTTCTTTCAGTCTGTAGCCCAGGATTATCTGAAGCCTGCAGCAATCCTCTTGACTCAGGCTGCCTAGTGCCATCAAGTCTGTCTCTGAACTTATTTATGTTTTAAGTTAATCTTGAATAACACAACTGGTATGTCAACAATCTATGGTTTTGTAACAACCAGCCTAAGACTCAGTGGTTTATAGTAACAACCACATCACTTACTCCTGATTCTTTGGTTGAGCAGCAAGGCTCACCTGCTACAATTGTCTTTGCCCTGCTTGCTCATTCAGCTGCAGTTTGGGTTTGAGGGACCCAAAATAACATGGCCTTATTTATACCTGGAGCCACTGACTAGAACCCTGCTCTTTTTAGCTGTTTAGGTTCTAGAAACTCCGTCTGATCTCTCTAGCAGGGAAATCAGGTTTCTTTATTGTGGTGCTTTAGAGCTATAAGGGATTAAAAGTGAAAGCTATGGGCAGTTGTAAGGGCAGGATCTCGAACTCCCCACCTGGCATATCCGCAGTGTTCTAAGGCCCAAGCAAGCCATAAACGGAGCTCAGATTCAGACAATGGGAAACTGACCCTACCAATTCATGAGATGAACAGCAATACCCTCTAGCAAGTGTGAATGTCACAGGAGAGATTACAGTCACCATCTTTGGACAAGATCTACCATGGTACAAATGCCATTCTACAAAAGGGCTGTTGCACATAAAGCTGAAGGCTTTGGTCGTTGTGAAAATTCTGAGAGGCTATCTAAGGAAAATCCTTTTGCCAAAAAAAAAAAAAAAAGACAGACTGTAGATGTGTAGTACCAATGGTAAGCTAAAACTTGAGGTAACTCTGAGTATCCAAGCCTTTGTCTTGTATTGCCCCAAGCCAAGTCCTGTGTTTGTCTGAGAAAATTGGTGAGAGCAACCAATTCTAGAAAAATTTTACCAACATAAACTTTACATTTTGCAGTTCTGTACGGTAGTTTATAGACTTATAATACAATGAACAATAAAGGGCTCTTGAATGTCTCTGAACACGTGAATGATATGCTTGATAAAGATGGCAGAGCAATCAAAGGTAGGCTTGGAGTTTATGGTTGAAAATGGGTATTAAATGGGAAGTAAATGCTAGGCTCTGGGGTGCAAAGATGATTGAGTGGCGACTATTTTCTGCTCTTAAGTGCTTCCTTAGTGGGAAAACTAGGACAGCTAGAGAAATACAAGGTCCACATACTGGATAACTTAAAGAAAAGGAAGGTTTGTCCATCATGGAGCAGCAGGCCCAGTGGTATGGGTGGCCTCATTGTTGCAGCAGGAGCAGCTAGTCACACTGTGCCCTCTTTGTTTTCTTTTCTTATGTAGACCAGGACCTAACCTATGGGACGGTAATGATCACATCATAGTATACCTCTACTCCTCAGCAGAACCCCCTCCCCCTACTCCTTCCCAGAGGTGTGTCTCCAGGTGATTCTGAATCCTTTCGAGTTTAGCCATCTAAAGCTAATTAAGATGGACACAGGCATGGTACATAGAGAAGTATGTTTGTTTCTGCTGCAGTTGAGGTTTGTGAGGGCATGACAGGGTGTGTGTGATTAGCTAACTAGCTGCCTATCAATACTTCAGGCATCTAAGTCAACCAAGCACAGATGTCCATGTAGGAAAATGCCTACTTCACTACTAGGGTTTTGATCCCAGTGTCTATGTGTTAACCCATTCTGAACATGACAGAATTCTTGCTTAGTTATGCTAGCATCATAATTAAACAAGGCTGAGTTCAATGTCTCTTTGGTTGGGCCTTTCCATTTAGACCTATACAGTAATCCTGGTACTGTTGGTCCTACTGCTATGAAAGTGATAGGAGCACTGAATGATCAGTCTGTAGTAGCAGAGGCCCCTTTCCTAAGTGACCAGAGAAGCAGAGAAAACCATGGCCGTTCAATGCGTTTCTATCTAAGCTTCCATACTAGAGTTTAAAAGTCTCTCTAAGTTGGGTTGTCTCTTGAACAGAAGGCAGACCCCAGGTCATTTGAGTATATTGTCTACAAGAACAGTCCAATGACTATTTACATATTTTACATCACCAAGTCCATGGTGGATTACAGTTGAAAATAGAATATTGAGAATGTGCAGTTGCCTTAAAACACACTTTTTAAAGCATTGTTATTAGTAGTCTAAATGTGTATCAGAACCCCTCTACCAGTGTTTTTTAAACTTTTATTTATTTTTATTTCTTTACTTTTGAGATTATAAGTGCAATTACATCATTTTTTCCTTTTACATACAGAGAGAGAGGGAAAGACTGCTCAGTCTGTATTGTGGAACTTGTATGTTTGTAGGTTTCCAGGGTTGACGATTGGTATTGGATAATTAATTGGCATGCTTTTCCCTGGGGAAAGCTATTTCTCCCACTCTCAGAATCCCTTAGTTGCTTGGAGTTTCTTGTGCAGGGTTGAGGTCTTGTGGTCTTTGTCTCTTTCCCTTTGCCATGTCTATTGTTCCTATGGGCCAACTTCCATGAAAGCTGTGGTAGTTAATATTGTTAATAGGATCTAGGATCACTTAGGAGACAAACTTCTGAGCATGCTTGTGAGGGACTGTCTAGATTAGGTTGACAGAGATCGGAAGGTCCACCCTGAGTGTGGGTGCCATCATTCCATACACTAAGGTCCTGGACTGAAGAGTAAGATGAAATCGACCCAGTGTGACAAGTGCCTCTGTCTTCTGCCACCACAATTTCTCTACAAGGATGGTCTCTTCCCTGGACTTAAATGCAAGATAAATCCTCCCTTCCGTTTTGCGATTTTGTCAGGATTCTTTGCCACAGCAACAGGTTAAGCAGCTAAAACAATAAAACTGTAAAACAGTTGTGTAATAATTCCTAAATTAAGAAAACTTTAATTCTGGGTTTAATACTAAAGACAGTGGGTTAAAAGCATAGGAATGCGATTCAAAAGTAGTATGAATACAGAAAAGAATGGCCGAAGGGTTATCTTGACCATACTTGGATGAACTAGATAGATCCTGCATCCTGTTAAAAGTATTTGCTTGTTTTCCAGAGGACCTGGGTTTGGTCCAAGCACCCACTCGATGGCTCACAATCATTTGAAGCTCTAGTAGCAGGATATCTGATGGTCCCCTCTGGCCTTTGGAGGCACCGGGCACACCTATGGTGCTCAGACATACATGCAGGGAAAACCTTCTTTGACATACATGTAAAAATCAGAGAACATCTTTCTTTTGTCCGCAGCATTTTAAAACCTTTTTATCGATCCTTTGTGTGTTTCACATTACATACCCAGTCCCCCTCATCTTCCCATTCCCTCATATCTACCCTTCATTCTTGTAACCTCCTCTCCCAAATAAAACACACACACAAACAACAACAACAAACAAGGCATAGAAACATCTCATTGTGGAGGCTACAATGTGTCACAGTGTGTCCCAGAGTGTATCTCCCTCTCCATACATCTTCACTTGCAAATGTTCATTGCAATGAGTCATTGGTCTGATTAGAGATCTCTGGCTTTTGTGACACTATCAGTATTGGATCCTCATCAGGATTCTTCCCTGTTATTCTGTTGTTGCCCTGTGTCATGGAGATCCTGCAGCTTCGGAACAGCAGGGCTGGCCCTTTCACATTTACCAACGATTTGCAGATGATATAGATTTTGGGGAGGGGCAGTTCAGAGCCCTGGATCTGGGCTGGGGTGGTAGCTGAGCTGGTCAGCCCACAGCTCTCCCTTATCCACATAACCAAGGTGAGCTCTCCAGCAACGCTCCAGCTAGGCCACCCAATGCTGCCAAAAGCAGGAGGCAGGGTCAGCTCTCATGCCCTCAGGGCCAGCTGATCTGCACCCACACCCCCAGAGCCAGCTCCATTGTGCTGCTCAGTCAAGGTGTAGGGCCCACTTTCTCAGGTGTTGCAACTGGTGAGGAGGGACTGGGCCGGCTCTCCGGCTCTCACACCCTTGAGGTTGGCTCAGCCTTGCCTTCACCATCAGGGCCAGCTTCACTGAGTCACCCAGGCGAGATGCAGGGTCTGCTCTTTCAGTGCTACAGCCAGTGAGGGGGCAGGGCCAGGTCTCTCAGCTACTGCGGGTGGTAAGGAGGGGAGAGCATCATCCCCCACACCACCTCACAGTAGATGAATGGCCGGGCCAGCTCTCCCACACCCACACCCCTGGGCTCGCTCTCCCATACCTCTGTGCTGCCTGGGTGAGGGGCATGGCCCACTCTCCAGAGTGAGAGGTGGGGCCAGGTATGCACCGCTCCTGGACAATCAGGTGATCCCAGGCTGCTGCCCTGACCAGGGACATCCCTGTGCTCTCTAGTGGTAATATGAGCCAAGGACATCAACACCCACCCCTGCTGTTGCATAGCCACTGACTCAGACATGGCCCTCAGTGGCAGCTCAGGCCGGAACCTCACCATGGCCCTGGGTGGCCGGGCAGGCCACTCACAGCAGGCTACCTCTCTCCACAGTCTATTCTCCAGTTCATCTCTCTTCATACTGCTCAAGATGCTCTGTTCCTCTTTCTTTCCCACCTGACCACCACACACTTGCACACTGTGGTGACTCCCCGCTGCAGGCTGGCTACACAGCTGGCAGGTCCCTGGGTGACATCCTCCCTCCAGGCTGTATAGTGTGGTGGTAAGTGGGTGTCTATGCCATGTGCGGAGGGCAGGCCTGTGGGTGGCATGACAGTCCGATGGTCTTTGTCTGTTCTCCTCCTCCTGAGCTGCATTGCCTGGATTTGACTTGATTTTTATGAGTCTTAGGTATAAGGCAGCTTTGGCAAGCGAGACATCAAGCTAAGATGAACAAATGACTGCCATCTGGTCTGCCCCTGACTGATAGAAAAACAACAACAGGGTGTTTTCTTTACCCATTGCAGTGGGGGAGAACATTTTTAAGAGTGGGTTATTTCCTTCTACTTTGTTAAGGCAAGGTCTCTCCTGTTGCTTCTGATTCGCTATGTACTTCAGGCTATTTGACCAGTAAGTTTCTGGCTGGTAGGGTTGCTGGCTTACAGATTTCCATTACTATTTCTAGCTTTTATGTGGGTTTGGGGGAATTTAACTCGAGTTGCCAGGCTTGGGAAGCAAGCACTTTTACCTACTCAGCTATCTCTCCATCCTGGGGTTTTCATTCACAGTACCTTCTCTTGCTCTGTGTGTGCATATTTTCCCATGTTCCTTTTTGGGTTCATTCAGTTGTAAACATGAATCCCTTCTTGAAGTCAGACAATCTCCACATACAGTGTTCACAAGTAGAGTAGCTATCTGTGAACTTTCAAGGTCAATCAAGGAGATTTCTGATATAATAATGCTTTCTTCCTTGTGTTTCCTCTTTACTTCCTTTTATTCCCCATTTTATGAAGATAAACTACTTAAATGTTGGGTATTGGATTTATTGTTTATTCACCAAAGACATTTTTTTTTAAATCATAAAAGACAGTTTCTTTTTCTCTTAAGAATTCTGATCTAACTGAAGTCAGAACATTGTTCATTCATGATTTATTATTTCATGTGCTCAACAATTAGTATTGAGTGACTGACTGTTAGGTACCAGTGATCAGGAGACAAAGTCCTTGTCCTTATGAAGCATGGATTCTCAAGAGTGGAATTGTGCTAGAAAAACAATGAAGTAGGCCAAGTCCCAGGGTGAGCAGAGCATTGTTAGATTTGTCATCCAAGGAAGTCCCCTTCAAAGCAGGTCAGGAAAAACAGGGCTGCTGCAGGTCTCCAGATGAGGAAGGGTGTGTGTAGCAATGTGTGTTTTCACTGGGCATGTGTATATTCACCTAACAACTACACACTTTTTGCCTTTATTATTATTTTGTTGTTGTTGTTGTTTCTGAGTTCTGTAAATTTCTATTTAAGGGATAGGAGAATGATATGACACTTCCAAATAATGCCCTTCAAAGAGGTAGATGCATAAGCCTGATGTGATGGGCCTCTAAGAAGAACACCCCCCAAATCTAGTGCTTTGACAAGCAGAGAAGGCTTAGCACCTACCTTAGAACTAAGGTCTTTCTGATATTGTTGTGTCTTCTACCAGCACAAAAAGTGTTTCATGGTTGAGTTTTTGTTGGCTTGTTTGTTTTTCTGGAAAAATTTCTCATGAACCTGATAGGACCCACCTACAGAGAACAACTGTCTTTTGTCTCATTGAAATTTCCTTAGCTGGAAACAATCAATATTGAATTAGAAGAAAGACTGAGGTCTGCCGACACACCTGGGCAGATTTTCATGTACACCTTTCTCCTTTTTTGGGTCCCACAGAGAATGACTTACACTCTATCATCTGTTCTGATGCCAGGTGGACTTTATCAGGAGAGTGTATGTTTCCCTGCCTAAATGAGAAACATGATTTTCCCTAAAAATTATTTATTACTTCCCTAATAATTCTTTCCATTCTCCATTCTTCCTGTTCTCAGATTCAGAACCAAGCTGAGCAAGCTGGAAAGCCTAATCCTGTGATTTTTTTCCTTTGCATTTTAATGACTCTGGATGCCTTTTCCCTATATAATTTGTTTATTGTGGCTCATTTAGTGAACATTAAGAGTTTTGCTCACTTCACCTTCCAATGCCATTGGTCACTACCTTCTTTTGCCCATATTTTTCTAAATAGATGGCACAGAAATGGAAACTATTGAAGACTGAAGATGGTAGCAAGGTTCTTCTGTTGAATCTTTTCCTCTCAGGAAACAGTAACTACGGTCATGAATTCTACTGGTTACATTCCAGTGAGATTGTGTGTTCAACCATGAACAAATGAGCATTCTTTTTTGATCCCAGTTTCTCAGTAGAAATGAGGTTAATAGTAACAATTATAGTTATGAGTTGTTATGAAGAATGAGTCAATGTTTTTGAAGTGTTTAGTCTAGGACCTAGAAAACAGCATTTGCATTAAATATAAAAATCTCTACAGTCTTACAAATTCAACTATCTAGTTCATTCTCTTGGTGTTAAAGAGGCACTTTCATATTTTGAAAACATGTGATGTCTTGTTGCATATTCAGAGCTAATACTTCTTTTGCTGTTGCTCTCCACTGTTCTCATTCATACATGGTAGACCTTAGGGAAATATATGAGGATGACCGGCTGACGCACAGATAAATTAATCTACTTTAAATGAGCTATTATGTACTCAGAACAGTCTTAGACTCTTAGACAATGTGAAAGAAACATAAATCAAGACCATCATCCCAAAGAAATTCTGAGTCTGGCTGGAAAAAGCAAGATTTACGTACAAGAAGCAATTAGAAGACAATACTAGGCAATACCTAACAAAGTGTTGAAGTCCTGTCTTTCAGCTTCAGGAAGCCTTTAACATTACAATAACCTGTAGCTTTTACTTTCCTTATGGCAGATCCCTGAAGCAAACAGGAACTGTGGCAAAGGATATTAAATTAAAAGGATATTTTAGTAATAAATGCTTTCCTTTTACAATACAGTGCTTGAATGAATGTTGTCCCCAAGTATTTTAAGACTTTGAAAAAAAATACATCCAGGAAGTAGGCAGATATTGCAGTGTTATCATGACTTAGGTGATGGATGGGGAAGTAGAAGCTCTGGACAGCACTGTGAGGTGACTATTTCCTCCTTCTGCCTCAGTTTCCCTCTTCCACGGTGCTGTTTAAAGCACCTGAAAGCTCTCCATTAAAGGAGGTTCAGGGATTCATTGACTCATGCATGTTTCAGAATTTAATCAGCCTTATTTTGAAATTACCATTGTGCAAAGCTCTTTTGTGGAGTATGATGAATGGTCAAGAAATAGAATTTTGTGCTATATTTAAAACAGACAAGGAAACAAACACATAAGGAAAATCCCAAATTAACAACACGGACTTTTTATACTGTCTTAAGAGGAAGTTATATTAATGTGAAAACTAGAGAAGGAAATTCCAAAGCCACTTTGGTAACCAAGCCTGGCACTTGTCAGGAAGCTCCTCTTCATAGATAATTCAAATACTTATCATAGCGATATAAAACCATTTCCCCTCATTTTGCTCTGTTTTTGAGTTAATGAACATCCCATAATGGATTTCTATAAATTACATATAACTCATCCTCCCGCATTTTCTACATTTTCGAGCTGATGCTTAGGGCCTCTGGCTAAAGTAAAGCTATGTTCTAGAGAACACAGTGCTACAAATGCTTCTTATCAAAAGTATTTTGGCAACGCAGCATGTTTCAGCAATAAAATACCTTTGTAGGCAAACACTGAGGTGGCGATGGCATTTGCCCATTGCATTACTCACAGAGGTACTTGAACCTTCTTAAATTATCTCTGAATGCCAAAAATGTGTGATTCCAAATTCCTCTCTCACATTTACTGGCTTCAAAGAACTGTTGTCTTAGTGGCAGCTGAAGCATGTTTTTCCAATAGAAAAAGAACAGAAGAAAAAAAAAACACGTCATAATATTGAACAAGCCAGAAAGTCAGGAAACAAGCCCAGGTGTCAAGAGCAGGCAAGGAGGTCTGGCTAACAGTTCTTGAGTGCAGGACCACTTTATCACGGTGCTCTTTGAGCTCTTTTTCTGCAATAATGTGAGCTGTGGCATCCACAAATTACCATAGCAGGCCTCACTGATGACAGATGCGATGAGATTAAAATGCGGAAGGAGCTGGAGTCTTTGGGTATTTGTTTCATTACTCTGAAACTAGTGTATTATCTTTCCAAGGCCTTTTCTATTGTGACCAGTTTATAATTTAATGACTACTTTAACACATTTTTGCATAGTAATTATGCTAGCATTGTCTCAAATTCTTTAAAAACAACTTGGACAAACAAACAAAAAAAAATCAGTCTTTGATCACGGAGTCTTACCACTTCTCCCAGCTGAGAGGTAGTTTGACAGTGTCATGTTACAGGGGACTGAGAAATCAAAGGAGCTGGACCTTGATTTCCCAGCTCCGACTCTTATCTGGATGTCCCTGAGCACTGGCCAAATGCAGACTAGGATTCCTCATCGGTGACAAAAAAAGGTTTTAACTGAAGGATTTAACTCAGTTCCATAAACATTCTTGTTTTCTATGTTCAGAACCCTTCTTCAATAGAACATGAGTGTGAAACAGAAAAACAATGAGAAGGAGTGATCCATGAGATTTAAGTCCAATGGGGCAGATGTACAGGATTAAATACTATAATGGAAAAGATTTTAGAAGCAAAGCAAAAGAAGACAACAGCAAGCCAGTGTTCTAGGAGCACCAGAGACACAGGACAAACTGTTGAGACTTTGAGTATCGTGAAAGTTGTCCACTTGCATCTGAAGGGCTTTTCAAGTAAAGGTGTGCTTGAACTGCATTTCACACTCTGCCTACTGCCTACAGCTCACTAGAGTAGCCACTTTAGAACTACAGTCTATGGTCATTAGGCATGTCCGTCTCTCACTGCTAATTTCATTCCTCTGCAGGGTGTAAGAGAAATAAAAACATGGGAAGATGGAGTTTTTCCAGTTCAGGGACTGACCTTTAAAAGAATCAGGGCAGAGAAAGGGCACTAAAACTAGACAAAGAAACTAATGTAAATATCCCTGACATAGAATGAAATAATTTAACTTAAATGGAAGGAAGCCTGATTTAACATAGAGAAAATGTTATGTCAATTATAAGATATTTATTTTTAAGAGAAATACAATTATATTATTTCCAAGGGGGTATGTGGTAAGTTTAAATTATTGCTAGAGAAGCATTTCTTGGTTTAAATGTTGTAGAATCTTCTTTTTAATGAATTGATGAGTTGTAGTTCCTTGGGACTAGCTGATTTACTATATAGCATATACATTATGTGTTAACATTTTAAAAATAAAATGACTGAAGTTTCTTAAATTTTGAACAGATTATTATTTTGTCTCATGACTCCTTTTTATAAAGTAGTTTCAGAGGTAAACAAGGCCAGTCTGGCTCTAGCTTTCAAGATCTACAAATTAGTGGGGGCTGAGTGAGAGTTCACACTCTGAGACAAAGTCCTCCTTCAGTACAGTCAGGAATCATGTTCCCTTAAAAGCTGTGGTTAAAGGAGGTATCAAGGAGGAGGCCAGCAGGATGCTTCAGGCTGTCATGTGCTATGACATGCTGAGAGGTGTGACTGATGAGCTTCTGGGATGATTCTCTTAGTCATATAGACAATGACAGCAACTGGAAGATGGAAGTGATACAAACTGGCCAAGAGAGCCACTTACAGCTGCTGCTGGACCTGTGCCGTGGGGTAGAAAGGTCAGAGTCAAGCAAGAGCTGAGAAGAAACTGAGAGGACAAAGTTGAGAAGGCTTTCTGGGAGGGCAAGTCTGGCTGCAGGAGCGGCTGGGCCAGGAGCTGCAGCCTGCCTTTAAGGAAGAGCATTAGAAGACGTGGGAAGCAGGGCTTGAAGTTCTGGGGTGAGCGTTGGAGATGTTTGTGTGGCAGAAAAATGGCAGGAATTGTCACGAACTGATCTTGAAGGGTTCCTCGGAGTAACAGCATCTGCAATATCCAATTCGTCAATTTGTGGGACCAGATATATACTCTTTCTCATGCTTAGACGGTGAAACTTTGAGAAAGTTGACCTATGTTGTTTGTATTCAGTGGAAAGCCATTGAAGAGCCCATGCTTTCCCGTATTAACTAACAGAGAGATTGTGCTATTGTGAGGCCTGTGTAACCCCATTTCTGAAAAAGAAACTCCATTTTAAGGGAAAATGACCTGGGCATGAACTCCAGTTTCACAGAAAGGAGAAAACCCCACAAAAATGTGCTTGGACCACTCACCTCTGATAATATTTAGCAGTCATCCCTAGCAGCAGCTCAACAACAAAACCTGGAGATTATCCAGGCGTTCTTCACAGTAAGTTGAGTAAAAACAATTACGGTTTGGACCGCCAGACACAATCAATCGGGTTCTATTGCTCGATATTTGTTAAATGCCAGTCAATCACAGAACGAACAAGCTGGAATTTCCCCACACCTCGCTGTAACACCAACAAAAACCCTGTTGATTTGGCGCTCAGCTCTCCATCCTGATCTGCTGCATAGACGGTTGTGAGCTCCTGCTTGAGCTTGAATAGAACAACCCTCATGCGTTTGCATGGGAATTGGCTCCTTGGTGGTCCTTTGGGGTCTCCGTGATCTGGGCACATTGACGGGCACCACAACCCCAGTGGTTGTTCCCTCTATCCTGGCGTATTGTGTAGAAGCTGAGCAGGTGATGGACTAGCAAAACCCAGATAGCCAAAGCAGTGTTTCTTTGAAGTGCCGCTAAGTGGACATCGTTTTCACTCATTTGTCGCCTATATTTAAGTGTATTCTCCAATGCCTGGCTAAGGAGGGTTCATGAATCTGTCTTGGAAATGTCCACAAGAGAAGCAATGAATGCACTGTAAAACTAAAACGTTTCATTTGAAAGGATGTACTTTATTTTACAGCATCATTGTTCTTTTAAAAGTTCATTTACATATTTATTTCTTAAGAGCAAGGAGTCTCTGATAGCCCAGGGTGGCTTTGAACTTCTGATTGCCCGTCTTTACTTCCCAAGTGTTGGGATTACATATATGTGAAACCACATAGTTCATTGTTACTTCTGTGTTAAAATTTTTTGCTTTGGGGAGCAAGAGTCCTATTTTATATTTTTAAGTTTGGCAGAATGAAAGTACTGTTTCTAAGTTTTCCCATTTTGAGGGTAATTTATGATAGCACAACATACAAAACTCTGTGACTTAGGAAATGTAAGATCAGTAGATTTTACAGATCCGCAAAGGGAAACATTTCAAAAACTACATGTGTACTAATGGGAGCATAGATATATATTAAGACGTTTAGAGCAGAAATAAATTTTATAAAATAATATTAAACCTCACCTCATGCAGTAGACCGATCTGTCTTGTTGAATATTTCCATGGGAATCTCATAATGAGATTTCATGACCTGCTTATGGACTACACCCCACATCTTGCAAAGCACCTAGGAAGACCCCGGGGCCTCCCTTCCGGACAGAGCTGAGTAAACATAGCAGATGTTTCCGTTGGGGATCTCCTTTTCCGCATTCCAGAGCACAACCCTGCCACTTGCAGAAAGTGCTGTGGGTAGTTGCACTCTGACTGATTCACTGTGGAAGCTTCTTTCTGTAGCCTAATCGTGCCCTTTGGGGATAGCTCCTCCACCTTGCTGAGGCTGAGGAATACAGGACTTCATTTAGACTCTTTAATCTTTTGCAATATGAGGACCACCCCTGGTCTCATTAGCCTCACGTTTACAAAACACTTCCTTCAATGGGTTATTTTGCAGGCTAGTGAACCACACTGGCTTTAATTGATTCTATTAACTTCAATTGTGAAGCATGACATTTGAATTACAAGTCAGAGTTGAAATTGTGAGAGGAAGAGGGCTCACTGTAACCCAGCCCCCACCCCTAACATCAAACCAGGCTCTGAGAATTAGCGCCCACAAGGAAGGGAGAAAGGCAACTCAAACTAATTAAAGAAATTCGCTATTAGGGATGAGTTTTTAAAATGTCCAAATATAATTAGTTTGGTCACACAAATTTGCCACAGTGAAAGGAACTGAAAATATCAGGTACATGTGCAGCAACTGTGATTTGCTTTTGGATCAGAGGGCACAGCTCACACTATGCGGCTGTCCTGCCACATAGGCGGCTGCGGTCACAGGGGCTAAACCTCAGAGACCTTGGGTGGCCATAGGGTTCTTAGTCCCTCTGAGAGTCTGCTAAAGGTGAAGAGTAAAATGGGAGACAGTAGTGGCAGCTTCATGGGACTGCCCTGTGAGGTAGATTACGACAGGTGGCACATTGCAGAAACTCATTTCATTTTAGTCATTTTTGAGTTCTCTGACACTGTAACTGTAACACAGTTGCTGAGAGCCTGGGACTTAGAGTCATTCACTTGGGGTCAAGCCCTTGCTTCCATTCTTATAATTTAAATATATTTTGAGAAAATGTCAGTCTTTTAAAGCATGAATTTCTTTATTAAAAAGAGATAATAACACTATCATTGAATGTTTCATGGGTTTAGGGGCACCACACTTATTTTGCATAGAATTCGGTAAGTATCATTGAAAACTAGCCAAGACCTGTCAAAGCTACTTCACTTTTGCTGTTTCTTGTTACTACAGCTGTTTTGTGTTTAATAACAAAGACCTGGAGGTATGTCTGGGCAGGGCACCATTCAATTGTTCTTTATTATTATGTCGTCCTCATAGAGAACAGCATTCTACACCAAAATAATCAAGTGAACACCAAACTTTAAATCCAGTTGAAACAGTCCCAATAAATTAACTGTCCTTTCGAATTTCCATTGTGCTAAGAACTGTGTTCTACAAGGAACATCTCTGCCTGGCAGAGGTTGAAGAAAAGTGGACTTTAAAAGGCTACTATAATTAGAACTTTTGCTAATGGCACTTAAACTGATTAATGTCCAATAGTACCCACTCTACTGAAGCGTATTTTTTGGGAGTTATACATTTCTATTAAATTATACCTTCATTAAATGAATGAGCTTGTGGGGCAGTGTCTCCATGTAGCTCCTGGACTTAATTCTGTAATGATATGGCCACCAACATGGAGGCCCTTTTTTCTCGCCTTTTCCTTCTGCCTGGAATGTTCTTTCCACTTATCTCCTGTGGCTGCCTGTTGTGTTTCAGCATAGTCCTCCTTGGCCATCCACTCCCCATCTACTCTCTCCCATACTCTAAACAGCTGGGATTTTTCTGTTACACATGTCATTAGCTGGAATGCTGCTGTGAATTTACAAGCAAGTTTTTGCTTCTGTCCCTCTGTGAAGTTAAAGCGCCACGAAGGTAGATACCTCGTCTGTGTTATTAACTCTCATCATCATCATCAGCAGCAGCATGGTTATTATTATTATTATTTAAGCATAACAAGTTACCACAAACTCAGCAGTTTAAAAAAAATATACATTTCCAGGCTGGAGAGATGGTCTGAGATTAAGCGCACAGTATTGCTCTTGCAGAGGGTCCAAGGCTGGTTCCCAGTACCCAGTCAGATTACCCACAATTGTTTGTAGCTTCGGTGAGAGTCTGACACCTGCAGTCTGCACAGGCCCCTGCACTCCCTGGCACTCACCTCACCCATCTCCGACACATAGTTAAAAACCTTTAAACATAGATGCACTGTTTTGACTCATTATCAAGGGGCAGTTCAGGCTTTCCCCAGGCAGAAATCAAGGTGTAGGTCAGAATCAGTCCCATCTAATCTGTGACACGGAGTCTCCAAATAACCTTCCTAGTCTCGTAGGTGTGGCACAGAAGTTTGAATCTGGCTGTCAGCTGGGGTAGGGGCTCGGTACTCATAGCTCCCAGAGACTCCCTCCAGTTGTATACATGAGCCTTGCTCACCACACAGCTGTTTATTTCTTTTGGATCAGAAGAACCTTTGCTCTTTGTAAAGATTTATTTATTTGTGTATTTTCTGTGCACTGGTGTTTTTGTCTGTATGTATATCTATGTGAGGGTGTCAGATCCCCTGGCGCTGGAGTTACAGACAGTTACGACTTGCCATTCGGAATTGAACTTGGGTCCTCTGGAAAAGCAGCCAGTGCTCCTTTAAACATTGTCTCTGGTTAGGCTAAGCTCACTCCGGATACTCTTCTGATGAACATAAAAGTAAGTGATTGGAGATGGTGGCTATCCATGAAAACTCTTTTCAGTATTATTCATGATGAATAGATCATAGGCGTCAGAGCCACATGCTGTCACATTCACAAGTACCTTACCCAGGGAATGCAGTACAGACGTGAGCCTCCTGGAATCTACGTTTGTCTACAGACTGTTAATATCTTTAAGGCCAACTGGCACTTATCAAATAAATCTCAGTGAAATAAGAATTGAGGAAGAGTAAGGTATGAAAATTATTATGATAATATATGATTATATGTTCAGATGTATGTTGATCACCCTACACTGGATTGAAAATAGTCTAATGGTTGGATTACCCACTCAATTCAGTGTCCTCATGGAGGGGGTCATGATTACTACATGATGTAATAGGAAATCGGGTAAAATTTGCTGTTATTTGGGCAAACTTTTTGCAGTGTAATCTTGATTAATTTTTCTGTCCCGCAGTCCATGTAGATGGACAGTGGTGGGCACAAAGAAGTCCATCTCACCCTTATCAAATCAGGAATAAATGATGTTAGTACTTGAATGGTTTCCTGAGGTTAAATGGTTAATACTGCAAACCCAAGGTCAGGAAGGAAGAAGGCATTTGATTTCTAGGGGAAATTATATAATGTCAGCTATGTTCTGACCATGCCTAGGTTTGAGAGGACCAAACCTACTATGAGGCAATCCTCTCTCTCCAAATTGAGAGCCAATTCCAACCGGAGTCACATAGCCTCCATGGGCACCAGTTAATCCCAATAGAAGTCACGTAGCCACTGTAGAAATCTTCCTTAAGCCCTTAAAAAAGCCTGCGAGCTCACTTCAGGGTCGACATTTTGTATGATTGGTCGACCCCTGCATGCTTTGCTTCTGCATACTACTTGAGTCTGGGGTCTTCCTTCAGCGACACTCAGACCCTTACGTTCAGGGGTTTGCCCGGGATTGCTGGGGACTCCCAAAACCAATAGTAGGGCGTTTTCAGTGTAGCATGTTCTGTTCTCCCCCAATCAGTGAGTGTGGGCAAGCTGTTGTTTAGTTCCCGCCTTTTTCTGGTGTCCAGGCACAATCAATAGGCCAACGGAGATCAGGCAGATGCACCACTTTCTCCTGGCCCAGGGGTCCCGAGGACACTCCGGACCCCTGTCTGGCGGAGGAGTGCAGAGGTTCCACTCTGGTTCTTCTGATTCCAGTGGCTGAGGACGGGTTGAGCCCATCAGGCAGAACCCGCTCTAGGGATAGGCTGCCACCAGCAGCCTTTCGGTTTCTTTTCTCGTCCCTGGGAAGTCTGGTTTTGTCTGTGTCGTGTTCTGTTTGTTTTCAGCTTGTCTTTGAACGTTCTTCTTGGGAATCATCGTGGGTCAGATAGCTTCCTCTAACCTCCAGGAGGCCCTGCTGCTCTGTTTCTGTATCCTGGGATGCACACTCCCAGGCTCGCAAGATCCAGCCAGGCTGCTCTGTGGCTCCTGAGGCCCTGCTATCTCCTTGTGGTCTGAAGTGGGTAGCCCACAACCTCCACACCTGGGCGGAGCCACCGACGCTCCACGGGGCCACTGTCTTCCATCACAGTTGCTGGTCACATATGTGCTAGGGACTCCTTCCTGCGCCACTGCCTCCTGGATGCCCACCAGCGGGCTCCATCCTGCTGACTCTGGTCAGCCCCAGGGTTCTGAGGCGAGGGCGGCCAAAGGCAGCTGTAACATGGGGAGCAGGCTTGGCCCCTCTCTGCCACCGAGACACGCTGAGCAACACGGCAGCGAAGATGCCAGGTCCTGCCTGGTTCAACTGGATCCAGCAGAAAGCAAGGTGCTCCTCCCTTGAAATTACAGCTGGAGAAAGTAAGGAAAGTTTTGTCTGTCTGTTTTAAATATATATGGCCACTATATGTTAGTTTACTATGTGCTGTATAGATTTTCCGTTATTGGGTTAAAAATGTGTAACATCTGTAACAAAAAGTTAACTTAAAACAAGTAACTCAGGGTTGGAGCCATTCTGGGCAATAGGCATGGCATGAGAGGACCAGGAAACAGGTCTCTAAAGATACTCAAAATTGGGATAAGATTTTTTTATGTAATTCCTGCCTTGTGTTAAAAAACTAGACTTATAAAGGCTGATGTTTAAAATTTAAGTTCAAGCTCTTGTTTAAAACATTTGTGTGTATATGTGTTTACAACACCTATAAAAACACAGATGTTTTAAAATAACTATGTGGAGCACATGATCTGCAACCCACCATCTGAGATAGCAGGCCACCATCTTGAGATAGCCACGTGGTATAGGGCAACAACTACAGGACCTACTAGTCATAATGAATTCTCTGTTTATTATCCTATCTTCTTTTAAACTAAGAAAGCAACAAGTCTCATTTTAAATTGGTATGATATATATATATATATACACACACACACACACATATATATCCAGTTATATTCTTTATATGATGGTAAAATATTAAGGTTATAAAGGTTGATTCCGATTAACAAGCTATTGTATTGGTGACTCTGGAAATGGGTGATTCTAAAGATACTTTTCAGTTGGGATATATTAATTTTGGAGACATTCAGTTGTTTACAGTATGAGAAGTTGGCTATGGGAAACTGTTAATGCTCTGTAGTGCTAGACTGTAAAATGTGGCAGCACCAGCAGACACCTAATGGCTGTTTTCAACTTGCCCGCCAAGGCAATTTAAAGTCCACATGTGCCTTGTTGATTCTGGGATAAAGAAGGTGGTGCCATGGTTTCACGGCCATCTTTACTAAGGGCAGTCATGACTGGCAGCCCTATTGGTCATGGGAGAGTTGTGGTTCGCTGCCACCTTTGTTGAGGAGTGCCAACTGCGTTCAGTACCCTGCTTAGCACCAAGTACAACTTTTGTCCTTTAATGTTCTGCTGTTCAGTCTTAATAATGCATTGTGGTAGGATCAGCAAGATTGCCAGTCTCTCTATGAACTGTACCTATGATTGAAAGGTACAGTTTTGCTTTGATACTAGCTCAGAAATATATTTAAAGCTATGCTAATAACTGATACAGTTGATTGGAAGATTGAGATTTACCTAATCTCTTGTTTTAGGTTTTCAAAGTTAAGCCTAGGATGGGTGACTACAAAGTTTGCCTATTCAGATCTACTTGAGATAGATGTGGTCCCCAAACAATTATCTACAGAATATGTCATAATTATAGATTATAACATTCTGTTCTATGCTGACAAGATGTAGTTTGGAGTAGATAACTAAAGACAGACAAAGATTAACTCAGATATGCTGGCCCTCAAGCTTGTCAGAGATCTGCTGAATATGGCATTTAACATGTCTAAGCTTTTTATGATAGACAAAGACTCCCAAATCCTAATAGTTGTTCCCCACCATCTCTGAGAAGATCTGAGTACAATGACAGATGACATCAACTCTCTATTGCTGTATGCCAGCCACTGAGCAAGACTGCCCCAATGTCTTGCTCTTACTAGGACCCAGCCTAAACTTTGGACAAACTGGACACCTAAAGTGTTATTGTCTCAAGCTGCTGAAAACAAGGTAAGGTCAGTATCTCCCTTGATCTTCTTCCACAGAAAGAGCCTCTCATCCTCTGTGCCTGATGGCCATACTGTTGTCTCTGTCCACATTGCCATGAAAACCGCAGGAGCCTGAGACAACTGCCTAGGTAGTGGACTACGACTGAGTGGTCATCTCTGTGTTTTTGACTAATACATAGATTCATTTAGGTTACAATTTATCCTTCCCAGGTCTCTGAGCACATTGATGGCTAAGCTAATGGTAGCTTGACAGCTAGAGAGCAGACAATTAGCTCCTTACTCCAAGGCAATCCACCATGTTAGTCTATTTGTCAATTCATTAGTTAGTTAAAACTACTAGATACTGTATCTCTTGCTTATGAAGGCAAATAGGTTTGCCTTCCCCACAGACTTCACCTTAAAATATAAATAGGCCCAGGTATAACTTTTACTATTCCTTTAGCTAAAGGATGGTGAATGCTCACAACAGTCTCACCCCTGTCTCATGGTAAATAGGAAAAGGCCTAAGGATATAGAAGTTTAAGTTATGAGGACCTAAGAAAATGTTTGAGGATCTAAGAAAATATTTGAGGGTTTAAGAAAATATTTGAGGGCCTAAGATTGTGTTTTTAGGTTGGTAAATGCAAATTACAAAGATTGGAGGGCTTAAGAAGGTGTTTTAAGATCTATAATGCAAGTTGTAAAGCTATAAGAAGATGATTTAAGGCAAATTAAAAGTGGGAAGTGTTTCAGATTTCTCTACCCCCTCTATGCCGTTGTTAAACTTATGTTGTTATAAGATTTCAGAAGTTCAGGATTTTAACATTGATCAATGGAATTCTAATAAGCTGCTTACTATTCAGTCACAAGGTCAAGATTTTAATTTCCCTTTGCTTGTCTTCTATAGACTTGTGCTTCTCATTATGCTAAAAATATCTCTGTCCAATATGTCTCTGGATGGAGAAGAAAATGTTCATATGCTTTTTACCTCAAAGCTGTAGCTTGTACTAGGTCTCAAATAGTCTACTCCTGCTGTCTTACAACTACCTATTAACTGCTTTTTCCAAAATATGGATCTCAATACAATGTTGATAATAATATACTTTTTGTAAACTAAAATTTATATGAGCTCCAGGAAATAAAAATGTCACAAGACCTACATCTGCCTGCCACAGCTTAAATGGATCCCAGATCAGTACACCCGCCTGTCTTTAAAAATGGGATTTTTCTTTTGGTTATGGGATTCCTCACCTTCCCCAGTTACTAGACAAATTTTCACTTTTGTCCCTAGTCTATATTTATCTCAGCAGATTTTCACCTGGCTGACAGACTCCTTCCAGGGATTACCTGTGGATTGAAAGCTCCAGAGATCTTGACTTGCTGAACGTTGATGTAAACCAGTCCAGCCAATGTGACTGATCCCTGTTTCTTCAACTGGATGCTAATCAGATGCTTCTGGTAAGTGCCCCATTGCCTAGCCTTTGACTAGCTTTTCAGCCTTCCTGGTCCCTGATAACAATACCCTAATGTAAGCTCGAAGGTGTCACAGGAGAGAATCTACTGTCCGTTATCCCACCAAACTGGCTGAAATGTTAAGTCAAATAAGGCTCCGTGGCATAAGGGACAAATGGGTTCCTACAATGCCAAATGACATACTAAATATAATAGACAAAAACCATCATCAAAGATATGATTTAGGTACATAAAGACGGGGGGAATGAGAGGACCAAACCTGCTATAAGGTAATCCTACCTCTCTTTAAATTGAGAGCCAATCCCAATCTGAGTCACATGCCACACATGGACATCAGCCAATCCCAATCCGGGTCACATAGCCACAGCAGAAATTCCCCTAAAGCTGATAAAAGAACCTTTAAGCTCACTTTGGGGGTCACCATTTTGTATGAATGGTTGACCCTGTATGCTGGTTGTCTCGGCAGAATAAATCCTCTTTGCTTTTATGTAATATTTAAGTCTGGGGTCTTCCTTCAGTGATTCTTGGACCCTGACACAGTGCTATTTGTGGAATGATCCCCCAGAGAACATGCAAGCAGTCCTATTATTTGAGCTATAAGACACTGCACACCTGAGGGAGAACTAGGATAGTATCTGATTCTGTTCCAATTTCTGTAGCAAAACATACAGACTTTGTGGAGTCAACAACAGGCGATGCCCTTTCTAATAACCCTGGAGGCTGAAAGACACAGACTAGATAGTGGCAGATGCTGGATTTGTTTGCTTGTTTCTTATGAGGGCTCCTTTGCCTATAGCACTCACCCTTTCTCTGTCTGTGTGGTCCTTTTTAGGTGGACACACATGAAAGATAACCTGTTCTCTTCTCTTTTCTACAGGGATGTCCATTCTATCCGATTGGAGCCCTATCTTAAGGTAAATGACTCAGACTTCATTTTATAGTCATTATCTCTTACCGATTCCATCTCCAAAATCAGCCGCATCGAGTGAGGGCTGTGAGTTTTGAGGGGACGTGTTTCTGCCTGTCACAGATAGCCTCAAAGATAGGAGTTATTTAGGGAGTTTTCAAGAGGCTACCAGGAGGCTTCAAGCTTTGGATTTAGGTTCTCTATATTTCGATTGCAGTTCTACCTATTGCTTGCATCAGACAGATTCAATTTCTATGGTTTTCAGAAATAAAGAAAATTTACAAGCTGTCTTTAAAACAGAAAATAAAAAATGAAGCATGGAGTCTTGATCTATTAAAATAGTAGGCCTCAAGCTTAATTAACAGTAATTTCACTAAAAGGCCCTCTTGCCTATCATCCTGCTAAGAAAAGGCATGGACCCTTCCTGGTCCTCAGTCTTCTCAGTTGTAGAGAATGGAGATAATAATTTTCATATTTTAAGACATGGCAGTGCTGAAGAAGTTAAACAAGATTCACTAGTAGAGTCTCCAAGTTAGTTATTTTTACAACCTTTTAAAATCATGGTTTTCACTATCACACTCATTT
>CM053751.1:31747028-31764437 GCA_028658305.1 Pachyuromys duprasi
CAGAGGAAAGGGGGAGAAGGACCTTTCCTATCAGTGGAGCTGGGAAGGGGCATGGGAGAAGATGAGGGAGGGAGGGTGGGTAGGGCCTAGGGTGGGGACTACAGCTTGGATACAAAGTGAATAAACTGTAATTTATAAAAATATAAATAAATAAATAAAAAAGAAAACTTGCTTTAGTTAAGACAAAAAAAGCAGGAGCTGGAAGCCTAGGCCAGAGGGACACCCCCTAAGCCCTGGTCTGCACTGTTCCTGTAGCTTTGTGGAAGCAGCCTGTGTACCCCTTCCACAGTGCTGCTGTTCCTGTAGGGATGTTGGTGCCAAGCTATACTCTTTATCCCCAGCACTTACTCCAGGGCTATTTAAAAATAAAAGTGGCCTCAGCAGCAGGCATTAACTGGTCGAGTTTAATCTTTTTTATTTTTATATATGACCTAATGGGGTTAAGATCTGTGAAACAGAAAGCTCTGGCTAGCAAAGCCAGTGTGCTGACATTTGTGGATTTCTCTAATTGGAAGGCTTGGCTTCCTACTTCATCTGGGACAAGAGATTGACTTAGAAACAAAGACAATTCAATGTATTCTCCTTTGGGAGTGATTCCCAAGATCCCATCTGTGCAGAGTCTGTTGTGGACATTAGGTTTTCCTGGGAAAGGTCTGAGAAGTCAGTCCCAGAGCTCCAGTCTGCCCCTTGGAAAGGCCCATTGGGCGACAGAAGCCAGCTCTGTTCCATTTCTTTCCAGCTCCACTTGTGTGAGAATATCTCTGTTATCTTGCTTTGGCAGAATTTTGTGTCTCACAGCTGATTTTTAATACTTAAAAAGGGTAAAGTTGTCGGAGATGCACCTGAACTTTTCCCCTCATTGCCTCACAACATTTCTTTTGATGTATTCACTGGGACACAGCAGTCTAAGAATGGTTTGGTCCAACACCCAAACATGGTATTCTCTACAACTAATGTGGTATAGAAAATAAACAATATTTCATTCAGGGCTCTACGTCTTTTATGCAGACCTGTGAGCCTGCATAAAATGTTCAAGTATTTTCTTATTTCTCTATTTTTCAAATATGGGACAATTATAGACTTATTGCAAAACCGCCAAATAAAAATAATATAGTAATCTGATCAAATCTTTGCATGTGTAGACACTACACTTCACTTGCTACATCCCCAAATTACTTCCTGGATAGTTTTTAATGTGTGTTCAAGTAATAAGGTAAAGCTTGGGCTAGTCTTATTGGAAAATCACAATCTTTATTCAGGAGTTTGGGCCACCTTATCGTTACTATTTTTTTCTTACTATGCTGTGATGGATCTTGGCAGTCAGCTTGAATATATATAGTATCAATGGGGCATCAAGCTGCTGGGCATACCTGTGAGGGATTTCCTGTACCACATTATTTGAAATGTGAAGACTTCCTCTAGATTTGGGCGGCACCTTCCCATTGAAGCCCAGATGGACGATGGGAGAGGAAGCTTTGCTTCTGCCTGCTTCCTTCCTGGCCAGTTAATCTACCCTGTTGGTGCTTGGTGCTTCTGCAGCCTCTGCTGCGTTCCTTCTCTGATATAAGAACCCAGCTTCTTCAGGCCTCCAGTGTAGACCAAGGGCCAGTGGCTCCCCCCCAAATCCTCACTTTTGGACTACTCAACAAGGTCTGGGTGGCAGCAGTGAAGAAGCTGGGGGCCTCCTCTGGACTCTGCTGCTTCCCCCACCGCAGTCTTGTGCTCTGCAGGAGCTCTGTCTGCTGGTCTTGGTTTCATGTCCCTGGTTATGCTGGGTCCTCAGAGTTGCAGCTTCCCAGCCTTAGAGGCAGGAGATTTGCATTGGCAGTGGAACTCAACTCATTTGTCCTAGTCTTTGAACACCTTGCAAACTCTGCTGGTGGCATAGATAAAAGGCATGCCACACTGGAATAACTCCTCCTAGCCGGAGTTAAGGTTATTAATGGCATTAGATTCCCAGGGGATACAAAGAAGGAAGCACCTGATAAGGGGCACCACCGGTCCTTTCTTTGTGAATTCCTTTGGTATCATGTAAAAAGATGTGAAAGGACCTCTTGGGTGTTAGGAGTGTCTAGGAATAACACAATTTCAGAATTGAACGTGGAGGGAGCAGGGATTCATAGCCACATTACTTATTCAACAAGTATATACTAGGCACTATTTAACGCACTTGGGATAACTCAATAAACATGACAGGCAAAAATTAGAAAAGAATTCCTTGCCCTCATCACGTGCATGCTTCACTGAGCATGTGTCATAAAATGCAGGCAAGTTGCAATACTTACCAGTAGACCACAAGTAGCTTAGGACTTTGCCTTTGGGATCAGCTATTCACATTACACAGGGGGTGGAGCGCTTCCTGAGAGAGTAGAAACGCTGCAGGCTGGCTTGTCAAACAAGAGGAGTTCTGCTAGACCCCACTTAAAAAATGCCTGGGAGGAACCTTCTGTGCTTCTGCAGAACCCAGATGCGGCACACCTTTCATCTGGAGCTGGGCTGTGTCACCCATGCAGCCATACAGCCGTCCCGATGCCAGTTTGCCTGAGTAATGTGTACACAGCGCCTGCCAGAGTCACTATGCCACATGCTCGTTTATTTTTCTTAAGACAAGACTCAAAAGCAGCTAAGGAAATAAAGTAAGACAAACAAATAAACAGAGAAGAAGCACACTTCACGGTCCCATTTCCAGCAGTAGCAAGCAGTTTATCACTGTATTCAATAGCAAAAGTAAAGAGTTTAGGCATAGTCTTTAGACAAACTAGGGAGAATTGATTGTCATTGCTTAGGAGGTTTGGAAAGTAAATATAGGCTTGGAAACAACCGTTACACACACACACACACACACACACAATCCATGCTACTCCATGTCATGTGTGTATGTGCCTATGTGTGCCATAGGAATAGAAGGCTGCCAGCTGTGGATGGGGAGAATGTGAAATTTTCCCTGGCTTCAGTACCCATAACCTCTCAGATGTATTATAAATATATGAGCTGCTCCCTGGGCTGGGCTTTAAGTCTCTGAATTAGCTGAAGCTGTAGTAAAATCACATGGATCCAGACAGCTTACAGTCAACAGCAAATCAAAAGAGACTCTTCTATGTCATTTTTTTTTCCTAATAGCTATGGGGAATGTATTGAATCTGCCAAATGTATATTTGATATCCTGTTACCAAAACCTGCCTGGATGATATGCTCCTTCCTTTTCATCCTTCGTTTCTCCATCTCATGCTCATATTAGAAGTTGGTGAAGCCCTCAGGACAGGAGCCTGCAGAGGTGCCGTCAGCATAGACTAGAGTAGCTCACTGAGCACACATGGTCTGTGTTCCTCCTTAGAGTCCTGACATACTGAGTCCTGACATCAGAACTGATTTCTGTCAGCTCTAATGTGCCTGAGAAATTTCTTTCAAGGCAGTTTCCTCTTCTAACACCTCCCGGGGGAAGTCCCCCGGGAACTGTGAGGCAACAGTAGATTTGACTATGATAAGGATCCCCATGCTGAAGAGTCTTGCATGAAAAGCAGCACACCGCATCTGTTGTTTTCCTTATTTAGGGTTTGTTTCACACTGAATGATAGTGGAGCACTACCAGGACGCTGTCTTGACTCCCCTGCAGTCCTGTTCTTCCTCTTCAATGACGGCAGATCCCGGAACACTTAGTGACATATGGCAGCCTCTCCGTGAAGTGTGCTGAATGCCACACATTTGCTTTTTGGCTCTGGAGTTCTGCCTTTCATTTTGGGCATCATAGTTCTTAAAGTGATACTGACAAAATGAAACTCAGCATCTGAAAATCCGTTCTGGAGCAGGGTAGGTCAAAACCTAGTCTGAACAACTAGTACTTCCGCCGAAGAGGGCCAAAGGGCTGGGAATGCAACAGGAAGCTTCCTTTAAGAAACCACTTAAAGAAACTGGAGGTGTTCAAGCCCAGAAAGGCCAATTATTGTTATTGTTGTGTTTTGGAAGAAGTTCATAGCCATAATTCAAATGTTTGAGAAGCTGCCAAATAAGAATGAGATTTTTTTTTATTTGCCATGTAGTTTCTATCTGCAGACCTACAGTTTCACAGGTAAACAGACTTTTATTCTATAAAAGGAAGATTATTCTGCTGGAAACAGCTGTGCCATGATGAACTGTATGTACGCAAAGGAAAAAAAAAAGCAAGCTCTCTTTAGATTGTGGGAACTTCTGCCCAGAGCATGTGTATTCTTTAGTCCCACTCCCAATTTCCAGCTTGGGAATTAACTGAGAGCAGGTTCAGGATAGACAAGTGCTCTACTATGAGTTTATAAATTATAATTTTCTAAATTAAATTTTTTTTCTCAGCCCTTTAACTGCAGCAGTCAGGAGACAAAGGCAGGCAGATCTCTGAGTCTGGGGCCAGGCTAGTCTACAGAGCAAGTTCCAGGACAGCCATGGATACACAGCAAACCTGTATTGAAAAACAAAACAAAACAAACAAACAAAAAGAATTTCTTGATCAATTTTCATTTTGACAGAGAACGACAAAAGGCTTGGGGCAATCTCTTTTTCATGGAATACAGTAAACTCTCCTGTCTTCTTTTGTTTGTTCGTTTTGTTTTTGTCCAGACAGAGTTTCTCTGTGTAGCCCTGGCTGGCCTCGAACTCACAGAGACTCATCTGTCTCTGCCTCTGCCTCCCTAGAGTACTGGGATTACAGGCGTGTGCCACCAGACCCAGGTATCCTGTGTTCTTAACAGTGTTGGCCTTACTGTCTTTAGGGCCTCACTCTTCTGTGCAGGAGAGCTCACAAGAGCAGCAGTGTCCTGCCTCTTGTCACAGCCTGAGCAGCCACTGAAGGTCTAGCTCAGCTTGGACATTACTCTGCTCTAAGGCTAATCTTTCCTGTCCAGAATGCAACGCTGCTTCCTCAGATAACCATGTTGTGCCTTCCCCTGGAGACCACACTTCTTTCCTGCCTGTCCACTTGTCAAGGATCCTTGTCTTGGCCAGGGACGGTGGAATGAGAACAGAATAGGGCTTGGTCAGTCCCCTCAGTCTGGGACTTTGAATGTTGAGTGTGATAATTGAAGTACAGAGAAAGGGTGGAGCTAATTGCTTCTCTACACCTCTGAGAGCAAATGCCATTGGGTCCATGTCTCATATACTCACATGCAGATGGCAATTTGATGGCATGTGTTATACATGTCTGTTGCTCAGCAGATTGCTTGATAGATGAGGAGTTTGTGTCAAGATCTAGAACATGTGATCTGTGTGTTTTGAATGGAAAGGGAGAGTGACATGCCTGCAGTGTGTACAATCAAGCATCTTTTGGAGAGTTTTCCAAGCACTTGTTTTACTCAGAGGCCTGAGGGTGTGAGAATTCCTGTTTCCTGAGATGTTGGGAAGTTAAGGTCAAAAGCTGGCTGTGTTTCAAGTTCTAAGACAATACCATACAATTTCAAAGCTGGTGCTTGTGTGTGCGTGCAATTTCGTGTGTAAAGAACCCAGGAGGAAAGGCAGTCTCTGAAACTTTGCTTTGAGAGATGCCGGAACACTGAGCTCCATATCTGTCCGAGAAAGACCTGTGTTTTGATGAGACCTATCTCTTTGGTAAATGCAAGGCTCACGGGTGTCGTCATCTTGCCCTGCCGTTGAACTTTTGTTCACATCAGCAACTTCCCTCACCTTGCCTGTTGAACTGCCCTTTGTAGTGAAACTCCCTAGTGAACTGGCAAGAAAGCATGGAAAAAAAAAAGGGGGTGTGCTGGAGTGGATCGCATTTTTCCTGAACACTCTGAAATATCAGGATGTATGGAACGTGAGTCATCACTTTCTGTTGGAAACTTTCATGACCTTTACAGAGTAGACCGAATTCCTCCCAAGCTGTGCTTCTTCACACCCCAGTGCATGACAGTAAAGGGGCAAATATGGGGGAGGCAGAAACAGATTCCTATTTTTTTTCTTGCAATCTGTTCCTTGTTATTGTTTCCTTTATCCTTTTCTTTTTCTTCCTTTGTTTTATTTTATTTTGACACACTTTGCTTCCCAGGGTAGCAGTAATGGAAGATGTGTGAGAGAATAGCATGCTGCCTGAACCCAGAGCACCGCCGGAATCTGGACAATAGGGCACGAGACAGGCTTTTGCCAAGGCTTCAGACTTACCTCCAGGGAAGAGGACCACATTCAAAGCTGTGTTCCCTAGGCACTTGGCAAGCTGGAACTTGATGCACTATACCAAAGAACCAGGAAAAAAAATAAAGCAGTGATCTCGCTGCGGAACCCTTTCTGGTGGGACAAAGATGCTACACAGAATCTCTTCAGGCACCATGATTTTGACCAATGTCAGAGAAGAATTTGAACTCTCAGTAAAAACTTTATTTTCATACATTATATTCTGCCTCTTTGTCCTCTAACTCCTGTTCTTCGTCATTTGTGTGTGTGTGTGTGTGTGTGTGTGTGTTTAGATGTCATTTCTGCCCTTCCATTTTTACATGGGTTTCAAGGATCTCACTCAGGGTTGTCAGGCTTATGGGGCAAGTACTCTATGCTCTTAAACATAAAGGAGGAAGACGGGAAGGTTTGCTGGGCAATCAATAACTTCGTGTTGAAGCCCTTGGCCTTTGGAAACATTAGATAGCCAGACATGGTATGTGCTACTTAATCACAGACCTGTGGTGGAGGAGGCAGAGGGACTGTGAGTTTGAGGCAAGCAAAGGAACATAAGAAGACCCTGTCAACCATGTAAAGCAAGCACTGGGGACACAGGTGAGTGGCAGAAAGCGCCAGGCTCTGGTTTCAATCTCAACACTTGCTTAGCATTGCAGGGCCTTTCCAGGTCAGGGTGGGGCCGGGGGCAGGGCTTGGAGGGACAACTCTGGCAAGGTAAGTGCCCACATGTGACAGACCCCACGTTTTCTGTTATTGGTATGTGTTCTCTATCTAAAATCATCTAGAACTGAGAAAGTCTACATAGCAATTTTTTTTATTTCAAACTTTTACAGTGAAGACGTCTCTTCATTGACTACTTCAGAAGATTTCCTAATCTTTCTAAAACAAATTGCACATTTTTTTTGTTTGCCTTCTGAAAAGATTTAGCTGAGAGATCACGTGTGCCTGTTTTTCTCTTTATTGTCAGGTGCTCAGTGATAACTTCTCATGGCTGCTTCCTCGGCCCTCTAGCCAAATCTCTCCTATGTTGTTGGCTAACTCTAAACCCCAATGCCTAAATATTCAGTTTGGGTAAGAACTGGAATTTGTTTACTGTGAGAAGTTGTGACTTTGAAGGGAGAAGAAGAAAGCCTCCACAGTCAGGTACATGGACTTTAGCAGACAGGCATGGTAACTGCATTCCTACTTTTTGGAGACCCTTGGAAACATTCCTTTGAGGCTTTTTCTTATCCATCTTTGGCTCTCAGTGGTGCCCTAGACATTTGAAGCAACCAAGTAAGTGACCCTGAGGTAAGACAAGAGTCACTAGTCACCGAAACTGCTGTTCTTCAGAGGTTAGGAAACAAATTGACTCTATCTAGAGCCCAACTGGGAGCTGTGGTCAGTTGCAGAGGAAGCTGAGGAAGACTTTTGCAGGTGGTAGCTCAAGCACCATTTCCAAATGAAGTTCTTCTGTGATGACAAGTCTTTCAAGGCAAAAATGGCTTGTCAGCCTAAGGAAGAGCAGCAGTTGCCTCCTAAAAGACACTGCATACTGGGGCAGAGGGCAATGAGGAGCTCTGTCACCAAAGGGTGCCACTCTGGGATTTTAATTGACTTATCTGTAAAATTCTGAATGGCCTACTCATTGTAAATTATATTATCAAGGACCCAAAGCCCTGTAAGACAGAATATCGTGGAGGTGGGAGGAGATGGGCCCCATCCTCAATACCTTATTTCAGAGTAAAAATATAAACTGAAAACAAGATTTTGTGTTCTTGGGTGAGCTGACACAAGAAACCAGCCTGGCTCCAAAGGCAATGAAGCTAATGCTGATTTTCCAATGCTATAGTGCTTCTTACTGTAAAAGGCTGCAGAAACAAGCAAAGCTTCTCCACTGGAAGCAGACACCTTACTAGTTTCTGGATGGAGAGCCCTGATGTAGCACATTAGTTACTTTTCTATATTCAAACAAAAGCTGGCAAGCGGTCATCTATGCATAATGGCAATGTGATTCAGAAAGTTTTTTTTAATTCATTTTTTTATCATTTTACCTATCAGTAGATGGCAGGAGATACCATCAAATCACGTACAAAAAGAGACACAAATGGTGGAATTCAGTCTTTGTTTCCTGTATACCAAGAGAAATTGATACTCAGGTAGGCGGTACACTGTTACTGCTGTACCTGGGGAGAGAATGTTTTTTGCACTTAGATTTGGGTTCAGTTATTTCTTCCATATTAAATTGGCAGTATCACAGTTGGTTTAAACAGTGGTCCAAATGTTGGAACTAAGTTTATTGTTTTGAGGAGACACCCGGAGAAATGATTCATTGCTCATGCTGCTAAGATTAATTGGACATTTAATTGTGTTAAGTGGATTCACATGCCGTATAAAATTCCAGGGTCTTTTCTTATTTGCCTTTTTTCCTCTGGAAGCAGAAAGGAAGAAAGAGCTAACTAGCACCAGTTAGGAATTAGGAAAATCCCATATCGTAAGTGACTTTGTTCAAGATGATTAGAGATACAACACTACAGTTAAAACAGTCCCAAGCCATGGTGCATGCTTTTATCCTACCATTCAGGAGGCAGAGGTAGGCAGATCTCTTTGAGTTCAAAGACAGCCTAGTCTACAGAGCAAGTTCCAGGACAGCCAGGGCTACACAGAGAATTCCCTTCAATCCTCTACTGTTCTTTACAAATTTCTCTACTAGGCTAAAAAGCCACATTTTGTTCTTGCTTCAAAAAATTTCCAAACGATCACAAAACATCCTGTCAAAGAGTACAAACACACGAATGAATGAACAAACATACACATTTTCCCAGTCTCTATGAAATTCCACCAGTTGGTGTGACTTATCTCCATACTGTCACAGAACTGCAGATATTCTCTTGAGTCAGAGTACAGGATTTATTTCCCTGGCCAGTTGTAGGAGTTTTTCCATTTGCTGTATGCTGTAGATATTTTCCCTCTTATTATATGACAAGAGACAGGGTCTTCTGTGGCCCTGGCTATACTGTAACTGACTATGTAGCCAAGGAGCACACTGTGCTTCTGGTCCTATTGCTTTAGCCTTCCAAGTGCTGAGATTACAGGCGTGTAGTCATCATGCCTGGCTTAGGCGGTAGGACCCTGCATATGGTACATAGGTAAGCCCTCCAACAACAAAGGCATACCCCATCCCTGTAACTTCATTTGTTCTTGTTTAGTGACAGCTCCTGATATTCCCAGATGATGGTAAATTTCATGGTTGTCCTATTGTTTTCTCCGATTTATGTTTCAGGAGATCTGCTTTGCTGGCTTTTGTGAGGGACTGTCTCCCAAGCTCAGCTGCAGAGGACAGATGTTGATATTTTTCCCACATGGCCTCTCTCACTTTCTTATTTGTTTATAACTAAGAATCTTATAATTCCATTATAGAATAAGTTATAAGTAATCGTTAAAGCCGAAGTACTGGCTCTCCTAAGTGTATTTTGATTGGAACAAGTTTTCGGCCAAAGAGATGTTTCTGCAATCAAATAATTGTTGGACAATGCCAAGGATTTGAGGCTTTATCCTACTTCCAAGCTAGCTTCATGGAGCTTTGCAGGGGGCTAGATTTCTGAATGAGATTCAGAGAAAACTTTGCTTCTTGAAACAATATTGTTATCCACACATTGGTCCTAATTCTAACCGATTGATGTGGGAAAAGGTCATGTGATATTAACACATTAATGGAGTTGTGAACTTAATTCACCCATATCTTCATCGTTGGGAATACCTGTGTCTGCTTCTGAGGGAGACACTATTTATTTCAAGGCTGTTTATGAAATAAATCTACTAAGGAAAAAAAATACATGCAAGAAGCATGAGAGACTCAGAGGTTTGCCCTCTAATGACAGCTGCGGTTCAGTAAGAGAAATGGAGGGATCATTCAGGGAATTTACTTTTGGTAAATTTTAAATCTTACTAAAATCAGTCATGTAGTTTTTTTTTTTAAATATAGAGTTTGACTTGAATTATCCAAATTATCCAAGAAAGCTAGCTTTTCTACTGTAAGTATATTTCTATCCATACATGCATAATTAAGATCTTGTTTTCCCTGGTAAAAAGAGATATACGTAATCATTATAGAAAATATAGCAAAGCATAAATAAAACTATAAGATGTTACTGCTTAGAGGTACTCTATTAAAATATTTACTTAATAGTTTTAATTCTACTTGTAAATTATGTCTGTATGTGTGTGTGTGTGTATGTATGTTTGTACGTATGTTTGTGTGGAGGCATCTGAACTTTAGTGCAGTTGCCCTAGGAGGCCAGAAGAGGGTATTGGATTCCTTGGATCTGGAGTTACAGGCAACTGTGAGCAGCCCAACTTGGGTGTTGGGAATCAAACTCAGGATCTCTGGAAGAGCAATCAGCACTTCTAAACCACTGAGCCATCTCTCAGACCCTAGATATTGGCTTTTAAAATATCTCAGTACATACACTTTTTCATTCAAATTGTGATAATTCTATGTGTTTATGTACCATGATGCTTTTCTTATTTTTATGTACTGAACGTATCATTTCAACACACGAATTGTTTCTTTATATTGTGGTTTAAAGACAATCATATTCTTTTCCATCGTGAATATACCAGTTCTTAAAATTATTCTTTCAGTGTTAAAAACATACAAATACTACTGTGACCTAGTGCATAGCATTGAGATACCTTTCAGTGCCAGCTCCTCAGAAGACAGATTATTTAGTTGGAATATCTAATTGAACATAAAGTTTTTTGATCATTACCACTAGACTAGCGTTTGGAAAAATTACACCAACTTATACATAGCACAATATAGTTTTGTGTGTGATGTGTATGTGTAAACATATGTGTTTGCAGATGTGGGTCTGTGTACAGTGGGTGTGGAGGTCAGAAAACCCTCTCAGGGGCCCTTTCTCAAGAACATTTCCTGTTGTTTGAGACAGGGTCTCTTATTAGCTTGGAATTGTGGATGTAAGTAAGGCTGGGTGACCACAGACTTTCAGGGATCATCTCCTTCTGCCTCCCATATTGACAGGGATGGGATTATAGACATCTGTCACCATGAATGGCCTTTTACTTGGGTTCTGGGTATACAACCCAGGGTCTCCATGCTTGTAAAGCAAACATAGTGCCAACTGACCTATTTCCCCAGCCTACAAGGCATAATATTTGAGACCACCTTTCCTCCATATCTTCACTACAATTGATTACTTTGGGTTTTAAAGTCTTTCAATAAGATAGTTGAGAAAGTATTTCTAAATCTAAAAATCTAAAGTATTTGATTTTTAGTAAGATGGAGATTCTGTTGTCCTTTGCTGTGTGGGGGATGTGGTTTCAGGAATTCTGTGAATACCGGGATCTGCCAGTGTTCAAGTCTGGCCATAACATTGGAGTAGTATTTGCATGTATCCCATGAAGATCTTCTTGTAACCCTTACATAATCTTTAGAGTTCTGATATTGCTAAACACAATGCAAAATCTCCATAAAGTATTGTTATATTTTGTGACTTAGGGCAATAATGACAAGGGAAAAGTCTGTACATATTTAATGTAGAAGTGAATTTTCAAAAACAGTATTTTCATTCAAGTTTGGTTGAACTGTGGATGTAGAACATTTGATTTGCATGTTAATTGATCATTTATAGTTATTTTAACATTTTATTTTTCCCAATTATAATAATGTTTGCTTTTTAAAATTTTCTTACTAAATATAAGCTTTCCAAACCCTCTAGGAAACATTTATCATATTAGATTTTATGAAATATATCTCTAATATATTTTTTAATTAAATCTCTTCTATTTTTTAAGTATTTAGAAATTAAAAAGTACCTCTTAAAACAACCAACCATTATCTATCTGCCTTCTTCTATTTATTAGAAACCCTTAACCACAAAGAAATCTAAATATTTATTGCATCTCCAGGTATTTTTTTAACACTAATTTCTTTACATCTATATAACTGATGATAGTCTGATATATGGTCTAGACAAAAAACATTCACTTTCTAAACAACCTCTTTTTCTAGCAGTGAGCTGTCATCACTTACTTAGTTGTGGTGCTTTTTTGGCCATGTATTAATTTGAGTGTCCGTAAAATGTGATGCTTTAAGGGTATTATCCTTCACACACTTATTCCTGAGTGTCAGTCTCACCTTAGGTACAGGCTACAACTAATTGATGCCCATCTCTTGGGGTCTGACTTAGAAATATTAGAAATATTAATTTTTGTGCATTGATAAGAAGGAACAAAACATCAGAATAGTGCTAAGGATTGCTGCAGTTCCAACATAGGCTCCAGAATTTTAACAAGAATAATGTACAAAATGTAAGAAAACAATTAATGAAAAAATATGCTATGGCTTTTGCCAGTCATTCTTTTTGAAAGCTCTTTAATGTGTTAAATTTACAAGAGCTAAACACACACACACCACACACACACACACACACACTCTTCCAGGATGAAGTTTTCTCAGTGGATTTCAAGTTGTTTTTGGAAAGGAGCATAGTGCATTTTGAGTATATGGCAGTGCAGGGTGGGAGTCTTCTTAGGAAATGCACCACATTCTTTGGAGATGGCGTCTGCAGGGAGGAATAGACACATCGGAAAGGACTGAAGATTTTACTGTTTCCTTCAGAGTCAGTTCATAAAGCCAAAGCCTGGCTTCATGCACAATCAATGGGTGTGAGTTATTCTGACAGAAATTTAGTATCCTTCACTGATCATGCAGTGCTGCAGATAATAAATATTTAAAGCCAGTACATTGCTGGTAATTTATTAGGCAGCATAAAATAATGAAAATAATACTGAGGTCTGTCTGGAATTGAAAGTCCTCAGATTGGTGAAATGGAGGGTCTTGAGAGGGTGGGTTGCCTCCATGGTTTTACTGTAGGTTTCAGACATCAACAACTTAGATGCCAGGTACAGCAGGACATTCCTATTTATTTTAAAGTTATCCTTTTTATAGGTTTCTACAAAGATTATTCTTTTCCTTCCAGAAGAAAAATAGAAATCCTTTGTCTTGTCCCAAGTCTGGTATGTACTTTGTTTTTCTATCTCATCCCTGTTATCTTCCAGATCTAGGTGACATGCTCACATCTGAAAGTTCATGTGCTGCTACTGAGGCTCAATGCAAAAGTCACCTTCTAGGAAGAGCATAGAAATGCTAAAATTATCAAGGCCATTCTCTGTAGACTGAATTCTTTTCGTCTATATGCTAGTGGGTCACCAGCTGCTGATGTTGTGCTGGATAACACGCATTCCTAGCTGGAGCCTGGGAAGGCTGATCCTGGAGCTTAGGGAGTGCTGTAAGATTCAGACTGATCAGTGAGTGCCGTGAGGGGTAAGTTTGTAGAAGGAGTACTTTTCCAAATATTCTGAAGTGGATTGTTTGGATAATTTTTCCTGCAGCATGGAGAAGGAGTAGCACCATTACAATGACTTCTTCGCAATGGTGGGTGATAACTCTTGTGTTAAGGCACACGTTCAGGTTGGATATGTGTTACACCCAAGAAAGCAGTTGTTTCATGTAATGGAAGAGAAAGGTACACCAGAGCTGCGGTGACGAACAAGGATTCAGCCCTTTGTTTGACTGGGTTCTTTGCATCTGTTTCCCACCAGCTGCTGGGTGGAGTCTCTCAGAGGACAGCTATACCAGGATCCTGTCTGCCAGTGTAGCAGAGTACCATTAATAGTGTCAGGGATTGGCTCTCTCCTATGGAGTGTGTCTCAAGTTGGGCCAGGCATTGCCTTGCCATTCTCTCAATCTCTGCTCTCTCTTTATCCCTGCAATTCTTATAGACAAGACAGATTTTGGGTTTTATGGGTGAGTTGGTTTCCCTCTCCTTCCACTGAGAGTCTTTTCTGGCCACAGGAGGTGGTGACTTCAGGCTCCTGGAGCTCAGAGAGTTTTATGGAAGAATGGGAGGAAGGATTAAAGAAGCAGGAATGGTCAATGACACCACAGGAAGACCTACAGAATAAACTAACCTGGGCCCATGGGGGCTCACAGAGATTGAACCACCAACCAAAGAACGTTCATAGGCTGGACCTAGATCTTCTATACATATGTAGCACATGTGCAGCTTGTTCTTCATATGGGTTTCCTCATAAGAATGAGAGTAGGGGCTGTCTCTGACTATGTTGTCTGCCATTGGAATCTCTTTTTCCCTAGCTGGGCTCCCTTGTCTGGTATCAGAGGGAGAAGGTGCCCTTAGTCCTGCTGCGACTTGATGTGCCAGGGTGGGTTGGTACCCACTGGGGAAGGGGTGAGGAGGGGCTCTCCTTCCCTGGGAAGAAGGGGTGGAGGGAAAGGATAGTGGGAGGCCTAAGGGCTGGACTGGGAGGAGAGGAAGGAGAGCGCTGTGATTAGGCTGTAAAGCAATTAAGCAAGTAAGTAGGTAAGTAACTAAATAAATGGGGGAAAAAAAGAACATGGATCCTAGACCCTGGTAGTTCTGCTCTGGCTATGCCAAGCCATTGGAACCTGTGAAAATCACCGGACCTCTACATTTTAAAATTGATTATTCATTTGTAAAATGAATAATCATTACATCAGTGAGCATTGCTGTTAGGTTAGTGAACTAATCTGTGTGATGTACTTAGAATATATACAAGAACATGATATGAATATTTGCCAAATTTAATAACGTCCACAGTTTAGAAAAGCTAAGGAAGGCAGAAGAGGAAGAGCCAACTATATGGACTCTTCAGAGACCTAAACAGGCCTGAAAATGAAGGATTCTGGGCTGGTGAAAGTAGAAAAAACGAACGTCTTTAGATGCCTCTGCCATCCTCAGCCAAAGTTCCCTTGACAGGGTGACATTCTGAGTGGAAAGAGCTGCTGGTGTGCAGAATGGATGAGAGGCTCCCTCTTGCTGGCCCTGGGTCGGCACCTTCTTTGTTGACTCCTGGATTATTCATGTGTTTTTATAGTACTTTCAGTTATTTTTGAAAGTAGGGAGTCCATCACTATATAATAAAAACTAGTATGTCCTCACCAAAGCAATTATCCGCTGAATAATGTGTGGACAGAGGTATGATGGATGCCATTAATACTCAGATTACATATGAATGGCTACAGATGGGCAGCGAGTTGGTGTTCTGAGGGCCTAGGTTTATGGAAACGAAGTTTGGGGTCGAATGGCAATAGTCAATGCATCAGAAAATAGAATATATGAAAACACAGAATCTAATTTTCAAAACAGTGAGTGATACAGGCTTGGACAGAAACCAAGAACAAAAGATAGAAGAAAACACGAGGAATCTGCATGAGGCTGGCCTTGCTGTCTGTAACAAATACCCAGACGACAGCGACTGTAGCCTGTTACCTAAAAGGAATCGCTGGCAGAAATTGTTTTAGTGATAACTCTTGGCAGACATGAAAGCATGTTTAAAAATCAAATTTGGAAACGTCCTCAAAACTGCTTCTTCAGAGAAAGTGAGCCTCTTATAAGATGTCTAGTTAGATAAAATAATGGATATGAAAGGCTTTGCAAAACATTAATGTCCCATATAAGTGGAAGGTGCTTTCACCATGTACTCTGTATTTTGAAAAATTTTTTCAATAAAAAATACTACTTTTGTGGACTGTTAAACATGGGTTGCGTGACAACACTGTGCAGTGAAGTCATAACTGATGAATGGCTGTTTCCAGAGTGGGTTGATTAATTTGGGATGCTAACCTGGACCAATATTGCTTGTGACAGGGCTTTTTCTTTCTTTTTTATTTGCTTTGTTCTTCTCTTCTATAAACTATTGTTCAGAGAGTTAAATGCTATTTATCAGGTTTAATGATGAGACTAATAGGGGTAGCTATTTGGAAGTAATCTGTTGTATGGGTCAAACGAACTTCAAATACATTTGTAACTTGCCAAAGACTGTTGGCCTGAAAATAAGTAGTAGCTATGAACAGTCTAATCTTCAGATACACAGTAGCATATTCACTGAGTGGAAGGGCCTGCATTGGAAACTAGCAAAAGCAATGTAGGGAATGTGCATCCAAGCTGTTCTGCTATGATTCTTTCATTTAACAAACATATAGTACTCACATGTGGGCAGATCTGAGCATCAGTTTCTCACGAGATGCTGATATAACCCCACGCCACAGGTACCATTGTCCTTTTCATTTTATAAAATGATGCTAAGGCACAAGGACGTGGTGTGACACGTCTAGGGCCACACAGCTAGTAAGCGCACTCAGGCTCAAGCAGTCTGGATGAGCAGTCCAGACCTTCTGACTACCACGTTATATTCCATCTCAGTGCTTTGTGCCCTTCAGGAATGTGCTACAGTTCATTCAGCCAAGTCCAAAGTGGTCCTGCTTCCTCTTAACAGCCTGGTACTAGAGCTTCTTTAAGGTTTCAAAGGAGGCAAAGAGCAACTACATTCAGCTGATGCTCTTTTGACCTTCCCTGGAGTATCTGTGCCTGAGAGCATGCTTTGTGATGCCACCAGCTCAATCGTAAGACACCTTAATTCTTTTGAATGGTTCTTTGTTCCAGACACCATTCTTTCCTCATGAAAGAGATCCATTTTCTCATTATATCTTCACATAAAACTTTCATCAATTTGAAAATTGTAAAATGCATTCTTTTTATGCAGACATTTAATTTATGTATAGTTAAATGACAATTGGGCAATATATCTTCCTGCATACCCAAATACCATTCCCAACTCTGCAATTTGAAAATAAATTGATGATCTGAAAATTGGTGGTTTTATTTTTATTTTATTTTTATTTTTTTTTAACATTTTTATTTTATATTAATCACAGGTTATGTACTTTGTATCCCAGCCATAGCCCCCTCCCGCATTCCCTCTCTATCCCCCCCTTCCCTCCCTCATCTCCTTCCCTCCTCTTTCCAAGTCCACTGATACAGGAGGACCTCCTCCCTTTCCATCTAACTCTAGCTTATCAGGTCTCTTCAGGAAGGGCTGCAATGTCCTCTTCTGTGGCCTAGCAAGGCTGCTCCTCCCTCAGGAGGGGAGGTCGAAGAGCCAGCCATCGTGTTCATGTCCAAAATAGTCCCTGTTCCCCTTACTAGTGTACCCACTTGGATACTGAGCTACCATTTGCTACATTCAAGCAGGGGTTCTAGGCTATATCCATACATGGTCCTTGGTTGGAGAGACAGTCTCATAAAAGACCCCTGTGCCCTGATATATTTGGTCCTTGCAGAGCTCCTGTCTTCTCCAGGTCATACTAACTCCCCCTTCTTTCATATGATTCCCTGCACTCTGCCAAAGGGTTGGTTATGTTTCTTAATCTTTGCTTTGATACACTGCTAGGTAGAG
>CM053751.1:31764937-31780070 GCA_028658305.1 Pachyuromys duprasi
TTTTAATTGCTGAGTAGTATTCCATTGTGTAAAAGTACCACAATTTCTGTATCCATTCCTCAACTAAGGGACATCTGGATTGTTTCCAGGTTCTGGTTATTACCAATAAAGCAGCTATGAACATAGTTGAGCAAATGCCCTTGTTGTGTACTTGAGCATCTTTTGGATATATGCCTAGGAGTGGTATAGCTGGGTCTTGAGGAATCACTATTCTTAATTGTCTAAGAAAATGCCAAATTGATTTCCAGAGTGGTTGTACAAGTCTACATTCCCACCAGCAATGGAGGAGGGTTCCTCTTTCTCCACATCCTCTCCAGCACGTGTTGTCACTAGAGTTTTTGATCTTAGCCACTCTGGAGGGTGTAAGGTGAAATCTCAGGGTCCTTTAGATTTGCATCTCCCTGATGGCTAAGGACGTTGAGCGTTTCTTTAAGTGTTTTTCTGCCATTCTACAGTCCTCTACAGAGAGTTCTCTGTTTAGCTCCATACCCCATTTTTTAATTGGATTACTTGATTTATTGCTTTTTAACTTCTTGAGTTCTTTATATATACTGGATATTAGCCCTCTGTCAGATACAGGGTTGGTGAAGATCCTTTCCCAGTCTGTAGGCTGTTCTTTGGTTTTGATGAGAGTCTCTTTTGCTTTACAGAAGCTTTTCAGTTTCATGAGATCCCATTTATTGATTGTCGTTCTTAGAGCCTGTGCTGTTGGTATTCTGTTCAGGAAGTAGTCTTCTGTGCCAATAAGTTCTAGGGTCTTTCCCACTTTTTCTTCTAACTGATTTAATGTGTCTGGTGTTATGTTAAGGTCTTTGATCCACTTGGACTTTAGTTTTGTGTGGGGTGATAAATATTGATCTATTTTCATTTTTCTACATATAGACATCCAGTTGGTCCAGCACCATTTGTTGAAGATGCTGTCTTTTTTCCATTGGATGGATTTGGCTTCTTTATCAAAAATCAAGTTTCCATAGGTGTGTGGGTTTGGCGAAGGTTTTAAAGAAACAGCATCTTCTCAATCATTGACATTAGATGCTGTTTATCTGCAAAGCAAACTGGTCCAACTGGCAGATTCTGCTTCAGAGAGATTTCAGACAGATCTTCCCTTGCCTGTCTGGATGTCATCGTCCCATGGATACAATGGCATGTGCTTTCCCCACCTCTCAGCCTCTAACACCTAGAAACACTGTAGTTTAGAATATACTAAACTATATATTCTGTGTAGGTGTTGTTTTTGCTTCACACCCAAATGTCAGAGCAGATCTGATTTTTCTTGATTGGCTCCAGGTGATGAGGAGGGGAGTTCAGGAAATTATCAAAATCAATCTATCTTTAGAGGCTTCTTTGACATGACAGGATCTGAATCAAAATGTGGAGTATCATTATTTTTACTCTAAGTTTCCTTTCCTGATTTTCCATAGCTCTTACTCTACCAAGACACAGGTAAAATAGCATTTTATTTTTCTTCCTTCATAAAGATGAGCCACAGAGCTGAATTATTTCTGAAACAATCTGACTTTTACTTGCTGGGTTTCTAAATGATTTACTTACTAATCTTCAGAAGGGTTAAGAAAGAAAATGTCCCCATTTCAATGCATCACTCACAGGACTCATCAACTAGGATATATAGCATGCGTGATTCATAAGTGAAGAACAGAATCTCTGTCTTTGGGCACAGTGATGCCTATTGACTTGAAAATATTTAAGATATTAACCTTCAACCATCATTAGGAAAGCAAGACTCCTGACCAAATTCCAAATGTAGAAGAATCTTATCAGAAGCAAAGAAAACAACAGTGATCACAAGTTTAAGACTGGAGATATTGTTTAATATCTTATAATACAATATGTGGGTGGAAGGCTTGCAGTACTGATTTTAACCTGGAAACATGTTAGAAACATAAAATTTTAGAGCACACCTTCGATTTTTTAAAAAAAATTAATTTAATTTAATTTTATTTTATGTGCATTGGTCTGAGGGTATCAGACACTTGGAACTGGAGTTACAGACAGTTGTGAGCTGCCATGTGGGTGCTTGGAATTGAACCCGGGTCCTTTGGAAGAGCAGACAGTACTCTTAACCACTGAGCCATCTCTCCAGCCTCCACCTTCAACTCTTAAAGCACAAATTTTAAGCTAATTTTAGCAAGATCATAGGGGAATATATATGTGTGTGTATATATAATATATATATATAATATACACACACATATATATAATATATATAATACACACACACACACACACACACACACACACACACACATATATATATATATATATATATATATATATTGGCCTAACCTGGAAGCTTCATTTTTAGTGGCCAGCTGTCATAGTGCTGGAAAGTGCTATACAGGATCCCAGAAAGGGAAATCAAAATCAACCATACCCTGCTGTGAATCTTGCAAATGTAAAGGGTGGCTTGGCAAGATGTGTCTCACTGGTACAACAGTTGCATGAACATCATGGAGGAACCAGCCGCTTTCTGGTGGGATTTAGGCCTTACCTCATATAACAAAAGAAGAGCCTATTTTTAGACAGATCATAGGCCCTAGGCAAGAACCTACTACTATTATTATATTAAATAGACATATTAAACTGACTCCAAATGACTTATTGTTATACACATAGTCAAATGCCTCTCTCAGCCATTACCTGAGAAGGTTCTATTTGCAGGAGATGATAATTAACAAACAAGTAGCCAAGGTTCAGAGAATAAGAGACCAGAGAAATCTCAGCCCTAAAAGCCCCCTCTCACTCCCAGGCTAAATCATCACTGTGGAAGAGAGGAAAGAATGATTGCAACAGTCAGAGGTAGTAGATGGTCTCAAAAACAAAGAAAGAAAAAAAGGAATGTTTTTTTGAATGCAACAGGGCAGGTGTACATATAACTCACAATGGTTGTGACAGCACAAGACTGGTTGGCGCTCAGGCCAGTTACAATTACAACACAAAGAAGTGGGCATAAAGTTCAACCCTAGCTGAGAAGCTTTAGCAACTGATGGCTGCTGGGAAGGGAGGGTAAGTTTTCTTTAAAAGTATAGTCCCTGGAAGGTTGACCATGTTTCAGTGGAACGCCATATATTATCCAACACACACACACACACACCAGCATAAACCTAACTTCATGCATTAAAACAACAACAACAACAACAAAAAAAACAGGACACAAAATTGGGTTGGTTGGGAAGGGCGTGACTCTAGGAGTGGAAGGAGGGAGGTGAATATGATAAAAACACATTGTATGAAGCTCTCAAAGAACTAATAAAAAAGTTTGAGAACTGTTACTTAAAAAATATTTTTAAAGTGTCATGATGTGAAAAATTGCTGTTTTCCAAAACCATTGTCACTTATCAAGAGTCACTGGTCATTCTTAATTTGCAATGGGGCTATCATCTCATAGTGAGAAAAATGCTCACATCCTATTGCTCTGGGAAGATAATGGCTGACATAGAATCATTTTTTCCTGGAGGAGGAGAAGCAGCCATAGGCGAAGGAAGAGCTGCTCATCACTCTCAGTGACAACAAATGCCAGCTTGACCTGCATTGTTATTTCTGACACATCACCTTACATTCTCATCACATTATGCTGGTGAACTTTTTTCCCTTTTTTTTTCCCCTTTCAGATTTTAATTTTGGGCTAGACAAGGCAACTGACCTAGAGGTTGCTGCAGGCGTTTGAAAATATCATCTTCCTTGTCTTTTCCATTGGTCCCAGCTGTCTACTGCAGGAATCCTTACCTAGGGGATTTTAAGAGATTATCAAGTATGTGACTGTTGAGATACCCTACCCATCAAACAACTATCTCTCTCATGACAGGGTAACTTGTGAGAAAAAGAAAATAAAGCAGTGTTAGGGAATGTGTTGGGGGATGGTAGAAATTAGGGGCCTGAAAGAGTGAGGCAAAAGTGAAAGCCAGCACTATTGACATACAGGAAAGAACCACCAGCTACTTCTTGCTTCCTTGAGGTCTCCTGAAAATACAGACAGTGTCTGCCACCACATATTTTCCTGCCTAGTGTCCCAGAGAAGGTTTATGCTGAGTGTTGTCAGGAAAGAAGTCACGATATGGCTGTTACATGTGAACAGAGTCTTCCTCTCAATACTTCATAAGAGAAGTAGAAGGCTGCAGTAGACTTTCTAAATTGAGGACTATTTGTTTGTGAATGGAGAGAACTGGAGTCTCAAAGCCCTAGGCAAGAAAGCCATTAAGTCAAGTTAGTCGCACCATTGTGACTTATTCCCTGTCTTACTTGGTAAAGTTGATGGTAGAGCTAGAATTGTTGCTAGAGAGGTTTTGATGCTATCCAGTGGCACAATGTCCAAGTTCTTTGTGTCTCTAACAAAGAATTAAGCAAGACACAGAGTAGTAGTGGCAACTTATAATATTAAACAAGAGAGGAAAAACATTTTATACGTTCCATAAAATGGCAGAAGGCTCACAGGTCCTCTTATTCACTAGTCCTGTGCTTTCTTTGCAAAGCGGAGAAGTGTTGCCTTAAACGGATGAACCTTTGGCTGTCCATGGACACTGCTTCTTCTCTAGAGAGTATTTACCATCATCTGGACAGTCCATGTGATTCTCTTTCTCAGTTGACGTGTCCCACAGTTAACTTTCTTACAGCTCTCAGACTTGTGTCTGATCCTAGCTCCTTCCTCAAAACTTCTATTACCTGAGTTGACATGTTGAGGTCTGATTAACTGAAAACCATGTAATGTAAAACTATGCAAATGAAGAGGAAAATATTTCCCAGTTCAGAATGGGAATAAGCACCTTATCAGAGGTCTTTCAGCTTTTCTTGTCCTCACAACATAAGACTCATCCACTTCTCTTTCATGCTGCAGTCATCCGTTTTCTGGAGTGTTCTGCACGCTGCCGTGATCTTCTGCCTGGCCCCTTACGTTCCGTCTTCATCACTTCCTGTCTTTTCTCCTTAGAGTAATTTCAGCCCTCTTCCCAAGATATAGCTAGGCCATGACTCTCCTAAGCCCTTCAGTGTTTTCTCACCTCCAGGTTCTAACTTTAGTAGCCAAACCCTGAATGTGTGACTTGCATGCATCCTTCTAGCCCATTACTCTTGAATTCCTCTCTTGCTTCTGTTTTTGCAAGATTGTAACGCAATCTGCCTGGATTGTAACGCAAAAATAATTTAACTGTCACCTGCTTTAAATATCTTTGTAAAAGGTGCCTTATCAAGCAACTATCTTTGACTACTTTCTAAAACCTTTGTACACTGATGTTACAGTCTTTAAAACTATCTGGCATATCTTTTTTGTTCTTTTCCCCAGCTTTGTGTGAGCCAAGGTGTTATCTGTATTTTTATTTTTTTACTCTTGCCCCAGTGCCTTAGAAATTGCCAGAAGTATACAAAGAGCCGTCCTCAGTGGACTTTGTGGATAAATGGTTTTCAATGCTTATTTGCATGTCTGCACTTTACTTGTTTTCTTACTCTGCTTGGCTTATAAGCACTTTCCGGCTTCCTGGTTTTGTTTGATTCCTTCCTCAGGCTGGTGTGCCTTTGTTGTTTTATGAGGACTGTACATTCAAGTCCTTCCTTTTCTTAAGACTCTCATTTTCTAGGAAGTCTTTCACTGTTCTGTTCTCAAAGTTGAAAGTGTCTCTTGACTTTCAGTGTTGCTTGTGTCTCTCATGTTTCTGTCTTAGCACATCAATTATGCGGTGATTGTCTTCATGACTGGGAGCTATCCAAGTTGTGATCCTGTCTGATTTATGTTCATTCCCCCAAGAGCCCAAATGATACTCACTGCTTTACATGTAGGCAGGGCTTCATACATATTTGGTTTACAAATAATGACTGCTTTATTGTGGCAGTGTTGATTTGATGGTATGTATAATACCCAGTGAGCTATGGCAGTAGAACTCTTATAATTCTGAAATTTCTGTTTCCAAAGTTTGCTCTTCATAACTTTTGATTTGGTGATTTGTGTATAGTGGAGGATGTATAAAAATGTTCTTGGGTGTGAGCATTTTGCTTTGATATATGCTGAAAGAGACAGACGCACATAAAGAAGATCAGTCACTTAAGAATATCCATTGTCTTACTGGACTCCTCTTCCACATTGAACTGGTAATTGAGAGGAAATTTTAGTCATAGGGAATTTGTTCAACATCTTTCACAGCCCAAGAAAATACTGTCTACCTTTCCATTGAAATGCTCGTCTGCAATCTAGTGGGAAAATCAAGTGCAGGGAGTCTGTGTTCAGAAGGACAACTGTTTAATAGCTTGATTTTTCTCAGCATGGATTTTCCAACTCTAAGCTGTCAAGATTCTCTCTTGGAAGCTCACAGCGTACGTGCATGCAGCCACTAGCCCAATTGCAAAGTTTGGCTATGGTGACATTGGGACTCATTAGGCTTTTTCTTATCAGTGATAGAAGCTGTGTGATTTCAACCAAGCAGAGGGTTTAGATTCTAAATGAGAAATATAGATTAGCATTTCACATAATGAAATAATGCATGTCAGCGTTACCTCTCTGGTGACAAAAGCAGGAGTGTGAATCCATTGTAGGGTTCCTTGTTTAATCAATAAATAAAGGAGAGACACACAAGATTTATTTCTTCTGAGGCAACAAACACCATCATTTTTCTTAATTATCTTTATGGTTGCCTTTTCTACTTTCAGGTTCTTTCCGAGTAAAAATGCCCTCTACATTAAAACAAGAATACCTCCCCCCATGCGGCTGCGTGCATGCCTGTGTGCATGTGTTTCTTTGTCTTTTGTAGATACAGTTGGGTTTTTGTTGTTATTGTCGTTGTTTGTTTGTTTTACTGCAATATCTACAGTTCTTAAAAACCTAAGAAGGTCAAAGATTTTGCAAGGTTGTCCAGGCTGCCTTAGAGGCCAGAGGTTCCAGCTGAGTGGGAGACTATCAAAGCAGCTGTAGGAGAGAAAACAAATAGTTTGAACTTTGGATCCACAGATGGTTGTGCCTGCCAACTGTTATGAGCCAATGAATATCTGGCCTATCATTTGTCATATTTATTGCAGGACATAATGCTGTAATTTCTCATGGCATGGCTATTTATCTTGCAGCGTTCTCTGAACAGCTAAAATTGTGGCCATGTTGGAGCATATGTGTAGCTTTTGGGTCTCATCTTTAAATAGCAGCCATGCAAACTGGGCCAGGTCTTCCCTTCCCAGGCATGGGATTAGGAATGCTTTAGAAGTAGCTAGAATAAAGACGATGGGACACTGACAACAGTGGAAATGGTGATTCTAGTCTTGTTCCTATGTGCTTAGCTGAGGGGTTTAAAGGCATCAGAGGTTCTCTGCTGAAGTTTCTCTCTTTTTAGTTTTTTGACTACTTTAAATAAATAGCAACTCGTTTAAGTCACTGAAATGTAAGATAGACACCTTCCTGGAGTGGAAGCTGTTAGAGTGATGACTGACATACCAAGAAGGCCTTCTGCAGCCTGCTGAGACTCCTCCAAGTTTACAGAAAGGAAACGGACTCAGGGAATGGGAAACTTGACAGTGGGAGGAAGAGAAATTGTGCTGAGTTGCTGGTTTCTGACAGCATTCATGGGAACACTGGGATATGGCAAGGAGCAGCATGAACACCTGTCTTTACTGGCACCTTCATGGCTGGTGGTGGTGAGTCAGTGAACAGAGGCCCCAGGATGCAGAGCAACAGAAGGTGTGACTCATGGGTGGGCCGAGAATGCTCAGGGTACTGTTGATCACCTGGCATATATCAGAACCCATGCTGGCTGAATCATCGGGTCCAAATGAGGCTTTGGCTAAGGGCAAATTTCAGTGTACTTTGCAGCTTCCATGAATGGCAGGTGTAAAAAGTGATTGCTGCCCATTCATACTGGATAAGCTGCACCTACTTCTTCAAGTGTGAAGACTCACACTTTGTTTTAGGTTGCTCTGTGAATTACAGGAAAGGAGCTCTTAGCTACTAACATCCATAGAACAGGAGCCACATAAACCTCTTTTCCTCAAAGCAGTCGAAAGGCATACAGTGTCCAGCAGAAGAAAGAAAAGACTCTAGGGCCATTTGAATTCTTTCTAAGGCTAATTCAGATGTTAAGATTTCTAAATCAGTCTCTGGCCTAATCACCTGAGTCTATGTAAGGGAGTAATAGCAGCCCTCCCAAGGGTGTTGGGAGAGCTTTTCTTCCGATGTTGCCTCCACCTTAGACGATGCATAAACAAGAATGTAAGAAGGCTGTGCAGTGTAATTCTGACAGCAGCACTCTGAGTTGTTGTCTTTCTTTGTACAGATGAAAGGTATGCTGTCTCTGACAGCTCTGATGCTGAGTAAGGCCAAGCACTTAGGCTCTCTGAAGTTGAAAAGGCTGCGCTCAGAGCAGATCATCTGTTACAAGTGTGAAATATACATAGAAAGCTTCCTTAGAAAGTCAGAAAGGTGAAGTCTCAAAAGTGAAGAGACTTTTGAAAAATACCAAGGGAGATAAGAACTTTATAGCTATTGTCAGTGCTTAGGGCTTGGAGTGGCAATACAAGGTCAGTGGATAGCGATAAAAAGCTACTGTTTTGAGTCCCTCTTTTGCATCTGTCCCTTAGATTAAGCTTTTAAATGCTTGGAAGGATAGAAGTATTGGAAAGCAAGATATGTAAAAAGACCATACTAGAAACTGTTCATATTTTCAGGTCTAGACACTGGTGTCTAGTTCCTAAGGAGGTAGGAATCATGCAGATAAGAGAGAACAGGAGGAGCTCAAGCGGCTTCAAACTGAAAAGTGTCTCCCATTTTCCATTAAAGGATAATGATTTAGAAACGGTTTGGGGCACATTTAACTAAGAATAAAATCTGGCAGTAAGTACCAAAGTCAAGGCAAAAGGTTAGAGAACTAAGGGAAACTATCAGAATGGTGAAGATAAGCTGAATTTAGTCAAGTGTGCTGTTGAGAGCAACATGAATGGCCCCAACACACACAAGCTTCCTCACAGAGGATGCATGCACAGAGTCCTCAAGATACAGCAACACTGCAGTTGTTGTTTTTAGCCTTGCTGACTGATGAGAGTGAGATTTACACTTTTCTCAAAAATCGCTCTAAGGAGGTGTCCTCCGGCCTCCCAAAACCAGCTATCTGTGGAGGAGCTTTCCTATGCTGTGACCATCAGCCCTTTGTCCTTCCTCCCTATGTCACCTCTCACAGCTTAACGTGAGCTTCTGAGCTTGGAGGAAGGGCTGTTTGAGTTGGAAAAATCTTGAGAGGCTTGTTATAACTCTTTGTTGGAGATAGGGCTGAGAGAAGAAATAGGCATTTGTTTCTGGGCGGTACTGGGCAAGTGGATGGCTCCAATTCTCTCTCACATGAGAAACGAGACGATTAGCTGGGAAGCAGCCAGGGTGTTCCCCTTCTGGTGCTCCCCAACCTGCTGCCTTGATTTCACTGCTCTTCACGGTTTTCTGTGAATTTTATTTCGGGTCCATGACATAGCATATTTTATCAGATTCACAGGCATTTCGCTTTTTGACTACTTTAAATAAATAGCAAACTCACATAAATCACTGAAATGTGACAAGAAATAAAACTTAAGCTGAAATTCAAGCAGAGCGTTAGGTTTAATTGTGTTCTGTTGATACTAGCATAAATAATCTGAAGGTGCCCTCCAGCTGGCTGCTATTCTCATAGTAGCCATCACCCCATGCAGTATGGTTGAAAGACACTGACTGCAAAGGGATGCAGCTTCTAGCAGGAGCCTTACCACTAATTAGCAATGTGACTTTGGACAAATCACTTTCCATCTTGGCACTGTTTCCTCATCAGTGGAGCAAATGGGTTGACCTATATTATCTCCTAGGTCCTTTCTAACTCCAGAATTTTAAAAAGTCCATGACTTCAAGCCAAAAACAGTATTATGGGATGAGCTGACAGCATGTATAAGTGCAAGTTGATTAGGGAAATGGCATAGGATTTATTTTTTAAATTGGCTTTCACAATAATGAATCATGGAGCAATGCTATAGAGAACGAGCTACATTTAATGTAAGTGTTCGAGGAAGCATGGCATATTTTAAACAATGGTTGAAAATAACCTTTCATTCTTTGCCCTTATATTTCTCCTAATGGATGGCATAAAATGGATACTCAGGCTGAATAGTGGCTTTCATTCAATTTAAAGTCACCCCGTCATGTTGTGTACTGCTGCTTCCCACGTCAGCTGACATTGCAGGATGCAGAGCTATGCAGGACGAAGAGTTAGAAATGTGACATGGGTGTCAGAAACAATACCTTCCTTTTACAGATCAGCTATCATTTAAAGGTTGGTATTTAGAATCGTCCTTAGATAATTCAATATCTCTCTGTCTCTGCTCGGGAGGATGTCAACCCGGGTTAATTTTTTGCTTATCAGATATGATGGGACAAAATGACATTAAAATATTTGAAAGCAATAATTCTGAATGCATATTTTAAAAGTCAAGCAAATCTTTAAGGAGCTTAGCGATTGCTTGAATTGGTTTCCTGAAACCACAGGACCCAAAGATATAATAATAATGGTCACAGACCATTGTCCAGAATAATGCCAGATGTTTCCCATTTTATCATTATGTCCTCTGTGGCATTGCAATTTTTCAGTTTTAATTGTAGTAGATCTTATGGAGAGAGAACTGCTTTTATTTCTTTCCTGAGTTGAGACAGGTTAATTAATATGTGGGTGACACTTTCTTTAGCTTTATATCCTATAGCCCAACAATGAGAATTACAGGGATTATCGAAAATTCGGAGGTGCCTGTTGACTATCCTGTGGCTGCTCTACTTCCCAGTTAGGCTGTGAAATTTCCTGATGCGCACATAGGTGATTGGAAAATTAGGGAGTAAGTCCTCTCACTTTGTCCAAAGTTACATATTGGGTGTCTTCTTTATATATTTTATTTTTGAGACAGGGTCTATCACTGCTTAGGTAAACTGGTTGGCCATCAAGATGGAGTCTGCCTGCATCCTGCCCGAGCACTATTCACCTACTTGATGATGCCCAGTAATGTCTGTGCTGATAATCTGAATTCAACATCTCATGCTTGCATGGCAGGCACTTTATGAACTGAGCCACCTTCCCAGCTCTGGAGTAGGCTCTTTAGGTTGTGTAAACAGTGTTTCAGTTCCTTTATCCACAGGAAGTTGTATGGAAAAGTCTTTGGAAGCCCTCTCTTCATCTGGAGCCCCTCTGTCCTCACGGGATCCAAGCAGACATTCAGAAGGAGATAATGGAAATGGGTAAATGCCAACCTGGTTCCTATTTGGAAGGTATTTTTACTGTGTTAGGATGGCTTTCTCAGGAAAGTTCTTCTCCCCTGAAGCAAATAAACCTCTGTCAAGTTTTTCTTACTAGTCTGTTTGACACCTCCAGACAGTTTTCTGAAATGCAGTGGCAACATATGTTCAAGTTGGTGTTCCTGGAGTTCTTTGTTCAACAAATATTTCCTGAATGTAGTATGTGTAGAATAAACATTTTTTCTTCTTTATTCATCTCTTTTTAAAGAAATTTTTCTTTCTCTGTATAAGATTGATTCTAATTGGAGGCATGACATTTAGGACTTCTCTCCCTATAGATCATAAAACTATATTCGAATAAAACACAATTAGCAAAGAAGGAATGTAGTTTCTCAAGCCCATGAGTTAGTATATTAAAAGGTTCTTACGGAGCAACTTTGACTCAACCAAATGCTTAGACATCTTTGTAGAGGAATAAACACATCTAGGCAAATACTGAGGTATCAAAACTCTAGAAACAGCCAATGACAGATAACTTATAGCCTTTCTCTGTAGTGACTTTACAGATATATGCTTATACAGGGAAAGTATGCTTTAAATGTCTTAGAATTATCTAGCCTTTTAATTGATATTTATCTTAGAATTCTTACTTTGACATTTTTACATATATAGTTGGGTACAAAAGTACTTTATTGTATTTTGTGTGAGTGGAGCTAGATATGTAATATTTATTCTTGCATGCATATTTCTGCTCAAGTTACCTGCATTTAAAGAGATTTTTATTTGTGGTCCTCTACACATTGCATATTTATGAGACTGGACTACAATGCTCATTTAGAAATGGCCATCTCATCAATGAGTTTTATGTACTTGTTCAAATAGAATTTTCAATTTCAATAAAATGTCTATTATTTTGTTCCTGAAGTATGTAGTAGTACTTAATACAAACAGAAAAAAAATGTTGTCCTTTGTATTTGGAAAAGCTATTACTGACAAAGATGGGTAGGGATGTAACTAAAAGATCAATACATGATCAATAGTTCACTGCACACAAAGTGGGAAATACTATAGTTGCTATCGACAGAACCTCATGTGGTTTGTAGTTGTGTCTTGAAGTTGAGGGTTCCATGTACAAATCAGTATATAGACTCAAGTACTCAGAAAGTCTAATTGATACACGTGATCATGTAGCACTTTGTCTTCCATTGGATCAGACCTTTTGGAAATCCTGCTTCTGAATGTCTGGGTGTTCTGTAAACCTGTAGTGTGCTTGTCTTTTGTTTCTTCTCTCTGCTGGTTGCATTTTGATCTGCCTAGGCGAAGCTGTTGTCTCTCAACACCTCCAACTGTGTTCCTGGTCTCGCCTTTCTAGGTCCAAAGTTCACACTCTCAGCATCATATACCAAGGTCAGGTGTGGGCATTGTTGTTATACACCCAATAACAGGACACTGACAAACCTATGTAAATGATCGAGTCTCTTGCAGTCAGTAAGATACGTTGTTGAAGGCATCTTCTACATGTGCTTAATCCATTTTGGTGAAATAATAGCATTTATATAACACAAAAAATAATCTCAGAAAATAACAGTTTTAGTTACTCAACCTTTGTAAAAAGACCAAGATAGGTACTATTTTCAGTTTCATTTTATGGATGAGAATTTTGAAGGCAAGTTTGAAACTCACCTCAGTGCAACATGCCATGGGCACGGTAGGGGTGAACTTTGCCCTCTAGAATTTGCTTCAGAATCTATGCTCACTGCAACCGTAGCACTAGCCCCATTTTTACGTTGGGGTACATCTCTACCTTAGCAAATCTATCCACACCAGAATAGCTAACCAAGACCAAGGGAAACATCTGTGGCCTAGGCCGTAAAACTGAGGCATCTGGGGGAAAGGAATCGTGGACAGAGGCTCCAACTGGCTGGAAATAGCTTGAGGTGGTCTCAGATGGTTCCCTGAGACATTGGTCATTTATTTATGCTGTCTTGGCATGCAAGGGTGGTCAGTCTTTAGCTTTTTCTTCTATTCTATAAGTTGCCCTGTATCTTTCCAATAACTCTCTTTGGATCAAGAAAGCAACAGTTATTATTTTTATTTTGCTTCACTGAAAATGAACTCTAACCAATTGTTAGAACTGGTGAAATGTCATATTGCAGAATAGTGAGGTCTCCATAAAAGTTATGCAAAGCACAGTGACCATTTGGCTGTTTGGACAACACCATTTAAAATTATTCTAGTAGGTTCAACTTTACTGTCTCACCATATTTAGGGTTTTTTTTAAAGCTTTTTTTTTCCATTGGCTGTCAGGTTTTCAAAAATTTATTTATTTTTTAATTTATCTATCTATTTCTTTATTTCCAAGGAGTGAGATGGAGGAATGTGATAAGCATTCACATGGCTTTGTTTTTGTAATCTCTTCTTTGATTTAGATATCTCAAATATTTTTCTTCTATGAAGAAAAAAATTGAGACTCAAATAAGGAGCCAACTAAGAGAAGGGCAACTGAATTGAATTCTGATGTATTCACCTCATTGACAACAAAACTAATCTATTAATTATTCTTCCTCTGATCTTACCTAGTCAGGGTCTTCTTTCCTTTTGAATATTTCAATAAGAATATTTCAATAAACGTGAAAACCTGAAAGTTATGAATCATTAACTTAAAAGTTATCTTGTTTGGTTAGAAGGCAAGGAAGAATTCTAGGAGTTATTCTCTATGTGAGGTGCAGGAATGCTTGACTCTGATATAGTTTAATGACTAATGCAAAATTCTTTTTGTGTGAGAAAGCAACAAAGTGCAAGGAAACTGCAGGTTTCCTCATCTGAAGAGTATTTACTGTTGGCCTGGAATCCAACTGTGCTTAAAACTTCTCAGTAAAGACTTATTGCATAATATCAATTAATCCCTTCAAATATATATCAGTCATCCACTAAACATAGTGAAGACCTGCTGCATGTCAGCTGCTATCTTGGTTCATAGCTCCAAGGTGACAAAGAACTAACTATATGTTTTCTCCATGGAATTAGAGATGGTTGCGTTTTCCAGGAAAGCAATTGTCAAGCACTCAGCAATGCAGGAAACTGAGCGGAGTGGCTGGGGATGTAGCTCAGTTGGTAGAAATGCTTGTGAAGTACCTGGATTAGGCCGCAGCACTGCCTGGCAGCATTTGCATGCAATCCCCGCACTCAGAATGCACGAGATATGGAAGTTCAAGGACATTCTCAGCTATACGGCGAGGTCAGGGCCAGCCTGGGATAGAAGACACCCTAAAGAAGGAGGGAGGGAAGAAGGAAGGAAGAAAAGGAGGTAAAGAAAAAGAGGTGGGGAATCCATGAGACAGTAGAAAACAGTGGTGGGATTGTTTGGGGCTGGCCTCATAGCATACCACCGCCTTGCATGTGAGGCTGGATGAAGAACAGGAGAACTTGAGTCTACGGAGCAGTCTGAATATGTCTCAGCTAAGCCTTGACTTTGTATCAGAGGAGCTCCATGCTGGCTAGACTTAGCTTAGCTCTAATACCTCTGATGTCATTAGCTCCTGGCTCACAGCAACCCTGGGTGCGTGTGGTTTTGAAGTGAACAAGGTGGTGTGGCATCTGGAGGCTGCTAGCTAACTGCACATTCTTTTTCCTGATGGGGATGTAAAACACCTGGATGTAAGACACCAGGGCTGCCTCACTTGGGAAGGCAGCGATGAACACACTGTAAAATCAAGGATGCTATGGGACACTGGGGAAAGGGAGTATATTTGCAATCTCCATTCTTCCCTGTCTTTTTCTGTTGTAGCCAACAGTGTGACAAAATTCCTTTGTTCCAAGCTTCTTAGGTAGACTCAGCCTACGGAAACCTAGGGAAGGAAGGAGGTGGGGAGAGAGAAGCAAGCCTATGGCTCTCCTCCACTTGCTGCCCGTCCACTTTCT
>CM053751.1:31780170-31810111 GCA_028658305.1 Pachyuromys duprasi
TTTTCATTGTTGGCATGGTGCTTGTGCAACCATCTTTTATTGTAGATTATGTGTTCATTTTCAAAGCAATCTGATCCTAAAATGTATAGACTCTGGAACCACAGGATTGGGTTCAAATCTCAATAGCTATCATGTTCTTGCTGTGTCATCTTAGGCAGTTTATGCAATTCCTCGCACTTTAATGCCCACTTCTGTAAAACAGGCACTGCAATATCATTGTATTCTATAGATATGAGAAGTCATTTTGTTAATGTGTATGTCTGCTATTTCTCTGCCATGCTCCACAAGACTTTACAGAACCCTGCGACTCTGGGTGCATTCCGGGCTTTTAAGGCGATGATACTGCACAGCTAGCCAGCGTGGCTTTGTCCTCTTCCTAAGTCTCATGTCTGAAGGGAGAGACCTGAGGGCAGCCTGCTGTCTAGGCCATCTCTTCCTGCCTGTGCACTTGCAGGTTTCTTTTTCACAGTAGGACCTCAATATTTTATTAGGATCGTCAGTATATTGGTCATTTTCAGTAAGTTTCGCTTGACTTATCCGATTAGCCTATCGATTTTCAATTTTGTTTATTTCCTTCTAGTAAAAGGTTTTTAAAAAATCTTCTATAAAATCACTGGCAGCTTTTTCTGTCTTATTGTATGTCTAAGAAATCCAAGATTTTCTTTTCAATCACCAGTTAAGTTGGTGAATTCACTTGACGTTTTATGTGAAAGGCAGCAGGCCTAGCATCACTTGAAAAAAAGGGTTTACTGTTCAAGCTGTACTAGACTTTGTTCAGTAATTAAGATAGCTCTGGACTTTGGCCAACAACAGATTATACATTTATATACATTGTAGAGGTGATGAAAACAGTTGCCCTACCAAACTCCAGGCTGAGAGTCCTATTAGAGACTGAATCTTGGTGAATCTCATTGGCTGGATGTCTACAGGCCAGAAGGGCTACCTTCTGTGGGTGAGCATTGCCCTTTGGAATAATGTGCACCTTACATGGGCTTTTGGACTCACTGCGTACAAAGATGCCAGGTGGTTAAAACTACAAATTCTGGAGAAAGAGAGCAATCTTGAGCCTTCACTCTCCCCTTCATGGCTCGGGTCTCTCTTACTGATGAGTGCATGGAGGACCATGATCATGCCTGCTCATACAGTGGCTAGCGGCTGTTAAATTCGCTTATGATCTGCAAAGTTCTTGAGGAATAGAAAGCAGTTGGTGTATATCTAAGTTGTTATCATTTCTGGTCAATTCCTATATCAGTTCTATAGTTTTTGTAGTTCTCTCTCTCTCTCTCTCTCTCTCTCTGACCTTTGCCCAATAAATATGCCTTTTTCATTTTTAAGATGAGGAATTTGAGTTGCTGCTCTCATATTTGGCTTCTGAAGAAAACACCTCACTTTCTGGACAGGGAATCAATGAATTGGACCACTGAAGTAGCACTCAGGCTTTAGTAAAAGTAAACTGAAGAATGTGGCAAGTGTAAAACCCCATTTCTTAAATGGCTTGAATGGGGTCATTCCATTTTCTCCTCAAGGAAGATCAATTATCCAGATGTCCGACTTCTGCCACTTGCTCTCTCTCGATCCCTCTCCTCTGACTTTTTCATTTCTTTTTCTTTTACCGTTACATTTCAAAGAGTGTGTCAAATATCATTGCACATACCAGGCTTAATACTCTACAAGGTCAATTGAGCTCTTTCTGGCTTCTGGAGATATGTTAAGTGCCATGAGGATATTTAATATATTTTCATTTTACTTAATATATTTTGTGGCCTCTTCTATTATATGGTGTCCTTCCTTTTCAGAAATGTCTCTCTGTATCTTATCTTTCATGTTTTTTTAAATTATGAAAGCAGTGTTCTAAAATATTTGTTTCTTGGTACAAATCTTTTGTAAATACTCTTCTAGCTTTATCATGCTATCTTGATCTTCTTGCCAGTTTTTTTAAAAAGGAGTTTGCATAGATTATCTTGTATATTTTTATTTTTGATAGAAGGAAAGTCTATTTTGATCTATTGCTTGAATAAAAATTAACAAGGTGTGTTCTCTTTGGGTCTGCTTACTGGTAACCTTGCAATTTTTCCCCCTCTCTGTTTTATGAAAAAAATAGATGTGGATTTATGTTGATATGTTCATTATTTGGTAGATAAAGAAGGATGGAGAGAAAATTGTGGTCTGTGAAGTTCCAGGAGGAACAGACTATCATGGAGGCTTCACCTTTTTACTCAAACAGGGTACCTGAACCCTCTCCTTGGCCATGAGTGCCCAGGGCATCCAGAGTTCAGTTTGTGAGCAATGCTTTCCTGGAAAGGCGATAGAGTTTGTTCCTTTTGATCTGATTCAGTTTTATTCTGGCTGAGCCTTGATAAGTTTGCCTTATTTTTCTAATGATGTAAGAGAGGTGTTTGATCTTATTTTCTTTCCTAAGAAGTATCTCCTTTAAATTTTTTTTTTTAAAGTAGAAGTAATAAAACCTAGAAGGAAGACAGGGAAGAAAGGAGAGAGGAAGGAAGTGGTGAGAGATCTTCGTTCTATCCATGCCTTCCATTTACTGTTGCGCACCACTGTTGCTCACTACTGAGGTAGTAGACACAGTTTCAAGTTTATTATGCTTGCTTCTATTACTCATTAAATGTATAGAAATGTAAGTGTACTTTTGTATTCCTTATTTTCCTATTATCCCTTAGGTGGAAGGATACGTCATATAACTCAGTTTAAATTTTTGTTTTCGTCTACTGATATATACAAGATGTTTTCAAATTTGGAGACTGGCTCTTCTTCTTTTTTAATGCAGCTAAATAATACTTTATCTCATGGCTACCACATCTAATCACTTTACTCTAAAAAACTATTAGGAATGTTCTAACCAGATATTCTATCAGACAGTGTTGCAACTGGTAACCTTGTTCATTATTTATTTTGCGCTTAAGCAAATAGTCCCAAAGAATAAATTCCTAGAAGCACAAGAATTATATCAAACCATGTTTAATTTTGCAATAATGATAGATATTGGCAAATGCTATCCATAAGATGTCACCACTTTACCTTAACCTCAGTAAAATGTGAACATTTTCTCCACTTAACAACTTGTTAGAGTCAAGGGCTGAGATTTCAGCTATGATCATCAACAATCTTACATGTTAATTCTTTTCTCCTGCTATGGATGAGAGCATTGTTTCATATGACTAGGAACTGTGTACATTTTATTTTCCATCAAGTCTGCTTTTTTCCTTTGTCAATTTCATTGTATTAGTGGTTGAATTATTTAAATAAATTTAAAGACACCGTATATAATATTATACTTTTCTATATTAAATGGATTGTAAATACCTTTTAGAAAAAGTTTGTCTTTTTTGTTTTATTTGTATTTGTATTTGCAGAGGCCTTTTTAAATATAATAAAAAACAAAAAAAAATATAATAAAAAACTAATCAGTTTCTGCTTTTGGAATTGGTTAATATTTCGAAAGAACTTGAAATAGTTCATAAAGAAATCATATTTTTTTGGTGATTTTGCCATTTTATTTATAAACCTTTGACTGACTTAAAATTGGTCTTGACATAACATTAAAAGTAAGACTAAACTTATCTTTCATATGGTAATGCCCAGAAACAAGAACATGGTGCATAATCCCATGGTTGATACATTTATTTGAACCCATGCTAGAGTATAGTGCAGGAAAAGAAACAAATAGAAGAACAACAATTTTAAACATGGCCAATTTTATTATTTTTTGCTAATGTGATTAAATGTCTGAAAGACCTAAGGGGATAAGATAAAATACATGAAACACACACAAAAAGTTAAGGATGTTATTGAAAGATACTAATAAAAAGTGAACAAATTGAATGATATACTTTGAATAGAAATAGTCAATTAGCTACTATTTTCTCTAAGCTAATTTTTAAACTGGCATCCCAATAAAGTGATCGATATTATTTTGGAACATTCAGTTTGATATAAAGGAATGCACAGGATGATAAATATTCATATCTAGCAAAATTCTGAAAATGAATATTAATAGTGTCTAAGACTTTAGAGACACTAAACTTATTTTATAGAGCTTCAGGATTTAATGCAGAACACTACCAGGACATAAATAGATCAGAGAAATAAATGGGAAGTTTACAAACAAACTTTAAAAAATGTAATTTTGTGCACAACAATGGCAGAATTCCAGCCTAGTGGAAAAAGGTGATTTGGGAACAAAGTACTTATTTCAAGGTACAAGTTGTGAATCACTATCGACATAAGGAAATTTCTAGAATGCATCACTTTAGCTCAGTATCTTGGGAAAACTAATGAGACTGATAGCACACAATAGACTCTGACCCTACAGCTTCAGTGCAGAAAGAGCTTGTCCTATGCCAATGAAGAAAGCTATTAAATTTCATCTGTACTTATCAATCAGATTCCACACACATTCCTTTTCCATTTCCCAGTGGATAGGAGTTATGGAATGGGAGAGGAATTAAACCTTTGACCAAAGAAAAATAGACACAATGTCTATAAGTCACTTATAATAAGCCACTGTATCAAGGAAACAGGTTTTAACAGAATGACCTTTAAATACTATTTTACTTAGCAAAGAGAGGTCTAGGATGACAGGTGAGTTGGCTTACTACTACCATACAAATAGTCTTGCTTTATCCTAACGCTATCAAGAAGAAGATATGTAGGACATTGTGAGTCCACCAGCATGCAGGATGTGGATGCAGGCAGGCTGTGCAAGTGCTAATTGCTTTCATTAGCACTCAGGAATTCGTAGGGAAAGAGTGTGGCTTAGAGACACAGTTCCAGGATTTTCATCTGCAGGTGTTTCTATTCTATGCCTGTTGTTTTTATTGCTTCTTGCCTAATTTTGCTTTCACGCATTTGCTAGGTTAAATTTGAATAAAATTTCTTCAGATCTTTCTGCAATTTGGGGCAGGAGAACTGCGTTGTGTAGATGAACTAATTTGAGGTCTCAAAGTCATTTGATTCAGGGTGCAGTATAAATGCAAAGCAGGATGCACCATAAAGCAAAATGCTATTTATTGCAGGCATTGCAGATGTTGCTTTTAAAGGTACCAGCTGTGCATCACCTCTCAATATCCTGGGCTTGCTCCCAGAACAGGACATGGGATGCTGAGTGGCAGAAACTGAAGCAAACAAATCAGTCACAAATAAAAGCTACTGAGAAAACAGTACTGTAGTTATTATCAGAAAAGTAAAATTTTGAGCCTGTTAACAGGTAAACTATTATAGGTAAACTGTTTATAGGACAAACATCAGGATCTGAGTTCAGATTCTCAGAACCTACATAAAAAGCTTGTTTTAAGGAAAGTGTATCCTTAACTCTCATTCTGAGGGTGCGGGCAGATAGCAGGATGTCACTGGCCAGCTAGTCTAGCTACATTGGTGGCTTCACATTCAGTTAGAGAGCTTGTCACATAAAAATAATATGGTAGCAATAGAGTAAAATACTCAAGTTGTGGCCAGCACATGAGTATACACGGGTAATTGCATAGGTCCACATATATGCATATACCATGTGTAAACACAACAGCAAAAACAACCATGAAACCAACTGCAACAAAAGGGAATGAAGATAAACAAATTGAGAATGCCACTTTATGCAGGACAAGTCAAATGAGCAACAAAGGACATGGAAGAAACAGCAAGGTCTCCATGTTCTCCAAAGCACGGATGAATCAGGCTCTTGTTTGTTTTCTTTGAACGTGGTTTCAAGGTTTAGTAAGAGTTTGGAATGCCACTTAGCAGATTTGGACATAATTCAATTTGAAATATGAGAACTTGTCAAGATAATTTTTACAGCGTTGACTCAAGATTTTAAAGCAAAACAGTATTCAATTCATACAGATTCATTACTTAGTATGATAGCCAGGGAATGTGTTCATGGAGAAGTCCAATTGCTCTCAACTACCCATGACGTTAGGTTGAGCTTTAATTTAATTAATTTGTATCATATATGTCCTAGTAACTCTTCTATTACTGTGCAGAGACACCATGACCAAGGCAACTCTAAGTATAAAAAGCGTTTATTTGAGGACTTGCTTACAGTTTTAGAGGGTTGGTTCATAATCATCATGGAGGAAGCATGGCAGGATATAGGCAGGCATGCTGCTGGAAAGGGAGCTGAAACTTTACATCCTGATCCACAGGCAGTAGAGAGAGAGACAGAGACAGAGACAGAGGCTGGGCATGGTGTGGGGTTTTGAAACCTCAAAGCTCACCTCCAGAGACACACCTCCTCTAACAAGGCCACACCTCCAAACCCTTTCCAAACAGTTCCACTAACTGGAGACCAGGAATTTAAGTATACAAACCTATGGGGGCCTCTCTCACTCAAACCACCACTACATATCTCACAAAGATGTGTTAATTTGAGCTAATGGAGTAGAAGACATGAATAGGACATGTATACTACCTACAAAGCACACAAACACAGTAGTTTTAATAGAGTGGAATAATTTCTCAGTAGTAATGCTCCAAGAGGGGAAGAACTAATAGGATGAATACTTTGTGCTATCAGGATGGAGACATGTTAGTTCTTCAGAGAAAATCATTTTGGCTCTTATTCTGAATAAAATTTAATGCATGAGATTTAATAAAGAGGCAACTAAGCAACACAACACACTGTTTTCTATGATAGTTTTACAACAAATGAAGACAGCTCTTTTAAAGAAAATGAGCCTATTCTGAAAATGTTATATCATATGATAGACTATGAGACATGCATAGAATTTTCAGTAGTGTACGCATTTGCTTCTGGGGTTTCATATCTTATAAAAGACTTAGCTATATATATATATATATATATATATATGTGTGTGTGTGTGTGTGTGTGTGTGTGTGTCACAGAAACTCCAAAGTCCAGTGTGAATACAGGAATAAACAATAATAAATATTCCAGAAGATTCTAAAATCCATCCTATAGGCAAACACATTGTCATTTCAATAAAATGAGTTTGATGTCAGAATATATTTTTATTTTTATTTTCTGGCAAACTCTATTATTCGCTTTTGTAAACCCATTTTGTATAGCTTAATTACACCCACTACATCTAATATTTGACTATTCCTTCTACAAAAAAAATCAGGATAGTCATGAAAATAATTATTAGCAATTTGGAAATTCCAGACACTAAACCGAATTCCCAGAAAGGTCTTTTTATAAAACAAACCTGGTTATATCATTTTTATGTTTAAAAACCTTCAAAGCCTCCCAGTTCCCTCAAGAAGAGAATCAAACTCCTTGATGTGGTTCAGCAGGTCTTGCATGACCTCATTCTCACGATTTTAAAATGTCTGCACCAGCCACCCAGAGCTTACTTCACCTCTTCAGCACATGGGGCAAAGGGCATAGTTGGGGACTTATCTTTAGTTCTAAGCTATTGGGCTTTAGGCCCTACGAGGTAGCACAGTGAATTACTTAATCTCAGTCATTCCATGTGAGGTGACACTGGAATTGTTTTTAGAATTCTGGGGAGCATCAGACATCACCCTTCAAGAGGAACACCACTGGATCACCACTGGCCCCAGACTCTGGACAGATAGTTTGACCTTCACATTTGTGACTGAAATCAAGACAATTCAGAACTCTACAGTGTATTTTAAGGAATAAATAAGTCTAAGGAGGAACCTGATTCCTCCAGTGACTGCTACGTTGATTTCTTTTCTAAAATAACACTTTAAAAATGTAATTTGTTTCTCCTGCTGTTTTGAATCTCCCCCATATATACTATGAGGTTTTAAAAAATCCAATAAATGGCTTCCTTCCTTCCTTTCTTCCTTCCTTCCTTCCTTCCTTCCTTCCTTCCTTCCTTCCTTCCTTCCTTCCTTCCTCCCCCTCTTCCTTCTTTCCTTTTTTCCTTCCTTTTTTTTCTCCCTCCCTCTCTTTCTCAAACATTCTTGTGAATTATTACCTTTGCTTTTTGGCAAACTCTTCATCTGGGTCTGGAGTTTCTGGAGCGTTGTCACTTTCCTTGAGTACAGCTTTCCTCCTTACCTGTCACCTGCTAGTTCATGAAGAAAGAGCTAGCTGCTACATTGTCCACAACTTTCATTTTACCTTTTCTGCTTGGCATAGCATGCACTCAATAAATCTCTGACTGACTAAGGGTCAGGGACCTCACTCTCTTTTTTAAAAGGCATCATCTTCACAAAGATAGTAGTGGTAAATTTACTTATTTAAAAATACCATTGATTTATGTTTCTTTTTCTTTTTTCATTTTCTTTTCGTTTTGCACATTGTAATTAGGCTGTATGTCTCAAAATCTAAAGAATTACCAATGTATTTTTGCTGTTTTTCAAATTCAAGCAACAGAAATGAGGTGCTGAGTTTACAAAGATTTTAAGCCTCCCCATAATATGATGGAGTTTTCTCAGGGCTAGATTAAGAGGACCAGACTTTTGCATCTATGCTGTGATCCCTAATGGTAGGAGTGCAGGCCCACCCTTTTTTAATGGTTGGAATCTCATCCTGAGGATATCTGAGAAAGTTTGGATAGTAACTCTCCAAATCATGGTCTTAGGAGAAGTTACTCAGTCCCTGCAAAGAGAGCAGGTCTCATGCTTCAGACTTGCAGGCCCCGGGGAGTTCTCTGCTTTCACTTGGCAGTTAGGCGCTGAGATTGGATCTCAGCATTTTAAATTATTCAACAAATATTCATAAGTTCTCCCTGGGAGGCTTATACTGATGTCCGCAGACGCGCTGTGATGTACGGACAGAGACAGGCCTGTCCCACGGAAGTGGGATCCAGATGTCACTTGCTTCTTGTGTCTCAAGGGAAATTCTTTTCTTGTCCCAGGAGATTTGTGAATGGCCAGGGGCTTGAGCTTCAGCTACGGGTTTTCTGGAGTTTTTCTGCGCTGGACTTCGTATTGTTATTTTGTGTCATGTGGCTGTTCCTTGCACTGCTCTTGCTGCAACTCTACGACAGGACACCATTGCTTCGCTAGGATTACGTTCTGCAGACATTTTTCCCATGGTAGAGGCCAAAAGCTTATGGGTTTTTGTTTGTTTGTTTGTCTTTTCCTGCTCTGTCCCACTTCCCTGTGGTACATTTTTGCCATTCCCAAATTAAAAGTAATATTGTCTTATGCTTGTTTATGTGAGCAATACCTTTTTTCCATTTCTGGCCCATAAACTCTGCTTGGATTGCGCTGAATGCCTGTTACCAGTGGACTCTGCTAAGTAACAGGCTACCTGCTCCATCTGGCTCTCTCCTCACTTTCTTTTCTCTATCATGAGATTTGGATCATCACCATCATCATCCTGAATCCTCCAAAACCAAAAATAGAGATAGTCACCTTCCATTTAAATAAAAATCTCTTCCATTTCCCAGTTTGGAAGCATGTAGTCTCTTGTTGAAGGTCTGGAATCCCAGGTACTAAAGAGACTGAGGAAAGAGGAACATGAGTTCCAGGTGAGCCTGGGACACTTAGCAAGATGTAGGCTTGAAGAAAAAGTGTAAAAAGGGCTGATAATTTAGCTCTGTGCCTAGCATCCAACAGGCCTCAGATAGGGCCACTAGGACTGCCGAAGTTGAAGGCGGGGGAAATGTGGAAGTGGAAGACTGTATTTATTGAATTCTGTAGTTCAGCACTTGAAGGGTAGCGGGCCAAGCCTTGTTTACCATTATATTTCCATCACCTCCACAGCGTAAGCATTCAACAAATATTTATCATGCTGATGAACTTGCGGTTTCCTGGAGGGTTCCCTGAAGTTGAACGGTACATCTTTTCTATAACTAGCCCAACCCCATCAAAAGCTCTCAGTATCTTGTTGGAGGTTGGTCTAATGCTAATTACTGGCACTTAAGATCTGGTTACACCTACCTTTGTTTTGTAAATCCACCTAAGACATATCTGGTTGATTAAACAACCTATACCTGGTCAGGGCAGAATGAGATAGGTTTTGGAGAATCACACTAGTAATTATGGGAAGGACAGACAGACAGGAGGAGTGGCAGAAAAAAAAAAAACACGTGGAGCCGGGAGGACAGACTCCAGTAATGGTGCAAAAAGGCGCAGATGAAGAATAAAAACAAGTATTTATAAGAGTATGGATAGAAGAGAGAATGGTTCCGGTGGATGGCATTGGATGGGGACTGGGAGATGATGATATTGAGACAGTGTAAGTGAAATATCTGCCCAGCCCAAGGTAAATAAGGCCATTATAAATCTAACAGGTTCTGTGTCTAATTACTTATGAAAGCAGGTTAAATAATACTGCCGTGATAATCTTAGGGCTAATAATAAAACGTATATATCCCAATCCCCATTTTTTTATTTACTACAACAGTATCTAGAGTACACTACACTCTAGTTGTGATTTCAGGACACTATTAATTTGAAAACAGGTACAGCTCACCTGGCTGACATTCTGCTCACAGCACTCTTGTTGGCTTCTAAGGTAGAGCACTGAGGATCTGGCAAAACATTCAACTTTGTAGCCTGTGGTGCTGTTCTCTTCGGGCGACATGGCTGCTAATGTCACCAAGAATGAACTTTTGACTCTGGGAACTACACCAAGCGTCAAGCTGTTCCCTGTAGGAGCTGAAAGCTTGGATGCAGCTGAGGACTTTACTGGCTGTTGTTAATGCTCTCGGGCAGCCTTACCTGTATTTGCAACTTCCAGAAAGCCTGTGCCTGGAAGTTCACAGAACAGCTAAAGATCACAGCTTGTTTTGTACATGTCATCCAGGCTGCCTGGGGGTCTGGCTATGGGAACTGTTGTCTGACAATTGCTCCCTTCTCCTTCCTTTAAATAAACCCCAATAGCTTTGCTGCCTGCAGGTGTCTCCTGTGTGTTAAGACACTACGTCCTTGAAGCGAGAGCTTTATCTCTGTACACGCCTGGTTTTGTTCTTAGGTGGGATGATTTCACAAAACCATTTAAGTTAATGAAATTACCAGCCTGGCTCTCAAGGCTCTATTTTTAAATAGAGCACTTCTTTCCTTTCCAGCTATCTCTTCAGTGAGAAATCTGAGGGAGCCGTGGCTGTTGACCTGGAAGATGAAATGTTTGACTCTGGGTGCTGTGTATTTTCTCAGGAGAAGGTTATACTATTTTCCTGGTCCTTCAGTAAAACCTGATGGCCCCTCGCTTGGGTAGAAATGCTTTAGATGTTAGATCAACAATGTCATAGTTTTCTTTACTTTCACCCCCACTGCCTGCGTTTTATTTGGGAGCTAGAACAGGAGAGGTGTTGGTGCTATTTGAGCAGATTTCTTTGTTGCGATCTATTCTCATTTTGAAAACTGTAAGAATTGCTACTCAATAAAAAATAACAGTGGAGTTTCATTTTAGTGTGGGTATAGCCGCGCCTGCTGTGTGCCCTGCAGCATGCTCGGGAGGACGCTTTCAGGAGTCTCCATAATTTCTTCCTGACCCCAGCTGCTGATCAGCGTATGTCCTGATGTTTTCGGATGAATAGCCCTTATAATTCCCACCTTAGTGTGGTGCATTCTGGCTTGCCATGATCTGAAAAGAAAACCTGCAAGGTGACAGTGTTTTGAAGTGTTTCTCTCATGGAACCAGGAAGAGTGTCCCTGGGCTCAGCAGCCTCTTGTTTACTAGAAAGAGCAGGCATCTTGCCTGTAGCACCCGGGGTCAGCCAACAGCTCTCACCTATGTCAACATTTATGGCCTCTTTATGATTTTGTTCTCTCTCCTTTCCTTAAGATGTATTTTATTCAATCACTTAACGATCCAATCGTTCTTGTATTTTTTATTCATGTATTCTTTTATTCAACACACATCTATTAAGAATCTTTTATGTTCAGGATATTGTGTATGATAATTGCCCCTGCAGTCCTAAAAAAGTTTTGATTTGTTTTTGACATCATGGTTTACAAGCTGATAGGGTAGATAATAACTGAATACAGCAGTGTACAATACAGGATGATTAAAAATACTTTCCTGCCTCAAACTTTAAAAAACCAATTTCCAAATTACTTCTACTTAGATTATCTGATTAAATGCATGCTCATACCACTTGTATGGCTGGGATTAGAATTTGCATCATTTTATTTCATCCTCCTATGACTGCAGTTACACTGTCATCCATGTGCAAGTTGTATTTAGTTAGCACTAAAACTACAGGATATATTGGCTTTTCTGAAGGCTTTGCTGGAACATTCACAAGAACAATCTTCCATCCTTCTCCTCCCTCTCTGTCATCAGCATTGTTCACTGCAGGGCTGTTCTCTGTGGCTGTGAGTTTCACTCAACCAAAGAGCTGTTGGAAAGTGGAGTGTATTATAGTTAGAACATTTTCTGGGAAGGGCTGAGGACAGACAAGATTTCTGAGCAGGTATGGGCAACAAGAGAAAAACAAAATATCTTAAAAGGTGCTGGTAACTACCGTATGATATATGTACAGGAAGAAAGAATCCCTTTCTCTAGGCAATATGGTTATTTTTCTTTAAAGAAGGGACATAGAAATCTGGAGCAGATTGCCTTGGCCATTTAATCCACCAAAGGGAAAAATAAAATTATATCTCCCAAATAAACTTTATTCGCAATTATGATCTCCGTGGTCTCCTCCTGCTCTAAAATTTGATGATGCTAATTATGTGTTGTGGGTTTTTTTTTTTAATGTGTGTGTGATGTGTTTTAGTTTCTATGAAATTACAAAATTCGGGATGAAGTGAAGATACCAAAGTTATGAGTTAACATGATAAGGAGAGAGAGTGAAGCCAGAGGAGATTTGTTTTCTCTCTGCTGGAGTCGGTTTATTTTGCACTGTCATGAAGGTGGCTCTGTGATGACAGTTACTTTGAATGGCAAATCATCAATGACACATTATCCAACAGTAAGTTGATACACATGTTAGGTTACCAAAAATTATTATAGTGACAAGATTTTTTTTTATCTTAAAGCATTTTTAAGTGTGATGCTATCCTCATTTTTTAAGAACTTTGAGATAAAGGTAATATGATTATTAGCATGAACAACTCCAGAGGCTCCAAAAATATTGCTTTTTCTTCTTCATATCTGAGTATTCAGGATGGTCATGGTTCTCAGTAGGAGGCTTTCCCTTCTCTCTGGGATGCATGTTGGAAAGCTGAGGAGAAATTTACCTTCACTCTCAAGCAAGAAACATGCTTTCTCCACACACTTTCAGTCGTAAATTACTTCTATCAGGTCTCTTTGGTTAGCTAGGGTCCTAGAAGTATATTTTGAAGGAGCACAAGGGATTTTCTTCACAGCCTGAGCAGAGGTGATTAGGGTGGGGCCACCATGGCAATACCACTTTTCAGCTGACACTGAGGGGTGATCCAGAGCCCATGTGATGTACCAGAGAGGAAGGCCACCCATCCTGCAGGACCTGCATGTGTTAACTGGTCTGAATACAAAGATACTTCCTGATGCCATGTGTACCTGTGGGTGGTGTTTCCTATAGAGTTATCTTAACACACACAAACTGTGTGTCCCGTTTGTTGTCATTATTGTTTTCAACTTGGCACGCATTAGAGTCATTTGGGGAAAAGGCACTTCGATTGATACAATGTTTCCCTAAGACCACCCCATTGGCCAGCCTGTGGAGCCCTTTCTCCACTAAGGCATGATTGGGGAGAGCCTCACTCACTGAGTGGTGTCACAGTGAGCAGGCAGTGTTGGGATGTATAAGAAAGCAAACTGAGCAACCTATGGGGAACCAACCAACAAACAATGTTCCTTCAAGGCCTCTGCTTCAGTTATTGCTTCCAGGTTCCTGCCTGGTATTCCTTTCTTGGCTTCCCTTAGGGATGAAGCATGACATAAGAGTTGCAAGCTGAAATAAACCTGCTTTTCCCCCTAGTTGCTTTTGGTCATGGTGTTTTATCACAGGGTTGAAATCCTAATTAAGACCTTGTGTTGTCTTACTTTCAAAACAGGAAATACTGGAAAAACTTGAGGAATGTTAACTAATGCTTACATTAAAAATATTAATTTGTCTATTCATTTTACATCCCAACTGTAGCCCCTTACTACTCTCCTCCCTGTCCCACCCACTATCCCTCTCCCTCCATCCCCCTTCCCCATTCAAGAAGCAAAATGGAGCTTCCCCACTTACTCACCCCAGCTCATCAAGTCACATCAGGACTGAATGTGTCCACTTCCCTTGTGGCCTGGAGAGGCAGCCTCACCAGAGGGAAGCGATCGAAAAGCAGGCAACAAAGTCCGTGTCAGAGATAGCCCCCCTTCCCTTACTACATCTGTATAGCGGGCCTAGGTCCAGGCTATGGTCCTTGGTTGCTGCCGAGGTCTCTGTAAGACCCTTTGAGCCCTGGTTAGTCGGCTCTTTTGGCCTTCTTGTGGAGCTCCTGTCACTTTCAGGTTCTTCTATCCTTCCTCTCACTTTCCCACAAGACTCCCTACTCTTCGCCCAGCTTTTGGCTGTGAGTCTTAGCATCTGTGTGGATCCCCTGCTGGCTGGAGCCTTTCAGAGGGTAGCTATGCTAGGCGCCTAATGCTTACCTTGTAATAGAAATCTTTTCTTTAAAATATTTTTACATTTATAATTCATTTATGTTTTGGGCATATGTGCATGTAATAACATGCATGTGGAGGACAGAGGATAACTTGTGGGATTTGTTTCTTTCCCTTTTCCATGCAGATCCAGAGACTGACTCGGGTCCACAGGCTTTTCAGCAAGCGCCTTTCCCCTGAGCTGTCTCTTAAAGGCCCATGATGGTAATCTCTTTCAGACACTAAGAGTGCTTCTTGAGGTACGGAGAATTCAGGCCATGGTGAGGATGAATAGAATGTAAACAAAAGAAATTTATAATTGGGACATTAAGTCATCCTAAAATGAGATATGGAGGGAGAGAGAAAGAGTAAAATATTAAGATGACTTTGAGAATGAAGAGATTAGGCTTCTGCCATGTCACCAGTGGCCTTTGGTGCAAATCATTCCTGGTTTACATAGAAACATGATGGACTGTTTAAGCAGGGCATGCTGGATGGTATCTCATATTTTCCAAAGCTTTAGCAATGTAAATAGCAATGTCCAACTAGGAGGATCTTTCGATGCTCTAGAAAGGTGTTAAGGGCAGAAATTGGTCAGACTCTATCTGGAAGCAGCAATACGGAGGCACAGTGACAAAACTGGAAACTGATTTATGAAAATTCAACATGGACTGAACCTAGTCCAGAATTAATTGATTAGTATATACAACGTAGTTTTCTGCTGATATAGTATTTGTGCTCTGTTCATAAAACACTGTTTAATTCGTAACTTGCTTCCTAAATTAAAAAAAAATATGGTAGTAATGATGAGAACAGTAGACAAAAACTAGTCAGATGGTTGAAGGCTGAGACTTCACAAGTCAACTGTCCATCCTTATTCTTAGCCAGAAACCAGAGATTGCCTCTGTTCTACTCCAGCCATGGCCATAAATGGCAGATGTGTTTGGGGCCTTTGTTTCCAGCCTGGCCTTATCTCTTATAATCTCCGTAGCAACATTAGTTATCTTTGAACTTGTGTACTGAACTACTTTCTTCATTTTATCTCCTCTTGTTTACAGGGGACCTGTATTCAGACGGTCCCCCTGAAATCTAACTCCAAATACCTGGATCTCCTAGACTGTTTTCTAAGGTCTGAACATCAGCAAAGAGTGGAGACTATAAGCCAATCAAAGCCTCAATTTCAGCCCAACTCTGAAATGATCTCAAGCTCTCAACTCTCTATTTCTCTCGCTCTCTTGCCCTCTCTGTGTGTCTCTGTGTGTGTAAATGTTAAAAGGAGGCTATACATGATGGATAGTCATGGTAGTCTGTGGATTCAATCTTCTGTTTCCTTAGTAACACTAGAAAGAGAAATATCACATTTTTCCTCCTTAGGATTTAATGTATCACATGAAAAGGTAACGTATTACCTTTTTGTTGTTGTTGTTGAAGCCCTTTGAGGGAAAGCTACTTCCACTTGGTCAAAAGAATGACATTTGAGTTATATCTCTGGCCCCAATGGAGACATGATATCCTGATCTCCTCCAAAGATTAGAATAGCACATACTATTGTCCCCTCCTTTAAGGGTTAACCTATCTGAGCACAAGGCTTGGGGAAAGAAATTGAGCTAGAACTGACCTGAAATGCTCACCTGGAGGGTGAGCTTTCATGGTATCTGAATATATTATGGAAGTTGCCAAGGGAGAACAGTGAATAGTTTCACCCTAGTGTAAAGCTTAAGGACCACATCAATGAGTAGCATGGGAAGACAACCCCAAGGGTGCAATAGTGGCGCTTGGATATTAGAGACCACCAGCAGCTGTCCAGTTGGACATAAGGCTCTCTTAGCAGGTGGGAATTCATGCCTGGGACTACAAACCTAGCCAACTCTCTGTGCCGGGAGCTCATAGACCTAAGGGAGAATCCACTACTGTCACTATCACTTTTCTACTGCACTCTAAATACTTATTCTTATTTCCACAAATAAGTAGCTATTACTTTTCATCAAAAAATTTGTTATTTGCAGCAGATGGAGATGATTACGGAAATCTGCAGCTGGTCAAAATGCAGAGAACAACTGTCTGGGGAGTGCCTGACCCCAGCTGATACATCTACAATACAGTTCCTGCACCTAAGGCTCAGGGAACACTTACAGAAATGCTGTAAGAACCAGAGGCCCAGGCTGTCTACTATGAGATGGGGTCTTTATGTATTACAGAGAAGCTGCACACATGTAATCTCAAAAATATGGTTGCCTAAACAAAACCTCCACAGTGAAACACCAGTTGACATTCTGGTGTTGGTGGGAGTGAGTAATATCAAAAGGCCTCCCCCTAAGGAAATAGGGGCAATAAGTGGCTACTTAGAGGAAGAATGAGATCTCTCTGGGGACAAGCCCCCAAAAGGCCCCAAGCAGTCATCCCTAAGCAAATACACATAAGAGCAGCACTAAATGGGCACAGAAGGCCTGATTTCTAAACACATGTGGTATGTGTATATGTTTGTGTGTGTTTGTAACAACAGTTAAAGAAGAGACTGGGAGGTAATGGAGAAGGAGAAGAAAGTGTGGGAATGATGGAAATATAGTACTCATGTATGAAGTTTTTAACACAAAATTACAACCCCCCAAAACAAAACAAACAAACAAAACCCCCCAAACCAACCAACCAAACAAACACAAGTCAATCCACCTGGGTCTGACAATTATCTGCCCAGAAGACTACTCCTTGGAAAATATTCATTTCCAGACAAGCTAAAGAGATAGGAAGGAAGCCAGGTAGTGGTGGTACACACCTTTAAATCCCAGCACTGGGGAGGCAGAGGCAGGCAGATCTCTGTGAGTTCAAGGTCACCCTGGTCTATAGAGCGAGCTCCAGGACAGTCATGGCTACACAGAGAAACCCTGTCTCAAGAAAAGAAAAAATGAGAGGTGGGAAGAATAATTATACTCTTAATGAGATAACACATTTGCAATTCACAGAATTGCGAGTACAGCCCTGCTCTGCTGTAGCCTCTTACAGACAGTATGCACTATACAGCCCTGCTAAACCTATCTCCGGTTCTTTATTTTAACTGGAAAAGTCGACCTTTATTATATTCTTTCTTCTTGTCTCTTTTTCTTGAGATACTGGCTAGAAGTTTACACCTTACTTAATACTCTGGGCTTTGCCACTCTTCCTCTGAAGCCTCTGGCTCTCTACATTGTAGCTACTTGCTAAACTCCATTGCTAAACATGCTGACCTCCTTATTCAACGTGCCTGGCTTTCTTTCCTCCTCTCCCTTCTCTGAGCAGCTACCAAGATCTACAGCTTGACTGTATTGCTGCTTTTCTCTCAAACTCTAATAAGAACTATCGTCATACTTTCTTCTGAGACCATTTCTAAATTCACTTATTAACAGAATGAAGAACCCCCCAAAGAGAGCCCAGATTTCTCTGGTGACGGAAATGGCAAATGGAATCAGTGCAAGTGATATGAGAGAGTTAATATACAAAGTTTTCATCAAATTATGGGAGAAAAGAGAAAAGGGGTCATTTCAGAGTTTTGGACTAGATAAAAACTAAGATAATGACATTGTTCATAGGAACAGGGTTACAGGAGGAGGAGCTTGGAACGAGTGAAATTTGAATTGGTGGCTGTGGATCAAAGCATATTGCTTGCCAGTTCAGTGTCCATCATGAATGCTCAATGACAGGCCAATGAAAGATTGGGCCTGAAGCTTTTAGACAACTGTTTCCATGGTGGAAATTGTTGAAATTATAGAAATAACAAAGTTGCATTGCTAAAGAGTGTAAATGACAGCGGTAGTGGAGATGTAGTTCTTACATACAAGAAAGGAAATGGGGGACTTTGGAAAAAAACACATGATACATGTAGCTGATAATTATACTGAGTAGCTTTTGCTATCTGCCCAAATAAAGACTATACCATTGAAATATACAGTATCTCTGGAATCCTGTGTGTATGTGATTTTATGTGTGTGTTTATGAGTGTGTGTGTGTGTGTGTGTGTATGTACGTGTTTTGGGAAAAGACTATGGTCTAATAATGTTTTGGGTCCCAGTTCTTAAACCAAGCAGGACAAAGGTGACATAATTTGTGCATGTTTTCATTGTCAGTCTTGGCGTGGGGTTCATTCTCTGCTAGGGGAAACTTTTCTCCTGTAAAGCTGAAAAGCAAACAGCACAGAGGAAGCTGGATATCAGCACACATAGAGAAACACCACTGCCTTGTAACATGAAGCTTCCCGTTTGTTTGGCCAGTGACCTCCAGCTTGATTCAGAAGTATTTACCACATAATGAGAATGATTCATTTCTGGCTCAACTTTAACTTTGGGTCTGTTCCTCTATAAAGCATTGCCGGGCGAGCTTGGTTATATCCAGACGCTTAAAGCCTCACACTTCCAGAAAGTGCTCCCTTAATCATTCAGCTTAGGTCCTCTGCCAGACAGAGCCAAGAGCCCCAGTGGGGAGATGCTGAAGGCTTATCAGCACTGTCAGCCTCTTAAGGGATTTTATGCTTCTTCTACTTCTGTAGCTTATTGTGTCCTTTTCCTCTCCCTCTATCATTTCTCCTATAGTATGATGAATGTAGAGACTAATGGATGCAAGCCAAGTACGTGCCTATGGCTTCCATCAGAGATGGAAGATCCCTCATGACTCCTGCTCTCTTGCAGGCCTTTGGGATTCTCTGTCTCGCTGTACCTCTCTACAGCTTTATTTCCTTCCCCAATTTTTCCCCTGTGTTCCCTCCCTTCTGACAGCCTATTTAGTACCCTACTTTTCCAAGTGGAGAGAGTGGCTCAGCGGAGTGTCATGCTGTAATAGAAACTGGGTCCCATGGGTGTCCACTGCCTGTCCCTGAAAGCTTTTCATCTTGTCCCTTGTTACTCCAGAGAACAATTACTTCAAAGGCCAGTCTTCGCGCCTGGTGTCCCAGTGTATCCCATTACCTCTGTTGTTCTTTGCCAGGCCCACTGGTGATGCCAGAAATCAAATCAGTGTTGCTGGCAGTATTGTCCGCCTAGGATGCTCAGCCTCTCTACTGCCCGACACTCTAATGTTCCCTGATTGCAAACCCTGTCATCATCTTCTTTGAATTAGCTGCGCCTCCTGAAATGGCATAATGGCTTCGCAGTGCTGGCGTGCTGACGCGGAGTCCTGTTTTAACAGTCTGTCAGAGCCCAGGCTAATGAATTCTATTAGCATATTAGCTTGCCAGCTTTGGGAGCCCAGAAGGAGCTGGGCAGCCAAACACAGTTGGCAGGGCACAGCTGCAGGGCCTCAGAGTGCTCCTTGGCAATCCTGGCACCAGGGACCGCAACAATGTAAATGTGCAGACAGTGCTTGCAGAATTAGAAAGCTTATTTGTTACCACGTAAATCAGCAGTGGAAGACGGGATGAAAGGTGACAGTTTTGTAACTGAGGGGCCTACCTGAGGCATTTTAAAGAATAGGATTGTCCTGGGATTGCCTCGAGGCACTCAGAAGTTAATCTTATATTCTGTTGAAAATGATAATATACGGAGGCAAGGTACACTTCCCACATGGCATTTTTAAACCTCAAGATAGTTACCTGACATTAAGTAATGTAAGCCATGATGGACAATAATTGGCATTATTGCTTTGATAACCAGGCATCAATCTTAGGGCTGCTTGTCAAAAGTGCTTGGTAGTTTAGTGACCATCATACCACCCTCCAAAACCTTTCATTCAAATTTATCTCCTCTGAATAGCAAAATCAGAATCATTAATAGCAGCAAAAGTATATCCTGCCTTGTAAATAAAGCCTTCAAGTGGATAGTTATTCATCACTGACCTTACGTGAGCGGTTATGATAAACTTACTCTGACTGTGGGTACCCTGCTTGCTGTGCCACCACTGGTAATTGTTATGCCCAATATTCAGTCTTTAAAGGGTATGCTTAATGGGTATAATCTTCAATTCAGTTTGAAATTAATTTGGAAACGTACAGCTTGAAATGGTTTGTGTTCACAAACTTTTAAATTCTGCAACTTGTGGTCTAGAGAGATGGCTCAGTGGTTACAAACACATATTGCTTTTGCAGGGGATCTGAGTATGGTTTCCAGCAACCATATCTGGTAGGTCACAATGCCTGAAACTCCAGCCCCTGGGGCAATCAAACATCTCTGGCCTGTAAGGGCACTTATACTCTTACGCATGGATTGTTCCCCCAATATGATTAAGAAGAAAATTTCAACAAGTTATCAATGCTAAATGTGTCACAGGTCTTGAATTCCAGAAAGGTTTCTCAACACTACATTGTGATTAGAGCTAGATTATTGTGCCTGTGAAAATAACTTTTGAATAAATTAACAAATTAATTAGGCTTACCCTCAAAAACTTGTGAAAACTTGAGCGTCTCTACTGAAGCACAGCTCAGACCTAGCAAACATAGTGAGGCTGAAGCTCAGTCTCAGGCTGTTCTCATTAATTGCTACCATTTTTTGTACTAAATAAGATCACATGGAGGGCTTGTAAAATGGTTCACTTGGGAAAGTGCTTGCCCAGAAAACATGAGGACCTGAGTTTAGGCCCACAGTATCTGTGTAAAAAGCTCATGTGATACCGTGAGCCCATAATCACCGAATAAAAGAGTGAACACTAGGGAAAGATACCTGAAAACAACCTCTGTCTACACTCAAACGCACACACACACACCACAGATACACATGCCTACCACACACAGACACATACACACATGCACACACACACCACAGAGAATACAAAGAGACAGAGAAAAAACAGAGACAAAAAGAGACACACTGAGAGAAACAGACAGAGAGAGAGACAGGGGGTAAAACACAGAGAAGAAATACATAAGCAAGTTGGACTCATCACATTTGATGTAGTGGAAGAAATTCTAATTTTTTTATAAAGATTCCATAATAGTGGAACATTGTATTTTTTTTCACTACAAAAACCACTGTACTTAATGTGATTTATGATGTTATTAAGTTTTTTCCTTTTGTTTACTTTATTTATTTTTGTTTGTTTTTAAGGCAGGGTTTCTCTGTGTGGCCCTGGATGTCCTGGAACTCACTCTGTGGAGCAGGCTGGCCTCGAACTCAGAGATGCTCCTGCTAGTTCCCCTGTGCTCGGATCACAGGCCTGTACAACCACCACCTGGCTTTGGTTGTTTTCTTGTTTGAGCATTCTTTATCCGCTCTGTCTTTCCGAAGAGTAAATGCAAGTGTGCTGTTACTTGTAGAAAATGCATTTGACCCATTGTTTATTTGAATCAGTGTGATGAAAATATGGTCATTAGCCACTGTGAATACTGGTGTTACTCATTTCATGGCAGGTCTTGCTGTGTCTCTCAACCTTCAGTCTCCTGCTTCAGATTCTGGAAGAAACTGGGACCCTCCCAAGCTGCACTGTGAGATGTGTCTTGATTAGCTTACAGCTGTACCATATACGTTAATTCCAACTCCACTGACTTAGGTCTAGTTATGTGATATAGTTATGGCCACAGAGATTAGAGGAAAACAGGAGGAAAGTGTGAAATCTGATCTCCACTTGTAGCCTTGGAACATGATTTAATTGCGCGATGCTTGTGAAAACTGCAGTGAAAGTCCAGTCATTGTTGAAGGACTGAATTATTCAACTCTGAAACTCTGGGCTTCTTAGGTGAGAAAATACATTTTCCCAATTGCATAACTGGGAATAAACTGAAATTTTTGAAACTTGTATTTTCTTGTCATTATTTTGCTTTTGTTAGACACTTGCAAAGAATGTTGTTTATGGTTTCCTGTGACTTTAGTCTCATAGATCGTTAACACTGCAGATGATGTACGGTTCTGTCCTTCAACTGGCTAGGTCATAGCATATGATTCCCGTTGTCCTCAGCGACACAATCAGATGAGCTGATTGACAGATTGTTCTGAATATCAACCATTTGTTGGCAAGCCTCCCTGCCGGCTACCTAGGACCAGCTACAAAGACAACACAATCCCTGTAATCAAGGGGTATTCAATAGACCACGTTGCATATTTTGGTACATACTAAAAACTGCCCTTGACAAGTATGGAGGAAGATGACAGATAGAAATGAAGGAATAAGGAAGGAACTTAATTTATGGTTTCAGCAGTAAGGCATCTTAGTAATTGTGTTTTTTAAAAAAATTGCATTAGCTTCTTCAGTGTCAGTTTTTTTTCTAAGTGTTTGCAAGCTGAGTGAGTAGATGTAACAGTGCATATCTGGAAGCCAATTGTGCAACACACGTGTTAATGAACAAGAATGACAGTTCTCTATGAAGATTAAGTTATAATTAGACTTTCAATTCACGCCCAGACTGCAAATTTAGGGGAACCCCAGCACACAGACCTCTATGAAGAGCCTGCGTGGTAGGTGGATACAGTGTGCATGTAGGGTGTGGGGGTCTCAGCATTGCCCATTTTCCATTATAGCCATGACAGATGGTTTAGAGGTTCCAAAACAGTAGGCAGGCCATTCTCCACTCTACCTTTGTATGTGCCTCAGCCATTAGTGAATTGATTACTTCAAGTCATTATATTCTTCAAAAGCATTTAAGCCATGAGCACCTAGCTTATAGTCTTCTCTGAGCCAGCTTTGGCTTTGTCACCCCCGGATCTTAGTAAACTTCTGATGCACGTGTCTTCAGAAACAGCACACATTCACACTGCATGGCAGCGACGGCCTTCCCTTTCCCACCAGCTGGGGAGACATTGTGATTTCTCCTTGTTTTCAGTGCCTAACACAGTGACAGGCACATCGTAAGCAGCCTGTACACGGTGCCATCATGTGCAGCAGTGTTTTTCACACTGATGGAATTAGGCCTCATTGTTGCATGAGCACCTACACTCCCCAGCGCCACATTTGCCATTCACTCACATCTATAGATGCATTGAACCAACTTCAGTGCGTTTTATTGATTTTATAATTGTTTAATTCTTTAGCTTCTGTGTTACACTGAGCATCGTCTAGAAGCTTAAAGCACTGATAACATTAACTTTGAAATGGGCAAAAAGAAAAGATGAAGATGAAACATAACAAAGTGGTTGCTACTCCGAGTGATGTGAGGACAAAAGTGACGGGACATTTACTGGCAGATGTGAGAGTTTTGGGGCACCTCTGGGGTTTGGAGTTTCACGTCCGTCCGTCTACCCTTCCTTATGATAATAGACAAATGAGGTTTAGATCCACACTTGTGGGTGTGGCTGGATCTGTCTGAAGGAATTCACTTTATTTTGTGCTTATGTCACATACCTTCACCTATATTGCTCTCCTCCCTTTATTCTCGTAATGAGCCCACAGAATCTGCAGAGTCCATTGTTAGCAATCACTGTGGATATCTGACACACAGAGCTGTTAGGGCTGAAGGAGTGGAGAAATGATTAAGGGAATATTGATGCCCCCCCACCCCATTTAATTGCCTCCTAAATCCATGGTAAATTTTTCAGTGATTTTAAACTCTGAAAGAATAGCAGACTCATTGATTTCTGTAATTCATTTATTTAGGGATTTCTATTATCAACTGAATTTGATTGATGGCTTCATGACAAATAGCTGTGTGCTCAGCACATACCAGCTTTCTGCAAGCTCACTCAGCCATAAACAATGTGTGATATAATTTCTGTGTCCTTCTGCTGAGTCTGTATCTGCTATTTGGGGACCAGCTGATTGCAATTCCTTAAAGGAATGAGGTAAAGTGAAATTTCTACTTGGTTCCCTGGGATACATATTTATATATACAAATAAATACACACGCTTAGCTACTATATTTGTATGTGGGACCTGAGAACTCTCAAAGTTCTCTTTTGAAATTCTGTGGCATTTTACTCCAAATTGTCAACCTCTTTTGTGATTCAGAATACATAAGTCACTTGGATACTGAACTAATGATACTATGTGCAATACAAGACTGTCTTGAATTCCGTTTCTCTCAGACAGAAGAGGTGATAGGTAGTGATGATATGTCCTCATCAAAAATTGAGCTGGAACTCCATGAATCTTTGTAGTCTGCTTTCTTTATAGAGGATTTTAATTAAAAAAATCTGTGAGGATGGGAATTAATTGTATTTTCTATTTTAGGGAAAATAAGAAGTCATTATATAAAATACAAAACTTGAAAAGATTTTTTTCCCAATGAGATATTGTCTTCTCTCAATTTGTCCTTCAGATTATATTAATGGGAATTTGTGTGCACATTTAAAACATCTTTGATGCTTTTACTGGTTTTAAATAAATTAATCCATGTTAAGGAAATTAGAATAAAATCAGCAATAAAATCATTCAGAAGAATTCACCTCCATTAACATTGTAGCTAATTAGATGTTTTAATGGAATAATTTTCTCCTTAAAACAGCACGCATGAAAACAGTTTTAGACGAGGGTTAATGCTGGTCATCACCCAAGGCTTTTGTGTTTTGCTGTTTACCTAAGATCTAGCACACACCATAGAAACTGAGCCTGAAGCAGGGCCAGGCACACTCTGGCAAGCTGGCCACGCTGTGTGTAGCTGCCCTGTACAACAGACTTCCCTCATGTGCTATGGGTCTAGAGGTAAAATCAGCTTTCATATCAGCTCCAGGAAACAAGAGTTTTCACTTTAATCTCATGTTTTGAGTTCATAGTTTATTAATTTGAAAAAAAAGTTCAGGTATCTAAGATGTAAGCAGAACTGAAGAAAAAAAAAAGACTCTGTTCAGATGTCCAGCATGAAGACTTGGCTATTGGGGTGTGCTGTTCAAATGTACAGCTTGAAGACATGGCTGTTGGGGTGTGCTGCGTGAACCAGCACAGAATCTGCAAGTGTTACAGTCATTTCCAGTGAGGTCGGACAAGCAGGCACCTTGATAGACAGTGTTCTTGCTGTCATCTAAACTCGATTTTAGCTGAGTGTCCTTAAGTAGAGAGTAACCGCTCTTGACTATTTGATGAAATGACTTATCTATCCACCATTCAACTTTCTTGGGGTTTAGAAGAAAATACTTCAACACATTGAAATACTGATTTTTTTATAGAAATATAATGTATATTCAGAACGACCAAGTCAAATAACACTCATGAAATTACCAAGGAATTACTAAGGAAGAACTAAGGACAGCAATTTACAAATGCTAATTTTCTAATCATTGCTGAGTTAGATTCAAGATGGAGATAATGTAGAAAATCAAAATGTAAATGTTTGCGGTTTTTGATGGGCATGTTTTTGTACACAAGCTCTAGTCTACAGTCTCATAGTTAGTCAGGCTATGGTTTGTGATATTGAATTATGGAACTGAACGATTGGTCTCATTACAGTTAATGCTAAATTATAAGGAAGAAGAAGAGCGGCACCAACGCATTAAAGATAAAATTAATCCAATAAAACTCATGTGGTTCTCCAGGCAGTCTACTGCTTAACCCAGAGACAGCACTTAAAGATGCTATAGCAATTTTTATTCTGTGCTCTTCTTAAGTTGTTTACAAAAGCCCCGGATATGCTTTCCAAGTATCCATCAGTGGTCACCAGTAACTTGGAGTAAATCTTACTAATTGTATTTGTTGGAGAGCTGAAGCTGTGTCCCATTTCAAGCAACAGTCTTTAGCTCTAGAAAATGGTGAATAAAGCCATTCAGCCACTTTAATTTAGTTTTCGCTCAGTGTTTATTATTCTATACCTCTTGACCTTTATGTTTTTAGATTGAAAAGTTTTGTTCAAGCTGATTTTGATAACATACTCAGTCCTTTAATGATGGTGTGTGTTGTTATCTAGCTTTCTTCCTGTGTGGTTGAACGGCCACTGAGTTGTGGTGGCCAGAAAAAAAGATCAATATTTTCTGCATTGGAATCATTTGCAATGCCACATCTCTATTATACCTTTTCCATTGGGGTCAACCCCAGCTTTCTCTCTAGCCACATAAGTGAAACAAACCAGTTGTCAAGATGACTGTATTGTAGTTGCTTTTTAACTTTTTTTTTAGAATGAAGTTATTGACAAGATTTCATTTCTTATATGAATCTTTCCATATTGACCAACTGTTTCTTCCCAGATCACATTACATATTTTGCCATTGTTTTTTCTACCTGAGTGGGAATGGGAAGGGCTTTGGGCATTTTCACCCTGTGGGTTTGGGCAGTTTACTACAGAAATAAGCATCAATCACCTACACTTGATTTTTCCACTTGGTCTTTTTCAAAAGATTATAGATAACTCTACCTCATCAGGGAGAGCACTGTTAGCACCTTGTCACCCAGAGAAATTTTAACTTATCTTTTGTTGAGTTCACAGGGCTACTGCCTTTCTACGAGAAAAGCTCTTTATAACTGAAAATTACTTTTTGTGTGAGTGAATGTATGGCATGTATGTGTGTGGGACTTTGTCAAAGTGTTTTTATTTCATTGCGTTTACATTTTTATATGCTTTTTGATTAATATTTACCCTTGTTATAGCAATGCCCAAATACATAAAAGCCAAAAGAAAGGAATGATAAATTATAGTGTGCCCATCTTATGAAAAATTGCTTTCACTTTTTGTTACATTAATCACTTTTTCTAATTATTTTCTTCTTGAGTATTTTAAATCAAATCTTGCATATTATGTAATTTATCAATATTTGTTCAACAATAAACCGAAACTCTTTTAAAAATATCCACAAATGTTTGGTGTTTTTAGAAATTAGCTCATGTTTCCCAAGCTACTGGAAGATGTCTCTACTTAGCCAAAACTGTAAAATCCTAACTCTCCTAGGTTAGGACAGTTTAATCTTGATCCAGGTACCATCACCTAACCAAGATCAGAAATCATATTGGTGGAATATTATTCCTTGGGACATACCCATCATCTTTACTTTAAGCGTTCATCAGTTGATAAGACACTTAGGTTGTTTCCAATTTTGTGATATGTGGAGAGTACATATACATATGTAGCGGATGTGCAGCTTGGTCCACACATGAGTCCCCTAACAATGGGAGGAGGGGCTGTCTTTGACTCTGTTGCCTGCCACTAGATCCCTTTCCCTGAGCTGCCTTTCAGGCCGCAGTGGGATAGGATGCCTTTAGTCTTACTGGCACCTGAGGTGCCAGGGTGGGTTGGTCCTCAATGGGGACCCTTTTCTCTGAGAAGAAGAAAAGGCAGGAGGTGTGGGATGGGTGTGTGAGGGTGGGACTGAGAGGAGAGGAGGGAAGGGAGCAGGAATTAGGAAGTAAAGTGATACAATAGATATTAAATAAGTAAAATGGGGAGGAGAGATTTATTTTTCGCAGGTCTGATTTTATTTCGTGCACATATAGATACACACACACATATATTCTGTTGCCTGTGGATATTTCACTTTTCAATGTCATTCATTGAAAAGATTCTTTCTACATTGTATCCTTTCAGCATCTTTGTTGGAAGTTAGATTTAGTAAATGTATGTATTTACTTCTTCTGTTCTACTGGTCCCCATGTTTTGTTTTTTGTCAAGGTAATAATATTTTGATGACCATAGCTTTGTAGTGTATTTTTGAAACCAGATAATACAATGCCTCCTGCTTTGTTCTTTGTGTTTATTTTTTTAAATTATTTGTTTCTATAAACATTTCAAAATATTTTTTTCTACTTCTATGAACAATACTGCCAGTATTTTAATGGGTTTCACATTGAACCTGTGGATTATTTTTGATCCAGTGGACAATATTGTTTCTCTGAACCTGTGTCCATTTTTGTGTCTTTTATTTCTATAATCAGTTTTATAATTTTGATCCTTCACTAAGTTTATTTGTAGATGTTTTTTGTGGATAATGTAGGCATAAGTTTTATGAATTCTGCCTCATATAATTCACTATTGGCATAGAACAGTATTACTGATTTTTGCATATTTATTTTATTCCCTGAAACTTTACTGAATTCATTTATTGATTCCAGCAGGTTTTGTGTAGTCTTTGAGGTTTTTATAATGATGATGATAATAAATTTGTGTGATTCACATGTGTGGAATGCATGTGTGCCATAGTTGTGTGTAGAGGCCCAGAAACAAGTCTCACATGATGGGATCTAGGGATACAGACCTGGTCCTTATATTGTGAAGATAGCACTTTTACCTGCTGAGCCTTCTCTCCAGTGCAAGATTTTCTGGTTCTAAGATCATGTCCTTTGCAAGTAGTGACAATTTGATTTCTTTTTTTCCCAATTTGATGCTTGTTTTTTCTTGTATAATTGCTCTGGTGACGAACTCCAGGAGCAAGTTTAATAAAGGTAGTAAAAGTTGATATCTTTCAAGATTTTAGAGAGAAAGCTTTTAGCTTTTCTCCATTCATTATTATTTTAGCTGTTGCCTTGTATAAGCATTTTATTATGTGAAAGTGTACACATTTTATATCTAACTTGTTCAATGTCTTTATCATGAAGGGATGTTGGAATTTCTCAAATGCCTTTTATGGCATCCATTCAGATTATTTTTTTAATTTCATTCTTTTGATCTATGTATCATGTTTACTAATTTGTGTGTATTTACTCATCCTTCCTTACAACCCTGGCATGTAGCATGTATCCTACTTTATTACTGTGACTAATCTTGTCATTTGCACCAGCATTGTTAGGTTAAGTAAAGCAAGCAGATTCAAAAAGACAGGTGCTATATGACATCACTCACATGCAGAATATAGAAAGTTAATCTCACAAAGGTTGAATGTAGAATAGTGGTTACCAGAGGCTCAAAGCAGGCCTACTGTAGTAGGATAAGGCTGATTAATGGGCATCAAGTTACAGCTAGGTATGATTAATAAGTTTTGATGTGCTATTGCACAGGAAAGTGGCTAGAGTAATGATGATGATAATATAAAGTACTGTATATTTTTTAAAAACCAGATGGAAGGATTTTGCATGCTTCTAACATAGAGAAATGCTAAGGTACAGATATTTAACCTAATTTATATGTTACACATTGTACATATGTGCGTGTGATATCACATGGAACCCCCTGACATGTACATTTTTTATTTTATTTATCATGAAAAAGAAAATTAATTTAGCCAGGCATAGTGTTGTTTGTATATAATCTTAGCACTCAAACTTCAGAGGCTACAGAAGAGGATTGTGACTTTAAAGCTATACTGGGCTACAAAGAACATTTGAAGCTAATCTGTGTTATATAGTGAGGCTAGAAATAATTTACATGCAGTTAAAAAGTAGCCTTTTAACTTAAAAAAAAGTCTGACTGAGGAAAATTTCTTCCCACAATCCTGAGCCTGAATCACACTGGCAGAGTGCTCCCAGTAGTGGTTAATAAGAGGTTGCAGGTTTTGTTAACAGTTTCCTACTTCACCCTGGGGTTCTGTTAGAAGTCTTGGTTAGATGCCATCTGGTCCTGAAGATTTTTATTTACATTTAGTTTGTCAGTGAGGTCTAGGAAGATCCTGTATTTTTCTACTGTTTGTTCTAACACCTTTGACCTATGTGCTTTAAAAAAAAAAGATGAAAGGGAGAGTGTTCCTAAAGCCTTCTTTTTAAATGTTTTTTTATTAATTATACTTTATTCACTTTGTATCCCCCCTGTAGCGC
>CM053751.1:31810611-31909916 GCA_028658305.1 Pachyuromys duprasi
GGTGAGCCCAGGGGAAGGTGGGGCTTTAGGAGACCCAGCTGCTGCATTGCTACAGAGCTGGCTGTAGATGAGCTGCACTGTGTCTGGAACAAAGGAGGTGTTGATTATTTCCACCTCCCAACCTTCTTATAAGACTCACCAGGCTCAGAATCCACCCGGAAGGGCACCTGTAAGGTCTTGTCCCTCTGCAATGAAAGTCAGTATCCAATTCTATATAAGTCTCTGTTGTCATCTCATATATTATTCTAAAACTTAGTTGGTAAAAACAACAGATATTAATTTGTCGTTTCTATGGGTCAAGAATCTCCAAATTACTTATTTGGAATGTTCTAGCTTAATATTTGTCACAGGTGACTGTCAATATATTGTCTGAGACTACTGAAGGGCCAGTGGGAGATGCATACATCCAACCTAAATTGTGTGGCTGTTGAGAAGCCTCAGTTCTTGCTTCATGAACTATGTCATAGCACTGGCTAGTGATTGTGGTCAGTGACTTTTCCCAGAGAAAGTGATGCATGGGCACAGTTAAAAAACCCAATTTTGTTGTGTTTTATTCAATAGAAATCAATATGTGCAAGCAACAGTCAAGGGCAGGCTGCCACTGGGCATTAATGGTAGGAAGAAGGCATCAGGAAGCTTCTTATGCTGCCCATCACAACCTTAGATCCTTGACATTTTTGTGTGTGTGAAGCTTGAATTATTTTGTTACCCTAAAACTATGCAAATCTTACTATGATGGAGTGGCAATGGTCTAAAAAAAGAGTTTGGTTTTCACGGTGGTAAGATAAACACACATTACTTACTATGAATTTAGAATTGATCAACCGGGCATGCAGAAGAACTGTACAGAGTCTAAAAGCGTGAGTTTGTACTTTGGCCCTTGTGACTCAATATGTGACTTGCAGCAAAATGTAAAGCATTCTGAACTTGCAATTCTGCACCAGCTAAAGAATGACTATCTGTTGGAGGAGATGGCAATACACAAGGCGGAGTACTTGGGCAGCATTAACGAAAGGGATGCTTTCAGAGGTAAAGGCAGTGGTTAGAGAACAAACAAGGGGCTGTGGTAGGGACATTGACTGTGTCTGGGCACAAGGCAGATCAGTGAAGTGTCTGATATTTGTTCGAAGTTTGGATAAGACACAGCCAAGTTGCTATGGCAGGTCAGAGCTAGGGCAGTACCTGCACTTGCTTTTTCTTTCTCAGCACTCTACTTGAGGTGACACACATGTGCGCTCAGGAGATAAAAGGTAAGGGGAGCTGAAGATTCAGACCAGAGTGGTCAGCCTCCCAAAACACAGAGGGGCCTTGGGGCAGGGTGAGGACTGCAGCGAGTGGCTTCGAGGGCAACGGGAAGTTGTCAGCAGAGCAAACATGTAAATCACCTAACGCTGGTCTCATCAGCGAACAGGTGCGCAATTAATGTTAACTATTATAATAATGATAATTGCCTGCTAACGGGTCTCTGAATGCTGATTGACTACCTTGGAATGTTTGAGTACGTTAGAATGTTTGAGTGACGGAGACCACAAAGAAACCGTAGTTTCCTGCTTAGGGAGTCTAAAAGTGAGTTATTTCACATTAGGAAAGTGAGGCAGAGTGGAGCTTATTGAATTGGCTAGCATCATTTACCTCAGTCAAACTAAGAGAAAAATCTCATTCAATACAATCCCCTACCCGCTGCCCTGTTAACAGGAGCTCCCCCTCTTCGCTTTCTCATTGGTGCAGAATGGTAGGAAGCTTCCTCCGCTATGTGTTCTAGCAACTGTCCAGATCAGACATCAGCTCCCTGCTGAGAGCCAGCCTTGCTAGGCATGGCATGTGGCTTCAGCAAAGCTCTGCCATCCAACTTTCCTCCCACCCAGCTGCCTGCCTCTATCAGCTGCAACAGCCATGAAAAGTGCCACTCCCACGTAATTCAGCAGACAGCAGTTGGGGGAAGAGGGGGTTTCCTAAGTGTCAGGTTGGAAACCAGCAACAGATGGAGAGCTGTGTAACGTGGAGAGGTTGCAAAGAGAGGTGGGCAGTGAGGCAGGGAGCCAACTGGGCAGCCCGGGAGAAGGCAGCGCAGAAAGCAGGGTGCAGACATGGAGACTCTTAAGAGGCTGTGGTTTTCACACATTCCCTTTCTTTTCTTTCCCCTTCCTTTCTGTGGCCAGTGTCCAAATGGAGCAAACCTCAGCTGCTCATTTTTCTTACATAGAAGAGTGTCTTCTCTGCCCCAGAAGTCTGAGTGTCTCTCCAAGGCTGAACTTCAACAGCTCTATTATCCTTTGAGGAAGGAGCCAGTGTGGCACAGATGGTATTTTAAACGTGTTTGTTTCTGTGTCAACTGCTCTGTTCTGAACATAAACATCAATTCAGTGACTTCAGTGTTGTAAGTGATAAGCCACTTATTTCCGAGTTAAATGACAGCAACAAATGAAAAATCGCCATTAAAAGGCTAGATTTGCATATTTTATGCTGTCAAAGAACATGGCACTAATGTAACATAAGGAGAATCCTTAAACAGAAATGTTACAGTTTTCAAAATCTAAGGAAGATTTTTTTTAAATGCTGAAATTTCACTTATAAAAAGAAACAGGGAACGTTTATTTCACTGGCAAAATAATAAAAGCACTTTCCAGTGACATTTTTAATAGCATATTAATTTGAAATTGTAATTTTGAGAAGTAATTCCATTTACATAAACACCAAATGCATTCTAAATGCTTGGTATTATCATAATGACTGGAAATTAAATTAATAATGATAGGGAAGTTAAAATCTGACATAACCTTCTTGAATTTTTGTATTTGCTTCTGTTGAACGTGCATGCTGAACTTCATTTCTTGTTTTAGTTTTGTAGAGCTGAACAATTCTTTAATTTTGCCAGTTGGAATTAACTTTCAAGAGGCATTCATAGTAATGTTAACCAATCAGGCATTTATCATCCCAAGGCCTGATTGGTTAAATACACAGATACACACACACACAAACACACTGACGTTAATTACTTTGTTCCTACATTGCTGTATTTTACTGAGATGGGTAAACTACAGGCTATTATTTTAATCTGAGAGGGTAGGGTGTCTTTTCAGTCTAAATTATATATAAGCTATTGTATAAAATCAAGATATCCACAAGGCAGGGAGAAAGGGTTTCTATCCGACCAGGAAGAAGTTTACAAGTGCTATAAATGGTTCTGGTGACAGGACCCCTTCGGGTGGGCTCTTCATTTCTTCTTTCCTCTTTCAAGTGCACATCATGATGGTCAGCAAGACTCATCCTGCTGTTGATCACAAGACCTTTAATGAGACACAAGGCAGCAAGCGGTCTTGCTTCAGAAGGTATGCACTATTTGGGGATTCAAAGATTGAGAGGTAAACCTGGAATTTTTTATATGGGTGATTTATAGAGTGGACAGTTCTCTCAGGAGATGTAAGCACAGTCCAAAACACCCAGTAATGTCTGCTGGTTGACAAGCCTTTGTCACTAATCCTACAAGTCTTTGATCATTTTGTTTCCTAGTCTAGATTATGACAAGAAAGTCAGGAGTACATGCCACTAATTCTGAAATACAGTGCAAAACAAGGCAAATCATGCTCTACCCAGGATGTATCACTACCAGAATATTCTATTGGCACAATTTCAGCATGCCTTGGCCATATCCCAGGGTATACCTGGGCTTGGAAAAGACTTCTCAAATGACAGGAACAGCTACTTTACTAAGACAGTGTTTGGTAAAGTCGAATCCAGGTGCCCCTCATTTTCTTGTTTCCTTCCATCCAAGTTTCAAAACATTAAATAAAAGGGAATTATAAGATAGATTTCCATAAGTTATTAAAAATTATTTATTTGGAGACTTTGGTTTAACTGGAAAATCACAGGGAATGAACCAGTCACTCGTAGACTAAGTTGCTCGACTTTAGAGATCTTACAGTTGGGTTGTATAGAGTTTCTACTCAGAAATTAAAAGTACATGTCTAGCATTCTGCTAGGGTTCCATGTATTCAATGTGGAAGGTCTTATAGTTGGAAGATCCTTTTATAGTTAGCTAAGGCTGTTCTTGCACTAAATTTGTTGTTCCTAATATAGTTCTGTTCTCATAGCCTCTCTCTGGAGTAGTTTGTTGAGCCCAAGACAGATTTGATGGGCTCAATGGAGACAAAAACAAAACAACCAAACCAAACCAAACAAACTCACACAACCCCCAGTACAATTAAATACCACTGGAATGTCTACTTTGCTTTTCTTAAGCCAAGGAGGAAAAGAGTAATGAAATTTTAATAAAGAATATACACATCATGTAATATCTTCAGTTAAAACGTGTTTACTATCCTCTAGTATCTTATTTGACTGCCCCAAGATAGTTTTGTCTGACCAATTTAAGGTCTTCTCCCTACTAATCATTTTTATTTACCATTAGCCAAGCAGGCTCTTTTTATCTGAAAATTTAAAGCATTGTAGTACAGCATGAGAAAGATCACTCTGCAAATAGCTCTTGTTCATCTCCTCTCTCAACTCTTCCACCTGGCATGAAAAGCTTGGAAGGTAAAAGCCAAAGCTATGTACTGTCCCAGGGTGGCTTCTCTGCTTGCCATTGCAGAGGAGATTTTATTCAGAAAACAGTTCTTTCATTTAGAGTTGACCTCGTGGAAAGGTTCATTTTACAGTTTTTTACCTTGGTAGTTTTGGAAGTACTGATCTTAAGTGGATAAGGTTTTTATTTTGTGTTCTTTCAAATGAATGGGTGATGATAGAATTGGGACATAGGTCTCAAGAGCTCTTGCAGTGATACTTTTACTCTGCCCTCTCTGCCCAGCTTGAGTTTTCTCCTACACCAGTCTGCTTTTTGCCAATTTTCATCTCTGACTTACAGAGCCACTTAAAAAGCTATTTTTTAAAATAAAAACAAAAAACCCTCTCAGAATTAGGAAATATTGATGGGAAATAAAATAAGGGAATATGTATTTCCATCATGGCTTTTCAAAAAGTTCGTGTCTGACACCTGCCACAGTGCTTTCTGCATGATCTCTGTGCAGTCCCTTTTCCTTTCTTTGCTGATTGGTGTTTCACAAAGCCCCATTTCTTCACACTGCCTGTAATGAATGCTGGAAGGATGGAATGAGAGATAAGGAAAGACAACGTTTTGCAAATGTGTCTTGGAGTTCAAGTGCCTTTCAGAAGCAGCATATCATTCTAATCTGATATCTCCTAATTAAACTGATTGGTAGATTAAAATACATCCAACAAGTGTTAGAATTATGGAAGTTAAAAAGCTCAGTCAGTTGCCAAAGCCATTTGAGCTCCTAAGCCTTGAGGATCCTGAATGTCCTTGAATGCTCTCATAGCAGGGAGCTGCAGACCTCAGCTGGGGGCCTGCTGTCATGCTGTAATCACTATAATTTATAGCACACCAGCTTCATACCCTTTGCCCCACCAGGGAGCCACCTGGATGCTAGTCAGCTTGATGCAAGATCAGAATAAAGGAAGAGGAAAGGAAAAAGAATGCTAAGCTCCCTTAAAGACTTTCGGCACTCAAGCTACACTTGAGGGCATCTTTTCAGGCACTGTAACTTTTAAAATGCACACATCTTCGGTTTCTGCTGCTGTGTGCTATTGAAGGGTGGTGATGACATGTATAGAGGCATCTCTCTAGGTTCTTTTGCAGAAGTTCAAGAATGAGATCAATTTTGTTCATTCACTCACTCCATTCATTCATTCATCCATCCATTCATTCATCCATCCATCCATCCTTTCATCCATTATCAAACATTAATTGAGCTTCTACCAACTGGGTCATAATAGGACAGACTTTTAGGTCTTAGGAGACTGAACACTCCTTAGAGTGAAATTAGAAAGATACAGGAGAAAGGTAAATATGGGTGTGAATAAGATAATGTCTGGCATTCTCTCACTTCTGATGTTTAAAATTATCTTCTTCAACTCTGGCTCTTGTCACCTGCACTTTAGCTAGAAAGAGACACTGGATCACTAAGACTATTCAGATCCGAGAAATGGACAGGAAGTGAAAGAGAAACAAAGAGACAGCGGCATCACATGTTAGGTGCCTTATCTCTTAGGATGTTTTCCACAGCAAAACATCAAAATAGAACAACTGCAACACCACTTTGATAAGCCGTCAGGAGTTCTACAGGTAGCTGGGAGGGACACACGAGTCTTCACAGGCAAGTAGAACAAATGTTTACATTGCCTTCTCCTAGATTCAACCCCAGGCAAGCTGTTTTCATATCTCTAGTCACATTACCATAAAACTAATACTGTTATGAGATATATCAGAGACTCATTATAAGAAATAAGTGGAAGAATATGCATAAAAGGCCTGAGATAATTCCTCTCTCTTTGAAAGATGAGAGGAATAAGTGCCTGCAGTTCTCTGGCTTATCTCAATTCATAACTTGTAGTTTTTTGTGTGTATTATACACTATGACAATCCATAAGCTATAGTAGCAGTTTCTTAAAATTCTCCAAGATGATTACTGTGACCAAGTTAGTAAATTGTCACCTTCTAAAATCACTTGCGCAGAGTGTTAATGGGGGACTATTTAGGCTGAGTTGGACTGTTTGGATGTCTGCAGCAGGTTGCTTTATTGTTAACTGGGCTGAGAAGATGCGGACAGAATGAATGCAGGCAGGACAACTTCGTGGGTTGGACCCTGAACTGTCTAAGAATTAAGAAAGCTAGAGTATGCTCAGTGTAGCCACCAGGCAAGGATGCACTTCTCTCTTTGTTCCTGAGTGTGGCTGCAATACGGCCAGCTGCTTGAGTTTCTGTCCCTGCAAGGATGGACTGCAACCTGTAACTGTAAGGTAAAGAAATCCTTCATATCCTCAGTTACCTTTGTCAGGATACTTCATCACAGCCACAGAAATGAAACCAGGACAGGACAGCTCATTGCATCACCCCCAAGCTCAGTAGAGGGCCCTGACTGACACACAGAAAGGTTTTGTTTGTCTATTTAGCTTCCAATTCAGCAGTGTTCCTTTGAGTCTGACCACTCTTTAGGTTTGAACTCTTGAGACATATGGTATTGTGATGGAACAACTCAACAAAGGATCAAAGAACAGGGCATTTAAGGTCAATTCCAGCATGTTAAAGAAAAGATGCCATAGCTCTGTGCAGAATAGGAAGCAACTAGAGCCAGGGAGGAAGCAAGTTAAGAGAACAGAAATACCTTGGTTTGAAGGAAGCAAAACAGACAAATAAAAATCAAACATTGCATCTCTGTAATTTCGATGGAGCTCTGACAGAGAAATTTGCAATGATGAAAAGAAGTCCTTTGCCATGAAGGACTTTGCCAGATGACTGGAAGGATTTTCTCCTAAACTCCCAGTGGCTTCACATTATCTCTTGCCTTTCTAAAGAAATCTTGGAAAATCTTCCTCACAGAAGTCTTTGGGAACTCAGACCTGAACACGCCTCTTCACATAATGTTTAGTTGCAGGATAAATGGCAAGTATTACAAAGGAAAATTATATTGTTTCCTAGACCAGGCTTCCATATACCAAATGCAAATTTTAGGTAATGGTCTCTGGCCAATGGTCCTTCCACAATAGTGCTTGTGGGTGGTAGGAATAGAACTGAGAAGTAGAACCACAAGAGTGAAGGGCTTAGCTGAGAAGCAAGATTCTGTTTTCAGTGTTTTGACAATAAGATCCTTTTTCTGATTTGGTCCGTAGATAGGTCAAAATGCCATCTCTGGGTAGATTTCACTCTTCTACACTTTTCCTAGGAGCTCACTGATACCTTGCTTTTCTCTTTCCCTTTCAGAGCCTTTTCTTTAGTTACCCAGCTCTTCAGTCTACTGGGTGAAACAGGATTGAGGATGTGGCAAAATGCAATTGCCATCTTTTGTGGTCAGCCGGCACAATGAGCATTTGATCTTCTTCAAGTATTCTCATGCAGTTTTCCTGAGGAGCATTTACTTGTTCCCACTGAACTGATAACGATGAAGTTTCAATCTCCGTGACCTTCAATCATTTCTTATTCCACCAGCTCAATGAATTTCTTCAACTCCATTTCTATCAGCAGGTCTGGCGGGGATGGAAGAAATTAAAAAAAAAAAAAGAACACCACAAAACAGAAAAGAAAACAAGCAAGCAAGCAAACAAAAAACTCCTTTTGGTGAGGGCTATAGAGAACTTCGCTTCTGGTTCTTTTTTTACTCTGAAGTTTTTCTCTGACAAAAATTGTATTCATGTTCATGGCAAAGGAAAAGAAGGATGCAGACAGATGACAGAAGTAAGCTGAGAGACGCCGTAGTGTGTGTGTCAGAGCAGCGGCAGATGCCCTTTCAAGAAAGCGTTTCCTTCTAGCTCCCCAGTGAGCTACAGGCTCGTTCTTTGTCTCTTTTAGATTCTTTACCCAGACGCTTCAACTCCACCCTGAACAGAAAACTTCTGAAATCTAGAGCCGTTCTTGCTACAAAATAACTCAGCTCATGTGATTACAGTTCAGAACTGAGCCCTTGTCGTCTAGATAGAGTAAGACTAACGACACAGTTTACACATAATGCCGAATGAAGAAATGAACGCTTCTGTCAAGATCCAGTGCCCAAAGAATTCCTTTCAATTATGATTGGAACCGCTTTATGCCACGGGGAGGCTAAACGCTAAAGCATGTATGTTCTCCAAGCGAAAGCCTTTTCCCTAATCCCTGTATGACTGCAATTAAGCAGGAGAGTTAATTTCATGTAAATCATGCATTACTGTAATTGGTCGCAAGTGCACAGTCATGTTCATCTTATTTAAAAGTGAAATATAATGTTGTTTTGTGGGTGCTGCGGCAGCGGAGTCTCAGCCCTCTAAGGGGACGTCAGCAGCATCGCTGGCTGTTTACGGGACTCACTCTTTGGTCTGGGAGCTGGGTTATAAATCACGCAGCTCTGCTCGGCACTGCCCTGTGAAGGATGGCGCCACCTGCCTCCAGGAAGGCTTCAGGCACACAAGCAGGGCTTCTCTCCCCATTTCTCCCTTAACCTCCACTTACAGAATGGCCATTTTTCTCTTTCTATTCATCTTTTCAAACTCAAACAGTATTTTACAATGGCTTGCTCTGCTTGGCAGTCCTAACCCATATATCCCCAGGCAGACTGCACATGGATTTGTCTTCTGGAAGCAAGGACTAGTCGGTTTCCTTTTTTAGCTTGTCTTTTCTAATGCGACTCAGGATTGCTTTATGATCCTAGGATTTTGTTTTCCAAGTGCAGGCAGATTAGATACCATCCAGCAGTCTGTTTGTGATTGCTACCACTTCTGCACAGCCCTGAGAGGGAAGCTGGCCTTGGGTACAGAGTATTCACTGTTTTCCTGTTCTCTATCTATGCAGCTGGTCTAGGGCTTTGGGACAACGTTGGCCTGAAGAATATAAAGCATCTAATATACATATTTCAAGGTCGAGATTTGTGAGGAAGGAAATATGCAGACGATGGAATGTTTACTTTAAACACGCTCTGTCCTCAGCAGAGACCTGGAAATTCATTTTGGGGAGTTGTGCTGTGGCCTCATTCTTGCCCAGCTTGCCAAGCCAGCGATTGTGTCTGTAAGCTTGGGGTGCAGTGGGCTAGCCATTCCAATTCAGGACAGGAGGCCTCTGGGTGGCCCCGTTCTGCCCCTTGTGTTCTGACCACCATCCCACACCCCAGAAGCCCTGCTAAAAGGCTTCAGATTCCTTTCGTCATGGAAAATTGGAATAAACCGACTCTTACGTCTCTTTTTAACTGTGCCCTTCCTGCCCACAGTTTGTGTGAGATGCTCATCTCTCTCACACTCCCATCACCTTTCATTTTCCACCCAGATCTTATCTATCCTTCATGTTGTCATTTCTTACTTGGAGGTCCTTTCATGACATGCCATCGGTCTAGTGGATATGGATGTGATCAAATGAAGTAGCTTCTAAAATCATACTCTAATTAGGAAGGAGAGAAGTATGTCCCCTGTTGGCCAAACTGTTTTATCTTCATCTTTGTTCTTATAAACAGACTCCTTAAAATAGCATGTGGCAAAGCACGATAGTAGAATAAAATGTCTTTATTGGTCCAGTTTGTTCAGTGAAATTCAATGTCTTTTTCTCTTAGGGAACTTTAGCTTGGGTGATAAGTGGCAGCTATTTATATATTCATTTATTTAAGTTATGCATACATATATATGTGTATAGCTACACACATATTTGGTGTTATTTTCCCAAGACCTCTCTATTTAAGTAATATTTTTCTGTTTATGTTAATGTATGTGCATGCGTTCTTGTATGTGTGCATGTCTCTGTGTGTGAGGCCAGAGGTCATTCTTAGATGTTGTGGTGTTGTGGTACTGTAACTTAGGTACTATTCACCTTTTCTATTTTTGAGACAGGGTCTACTTGCTAGCATTACCTAAGGAATCTGCCTGTCCCTACATCCTAGCTCTGGAATTACAAGGGCATGCTACTGTCCCTGGCTCTTATATATTCTCTGGGCACTGACCTCAGGTTCTCAAGCCTGTCCAGCAAGCACTTTACTGACTGAGTCATTTCCCCAAGCCCTCTCTATTTTAAATTAATTTGATTTTATTCAGTTTTATATTGTGTTCATGTTTGAATATATATCCATAGAAATGATTAGAAATGATAGCCACAGATATTATCTTTCCTCTTGGTCTCGGTCTGATTATTATATATATTTTTTGGTTTGGGTTTATCTACATATTCTTATCTTAAAAATTCATCAAATATAATTTCTTAGTGTATTTATTAATAATCTGACATACAACAATCTGAGCCCTTGTTCCATGCTTTGTGTTCATGAAAAGGTGGACTCATATCAAATACTTCTATTCTTCTGGGCTAAGCCCATGGAGGAGAACTAAGCTGGCCTGTGCAGTGAAGGGCTGTAACAAAGGATGGCTGCTTCCTGCAGTGAAGAAAAGAAAGGTGGTTAGCATTCTGAGAATGAGTGGGAGTCCAGCAAGAGGAAACAGCCACAGGGAGGAAGGAAGGGCATGGAGCCATCTCAAAATACATTCCAAAGAATGGTTTTGATTGTGGGGGTTCCCCAACAGCTTCCTCAGCATGACTACTGTACTCAACCCTAACGTACAACGCGTGCCTTTGCTAAGTCCCAGAGGCATGACTGTTTGCCCAGCACGCTGGCCTGGCCCTATTCCTGTCCTTTTGTTATATCCTCCGACAGTCACACATTTTTCTCTGATTAACTCATCTAAGTTTTGGTCCTGTCTGGATTGGATTGGAAAAGTAAAGGCAAATACTATTTTTTTTTTGACTTCTTACCTGCTGGAAGATTAGTAACAACAACTAACTGAAAAGTCAAAACTACACAGGATACTCTAGTTAGCTCATTTACCCTTTGTGGAACTCAGTCAAGGTTGTGTCCCTAGAGGAGCAGCACATCTTCCTGATGCTGATTTCAAAGGGCCATGTACAGTCTGATTTATGTGCTGGTTATAAAACTAATCCCATTACTTCATATAACCCTTCATCCTTCCTCTATCTTTTATGGGCACTTCCTGTGGATGCTCATATAGAGATATCAATTAATTCAATGAAGAAGCTTTCATTATTGATATCCAGATGATTAATTATGTAAGTGAATGTCTGCTGTAATTGAGGAAGAGCGGTCTACACAGGTGCAGCCTGACTTGACGAGGGAAACAGCATCCGAGGACAAACATTAGCAGAGTCTAATGTGACTCTGAGATAAGCTTCGTCATAGCTCAATAGTCTGAGCTGGCTTCTCCTCGGCCATCCACTCAAAGAGACTGTGGTACTGCAGAGTCACCCCGAAACTGACTCATCTTACATCTGAGAGCACAAAGCATCACTGCTATGTGCACTATCAGTACTTTAAAGGAAAAGAATGATGCCCCTCTTCAGACATGATACTAATGGATGAATTTAGGGGAAATTAATTAGATGAATTGTTTTTGACATTTTACCTCTATGTTGCCATCATTTCCCAGAACACAAACCAGCTTTCTTATTTCCAAAGATATAAGAAGCACTCCTTTGAGTGACTGTGATTGCTGGACTCCATCTAACTCTGATCATATGATTCCCATCATGCATCAGTCTACTGATAAAATATGGCTTATTATAACTATTTACTGTTACCATAAATATTATAGCCCTACAAAGTATTTCCATATATTTCCATATTTTACTTTGTGCATGCCAGTGTTTCAAGCCCAAACATTGATTTCTGTTTTATTTCTCATAGTAGTCACATCGTGTGCGGGAAGATGCTACTTTCTCCATTTTAAATAGGAGGCACATGGGCAAATTGCCCAAAGTTAAGTAGGTAGTAAAGTAGGCCTTAAGCTGGGACCCACATCTGCCTTAGAATTTTCAACATTATGCTCATTTTGATGTCATGATGGCACCCTGAAATATTTATTCTAATTTTTAGTTCTTTGAACAGAACATAAAACTTTTAGATTTTATCGTTTGACAAATCCTTGTCTATCACCTTTACCTCCTCTGAAAGCAGAAACCTGTTTCTACCCCCTTGATATTCCACAGGCTAAGAATAGTGTCAGGCATAGTAATAAATATTTGTAGACTATCCATAAAACATTAGCAAGCCTTGTATCTTTAGATTCACATTGCTTTCAGCCTTCAAGAAAGACTGGCTTGCTTGAATAAATGTGGCACAAGAAAGGAAATCCCACAACAGAATCAAGAGACTGTCAGGGTAACAGAGGTTTCTGTGAGGATCTGTTACTTCCTCTGAGCATTGTAAAGACGAGGTTATGATGATGGCATGGGAAGTGCAAAACTGCAGAAATGAGACACCAGGACATGTGTGGAGAGTAAGGCCATTCTGTGAACGTTATTGTGGAAAGGCATATAGGACCATCAGGACTTCCTTGTACCTGGAACTGGCTGACATTGTCTCTGCTAACTCCTGTGCCACGCTTCATTTACCTCTCAAACTCCTCCTTGGGTCTCTGAGAATTCTAATGCAGGGATCAGGATGGGTTGATAGTTTCTTTCAGGTAGAGATTTAGTTTCTTCAGACACTTTTCATGATCACCTCACAGAGCTGGTAAGTGGTGACCCTCAGTAAATATATAATGTGTTATAAATGTAGATTGAATAAGTGAAGTATTTAGATGTTTATTTAAAAGCAATTTGAATTTATGTTTAGAGTGAACAACCACAACAGTTAATGTCTTTGATAACAATAATAAAAATATAGTGCATTTTTCTAAACATGCACAAGCTTAGCCTTAAGGCGACCAACACATCTACGGATGACAGAATTTGGTGCTAAGATGTGAAATGATCTGCTCAGGTCTCCACAGTAAAACAGTTGCCAAAGGAGGAACTGAACAAAGTAGGGAATATGGTTCTTATATTTACTTCCTGCAAGTTGTTCGGTATATTGGACTGGTCAGTTGATACTATTTTACTAGCCATGTGAATTCCACATGTCAACAGGTCTATTCATAAAGTGGAGTCTAAGTTAAGAAGAAAACGATGTAGACATCCGGAGTATGTGGAAAGTGTGTCACATGATGAGCAGAAGAGAAAATTAAAAATGTTTCCTTGGAGAAGAAAATAATTGTAGAATTCAGGAGTGAATACCAAAAAGTGATTTCTGTCTTTATATTTTAAATACACACCATTGTTTCTTTGCCTTAAGGAGGAATAATAGGAGTCAAGGTGAACGAAACTGCAGAGAAGTGAGTTATAAATCAGTATGGGGAAGAATTGTTTAGCTAACTAGAATGGTACAAGAAGGAAATTGTACAAGATGAGAGATGTGTTAGTAGAGTCCAGATGATTCTGTCTGTGCTGGATTGTGAGTTCTTGTAGATTGGACACCAAGTTTTGTTTGTATTTCTCTAGGGACGATAATTGCACCTAGCATACAACAAATGCTGACTTAGGATTCATTACACAAGTTTTAAAAGTAGTTCTTTCATGGGTAGGACAGCATGGATATGGGCAGAAATGTATAGAGAACTAACTCAACAATTAGGTTTATGATATTTGATGAAAATTTACATATAGTGCTGCATAAACTTGTAAGAAACTCAGCCATCTCTTATCTCTGTAAGCAGTAGACTTGTTTCTTTAAACCTATACCTCACTAGGAATAGTACATTTTCCCTCTTCTTTTGGAAGAAGGAAGGGCTTATTTGCTATAGCTATATAAGGAATACTAGGGCTACTTACTTCTCTGTGCACGTTAAACAAATTAAACATCCACACAGAATATCAGGGATTTGTCATACATAGTTATCAAGAGTGTGATTCAGAGGAACACTTGAGTGATGCTATGTCAATAAAGTCACACATTTCAAATTTATGAATTAATTTAGAAAAACACATTTTTAGAAGTCCTAAGTCTTATGTAGATTGCCACCTTTATTATATATTAACAAATGCCTTAAATTTCACTTCAAACCCTTATTTTTCATAGAATATTTTATATCCAGAACACTTTGATTTGATGTTTTTTTGTTTGTTTGTTTGTTTTCTAACAAAGGCAGAGATGCCATTTCTTTTAGTTCACGAAGAAGTCGTTTGAGGAAGACAAAGAAAGCTTTATTTAAATCATCCATATGTGCCACAGGAACTACGCAAAGGTAAATGATAATAAAGAAATTATTTAATTTGGTGTTTCATCTTATTCTTTGAAAATTTTCACAGTTGACTTTCCCCAGCTGTGTAACTGTTCATACCTGTCTGCTTGTATATGACGGGACTGACGGAAGCTCTCAGGAAGGTTCCTCAGAGTCTCAGGGATTTTGTTTCTTATGTAAATATGCTTAAAACGTATTTCTCCATTGACATGAAACATTGTCTTTTTGTCTTTCAATGTCAAATAACAGTTCTCTTTGGGATATAAAGCTGCCCATGGGGGCATTTGTTTGTTAGTCTAACTTATTTTCATTTAAGATATAAACACAGCAAGGGTCTTTTGAGACACTACGGTTTGGGTTCATACTTACTGACACAGTTACAGTCTTCTCCTAGCTGCTATTTCTACTTGCAATAAACAGAACAGGTCTGACCACTGTTTATATACCTAAAGAATACCTTACTTGGAACCCTGAGGGTAGATTTAACTGAGTGAGTTATGCTGCTTCCCAATAAAGACAAATACCTTCTTTGCATTATATTTTGAATCATAAAACACTCTCCCTACTTTCTTCTCTTTTTTAATTTATATGCCAGAGATTTTTCTGTTCTGGGAATGAAAGTGAAAGACAAGGAAGAAAGTAGATGAAGCAGAGATGATTCAAGGATATGACATATTTTATACTTTCTCAATAAAGTAAATCATTTTTTTCTTTTCCAATAACCATCATTTCCCTTGATCTTGGAATCACTCAAAACCTAGCTACAGAGTCCTGTGCAAACTAATGTGTTGTCTGAAGATGCACAGAAGGATGAAATAGTGCTGTCTGCACAGCCCTGTTAGTTGGACTGTGCTTACAGATAAGAATTACTGCAAATTTAGGAATGCCATTTTATTCTCATCACTGAGTATTTATTATATATAACAAATACATGGGAAAGAAAAAACTATATTGTGTGATATAAATAGTTTATTTACATTACAGAAAAAACATCAAGACAATGTATACTATTTCAAATATATCCATACATAATCAAATATAGCTGTAGTACATGTTTTCATTGGTGTAGATTACCACAAACGCAAGGCAACATGTGTAGATCTCATCTTACTCTTTTGTCTCTAATACTGTACTGTGTAGTCCAAGCTGTCGGTTGTCCGGCCACTGGGAAACATGCTCCCTCTAGATTAACCTTGTGGACGCTCTTGTTGTGTTGTCTGAACTGTAGTGCCCTGTATTTTGCTTCTGTCTGTGAATTCTGTTGCTTCTGGGGCATTTCCTAGAAGGTTGGAAAGTTTACAGATCTTAGTCTAATGCGATTATCTAAAGTTTGCTCCTACAGTCAAAGAGTGAAGCTCTAGATGAAGCAAATTACTAAAGTATTTCAGAGTAGAAAACTGATTACCAGTGGAAGGTTGGATTGCTTGTATACATTATTGTTATTATTATTATTATTATTATTATCTTCTCCCTGCAGTTGTCTTTAGGATTCTGTTGAGAACTGAAGAACAGAAGAAGTTGAAGAGAAACACTTTTACCTTGCCCTTTACTGTTCATTCCTTACGTCTGCTCATTATACTGTGTGATAAACAGACTCAGCACAATGCAAACAAGCCAGTCACAATCTTATTACAGCTTTAAAGGTCTTCAGCAATTTTATATCTAAATGTCTTAATGATGAGTGCTGTATCAACATTTCAATGCTAAAGTTAAGATTCTATCACAGAACAAACCAACTGATAATATCCAAATGTAAGTGCAAAAGAATATTGCTTTGGTTTAGTCTAATATCATTGTTTTGCATTAATATTATAAAGCTAGAGACAGAAATTGGCACCAATTATGTTGCTTCCATGAAAATATAGTATTCAGTCATATTATCTGAAAATGTCTGAAATAGTCTTTTTAATCATAATAAGAGATTTCTTTGATAATGCAAGCAAGAACAATATTAAGGTAACATAAAATTATATTACAACTAAGGTGGTACAGTAAAAATATGTGTCTGAACATACATACACATGCCCACATATACAGAGTAGGTATGGGCACATTTTTGTGTAGTTGCTGTGGCTGAGATATCTGTCAAAAACAAACATGGATCTAGAAAGTCACATTCTTAGCAACGGAGAGTTGGAGGTCAAAAGAGGAAAATCCAACTTTTTAATGGGATAACTCTTTTCATTTTGGAACATGTCCATAGATATTCATATTTTATGAGATATTGCTCATGAGGCAGGTTCTTGGATAGACAGAAAAAAAGAAGAAACAAATTCAGGTAGAAATGGGTAGAACAGAAGAGAAAGGAAAGAAAGTTAGAATAGAGAAAATAGCTGGTGAGACCAACATAAGAGAAAATTGAAGAGAATGAGGAATCTATGCTAGGAATAATTCTGTAAATTGTCTAGCATCTGGGTATTTTGGATCTCGACAAACAAGGCTTGCCAGCTCACCAAGAAAGCAGGGAATGGTGGAGGTCAGAGGTGGGTGTACATGGGTTTGTAAGCACACTGTTTGTGAATGCTTGCATGAAGTGACTCTACCCCGGATACTGGCATAGTGCGTAGATTAATGCTTTTCCTGTTTTGAAAGTTTACCTGTACAAGGGGGATATTTATATAATGCATCATGTCAATGCTAACATATTTGCTGTGATATTTCTCTTCCCCTCAAGCAGATAACCAGTTTTGTTTAGTTTAACATGAAAAGTAAAAGAAAAAAAAAAGTCATGTGCCTTGAAAATAGAGCAGACATAGCTAACTCAAACCGGGAGCTTAGCACAGGTAGTCAGTGGCAGAAGAGCACACAAAGTCATGAGCAGGTAGGAGCAGGGGAACCGGGTTAATGTATGGCTACATCAGTAGACAGAATGGACACCATTTTGGCTTCATTACTCAGCTGTGTGATCTCAATATTTGATAACATCTCCTATTTCAGGATCTCTACCACTAAAATGAGGATAACTGCTAATATTTTTTGAAATGTTGTAAAGTGTGTATACATGTGCATTTGTGCATTCAAGCAAGTGAATATGTAAAGATATGACACAATTATAAGAAACATACAATTGATGGTAAAATAGTCTATTTTCTAAATTATATATGGGAATAAAAATGTGGTTGATGATTTATGTGAAGACATGGTCTGAAGTACTGAAATTTTGGCTTTGACTATGTAGAACAGCAGTCAGGGTGTTATTGTATCAACGTGAATATGAATTTTATCTTTCTTTTTGCCCTCAGAGAAGTATGATACAGTTTTCTGCGTCTTAGATTCATCTCTGTCTCTCCTTTTTTATGCTCAGTATTCTCGGTTTACAAGTTGCTTTTATGTTCCTTGTGTTTATTTTCATACAATCCATTGGCTCACTCAGCATCTAAACATGAGAGTCTAGTTGACAGACTCCACTTGGCTTTGGGCAGCAAAAGCTCCAGTGATGATCTTCCCCTATGCCTGTGGGCCAGGTGAGGATGTGTGAGCCACAGTTTGGCTTTCTCAAGAGCAGATCTTGTCTTTAAGGAAGATGGTATAATACGGATGCCAGGACACATTACGGTCTTTGTGTTTTAATTTCATAATTCTTCTTCTTTTCTTTTTCTCTTTTAGAAATAAAAATCTAGGGGAAAGTCTCTGGTTTACTATAGAGCTATATCAATGTATGAAAGTCCAAATGTCTTATGGCTTTGATAAAAACCTAGGGTTTCTTTGGAATTTTTTAAAAGACAGCTAATCCAATTTCTTTAGAAAAGGATCTGTGTTGGATTCTTGCCTGTCACAGGACATGAACGATCCATTGCGTTCAGAGTCTGGTTACTGTCTTGCACACTCAAGAGGTCAAACGAGTCTTTGCTCCTCTCCTCAATCTGACACCACTCTGGAGTCATGGTTTGATTTCGTGTTGAAACTGGATGAAGTCTCTATTCTCTTTCTATCTCATCCCTGTTCAAGTAAAGATTATCACTTTTTCGGGGGCTGGAAATTTGCAATTAAGGTGTGATATTTGTTGCCTGTTTCAAAAATACATGAAGATTTTTCATTTACTACAGAACAGTTTTTGCCATTGCATTTAAAATATTGTGATGAACACTTACCATCTTAAAGTTAAAAAGTGTTGTTGATGCCGAGTGTGCTAACACTGATGGTATCTGAAAGTTCTACTTGGAAATTTAAGTGTTACTAATAAGAACTAGAGTTTGAGCACATTTTTAGACATTGTATATTAGACGTTATCTGTTATCTATTATCACATTTGGAGTAGTGATTTCAGCAGGTAAAGATACCCTGGTTCATAGAATAAAAAGTGACTTTTTACAGATAAATGGAGAAAAAAAGATTTAAACAGAGGTTGACATATGAAAGAGAGGAAGATAATTTTATGGCATAAATAATTAGGAAAACCCATGCCTTTCCACGTGGCTATTCACAGGTTCTTATGATGTGGAGCTAGGATTCATAGAGAGGAGACGGCTCAGTCAGTCCACCAAAAGACTCAGAGTCAGAGGGACTACCAGCTGCCCTTGGCTTGGGTGGTCCCCAAGTCCAGTTACTGACCTTGTGATGCAGAGAACCACCACACAGATGACAGCAATCTGAATCGTTCCAATCACGGCCGCAATCAAGACATACTGGAATCGGACAGGGCCAGGGACCACATAGAGAACACTGTAGTCTTTCTTTTCACAGTGTTGACCAGTGTAACCCGCGTCACATCTGGGAGAAGGATAACATCTGGTCACTTGTAACCCAGAACATTTTTACTTTGCTTCTTTAACCTAAATTAACATGTTTACTTATTCCTTAATAACACAGGGTAAAAAAAAAGTCTGTGTATTTTAGACATTTTCTTTAACAATTTTCTATATGTTAGAGAAATGCTGAAAAATATTAGAGTGAAGGATACCACAAGAGAAATTCCTTAAATTTGCTGGCCATAAAGTCATTAGTTTTGAAGAGAGTTTTTTTTTTTTTCAGAAAAAATATGGTACAGGTAATACAATTGTATAAACCAAGCTAGTGTGTGAGCCTGTTTTGAGAATAAATTCTGTTCCTCACTCAATAAACCTTCCATCCAAAAATTCAGAGCATATTGAAATGAGCTTTTGATATGAAAATATATGAAACTGGATCAATATGTCGCCGCTTTGTGGAAAGCTCCTAATACTTGACTTTGCAGTTCTTGTCACTACATCCTGAGGAATTTCCTGTGGGCATCCACAGGGTTTAATTTAACTGCTGAGGTAGGAGCAGCAGAGCTCTCTCTGTGTCATGTTCACTCTGCCTTTTGAAAAAAAAAACAGGCAGGTACCAGTATATTCTGTGAGAGAATGCAGGTAGAGAAGATCACTGTAGATAAAAAGACAGAGACAGAGAGAAGCAGAGATGGAGACACAGATAGTGCTGTTTCTCTATATCTCTATATCGTACTCAATTTATTTTATCATATGCCAGTTGTATATTAATTTAAATATGTATACATTTTCATTTTGATTTGCCAACACTGCATGTTCTAGACATGAAAACTTAGCAGATATTTACAAACTAAAGCCAGGCAAGCAAGTTCTTTCTCTCTGTACTGAGTTTGAAACTTGAGGAATGGCCAATCATCTCATGACAGCAGGCTCAACAGAGAAGAGAGCAAGTGCCCAGCAGAGGCAGGGCTCTGATATGCCATAGATCTGGAGAATTTGGGGAATGATAACCTCTTCAAAGCAGCATTCACAGACTTGGGAAACACTGAGAAGTGTCAAGCACAGCTGTACATGCTGAGTAAAGAATGGTGAATAAAAAGTGGCCTGTGCCCTTAAAAGTATACCATAAGGACAGCGTGGTGTGCTACACAGTTAGTGCACAAGGTTTACACATATCCTGGTTACTGTGTGTGTGTGTATGTGTGTGTGTATGCTCGCACATGCATGAGCGTGTGCGTGTAGGAGAGACAGGTATTTGATACTGTTCCTTCATTTAAGCAGAATGCAAACCGATCTTCCACCAATACTTAAAGGCTATCTTCTACATTTTTACTTTATGCTCCTTAAAAGTTTAAGAAAGAAAATGTTACCTGCAAGATGGCTCCTGCATGTTGATGGAGTGTTCACACTTCCCGTGCATGCAGAAGCCGTTGTAATGTTCCGGACAAGGTATGTGGTGTTCTCTGGCACTTTCTTCTAATTTGTTAGCATTCTCTGTGGATACAGATAAAAGCAAGCACCCCTGTAAATACCCTCTTGCTGGGTAAGATCAACCACTGCATTAACAAGCGAAACTACAGCAGGAAAAGCTATTTAAAAGGGCAGGAACTAAGAGGCCATGCTTCAGAAGAAAGACAGACATCCTTACAATTATGTTTAGAGATGAAACTGCAAAATTATCTAGTGCTTTTCATGCTTTTATGCAATTTCTACATCTTTAACAGCCACTGATGTGCCCAGGAGTTGTCAGATAGCTTTAATTTTACATGCATAGAGACTGTACCTTGATTATAAAATAATCCAAGAAGAAATCCTATCTATATATTTTTTTGAATTTCAAAGCCTGGCATAATGTCTCTGAGAGCAATTTGCTGAAATACCTTGGAGCTTTCTCAACATGAGGGTTTAAAAGTTAGAATATGGCTGTGTTAATTGTTAAACATTTTCCAAATCACCTGTAAATTTCAACAAGTACATTCTGTCACATGGTTTTATAATGTACTGTAAGAGGGTTTTTGTTGTTGTATTTTTAATTTTTTTCTAGCATCCATACATTTTTTTTTAATTGCCACAATGACACAACTGAAAAACTAAAGATTGTCTTAGGATCACTTACGTAGATAGCAACAGAGTAACGCTGAACGCTCTCAGTTTGTTTTAATGCATACAATCTGCCCATGTTAAGAATGGTTTGTGAAATTTAAACTTAAGGAAAATAAAACACCTTATATTCTAAAACGAACCACTTCCACTGTAATCAGCAGGTTTTGTTTTCTAATGTTTTTATAAACTTGTGTCTTCAGGCTTCTGTTTGCTCAGACATGTTGACTTCACATTTTTAACACCATCTCCAAGCAAGAGGTTGCTCAATTCATTTTATACTGATGAAGGTATGGACTAGAGAGGATAGCTCAGCAGCTTACATCATCAAGGTAAAACGCTAAGAGTGGCCAGGTGTGTGGTTGCAGTGCTTGCGCTGTCCGGGTGGGGTGGAGACAGAGGATTGCTAGGGCTCATAGGCTGCCCCTGCTACTCTGTGTTCAATGAGAGACTCTGACTCAAAGGAACAAGGCAGACAGTGATAGAATAGGATGAATAATATTCTCTTCTATAAGACACAAACACAAACATAAACACACAAACATATGCAAACACACACACAGATTTTGTCTTTACTGTCTCTTCTGAAATCTGATATCCATGAAGATTCCGGCCTAGATAAATGATAAATAATAACTTTATCAACCTCAACCTGAAGGTATTTTTCAGTCCACAAGTATTCCTCAGCACCATCGTGACTGGTCAGCAGTAATGAAAGATTGCAAGTTAATTGCTGTTTTTATGGAATGGATTACTTCTTATTATCTCTACGCAGGGGCACTGTGTTTTATTATAATGTATCCTTATAATTTTCACTGGCAGTCATGGGTGATGAGCATATTCATCAGGAGAAGGACGTGCCTTTGCCATTCATGAATTAGATGAATGTATTATTTATATTTAGGCAGAGCTGTAAAATATCTTCCTATACATTTTAACATCTAGATGCCATCTGCAAATCATTAAAGCTTGAAGCAAACTGTTAAAATATTTAGTGCTTTCTTTTGTAGGGATATTTATGTATATTGCTCTGATGGGTAGTATTTCAAATTTTATCCCTAAATTTATAAGGTATATACTCTAGCGATGGTGGAGAGATGGCAGATAACTGCTCAGCACTTCATTTGTTTTATGTCTGTGTCATTATAGCTATGGTGTGGTTGGTGATCTTTTTAAAAAAGATATTTCTACCTTGAACATTTTCATTAAAGTTCATGAAGTATTTCCATAGAAGAGATTGTGTGGATATGTGGACTGTTTTGGTTTTTCCCATAGGTATCATATACATTTTTTTTGTAGCAAATGACATCCATAGTACGGACACACAAGAAAATGTCCATAGTGTTGAATAAAATCTGAACGAAATGGGATCAGGGCAGCCACAGTATTTAGATGTACCTTGTAATGATCTGGTTATTTAAGAATCCATGGAGAAAGGGGGACTTATTTTGTGCTAAGTCCAGGTGGCAACAGCTGCAGTAGCCAGCCCATGTGCTCGCTCTTTAAAGAGGATTTTTAAGCAGTGGGGGTTGCAGGCCCACTGCTCGTGAAATGAGCCAGCACTGATTTCCACTCTTATTTCTGTATCTTCTTCACATAACAAACTATTCAACACTTCTATTTAGTGTTCGTTAGTAACACCTCAGCGCTCTGCACACCTGTGTGTGGGGAGCTTCTCTCTGACTTCCCTGAGTTCCAGTTACACATGGCCTTTTCTGTGAGAATCTCTCTCATCCTATTAAAGGGCTGGTTTTCTTTCTGTTAACAGTAGAAGGAGACCATGAATTTTCAAAACTCAAAACTCATTCTCAAGGATATTTTTATACTTACATCACCCCAAAACTGACAGTTTCTGTGTTTGAATAATGTCCACAATCATCAACTGAAGTCCAAGTGCTAAACGGGAGCTTGTTTGAATGAAGGTATTGCCTTGGCATGCTAAGAGCTAGCTTTCCCCTGTTTACTGTCTGAGCAGAATGATAGCGTGGGAAGGGAGTAGTCTCCATCATAAAATCTGCTAATTAGTTTATGCCAGTGCTTGTGAGCTTCGAGTGCTCTGTTCTGCTGCTCATGTGATACTGTCAAATAAGAAAGTAGAGAACTGGAAAATAAATGAGTAGAAGAGATGCTCCCTGGGCAAGAAAATGAGGAGTCATCAATATATGTCAACAAATTTATAGTCAATCCAACCAAGTAAACCACTTGATTGAAAACCCAAATATACAACCACTTCTGGTGATGCAATAGACCTGCTTTAGAAATGAGATTTAAGTATATTAAGAGAAGCAGAAACACAAAAATCTAATATCTCAAACAAATATATGTATGAGTCATGGTAAATGTTTGTGAACCTGAAGTTTATGTACCCTGGATATTCAAGCAACAATGTTTCTACTAGTGTCTGACAGCTTAGAATTGAGTTCTCTGTTTTCCACTTTAAAAGCATAAGTTTTATACTCTCTCTTCTAATAAGGTTGTGGCTCTGGTACCAACACTTCATGTCTCTGTTAAAATCTGCATCCAATTTCTGCAAAAATGTTTCCACATGGTTTTTTCAGAAAGAGGACTTGACTTTCTAAAAGGCGGCGTCTGGTACACCTTAAGCTATCTGGAGCAGAGCTTAATACATCCACAAACCCATTGCTAGTCAACGGTTGAGAGGAAATGCTGAGGAGGGCTGTTCGTTAGCACAGTTACACATACTGGTGTCTGCAGGGGAAGACAGACATGGGAAACCAAAAAGACAGAATGGCACAGGACAGCCATATCTTACTTCAGGTAACACTGAAGTGGGTAGAAGAGGAACAGAGTCAAACTGAGTGGTACAGACTTGAGTCAATGCTGTTCAGAGTGGGGTGTGTTTGTGTGTTACTTTTTCTTCCACACTCTTCTCCAGCTCAAACTGGAAATACATATTTGGAGAACTCATCTATTAAAGCAAGATATTATTGTTCAAGGCAGAAAGACTACACTGTGAAATCTGACTAAAAGCACCCATGTGTCTGAAGAACGAATACCATCCTGTTGGTAAGGGGTAGAGTCTGGCCAAGGAGATGTTGAAAATCAAGTCATGCCATCTGCTCACATGTTCTCCAGGGTTGTTTGTCCTGAGAAGGTAACTTGAAATAGAAAACGAAGAGTCCCAGTTACAGAGACAGGTGTGGAACACTATTCATGTATGATGCTGTTAAACATTTTGTTAGCCAATCTGTTTCTCTTGTTCTGATGTTCTAATCCATTCTTTTGACATATATGTAGTCTCCAAAGAAGGAGCAGTTCTGAGAGTGCAGCATGAAAATCTAATCTATCGGATAGTTACATTCTCGTTTGAATTAAGTGGCACAGAATTCCTGGTTGTTTTCCTTTGGGAGTGTACAGCTCTTCTTTCTTCAGCTCACTAGCTGTGGGCATTGTAAGATCAAACGTGAATGGGTCAGATATCTTAAAGGATTGAAGCTCAGTCACTGTGTAATAGTTTGGGATCCCTTTGGGAAGATAAAATGCATAAATGACCAGATATTATTTTAAGTACTAGTCCACTGTTGGCTAATTTTTATGTCAACTTGACACAAGTTAGAGTCATCTGACAGAAGGGAACCCCAACTGAGATAATGCATCCATAAGATCCAATAACTAATTATCGATTGATGGGGGAGGACCCAGCCCATGGTGGTGATGCCATCTCTGGGCAGGTGGTCCTGGTTTATGAGAAAGCAGGCTGAGCATGCCATCGAAAGCAAGCTAGTAAGCAGCATCCCTTCTGGGCCTCTGCTCCTGCTAGGTTCCTGCCCTGTTTGAGGTCCTACCCTGACTTTCCACAGTGATGGACTATTACCTGGAAGCATAAACTGAACTAAACCCTTTTTCCCCCAAGTTGTTATGGTCATGGTGGATGTTTCACCACAGCGATTGGAACATTAACTAGGACACCCACCTTGCTTGAATCAGGCTTTTTTTTTTTTTCAAATAAATCAAATCTGTGGGCCAATCAATTCCTAAAAGGGAACTGATTCTGTGCAGGTACTTTAGAATAAGTTGGAAAGGACCTCAGGATGAGGTAGCATCATGAACTTAGTGCCTGTCAAGGCATCTTACAGGGAGGCTACAGCTGTTTCTTCGGTAACTGTGAGCACGTGTAAGCAGTGACCCTCTAGATGTATACAGAAGGAGCTGCATTGCCTTTCCCAGAGGCTAAAACATGCTGCTACTGTATGCTAGGCTAGATTACTTCCTTCTTCTTGATTATTTGAACTCTTAAAATAATTTTTGTTTTACTAGTCTGTAAGGTTTTTTGTTTGTTTTGTTTTGTTTTGTTTTAAGATAGGATTTCTCTATGTAGCTATGGCTGTCCTGGAACTCTGTAGATAAGGCTGGCCTTGAACTCACAGAGATACTCCTGCCTCTACCTCCCGAGGGCTGTGATTAAAGGCTTACGCAACCACCACCTGGTGCTAATATGTACTTATAATGAATTACTAACCAATGGTTACCTTTATTGTAAGTATTATTTTTATATCTTAAGAGAAAGACATGACTAAATAGAGAGATTAAGTTGAATATATTAAACAAAAGAAATCATTTTTGTCTTAGTTATGGGGACATCATACTTCGAAAAAAATATAAAGTGTCTTAAATTTTGAATAGGCCATAATTCAGATATGTCACAGGGTGATCTTTTCTATGCATTACCTTCTTTTAGGGAACAATATATTTTGTGGATTTAAATTCAACTTGTGGCAGCATTTTTTAATATCATATGTTACCTTGAGAAGTACATACATGTAAATAACTCATAGTAGATAATTATCTTTTACCCTGTCTCTTCCTATAGGCTCATAAAGTGAAACTAGCTTTTGTAGAAGATCAAATATATCAGTGTTGAATGTATGTAGTATCATCATTTTTATTTAGTGACATATGGAGAATCTCACAAACAGAAGTACTCATGTTCTTGTACTTATTATGGAACAGTTTTATTCTTTTCCTACTTACTACTTTATCTCCAAAGCAATTTGAAAATAATTTTATTTAACGAAGTAGAAAAGAAAAACACCTAACTGTTCACTGTATTTACATTATGTCTGAAACAGAAATAAATTACGAATCTGAAGCTAAGCTATGATTACTCCTATTGTTGATTAGAGTTAGTCTTGGAGAAGATTTTCAATTCTTATGATTTCCTCTTCTTATCTTATCAGGATAAACATATGAGGTAGCAGGAAGCTGCATATCTAGTTTGAATTGTTACTGAAGTTTTTAGGTCAGGAAGGCGTTCCCTCTGCATGAATTCTGAATACAATAAATGTGATGCCAGTTCTTACAATATAACAGATTCCACAGTAGGCTCCCTGTGGTCATAATTTCTTTAAGGCTCAGATGAGTAAATGAGAACAACCTCTCCTTTTCTAAGGCTCTAAGACAGAGACTCAAATAAGAATGCTAGCTAAAAGTCACAGCTGTGCATTCAGAATAGAGTCAACTACCACTTGTAGCATTTATTTATTTAGCTCTGTGAATGATTTAGAAAAGAAAAAACAAAAACTCTTCAAAGCAGTAACCAGTCCTTAAAGACCTACACAGTCAACATTTCCCCCTGAGAGTTGAGCATATACCCCACCCCAACCCAAAGCATAACTGAAACTGCTTGTGGCAAATCTCATGGGGAGTGAGGTGTGTTGCTGCAGGGGAACTGAGGTCTTCTCTCAGGACTGTTAGTCTCCTTGATGAAAGAATTTAAGAATTGACTCAGAAGGAAGCTGGAAGACAATTTTCTTAGCATTTAAGAGAAAAATCACAGGGTGAGCAAGTTGTGTGCATAAAGACTGGAGATGGAGAAGAGGAAGAGAGAATGCCCTTTGAGTTAGGCATGGAGGTTTGACAAGCAGCCACATGGCAAAAGGGAGGTAACTCCGTTTTGAAAGAGTAGAAGGGTCCAAAGTACCAAAACAAACCATACTTCGGATCTGACCAGCTAGCAAAGGAGAGGCATAGAAAAGAAGAAGAAGAAGAAGAAGAAGGAGAAGGAGGAGGAGAAGGAGAAGGAGAAGAAGGAGAAGAAAGGATATGTCCTCTTGAGTCAGCTTCAGAGAAACAGGCAGACCTTAAAGGGCTTCTTGGTAGGTTTATAGTGACTGCACAGGCAGCAAGATTTCTAGGAAGGAAAAATTACATCTATTAAAAAGAATAATTATTCCTCCCATCTTTTTAGCGTAACTTGAGGTGAAATAATCTACTTGGCCAGGGGACTGACAGGCCTGGTTACATTAAATCTAAAGTTTGGATAGCTTGGAATGTTAGGTTTCTAAGAGCCAGATGTAGATCCTGTTCTTTTGACCAAGAGAAAATTACTTGCTCCTAACTGGCCTCAACAGAGCCCCATTCAAGACTACAGTTGCATTTAGATGTGCGTGCTTGCTACTGTGGCTGTGAAGAGAGCTAGAAGCAGAATAAATAGGAATGTAAAGATTTGTTTCTTGTTCTAGAATTAATCAGACATGACCATAAAATGTGAATGGGGATCATCACTACCTTCTATAAGAATTCTTAATGGACAGAAATTGAAGTCATTAGAAGAAATCTATTTTTTATGTTGCTATATTCTTGAGCAAAGACTTAATGGTGATTTTAGGACTTCCTGGATTTGAACTGGAGCAGCAGAATCTATGCAGAAATGCAGTAATCTATGGACTGAGGAACTGAAATACAAAAATATGTAGCTGTTTTTTCCTGGGCTCTGACTATTTATGTTTCTAATTGTAAAGTATTTACAGAGACAAACACCAGGGAATCTGTGCAACCTTTGCATGGCCATTTATAGGTAATATTTTAACTATGGCATGTAAGCACAGTTATTATAATCAAGGGTTCATTATAATGAGGCTTATTTATAACTAGTCTGAAATCTTGGATTTCTAAGGGAAAAAAACTGGTTCGTTTATTATTAAAAGCAAGATACACCAATTTTTAGCCATTTGCTTTTTTGACTCAGACTTGACAGTTCTCCATCCTGAAGAGAGCAGCAGTGCAGATAGAAGTTTTGTTCTCTCTCTAATGTGCCTTTTCCAATTTCACTATTCATTCAAGAGACCATCATTCACCAAGTGGGTCACTCATAGGTTTAGAGGATTTAGCTTGACGACCTTTTAAAAACACAGTGTTTTTATGAAACTTCAGATAGCTTTAACAACACTTTGGCCAATATCAGACCTTGGAAAAAAGCAGGGATCCATGATTCATTAGTCTCCTGGGCACCTAGAGCTAGCATTGTTTTGATATCATGGGACCAGTTTGCACCAGCCCCAACCTCTAGGTTGCTATGTCATCTTGTTCTGTTGTCGATCTTCTCTTCAAGGGTGAAAGCTTACTAGAAACTTTAGAGAAAGAAAAACTCAAGAGAAAGCATTTCATGACAATAATATTTCCATTTATTTTGCCTTCAAGTAACTGCATGCATTTCTGGCCAACTTCATATGATTAGAGGCTAATTTTGAAAATTACTCTAAATGATAACAAAAAGAAGCAATGGTTGAGGCCTCATCTATTTTTGCTGCCTGAGCTACATGTCCAGCTATTTTCTGTTCCTTATCTGTATATGAGGGAATGGATAAACAGTCCAGATAGGCATTATCAGGTAAGGTATTTGCTCTTCTTTGTGACTTCAAGTTAAGAACCCACAGAGGGTAATAGGATTGAGATTGGAACATTTTCTGGCACACAATGACAGCAAAGGCTTTAATAATATAGGGACTACAGGGAGTCCGAAAACTAAAATCAAAACCCAAACCACAAAAGCCAAGCAGTTTTAGTCTCTCTGTGTGTTGTCATATGAATATTTCTCAAGCAGCTGCCGTCTCTAGCACCACCACACACTATATACAATGTTGTACATAATGTAAATATTTATTGCCTCTCAGCTAATTTAGCTTATTGTCTTCTAAACATAGTCAGGAATAATTGTTAAGATAAGATGATAATAGATAGATCTACAGTTATCTGAGAACCCACAATAAGACCATCACTGTTTTAATATACAACACAGTAACAATATATTCTTTGTAAAAACCCCTCAAGGAACATCTATAAAACTTCTATTTTGTATAGATCAGAACACCAAAGATCAAATAGATTTAGTGACATTTTTAGGAGTTCACACAGCAGATAGTGGACCTGAGGTTACAGTATCTGAGCTTATTGCAGCATCACACACATGCAGACCGACTTTGGTCAAGCATGGGGTAACACAGGACGATATCTGACCTTACATTTTTTTTTCTTTCCCCTTCAAATTCTAGACACTTCTTCACCCTGACAACCGATTCTCCTCTGATTTCTTCCCTTACTTCAGTTGAGGGCCCTCATATGACTCCCTCTCCTCTTTCTCTGTCAAGGGCTCTCTCAATCAAATTTGTTCTCCTGTGTCTTCAATCTCTGCTCTATCAGCAGTTAAGCATAGAGAATGACATTGTGAAAATAAAGCGGGAAGTCTTTCTCAATCCAAGTTTCTTCACAGCATTGCCTACACTCCTTCTTCACTTACTACCTAGACTTCCACTCTGCCTTTTGCCCATAGCTCTTCAGAGAAACTGCTGTGGGCAGAAAGACAGATGGCTTTGCCACTAAACTTAGCATCTCAGTCTTCTCACATTCAGCTGTTCAAGCTCTCTGGAATATTTGATACAGTTGACCACTCCTTTCTAAAGCAGTGGTTACCCCTGGTCTCCATGATAGCATCTTAATCTTTGTAAGTTGTGTGTGTGCAAGTGTATGTGTGTGTGTGTGCATGCTATTGCTCCTTCACAATCTATTTTGGAGACTCCTGCTTTCCAACTGATTTTTATAAATTCTTATTCTTTTCTAAGAGTCTTCTCTTTATGATCTTTGAAAATTCTGAGACAGACAGATACATACACTCACACACACACACACACACAGAGGGAGGGAGGGAGAGAGAGAGAGAGAGAGAGAGAGAGAGAGAGAGAACCTTACCCACGGCTTCCACCATCACCTAAGTGCCTGTGAAGCATGGACAGTGGCTTAAATGGAAGATTTATTATCACCTTTGCTTAAACATTGAGAAATATGGGAGTGTCAGCCTTTTGTCATCTCTGTGTAAGCCGCATCACAAAACTGTACTAAAACTCTGTGCCACCAATTCCAACGTGTCTACAGTATTGTGAAGGAAATCTGAAAAGGGCTCTGCAGTCACTGATTGGCTGATTAGAATCAGTACTGTAAAGAGATGGGAATGTCACAGGTTCAGAAGGCTAGTACCTTACATTGGGCCAGCTCTAGTGCTCAAGAACAGATATCCCTTGCCCACCCCTGTGTTGGAACTAACATCTTATGACTAACACACAAAACACCCTTTTGGAATCTGTTAACTTAGCAGAGTACTGGTGTCTACCAACCCAAAAGCTAAGAATGCCATCAGGTGGCACCTGGAGCCTCTCCGATGGACCCACCAATGTAGTTTAAACTTGCCTTAATTTATGGCTATCTTTGTTCTCTAAAACTATATAAACTTCATGAAATTGCTTCCACATCGAAGCATAGAAGCTGATGTAACCTAAATGTGTGTTCCTAGGTCACTCAAATAGGTCCGGAATAAACTGCCTTTTACTCTATTTAGGATGAGAGCTGTGGTCTTGTGTGACAATATTGTCCAGCAAAAGCTTGAATCTTTGAGTGACAAGAAATACAGACATTTCTATTAGCAAACAAAACAAAACAAAATTGGACATGTATATTCCAAACAGAAGCCAAGGCTATAAATGAATGAAGCTTTGCTGTTTATATTTTGTATTTCTGCTCACAGTCATTCATTTATTCTTACGTGTAGCCACACCAAAACCGTTAGTGCTGACCTACTCGGTGATAATGGCAGCGAGCAAGGCCAGCAATCAGCTTGCCTTTTTACAAGAACACTTCGTGAACTGGAGAGCTTTTATTATTTCTTCGACTAAGGAACAAAGGTATAGCTTTTACTCTTCAATAAGCTTTCATGAGTTGAGCCTCAAAAGCACTTTGAGAGAAGATATTGGGAGTAACATGTATCTATGGGAACTGTTTAAAGCTGAACTTTTGGAAAAAAAAAACAAAATACAAAACCAAGAGAAATTAAAAGGCTTATAACTTTAGTGGTAAAATAACTTCTAATGGTTATGACCATTTAGCATTATTTCAAAGGAATATTCAAGGTCAGTGCTCACTTCTAATATTAATAAGTTGTTTAGACTAGAAATTGTAAACAGTTAAACAATTATAGATACTATATAAAGCAGATGAGAGTGTGGCACCTTAGTATTTGGTTGTCATAGAATCTAAGAAGCTCTTTTGTTGCTTAAATACCTCTCAATGTGTGTGAGTGTGTGCGGACAGGAACAAAGGCAAACAGGGAGATGCACTGGCATAAAATTAGCATTTGTGGCTGTGTGACAACTAGGAGAGGTTAGGCTGAGACAAACAGCTAGTTTACACTGAAGTGCTAAGCAAGGACAGGCCTTATGCAGAACTCCTACTCATTTGTTCATGTGGCCTTTCTCTTTCTTTTCCCTTTATTTCCTTTACTACCCACCCTTCCTCTTTCCCCTCTTCTTCCCTCCCTCCTCCAACTGGGGATTAAATTTAGGTCCTCTTTGAATGTCATCACTGAGCCTCTTCTTATATTTTATCTTGAAACAGGTTCTCAATTGACCGAGCTGACCTTATACTTGCTCTGTAATCCAGACAGGCCTGGAAATTGCAATCCTTTGGCCTCAGCCTTCCAAACAACTACCAGACCTGACACTCCCTGTTTTTTGAGGCACACCTGTGGAGCCATCATCAGACTACACTAAGTGTTTTCTACCATGACATGCGTAAAACATGACATTGAGTTATTGGTACAAGGAGAGAACAACCGGCCCAAGGACGGCTGAACCATCCCGAGAGCCAATGTAGTGACATACATCACGCATTTAGGTCACACGATAAGGCTTTGCATTAGCCTACACCCTCTCTTGAGTCAGATTGCATTGTCTGCTGAGCTGTTTTAGGGGTGCTAAGACACAGACCGACACAAAATGGGTGCTCAATATTCAATACGAATGAGTAAGTATTATAGGCATAAAGGATATATTTGGCAACCAACCATCTGTGCCTTGGTGGCAGAAAGAGGCTTTAAAAACATCAATGCCTTCAGATATCTGTCTCTAAGAATGAGCTGCACTTCACTGATGTGATTTTCTTCTCAAGACTCCACTCTCTGTTTTAGTGGCAAAGCGAAGTACAGTATGGTGGAGCAGGTTTTTGCTCAATAAATGCCTATAGTCATTGTAATAGAAGTAGGTGTTTACAGGTTAATGCTATATTTGCTATGCACTCCAGTCTTCTTCAATTAAATGCAGAAAACATGAAGGGCAAAAATGTTTTGCTAATTGTAAATGACAAAGAACAACAGCTTTAAATGAATTGAGAAGCTAGTGTAAGCAAATGATGGGTTTGCATATTTCTTCTAAGTGATGTCATGGCCCAGAGAGGGCAGTTAGAGAATTTATAGCATGGATTTAGTTTCATTTACAAGTCTGGAGTATTGCCATACGATGGGATCTGACTAAATTAATGTAAGTGTTCCTCATTGAAAGGACAGGAAGGTAATACTCTCTTGTGTAGTCAAGGATAAGGCAGAACAATTTTAAGAAACATACATAGCTGATCATGCAATAAGTATTTTTAAAGATGAATTTGCCATTTCAACATAGGAGTCTACATAAATTTGATGTTTAAAAAATATGGATTAGGTTCTAAGACAAAATAGGGAAATTTTGTTAATAGTTAACTTTTGAACAATACGGCTCTTGAACAGGTGAATGTGTGGAAAGCTATATTATTTTAATGGCATTTCTCTTAATACATATCAATTAATCAAACATATTTATGTTCAGCATAAGAATGTTGTTATGTGGTATTGCTTTCTAAAACCAAGTTTCAATGCTATGAGAACCATCACAGATTTCCACATGGCCCTCTGAGAATGTTAACCTGCCATAGAAACATGGTGTCAGTGAAAACAACCTTTAAAATTTACTGGTAAAATCTTAGTATATCTACTTTTTAATACAATTAAAAAATAAAATTTTTTGGAGGGGAGTTCTGTACTATAGATCATATCATGTTCCCTCAAAGTAGTAGGTCACATGATGATGGAGGGAGAAATTGGGACTACAGACCAATCTGAGGAAATATCAGCTAGGAAGAGGCAGAGAAAGATGCCTTCTTTGAATTTTTGGTGGAGGTTGGACCTCACCCTTCTTGACTTTCAGATTTTAGGCATCTGGGACTGTGTGATAAATAAATTTTTGTTAGCTTACCTGTTTGTAAAAGTTTATTGCAGAGCCTTAGCAAACTAATACGGTTGTTAATTAAAAAAAACTCTTACATTGATAAAGTCACTTTTCAATATATATATGGAGTTGATGAGATGAGCTAAAGATTGGTTTCAGGTGCTAAGTGACCCGGAGAGTGTTAGTTCACATGTTTTCCCAGCATAGTTCTTAACAGAACCCTGAGTTTTGTTAACAGAACAGGTGAGTTTTATGTCTGGTTTTATTATTTTAAGTTTGAGCTTACGCTAAAGTTCTTGTTCATCACATTTGCTTTGCCAAGTTATGCTTGGAAGGTGTCAGTTTTACTAGCTCCAGTAAACAAGAAGTGACCTTGAGGAAACTTTTTAAAAGTGGTTATTATTCGTCTCTTTATCTACTTTTCGTCTGCTAAAGAAGTTCATTGTCATTGCTCACTCTGCCACAGAGCAAATGGTTCAACCTCTTAGATTTATTGCCTCAAAGTAAATGACCAAGAAGCTAACTGGCATCAAGGACTTTTTGACAAACAGATTCCAGGCCTCATCTAGACTGTGCTTGCTCAGCTTAGTAACATCTACATTTTCTGCATTCTCAAAAGCTGCTGTTCCTCCTGGAATTCAGAATAATTAAGAGAATGCAAGACCTTTTAGGTATATCTTGTCTAAGAAGAATTTAAGCATTCCATTAAGAAAATTTGAAATGTTCTTTTCATTAAGAAAAGTTCAAAATATAATGTTCTGTAATTTGATTAAGAAAATTTGAAGTGAAAAGTCTGTTTCTCTATTTGATTGAATTTCAAGTGGAGATATTCTTGTATCTGAAATATCATCTTTTAGTTAAATACACACACATATACATGCATAAACACACAGTAAATTGCAAATAATCACCAAGTATTTTAGATAGCAAGGGACTCCTTTTTTAATTTTCAGTTTTGAACAATAGTTTGTTTCTGATATTTTTACAGCAATGATGACTCTAAATAGTTAACTCCAGATGGATAACTCTAGAAATAGTTAAGAATGTTGGGTAGTTCTACACAAATTCTTTCCACCAAAGCACTGTTTAGAGTTTGAAATAAGCTATCACTAAAAGCCAATGCTTGGTCTCAATGCTTGTTTACCTTTTCACAGGTCTATCCCACACACAAGATATAATTTACACTCTTCAAGTACATGGTAAGCCACTCAAGAAATCAATAGAGATTATAAAACATGTACAATTTTGAATTTGGAGAGTCAAACATATATTTGGTCTATTGAAATAGAACAGCTGACATTACAGTTGCAGCTTCCAGACGACCGTTTTATTTAGAAATAGAAACACAAAATGAATATATTCAGAAACAGGAGTGGAGTGAGATAGATAACTAAAAATCCCTCACTTATGCTGTAATTGACTTTGTTAATATCAATCTGACTTTAGGCTCTTAGTATTTAACCATGTAACTTTCTGTATCCTAAAAAAGTGAGAAATGCTTCCTATCATGAGGTGTCTAAATTTACTACAGCTTTACCCTGACTGATCTAACCCACCCATCAACTGATTCACTTAAAACCATGACTTATTTCCTCTTACATAGCCATTGCCATAAACATGAAGATAAGTGTAAGTAACAAAGAACATTTTTCCTGAAGTGCATACACGTTACACAGTGAGAGAGACAACAGACAAAAATTAAAAATAACAATAAACAAACAAACTCAACATGTCAGATTGAAAAGTTATAGGAGAAAGCCAGCATGTTCAGATACTGAACAGTGTTCCAGGAGACCTATTTCAGACAGGTGTGGTAAGGCATAGTGGGAAAGAGCTGTGGAAGGCTGACCAGCTAAAGAGTCCAGGAAGGGCCCCTGATAAAATGAGTGAATCACAGGTTCTGTCAGACCAGGGAAAGCCAGGGAAAGGAGGAGGAGACATAGAGACAGGTAAGGGAGATGCATACAAAAAGAAGATAAAGAGGTCAACCATGATTCTTCTCTTAGCAGAGCTCTACATATCAGAAAGAACATTGCCTGGATTTCAAAGGCAATGGCAAAGTCTGTAGCATGGATCACTGGCATGGAATATGGACCAACGAGGGGATTCAGAGGGAACAGCAGACAAATAGAAAATCAGCATTGCAGTTTAGGTGATAGAAATTGTCTAAGTCTTGAACATGGCAGGAAGAAAAAAAATACTCTATTGTAAATATACCCTAGAGGAAGATTGTATATGACCCATTTGTGTGTTGTAAAATGAAAGGAACAGCAGCAGGTGGCAGTAACCTTGCTAATTCCAGTGCTTTGGATATCGAAGGAAGACAATCATTAATTTTCAGGCCAGGACATGCTACAGAGAGAGGTTGTACCGGTTACTGTTCTGTTGCGGTGACAAAACACCATGGCCAAGGTAATTTATGTAAAAGAAAGTATTTAATGTGGGGCTCGTGTTCCAGAGGGTCAGAGGTCATGAGCATCATGAAGAGGGGCATGACGGCAGGCAGGCAGGCATCGGAGCAGCAGCCGAGGACTTACACAGGCAGAAGGCAGACAGAGAGCTAACCACAATGGCATGGTCATTTAAAACCTCAAAGCCCATGTTGCACATCTCTTCCAACAAGGCCACACCTTCTAATCCTTCCCACTGGGGACCAAACATTCAAATATTTGAGACTGTGAGGGCTGTTCTCATTGAAACACCACAGAGATCCTATCGCAAAAGAAAGAAAAATAGAGGAACACCTCAAAAGACTAAATTTTGCCTCAAATAGCCAAGTAATGCCATTTTGCATCAGGGAGACTTTGAGGAGAGATATTTTACCTTCAATACAAATATCTCAAACTCTCTTATGATAAACATAAACTTTATGTTTATGGTTCTGTATGTATACGACAGAATTCTATAAACTGGAAAGAATTTCTTTTTAGTAGAAAAATATTAGGGGATGAAATATTTAATGCTAAGGGAAATATTAGGGAAATTACCTGGAAGCATAGGATGTATGGAATAGGAGGGAGGACATCGATAATGACCTATAGGACATTTGGAGAGGCAAGTTTAAAGGCATGATAAGAAATATGGAATTATGAGAACTGAGACTATGAATAAATACCACTGGGGAATGCTTTTAAGCAAAGCATTTCTCTCTATTTTTATAAAATGTATCAAAAGAAAAAGATTCTCTGAAGAGAATAAATCTGTAGAATTTCTTCTTTTAGTTTGTGTTATATAACATAGGCCACGTACTGGTCAAGATTAAGTGATATTGTTTTTTTATGACAATTTAGTGCTTCCAAAGTGTCATTCTTGCACAAAGAGTGCAACACTCCAATGTTTGTGTGTGCACAAACATTTACATGATTATTTGCAACATATAAACACACACATAAATAGACATGTTATTCTATAAACTACACACACAGACACACAGATACACAGACACATCCTTCTCACATATGCACACATCTTTGATAAGTTGGAGGGAGAAGGCAGACATATGAAATTAGTTCCTATTACCATGCACGTTAAAAGCAGTGATTAGCTCTAGTTGCCATGTGTGTCTAACTCCTAAATTCCGCTTTAAAGGAGATTCAGATGCAAGGGATCATGAAGATTGTAGAGCGAGTTATCAGCCCTCATATCCATCTTTGATGTGTTCTCAGTTTAATCTGGGGTTTTCTTCTTAAAGTCTCAATAGTAATGGATTGTCTTGCAGTTGAACATGCAGAGTTGGGGGAAAAATGAAAGAAGCAGTCATGTGGATAATTTCAGGCTGGAAAACAATTTTGTCTGAAGGTACAGATAATTGAGACAGAAATGTTTTTTTGCCTGGAGAGATCCCTGAGATTGCCTTACTGCTCCACTTGAATCTGCAGGTAGACTCATAACCATAGGTGTTTCACTGACTAATAGAAACTGTACCATTCAATGTGAAGAATGTGCTGTTCTGGAGAGAGCTAAATTGCTTAGTTCTGTCTTTTTTTTTCTTAAAAATAAAGTATATTGGTATTTTTCATTATAAAAGCAATTCACATTGAGTTGACAATAGTAAAAAAAAATAGATAGTAAAAGAACAAAAGAAAGAACTCAAATTTTACAGCCTAAAGAAAACTGCCACCAACATTATATATATACATAAATATAAATATGTATATACTTTTTATTACAGGTACTTTTAGGATTTGGTTGTTTTAGACTATGTAGAAATCTCTCAGTCTCTCTGCTTTCAAAGGCTTCACCTCAGGCCATGTCTGAGACCTGCTTTTAGGGAACGGAAGCGGTAGGTTCCCTGTCATCAGCTTTTACATTTGTCAAGAAAGAACTATGGTCATTAGGAAGCCACAATGGACTTTAATTGGACAGTGGTTGACAGAGAAGATACAAGAACTTAAGATGTGATCATTAGGTCAGAATATGCTGCACACTTTCAAATCTGTGAATTGAAAGCTTCTAAACTAGGCAGAGTTGTTGCTAGCATTAAATACATCACCACAGAAAATAATGAAAAGTGGAAATTAACTAACATTTTGGAAAAATGTAATCATTAAATTACAGTGTAACAGAATGTTTAAATATTATCCAGTTAGAAAAAATATAAATTTGTGTGACACACCAAGTAAGTAGGATCCCAATTCCAGCACAGGCACATACAAGTATGCCTCCACATACATACCCAAATACACATACACACAAGTATGTATGCACACTTATATCCATAAACATACATACTTAAACACACATATCCACATATATGCATAAACACATATATACCTATATACACACATATGTACAAAACCACACACATGTCCACATGTACATACAGAAATTAATATGTGTACAAACAGTATGTGAAAATGTTAAAAAATATAATGAGATTCATCAGAGGTTGACAGTGATTATGTTGATGAGGTTCCTAAATAAACATGCTTTTATTATGAAAAATATACACTGAGAAATGGGTTTCAAGTAATTTCTTTTAGCCAGAAAAGCAATGGGGAACTCTTTGAATTTAAGTTCTTTACTTTTATTTATTTTGTTTACTTTTAATAGACCCAGAGAGTTTCATTATGTATTAATAATCTTAATAATTAAAAAAACCCAACATCATCCTTCAACTTTTTAAAACAGAGTTCTCCACATGTTGCCCCTATAGCCTTGTACAGGAAAGAGTTTCTTCTTCAGCTGGTGTGTCAAGAGAGAGAGAGAGTTAGAAAATGAGAAAGAGGGAACATGAAAGAGGAAATAGACAATTAGGAATAGTGATTCCTCAAGATCCAGTTATACCACTCTTAGGCATATATCCAAAAGATGCTCAAGTACACAACAAGGACATTTGCTCAACTATGTTCGTGGCTGCTTTATTTGTAATAGCCAGAACCTGGAAACAACCCAGATGTCCCTTAGTTGAGGAATGGATACAGAAATTGTGGTACTTTTACACAATGGAATACTACTCAGCAATTAAAAAGGAGGAAATCATGAAATTTGCAGGCAAATAGTGGGATCTAGAAAAGATCATCCTAAGTGAGGTATCCCAGAAGCGGAAAGACACACATGGTATTTACTCACTTACATAGACCTATAAGATAGGATAAACATACTGAAATCTATACACCTAAAGAAGATAAGGTGAAGGTGAGGGACAAAAGACCTTAGTTTAAGAATGTTAAGAAGCAGAAAGTACTGCAAGATTCTCAGTATCAGGAAATTAACCAGCCGAGATATCTAGCAACAGATGAAGTGGAGAATATGCACAACAGAATTTCATGTAATTATAAAGAAAGCTAACATGTGCAGGAATATGGATGGAACTAGAAGGCACCGTGTTAAGTGTAGTAAACCAGTAGTACGTGATTTCCCTTCTACACAGACCCTGCATTTAACTTTTATGTATGTGTGCATAGATATGAATTGACGATATTGGGCAAGGGAGGAAACTAGAAAGGAGGATCATGAGAAAGAAGTTGTAATGCAATATATGTGATATGAAAAGAGAAATGAAGGAACCAGACAGATGGGGGGGTGAGAAGGAAGTGGATGAAGAGATGGAAAACAAATTATAATACATGTAGATGAAATTCTGTAATGAAACACTTTATGGTATCCTAGAAAATAGCAATACCTTCCCAGAAACATTTTTTTTTCCGTGCTAAGGTAAGGCTGGGGAGTTTGTTTTTACTTCCTTTTCTTCCAGCTTTGTGACTACAGGCAAGTCTTTATTTGTAACTCATGTTTGTAAATTTTGTAGCAATGTCTGGCACATAGTAAGTACTCAGACCCTTATAGCTGTTTTAGATAAGTAAGAATTTAAATGTAGGTACTTAATGGTATGTATTGTCACATCATAAAGCATTTGGCAAGTCAAAATGTCTGTTCTAAACACTGTTGTTCACAGGGCAAAGATATCTAAGCTGACATGTGAACTGGGAATGAAGAAAAGTAGGGGTATCTGATGTCAGAATCGTTTATAAATCTATAAAAAGCTACATGAGAGATTGAGCCTGGCTCAGTATGACTAGCTATATCTAGGTGCACAATGAAAACCATGAGGGCAGGCTGTGTGGTCAGGAGTAAGTGCCAGGCAATGAGAGCTGGGGAGGGGGAAACACGGAGTGCAGTGCTCACTTACGGACAACCTGCAGTCTGCTTCCACATGTGTCCTAGCCTTAGCTGCTACTGAACTACATGACAATGTTGGCTGCCTGCATTTGATGGAAGGGATTTGGCTATCTTCAGTAGTGGGTTCTTATAATAGCCACAAGTAGCCGAAGCGATCCTTAATAGGAGCTGAAGGTTAAGCAAAGTTTATAAAGTCAGTAGAGACAACTTCAATTTGACAGGCTACAAAAGAGCCAAAAGTGATGGTGACTTTCTATCTAATAAAATCATCTCTGCTCCATAAAGTCTTATTAAAGGAATGGAATTCTGCCTTGGCAAAGCAAGTATATATCAAGTATATAGCAAGTTTAGGTTGTTCTTCAAACTTACACCAATATTAAAAGTATAAAGTGGATCATTATTAATAATGGCAATCATGACTTGAAATGTATTCTGAGCTCTTAAATGCAAGTGTTGCTGACTCAATATGGTCTATTATGATGAAAAGAAATTTGTTATAATAAGATAATATCTCAATTCCTCTACTTAAAAATAACTTCATGTTTTTTGTTTGATGGGATGGTGAGATTCTATGCAGTGGGAAAGGCATGGACTGCATGCATTTATTGTGGCAGTGTGTCCTAATTATTCAGCTTTCCTTTTTTATTAATAATAGAGGATTGTGAATAAAAACATACTAATATGCACCAGATGTTCAGAAAAACCTAAATATCCCCACATGTCAGCACATTTTAGCAGAAAGTCAACAAAATTTTCTCTACTTCTTTTTCCTTTTTTAGTTTTTGAAACATGTTCTTTGATATGGTATTTTTAATCCTCATTAGGGGCTGGCTCTGGTTCCTTTAATATCTGCCACAAGGGACTGTATATTTTCAGATGTATCCAATGTGGATTTCTCCCCTTTCCTGTTGCTCTTTCTGTCCAGACGCAGGCAGGAGTGGGCCCATCAAGACTGCTCTCTGGCTAGAGGACACTGTGCATACATTTTCTCGGCTTCTTCAACAGTAGATGGCCACGGATGAGGCTCTACAAGTTTCTGACTCTAAGTTTTAAATATTTTCAATGGTGATCATAACTTTTATGGGTTGACCATTTCAAAGAGGAACACTAATAAGCTACCAAACAATCATCTGTATTCAACAGGAAGGTAGCAATTATATTTATCCATTTTTAAGACAATCCTCATTTGTTGGTTTTCTCTAGCAATTGGATTTTAAGTTTTCTTCCCCATTGCTGCCATCTTAATCTTAGTAAATAAACTTCTCTTTTAAAATTCAAGCATTTCCTTTTAGCTATCATTTTGGAAGCTTATTCTCTTAGCACCAGCTCCCATATAAATATCTTGTGTAGGAGCCAGGGTATGCTTTGGTATACTTATCTTAGTACCTAAAATTAAATTGTGGTATAAACACTGACTGATAGATTCCAGTCAGTTCTCACTGGGAAATACGAGTCTCACAGGGATTCCATGATGTGGTCAGTAAAAATCATGCAAATTAATTTATTAATTTTCTCCCCTGTGACCCTGACACAGTCTGGGAGCACCATATTGTATTAAGGCAAAGAAACAAATATGAAATTGGCAAGAGGTTAAAGACCAAGTTATTGTTTTTGTTTGTTTGTTTGGTCCAACTTTTAGAACTTTGTGCAAGGAAAAACAAATACTAGACTACAGATTATATTAAAGATCTCAGAGGACTTTGGTTTCCATGTCAGTATTTGGAAGTGCTTAATAGGGACTTGTCAAGATCTGGTCTGTTCCTTTTCTTCTAGCTGGCTTATCTCCATTATCCTTCATGCACTATGGGACTCGATTTCATTCTGGCTTGGATTTTATCCAGCTGGTCTCTGACCTGGAGTGCCGCGGCTGTTAGGAGGTAGTGGAGATTAGCTCTTCCATGTCTTGACTCCTGGCTGCTCTACTAGTTCACTTTACTTTGATAGAGAAATTGGCTAACGCTATACAAAGTCTCCCTTCCCTGGAATTCAGAGAGAAGCTTATTTATATGTAGATGTAGCTATATGACATTTCCAAATGCCAGGCATTTGCATATGAAGGTCTCTTTCTTCCCCTTTTAGTAAACAGTCTTTCCTATTACTTCCAAAGCAATGTTTGGAATTAAATTTCCTATAAAAGTTCGTTTTTAAAGTGTTTTTAAAATGTCCGGTAGAGATGAAAAATTAAACTCCCAAACGAGAATCCATTTTTTTTTTGAGGAGTGAAAACGTATCCATAATTTATGATGTAGACACCTATACACCTTCTGCTTGTGTAGCTTTACACAAAAAGTTTGTGAAATTTTATTAGCACAGGTAAGATTTCTTAGGAAGAAAACAAGAGGAAATTACTTTGACATGTGGACTTCTCTAAAAACACACACAGTTCTGATCAAATACTCAAAAGACTGTTGAGCATGCACCAGGCATTTTTCTAGGTGCTGCATTTATAACGGGGGACAGGGTGACTTTCCTGCCCTCCTGGAGTTTAAATGATAACTAAAGAGAACAAGGAATAAAAGGGGCAAAAACCACAACTGCACAAACAAAATTCTGTTCCCATTAAACACACTGAGAGGAAGAAGACATGGAAAGCAGGCACAGGGCCAGGAGGGAATCCCAGCAGTGTGAGGAGAGCTTGCTCCACACCCAGATAACAGCCAGGGCAAGCAGTAAGCTAGAAACACAATTGCACAGAAAAGTAAGTTTTGGGAAAAAAGGGACATTTTTAGGAACAACGCTTAGAATAACATGACCATTTGTTCTGTTCTAGAGGAAGAAACATGAAGCAGGACATAATGGAGAAGCCAACGGCAGGACCTTCTGTGGGTTCCACAGCTATCCAGTTCCAGGCTCTTGTTTACCAAGCAAGGGTCCCTCTTTATTTACTCCCAGCCATGTTTGCTTTCCTTCTCTCAATCCCATGGCACCTCCACGCTCAGTGTCCCCTGGAGGGCTACCATATCATCACTTTCATCTCCCCTCCTTGCAGACCCTTGGGCTGATTTCAATGTTGTTACATCCAAGGAAACACATCAAATGTGACTGACTATTTTGGCCACATATGGGCTCTTCTTCATGTGATTTTTCTCTGTCTTAATCACACAGATGACCAAACAAGGAGCCAGCATACTTTTCTTGATTCTGATTCTGCTTCTTTTGGCATTCATAACTAGATAGCAAATCTGGTAAATATATACATCCTACACACACCTAAAAATATTTCTTGTTTGCCAATAGTAACACGCATTCTTCATTTTTTCCTTCAGGGCTTTTCTAATCTGTTTTACCTTGTGTTTTTCTTTGCTCTTCTACTCTTCCCTGTAGTGCTGGTTTTCGTTTTTTGTTTTTTTAGCGATAAGTATGACATTACTTAATAAGACCTCAACCAACAGCCTTCTACCAAAGAATAAATTTACACACTTATCACAAACAAGGAAGGAGGCTTGTCTGACCGATAAATCACCATTCCCACTTATCTTTGTTTTGCCCTTTTCTCCATGCCATCCTTCAGAGGCGGTAAGCCCTGTGCCAGTGGCAGAATCGTCCAGTCCATCAAAGCCTCCTGCCTTTCAAGCCCTGTCCCTACCTTTACAATGTTCCCTTTTCTCTGCCAGGCAAACCTGGATCTGACAAGATGGCAACACTGTGGCCTTTCATATTGCTGGTCATGCGACTGCGCAGGTCTCGCCGGCTCTGCCACATCAGCCTGAGTTGCATCGCCTCATTCCTGAGACACTTTGTGATTTGTGCACTCTCAAGGTGGCTTCAGAAGGGGCAAGGCTACATGTTGTCCACAAATCAGAATGTAAAGTAAATGCAGAACCGGCACACGTTCCTGTTACTCTGCTTCTTTAATGTTTGATTGTCTATTTGTCATAGAAACCATCTGAATAATTGTTTATTAGTATTGCACGAGATTCCGAATTTGAAAGTAACAAGAGACTTGGGCATCATCTGTCTCTGGGTATTCTTATTTATATAAAGCCAAAGCCAAAACAAATTATTACCAGTGCTAATGATAAACTGTACAAGCTTCCTAAGACCCTCACGGGTTTAAAAATCCTCTAATGTTTTCATTAACACAAGTAGCAAATAAAACAATTTCTCTAAGGTATTTATCTTCCCTATGAGCAGTCTTTGTGGTTCTCAGGTTGTGCTGTTATATCTGTTGCTTTGTAGCCCTAGACACCAACTGCTACAAAATAGTCAGCTTATTTCTGTGGATGCGGCAGTGACAGGCATGCCACTTGGTAGTGGTACTCTTCTAGGCTTCGAACTTATTATTTTGGTGAGCTCAGACTAGCAACAGTCATTTTGGGGATTCCAACATCTTTATGACTATCCCAGAGAAGGTCAGTTAGCAAAAGTACAGCATTTCATTTCACGGCTTTCTGAGCCACTAATTTACAGAACAATAGGAAGATAGACTCGCCTGAAACAAAGACTGGAGATCATTTGACATCTACATTTTGCAAGTAAGAAAACTAAGAATCCTGTAGCTAAATATCCAAGGCAAGAGCTACCACAGTCTCCCTTAGCATCACTGCGTGGCACAGATGCATTAATCCCTAGTTCTGGGGTTCCCCACCGTTGGTGGAATGCCTTCACTGCCATATTTGACACATCAGCTAAGCTGATTTCAGAGTTGTGGCTGTTGTGTTGAGTGACAGCTGAGACAAACCTTCATGAGCTCCTAGTGCTGTATCAGATTGTTTACCAGCATTTCTACTTCATTTTTGTTTAACTTATGCACAGCATGTTTCTGGGTATTCAGAACTGACAGCTTTTATCACAACATCTTTCCTTGACCTCTTCATTTCTGAAAGTTTGTTTCACTTGTAAGCTGTGATTTTTATCCTCCTGAAATAATTTCCAGGGTCAAACACGCTGTGTGTTTTATAATAAAATTCGTGAAAAATACAGTCCACTGACCAGAAATAAGACAGAAGTAGAACTTTTGCTAGGCCACAGGGACCTCAGATTTCTTCTTAAATGAGAGCCATAGTAATTCCTTGGGGAACTCTGACTTTTGGTAGAGTTCCATTGTCTCCCACACTTCTGACAATTTCTAAACATCTTAAGCTCTCATGCTCTAAAAACTACCACGCAAAGGGGAGATGGCCAGGAGCAGTCACTGGTAGCTCCGCATAACATGACAAATTGGATGAACTGACAGGTAGGTGATGAATAATGTTAACATGACCCTAAAAATAGTGAAGGAATGTTTGCACATTGACACTTCTCTAAAGGCAGATGGATATGCATGACCTGAGCTTTTAGACAGGTGTCAGGAATATTGATGGGTGGGACGAGGAAGATCATTTTCCTGGCAGTGTTGCAGCAGACAGTCTGCATGATTAATGATGCACCTTAGTCTTTCATGCTTTCCACCTTGGGCAAAAAGGGATGTGAACTTTTGTCATTCCAAGGAATGTAAGAATCCTGCCAGAAGGGTGAGACGGGAGAGCTTTATTCGTCTAAAAGTACTATGTTTGTTTGCTGGGTGTAGAAACAACAGGAAAAACTATGTGTGGTCTCAACACTGCAGCAGCAGTGCCTAGCGGGCTGATGTGATCTGACTTCTTACTAGGGGCTCCACCCCAGGGCTCCAGGGCTCGCATGGTCTGCAGTATGGAGTGCATTCTGCCTGGGCTCTGACAAAAGCAAGAGCGCACGGTGGCTCTGGGATACATCTGCCCACATGAACACTTTGAATAAATCTTAAGAACCATGCAAAAGAAACAAAACAGGACTAAGGCAGGAAGCAAGAGGTGAGATCATCTGCCTAATGTTTATATTCATTTCAGGTTTTCAGAGACAATTTTCTGATTCAAATCAATTCAATATTGTTTCTAAATGCTGAATCCAGTGAGAAAGAGCTTTTCTTTCCCAAGAATAATACTGTTTGCTCAGGTTTTTAAAATGTCACATGCAGCAGTGAACGAACTATGCTATTTCAGGGCTCAAAATTAAATCCAACCTCTAATAATAGTCTGTGGATGTATTCTGCTAAGCCCTAGGTAGCCAGCCCATTTATTGAAAATATTATGGTAGGTAATGGTAACATGAGCTATGGAAGTAAGCTATCAATGTGTGTTTTATTTTCTTTTACTTTTAAATGAACAAATGTACTGTTGGAAATCAATTGTCCATGAACAATATTTTAAATGAAAAACTATATTCATTTTGTAATTAAGGATTATTGACTAATGGGTTAGGTGATCAAGAAAATGCAGGAGATTAACTTACCTAAAAACATTTGAAAACAGGATAAAATCTCCTATGAGCTGGGAAGGTAATGCTTGTGAACATTAGTGACTATAGGCTAATCATCATTTTATTTCTTGTTTATGAAGAGTGGTGGGTTCAATGGGAATGGCTCCCACAGTGGTCCCTAGTTGGTGGAACTGCTTGGGAAGCATTAGGGGGTGTGGCTTTGGTAGGGCAGGATTTGAGGTTTCAAAAGCCCATGTCTGTCACAGTTACTTCTCTCTGTTCCAAGGTTATATCTTTAGATGTGTGCACTCAGCTACAGCTTGACCAACATGTCTGCCTTCCATGTCTGCTATGCTTGTCACCATGATGGTCATGGACTCGCCCTCTGAAAGTGCAGGCTCCAAATAAACTTTTTCTTATAAAAATTGCTTTGGTCATGGTGTCTTACCACAGCAATTAGAAAGTAAGATATTACAAGAAATGAACAGGCGTTGAATTGAAAATCTTATTTTAAAATGCTGGAAGGGTTTATGTGTTTGTCTTAATTGTTACAATCTATCAATAAAATCCAGTATCTTGAAATGTAGCAATGAAGGGTTCTGTTTTATCTGGAATATGCTCTTAACATCTTCAGTCTAGAACTTGAATTGGCAGAACTTTACACTAATTGTTTTCTCATTGGCTTAGTAATATTGCTTTCATCTGCTATAGTTTTATTCAACTTGGGAAATACTCTATGTGTAATGACCACAGTGATGGCTTCTATGTCTCTGTCACAATACAAACATTTCGTCCCAAACAATTCTCACATTTCTGAAAGACACAGTTTGAATGAAACTTAACCTAATAAATAGGAAGCAGAATTACCAGGAGTATAAATTCAGACTTTATGCATAATCAAGAGACGTTGATGATTACAGACTTGCCATCTAATTTTTATATTACCTAATTGATATTCTGATACATAGAAATCATAATCCACAATTAAAAATTCTTCAGTAGGAATAGTATTAGAACAAGATCAAATTTTACTATTCAATTTAGATCGTTACTTCTGTTAGAAACTAATCCAAATGCTGAAGCCTCTGTAGCATGGGCAGTGTGCACATCCATGTGTCAGCAATCCTGCAGAGACACTCTCATTGTGCACGTGCCCTCGTGTCTAAATCACACGGAAGGGCAGAAAATACAGAATCCTCATTTCTGGGCTTCTTCAAGGGCTTTCCTAGATTATGTGGTGTTTAAAACTGAAAAAATAGGTTTCAAATTTAGGTCTTATGAAAATTAGTATTGTGTTTTATGTATAAGAAATATATCTCAGCAGATGCCAGCCAGTTACATAGAGAATTACACCCCAGGCTGGCCTTGAATTCATGATCCTCTTGCCTTCTTTTCCTTCAGCACATCCTACCAGCATACACCACCAAACCCAGCAGAGAATAGCATTCAACTTAAAGATTTCTGTGATTTACCTACCTGTGCCAGAAAGATCTGGTACAATTTTCTTTTAGATTACGTATTTTTTTAAAGGGGTCTCATATAGCTTAGGCTAGCCTCAGATATTCTGTGTAGCTGTGGATCCCTTGAACTTTTGATCTTTCTCCTGCTACTTTCTGAGTACACATCTGGGATTATAGGTGTGAACTGGTTTTTACTGGTTTCTGTGGCATTGGGCACTGAGTCCAGGGCTTCTTGCAAGCTAGGTGGAACTGTAGTTTAATTGTCAATTTATAGAATATAGAGTTACTTTTGCGATGGGATTTTATGCCTTGACTGCTATTGGGAGACCTATCTTAAATGTGGAAAAGACCATTTCCTATGGAGATCCTGTACAGTGGATAGGGTAAATTGGCCAATAGTGTGAATTCTTCCCTAGTTCCTGACTGAATGCATACCAGGGGCTTCAGCCTCCTGCTGTCTTGACTTCCACATCATGACAAGATATTTGAGCTGTGAGCTAGAGTAAATCCTTTCTCACTTAAGTTGCTTTGTTCAGAGTACCTTCTCTCAGCCACAGGAAGGGAATCAGGCAAGCACTTTAATGGCTCAGCTACATGTCCAACTCCATTGATGCCTTCTGTGCCACACAAAGCTCGTAAGGAGAACAAAAGCAGACAAACCTTCTGATTTGAAATAATCAGTTCTAAAAAAGAACGGCATGAACATTTCAAAGCACAAATTTATCAAGCAACTTATTTACTGGCTCTTCTTTCTTAGAGATTTTTCCCCAGTAGCGAGAGCAGCAGAGCACACAGTGAGGAGCAGGTAGAGGTACAATCTCCGACAGAAAATAGCGTTCCTGAGAAAGTTATTCATTTGTTGCAATGCTAAAGTAATTACTGTAGCAGAGACCAGCTCATTTATCATTTCCTGTTGTCTTTGCTATTTTTTCAAGTTGTCTTTTTAAACAAATACCCTCATTGTCCTTGCTGCAAAACCAATAACTTTATTTCACGAGGTAAGACAAGATACAGATGCAGCAGGGTTTGCTCCTCACTGCAGCGAGGCTCCGTCTCCGGGAACCACTGAACAGAACTGCACATTTGGGTCCTTCCTTGGGGAACTGGCACAGTGTGGTAACTAGCCATAGCAGTAACCAGCCATGTCAGAAACATCTTTAAGGTCCCCTCTCTTCAGCCACAGGAGTCTCTATGAATATTTGAGTTCTAACACAGACATCCTGTTCCATGAACAACACAACAATTTCAATTTTTAAAGGATTTCTGTTGAATGCTTCAATAGGATTCAGCTCGCAGGATTTAAATCTGCTTCTATGAACCAATTGTTACAAAAACTTATAATGAGAAAGGGCCTAAATAATAAGAGGAAGCTTTCAAAGGCTTCTACTGCCTCCTCAAAGAACATCATTAAAAAAAAAATCTTTCAAACAGGCACTGTTTGGTTCAGCGATTTAGTTTGAGTTTGTATAAAACATCTAATGTGAGCAGAAATATGACATAGCTTTGAACAGGAACAAAACAGAGCCGCAAGTTATGAGAATACTCCTTGGAAATGCTGAATAGATTAGAGATCCAATTAAGCAGGAGAAGCTTCCAGGAGTGTGATCTCTAAAAGTGCAGCTTTCCCTCTAAGCAGACAAAACTTGTTCATTCCCAGAAGTCTCTGAGACAGATTCCCCTTCTTACTTGTGAAACCTCAACATTTCTAATATGAGTCAACTATTATTTTTAAAAAGCATACATATGTATTTGAAACATGGAGATGAAAAGAGCCTTGATAAACCAGTGGCCCATGCTGGCTAACTGTATCTCCTTCTGGGAAAGGAGAACCTAGCTTGGGCTAGTCAATACCACTTGATTGCTAGGCGTCATGTCCTGTGAATAGTCTCCTAATTCCTAGCCTTAAAAGGCAGTTTTAAGCTTTAGAGCTACTGGCATTTTGAAAACTAAGTCAATAGTTTCTATACTGCTATGCCAAGCTCTTTCCCTTGGCAAATGCGATCTGTAAGTCATTTGCTCTAAAATTCAAATGAAATTAAGAAATAAATATAATTATCCACATCATTGGAGAATAGTCTCTTGGAGAGTCCAAAACAACAGACAGCACATATAATTTGTAGTTTGTTTTGGAATGAATTGAGTGAGTCTATTTCAGTGGTATTTTTACTGATGAATATGATGATGATGGTAGTGTGAGTGTAATGAAGATAATAGTTCCTTAGGATAATATTACAATTAGCTCTTTCCTGAGCATTTATCAATTCATGAAGGGGGCGTGGAGCAGATAAGAATGCAATGTTGCAGAACAGTTTCAATCACAGAATACAGTTCTGGCATTTCACATTCATTGGTAAAAGTTAATGGTTTTCTAGCATTGCTGATGGAATGCCTTGATGAGTATTGATGGTTCTCCCCATAGAAGATAAGCAACAACTTACTATAAATACCTTGTTAATAAGTTTCTCTCATCTCGCCTATTGGTTGTCCTACATCTCCACAGATATAGTTCATGAAATGTAGAAGCCAATAACAAAGGAATGTGTGCAATGGTGTAGAGGACAGGGGTGTGGGACAAGCTTTTGTTCAAAAGTTGTTTCAGTTCACTCGGATCTTAGAGCTACCGGCATTTTGAATTAAGCCAGGAACGAACCTAGTGGTACATAACCGTAGAATAACTGGGGCAGTTCAGGGACAATCAAACCACCGAAGTGAACTTGTATGGGCCCTGCCGGACAAAGCACAGATAACTTGCTGCTTTAAACTGATAGTATGATCTTTCTGAAATATTTCATTTCAGGAGGAAAAATGGAGATTGCTATCGGTCTTCACTTAGGCAGGTCTTTCCTATCATATGATACACAGCTTTGGACCTCTAAAAACTAAGAATTTTTTTTAAAAAATGTGTAATATTGGGGAATTTTTAATAATTTGCCAGTGAAATGTTGTCTAGAAAAGTTTTGTAACCCCATTAAATATTAATAATGCAGTAAGAGCTCTGGGCAAAGCCCCTTATCTCACCATATGTGGGATAATATTTGATATATTCATGTTTTATGTGATTAAATACTAGAAATTTCATAACGACAGACATGAAGATGTATATTAGCAAAATGCTAAGGATTATTTTTCAAAACCCCCAAAGATGAAACTTTCTTTCCAAAACTATTCATTTTACATTGATGTTAGTAAAAATTTTTTGGATTGTTAATTTTAAAAATAGCATTTTCCATATTGGCTTTGTGTAAAACCTTTGAAGGTCTCACAATGCAGCGGAAGGGCCTATAGCTTGAGGTCCAGACCAAATCCTGTTTCTGCTTAGGGATGTTTTCTGTTTGTCCATTTGTTGGATTTCTTTTGCTTGAACTGGCAGTCAAACCCAAGTCTAATGCCTTCTAGGCAAGCACTCTTAATGAAGCTCTCTTGGAGAGGGTAAGGGGATGCTTCTAGAGATCCCCAGGATGGTGCCATGTTTGTCCAGGAGAAAAGGTTTCCTGGCTGGGGCCTAGTAGAAACCCGGACAGAAGAGGCTCATAGACTGTCGGAAGTTCTGATCAGGGAGTGGGGTTCTAGCCCTGAGCATATTCTCTTTCCGCTGATTTGAAGGCAAAAGTGGTCCTATTGCACCAGGCCCCTTAGCTTCATGCTCTGAACATCTACTGACTCACTGTGGAGTCTCATTACTCTCGGGACTTTCATATAATCCATATAATTAGTTATTTGAGAGAAGTCCTCTAGGTGATTGCAAATCAATGTGAAGACATTAAAAATTTGGCTCATGTGAGTTCCCAAGAAAGGGAAATTTACTCCTGGTGAGTTCAGGATTTCTCAATCTGCAAGTCTGATAGCACTGCCTGTCTTTCATAAATGGAGTCATGGCCCTGTCCCAGTTACCAGTCTCCAGAAATCATATACTTCCCTCTCAGTTCTGTCCTTAGCGGTCCTGACATTCTGGCTTCCCAAAACTCACCTGCAGCTGTGCCCTGCAGACTGCCAGCTCTGCAGCTCGAGTCAAAGACAATGTTCTAGCCTAGTTAGTCCTCGCTACAGTTTTAGATCCTTCACCATCCTTTCCTCAATTTAGTGCTAATTTCCCTGCACTTGCTGTGTCTGGAGTTTGGCTTCAAACTAAGTGGGGGCTTTTTTGTTGTTTTCTGTTTTTGTTTTTTTGTATGAACAAGTGGTAGAAAGAAGCTATCCTCATGAAACAGTATTTGGAAATGTGTTTTCTCTACAGAAGATTTGGTTTTACAGGTGATTATGTTTGTATGTGGTCAAATCGCCAAAATATGAAGAATGTATTTCTTTAAAAAATTTTTTTTATTAATTACAGTTAGTATCCCACCTGTAGCTCCCTCCCTCCTCCCCTCCCAAGCCCACCCTTCTTCCCTATGCTCACCCATACCCCTCCTCCAGTCCACTGATAAGGGACATCTTCCTCCCCTTTTTTCTGATCCTAGTCTGTCAGGTCTCATCAGGAGTGGCTGCATTGTCTTTCTCTGTGGCCTGGTAAGGCTGGTCCCAACTCAGGGAGAGGTGACCAAAGAGCAGGCCAATCGGTTCATGTCAGAGACAGTCCCTGTTCCAATTACTACGGTACCCACTTGGACAGTGAACCTCCATTGGGTACATCTGTGCAGGGGTTCTAGGATATCTCCATGAATGGTCCTTGGTTGGAGTATCAGTCTCAGAAAAGACCCCTGAGCCCAGATATTTTTGGTTCTGTTGCTCTCCTTGTGGAGCTCCTGTCTTCTCCAGGTCTTACTATGTCCTACTTCTTTCATAAGATTCTCTGTACTCTGCCCAAAGATTGGCCAAAAGTCTCAGCATCTGTTTTGATACCCTGCACGGTAGAGCCTTTCAGAGGCCCTCTGTGGCAGGCTCCTGTCCTGTTCCCTGTTTTCTCCTTCTTCTTATGTCCATCCTCCTTGCCTTTCTGAATGGGGATTGAGCATTTTAGTCAGAGTCCTCCTTCTTTGTTAGTTTCTTAAGGTATACAAATTTTAGTAGGTTTATCCTATATTATATGTCTAATTTCCACTTATGAGTAAGTGTATACCCTGTGTGTTTTTCTGTTTCTGGGATACCTCACTCAGGATGATCTTTTCCAGTTCCTACCATTTGCCTGCAAATTTCATGATTTCCTTGTTTTTTATTGCTGAGTAATATTCCATCATATACCACAATTTCTGTATCCATTCCTCAGTTGAAGGGCATCTGGGTTGTTTCCAGCTTCTGGATATTACAAATAAAGCTGCTACAAATATGGTTGAGCAAATGTCCTTATTGTGTACTTGAACCTCTTTTGGATATATGCGTAGGAGTGGTACAGCTGGATCTTGAAGAAGTGCTATTCCTACAATTGTCTGAGAAAGAGCCAGATTGATTCCAGAGTGGTTGTACAAATTTACATTCCCACCAGCAGTGGAGGAGGGTTCCCCTTTCTCCACATCCTCTCCAGCATGTGTTGTCACTTGAGTTTTTGATCTTAGCCATTCTGATGGGTGTAAGGTGAAATCTCAGAATCATTTTGATTTGCATTTCCCTGATGACTAAGGATGTTGAACATTTCTTTAAGTGTTTTTTAGTCATTCGATTTCCTCTATTGAGAATTCTCTGTTTAGCTCTGTACCCCATTTTTAAATTGGATTCCTTGATTTGTTGCTATTTACCTTCTTGAGTTCTTTATATATACTGGATATTAGCCCTATGTCAGATATAGCATTGGCAAAGATCCTTTCCCAATCTGTAGGCAGTTGTTTTGTTCTGATGACAGTGTCCTTTGCTTTACAGAAGCTTTGCATTTTCATGATTTATTGACTGTTGCTCTTAGAGCCTGTGCTGTTGGTGTTCTGTTCAGGAAGTTTCTCCTGTATCAATGAATTCAAGGCTCTTCCTCACCTTTTCTTCTAACAGATTTAGTGTGTCTGATTTTATATTGAGGTCTTTGATCCACTTGGACTTTAGTTTTGTGCAGGGTGATAAGTATGGATCTATTTACATTTTTCTACATGTAGACATCCAGTTAGTCCAGCACCGTTTGTTGAAGATGCTATTTTTTTCCCATTGTATGGTTTTGGTATTTTTGTCAAAGATCAAGTGTCCATAAGTATGTGGGTTTATTTCTAGGTCTTCTATTCAATTCCATTGATCCACCAGTTGGTTTCTATGCCAGTACCATGCAGTTTTTAGTATCGTTACTCTATAGTACAGCTTGAGATCAGGGATGGAGATACCTCCAGAAGATCTTTTACTGTAGAGGATTGTTTTAGCAATTTTGAGTTTCTTGTTATTCTGTATGAAGTTGAGATTTTTTTCAAGGTCCGTAAAGAATTGTGTTGGTAATTTGATGGGAATTGCATTGAATCTATAGATTGCTTTTGGTAAGATGGCCATTTTTATTATGTTAATCCTGCCAAGCCATGAGCACAGGAGATCATTCCATCTTCTGTTTTCTTCTAATTCTTTCTTCAGAGACTGGAAATTTTGTTTATACAAGTCTTTGCTTGCTTGGTTAGGGTCTCAGCAAGGTACTTTATGTTCTTTGTGGCTATTGTCAAGGGTGTTATTTCCCTAATTTCTTTCTTAGCCCTTTTGTCTTTTGTATACAGGAGGGCTACTGATGTTTTTTTTTTTTTAATTAATTTTGTATCCAGCCACTTGGCTGAAGGTGTTTATCAGCTGCAGGAGCTCTCTGGTAGAATTTTTGGGATCATTCAGGTATGCTATCATATCATCTGCAAATAGTGATACTTTGACTTTTTTCTTTATGATTTGTATTCTCTTTGTTTAATTATCTTAGTGTTCTAGCAAGGACTTCAAGAACTATGTTGAAGAGTTATGGAGAAAGTGGGCAGCCTTGCCTTGTCCCTGATTTTAGTGGAATTGCTTTAAAGTTTCTCTCTGTTTAGTTTGATGTTGGCTATAGGCTTGCTGTATATTGCCTTTACTATGTTCAGGTATGTGCCTTGAATTCTTGATCTCTCCAACACTTTAAACATAAATGGATATTGGATTTTGTCAAGTGCTTTTTTAGCATCTAAGGAGATTATCATGTGGTTTTGTTTTCTTTCAGTTTTTTTATATCGTGGATCACACTGATGGACTTCCATATATTGAACCACCCCTGTATACCTGGGATGAAGCCTGCTTGGTCATGGTGGATGATATCTTTGATGTGTTCTTGGATTCGGTTTGCGAGTATTTTGTTGAGTAGTTTTTCATCAATGTTTATGAGGGAGATTTTCATGAAATTCTCTTTCTTTGTTGGGTCTTTGTGAGGTTTAGGTACCAAGGTGACTATAGCTTCATAGAATGAGTTTGGTAGTGTTCCTTCTGTTTCTATTTTGTGGAATAGTTTGAAGAGTATTGGTATTAGCTCTTCTTTGAAGGTCTGGTAGAATTCTGAGCTGAAACCATCTGGCCCTGGGCTTTTTTTTTTTTTTTGGATGGGAGACTTTTGATGACTGCTTTTATTTCAGGTCTGTATTTCTAATGCACTGGTTCGAGTGGATGCCCATGCTCGGGGTCTATTCAACTCATTAAGAAAAGAGTCAGGGCCCTCTCAGCATGTTTTTACACTGTGTCAATCTTATGGAGAACAGTTGTAGTTCTGTTGTTCCAGGCTCATACACTCAATACATACTTGAATGGTTCTTCTTAGCAATGTAAATGACAGTGAGGTCCTGTGGCATTTTTCACTGACAATATGAGGATTTTTGAATTTAAAGATGTTTTTCTTCTTTGTTGCCAGTGCTAGATCTATCTTTCCTTTATGGTCATCTGGTTGAAAACATTTGTTTTTGCTTCATAAGGAAAACACACACACATGTGTGTGTGTGAGTGTGTGTGTTAATTTTCACATGTGAGCACTAACGTATCTTTGTGAACAATGTTTTACATCAACAGAAATATGCTATATACTATGTTCTTATTTTTGCTTGGTCACCCATCCCATGTTTTTTTTTAAATTAATAAATGTGTATATCTTTTAAATATGTTCCTTGAATGATAAATGACTAATTTTAGTGGTCAAATTGATATCATCATTTTCAAGTCTGTCATATGCTTGTATCATCCTACAAAATTTTATTTAAATCTTAGGTCACAATGGTCATGTGCTCATACTAAATTATTAAAGTATTTTATACATGAAATCATGTTGATTTTAGGAAAACAAAAAATTAGCTGTGTAAAAATTTAAATATATTGTGCTAACAGAATAGACATATGTGATTGAGAAATATTACTTTAATATTTATTTGAAAAGTCTAAAGGCTTTTGCAACAGCTATTGAATGACTTAAATAGGAATGGTTATGAAAACCTACTGTGTTTAAGTTCACAAATGCTAAATTTGCATTAAAGACTCTAAGCACATATGACACAGGCCATACTCTATAGAATGGATCATGCTTCTAATAAAAAAAATATTTTCACTTTCAGAGCAAAACAAAACACTAAGACTAGCTATCTCTTGAGTTTCTGGTTAGTAGCTAACACTATGTCTTTTATTACAGAGTTTAAGTGTCTGGAGTGAGGTTTATCATTTCCATCATTTCTACAGGATCAGAAAAGTCAGCCCAAGCTTAACAAACAAGCACAGCAGGCCAGTGTGTAATCTTGGTGCTCCCTAACTCTACAGCGAACACCAGCAGAACAGCCACCCACATTTATGGAAGAGAAAGGTAGATGGATAGATAACACCTCCAGGTGGGAAAACTGTTTCAGAAAGGAGCATTTCAAACAGGAAAAAAGTCTACATAAATGATGCAGAATGCATTTACGAACTGGGGCATAAACACAGCTTTCCAGAGTGTCTCTTAGGGCCCAAGGCAACTTTTCAGCCTAAGCCTTCATCTGTATTGCAAATACTTCTTCTTTGTTTGTCTATAACCACGAACATAACCTAAGAGTACAGGTGACTGGCTACATCGTTTTAGGGAGAAGGCAACGGAAGCACAAAGGTTCAAAAACACAGAAAAATTGGGAGTTATAGTTGATGGAAGGCTTTTTGAGTTTTGCAACACTCCTGCGCTAAGTCCCAGAGGGAAAAACACTTGAATTGAAACATTCTTTTCCCCCTCAGAAATCTTGATGTCTAATTTTGTTTCCTGGGCATAAATATTCTAAGCTAGTCTAGTGGCATTCTAATAGCCTGGGCAAACATTTTTATTTGTTTCCCTACTGATACCAATATTTGTGCTACAAGCTGCTACCTACAATTTCTGCCGTTTATTTCTTACGGATCAAATTATTGGCCCAGATGTAACATGTTTTCTAGTGACGTGCTCTTTGTGTTCATGAGCAAATGGAAGAAGTTTCCATTTTAAACAAAGACTTTTGCTACATGACTGAGTTAATTCATGTTATGAATATGATTTGAAACCACTTGATAGTCATGCCTGTATACCTAAGGTAGAGTAGCCATCAAGGCAAATAGTGAGCAAATCAAGCAACTGTCCCATTTGCACAAGTAAGTGGACAAGATTAAAGCTCTGTGGCCAGTCCAGGATGGCCATTTAGCTCTTTTAAGGCTCCTGGGTGTTAGTCCTAGAATCTGTATCCTTGTTTTAATTGGTTGACATTAAACAAATAGTATGGTGAATGACTTTTTGTAAACTACAAAATATCACAGAAAAGCTGGGATTTTTTTTTAATTAATGGGAGATTTATTGGTAGTAAGCACATTTATGGATTCTCTGCAAAGAAACAGGAAACAATAGAAGAGGTGTGTATGTGTGTATGTGTGCATGAGCATGCATGCGTGTGTGAGTATGCATGTGTATTTATATGTGCATACATATTTGTGTGTGCAGACATGTGGCAGTCTAAGTACAATCTCACTGCAATTCCGCAGATGCTTCCCACCTTGTTTTTCGAGACAGGGTCTCTCCCATCTTGATTTTTGAGACAGGGTCTCTAACTGGGCTTACCAAGTAGGCTAAGCTCCTGGTTGGTTGGTCCGTGAGACTCAGGAATCCCCTTATCTGCGCCTCCTCAGTGCTGAGACTACTATTGCCCAATTACTTTCGTGTACATGGCTTTTGAGGATTAAACTTGTGTCCTTGTACTAGCAATGTGAACCCTTTACTGACTGAGTTACCCCTCCAGCTTGCAGGGGTGTTTCAAAGTCAGACAAAACAGCGCTTAGAGCATGATGATACTATACGGACAGATGATAGAGTACTCCGGACTGCTTCATAACAGCACAGCCACCCCAGCAAAACATTTGTGAATCTGAAACCCTCAAAGGGTTAAGTTCAGGGTGTAGTATCCGTTCTATAGCTCCTGAGCATCAGACAGTTAAACTTTTCTGGGGTCCCTCACTGATCACACTTGCAAGCTTTTGCAATTAGCAGTGCTGTCTTGAACCTCAGCTCTGCCAGGCAATCTTTTTCACTTAATTTCTTTGAACTTCCATTTCACAGCTGTCAGATGCTTCTAATATCTCTTCACATTTCTGTTGTGAGGACTGAAGGAGACAATATGTGTAGAAAGGCTTTGTAAATTGCAATATCTTCTACAAAGAACAAGTTATTTGACAATCCACTTAGACTATGTTGATACCTTTTAGGATGTCAGTTTTTCTTTTGTGCATAAAACTGGGTGATGGGATTATTAAAAAGAGAGAGGGGTTTGGTTTATAAGTCTGGATTCATTCTTCACATTTCAGACTTGTGCATAATATCTCAATTACTGTTTAAAGATAAATACAATTTTAAGGTGAATGTTTCCTAAACCTCAAGACTTCCTAAAGCAACACTCATGGAGATAGATTGATCCCGAGGGAAGGAAGGTGTGGCTTTTCTGAAGGCACAAGGAGCCTAGGACTTTTCTTGCTCATTGATCAACATAATCAGAGAACTTGCTCTTGCTACATACACATTGTTACTGAGCACTGTCTATCCAGCTCAGCTTCTGCCTGTCCTTTTTCACAGGTCTTATTCATGCTGCACATACAGGAGAATAAACTAGACATGGTTTCCTTATAGTCTTCCCCATCATTTCCCTATGCTATTAATCCTTCCCAATTTGGAAATATACATGAGTGGAACTTATTATTTCAGTCAGCCTCAGACACTGTACCGTTGAAATATACACATCTTACTTTTGTGCTCTAAAATTTTATAAAAAATATTTTAAAATTCTCAGCCACACATAAAGCCTCTTGTGATATTTTATGAGCATTACTGTTGAATATTCTAGCCATTTATGTTTCCCAGTGATGGTTCATAAAAAGATCTGTGCTAAATATTTCATATGTAATTTAGCAAAATAAACTTTCTGCTTCATCTCTGAAAGTATTTTAAATTCATTTTTATCAGACAATGAGGACCCAGGTTCCTGCTCCTACAGACTGGGCTTCTTTGCTCCTGTTCGTGGAACCTGGACAGCACTGCTTAAAAGCACAGACTCCATAAAGGTTTGTGAAACAAACTCTTTCCTATACCGGAAAGCTCGGGACTAGCAGTTTTAACTGTACTAGCCATGCTCTGGATATATATCTTTTCTTTAACAGTTCTGCTTTTAATGTTTTCAATCTCTGTTTAAACACCCTCATTGACTATAGTTTAATTATAAAAACACTGCAAATCCTTTTTTTTTGGAAACTGGTGTAGGATGACATAAAATAAAATACATTTTATTTTCTAGATGATAAAAGCTAAAGTAGTTGAAATTTATGTTTTTTAAAAAAAACATCTAACAAGCTATAAAATTAAGTACATTTTCACTGGAGAAAAATATGTAGCCATGTTTTCTGAGCTTGATGAGACTCTCAGCCAGAGAAGAACCAATCAGGAGACACATATATAGATTAGACACAGGAAAACACAGTTTTAAAATTCACTTTCCTTTTAATATAAGACTTGGTGAGGATATATATATATATATATATATATATATATATATATATATTGCCATCTTAAATGTTCACCAGGGAATGTTAACATTAGCATATGGAAAGGACAGAAAGCCCTAGCTTTGTGATTTAGAAAATCTGCTATCTTTGACTCCTTCTGTAGTGAAAAGACAGACTTAAATCTAAGCTTAAGACTTAGAATGATGTGGGGAGAATGGTATCAATTGGCCTTTTCAGCATCTATAGCAGAGACTTTTCACTGGGCTTGAAACACAGAGATGCAAAGCCATTGATTCAAGAAACAGAAATGCCTCAGTTCTCATTAAAAGAGAAAAGATAGGAAGGTAATTCCAAACAGAATACTTCTAGTTGGGAAACGCTAGAAGGTTTTTCAGCTCTCTGGTGAGGACTTCACCTTTGTGCCTCTGAAGATCATGGATTCATGTTTCTGTACCAGGTAGACATATTCTAGCCTCTGGCACATATTAGCTTGGTTTTAAATGCTATGGTTTTGGCTAGTTCTTTTTTAATCCAGAATTGTCATCCAGTTTATGCTGGTCCTGGCTGAAGTCTTTCTTTTAGATGTTATTACAATGGAGGGTTAACAAATTTAAGTTGAGATTCAGACTTTCTTTAAAGAAGATAGCCATTTTTGTAGTTACAAATGAGTGTTCTTGCATTAACAGTTTTTAAAAGTAGGCTCAGAGATGAGAGGGGGGTTGGTGACAGTGCCTACGCCTACCGCACCACTGTCACATCTGGAAAAATGAGTGAGTTACAATTGCTCCTTCCTTCCTGTGGGACAGTCCATGGACATTTTGTCTAACAAGGGAAGTTGCTGTGACATCAGACTAATTGTGAGCACATCGCAAACTTCTAGGCATATGAGTCATCGAGTTCCTGTTTTCCCTCTTTGGAGAGCTTACAACATGTGAAATATACATTATCAGGACAATAACATACTGACTTTCCATTTGACTCTTTCAAATTTCCAAAAGCTATGTCTCAAACTTGGGAAAATGAAAATCCTATTGAAAGCTTTGAAATGTTGAGGAACATGATTACTAAATATTTTCTAATACACCATATTTTAATAAAAGCATGTATGAAAATCACATGTTGCTGAAGTTACTTCTAGGAGGATTTACAGGATTCAGTCCATGTTTAACTATGAATTGTAAGTTTCAATTAACGTTTTTGTTTCTATATTTTATTTGGATTTTAATAAGCATGTATGTTTAAACATAACTTTAGAAGTGATTTTATTTGTTTCTTTATTTTGTGTGCACTTACATATGTCTGTGCATGCATGTGTTCCCCCAGCGCCAGTGTGGAGATGGAGGTTAGAGGGAAATGTATGGGAGCTGTTTGTCCTGCTGCCTGATGGTTCCTGGGGACTAAACTCTGCTAATCAGAGCTGGGACAAAGTACCTTTGTCTGATAAGATTTTCTTTGAGATTTAGTAGATTAATCTCTTGTCAAACTAGAACAGTCTATAGCATGTCGAGTAACCTGATCATTTTCACTCTATGTTCATTAGAGATAAAAGTGAGATGGAGAACAATACGTGAAGCTCATACGTGCTTAAGTGTGGGGTCATCCATAGGGGCCTGGGAAAACGAGCCCACATCCCCAAGCAGAGTTACTCTCCCTTCCTCAGCAGCCATCAACAGCGGGGCTCAAGGAGTTATTAATAAGAAGAACAAAAGGAGGCTGTGAAGTTGGGAGGGCGACAGGGCAGGGGTTACTGGGAGAGGCGGAGGGAGGTAATGGATGAGATGTTCAAAGTATAGTGCTTAAATGCATGAATCTTTCAAAGAAGACAATGGATAAAATTATATTGGAAATAAAAATAATGTGAACTAACATTAACATCATAGGTTAACTGTCTGAACTATGAATATATTTGGGCTAGAAATTCAGCCCTCGGTTGGTTCTCTTTGAAGGTGACCTGTGGTACACAACGCGAGTGACACAGGGAGGGTGGCAGGTTCTTTGTCGGTTTTTACCAGTGGGATGTGTGTGCGTGCGGCATTGAGCAGGGTGTTGATGAGCCTCCAGGATTCCATGTTAAAAAAAAGTCCTCAGGGAAAGACAACTTTTTTATAAGTCCAGTGGTGGATGGCTCAAGGAAGAAGATAGGCATGGGATGCAACATTTTTGAAGACTTTTCCAAATTAATTAGTTTTTACAGGAAGGATATTGTTATGATAAGTATATTTAGTGGCAGTAGCTTATCATACATCAAGATAGTTGTTTACAATAAAATATAATATTCATATTTGCCTCTATTTAAATCTTAAAGCATGTGATATCAGTCTCATAGATTAATTGTCACTATTATATTTTACTGCTTTTAATAATGTTCTATGGATCAGCATATCTGGGAAGTGCACTTTTGGAAACAAAAGTCTTGCAAAATGTTTTACAAAAATGTCCTATTTTTCAGGTATTTTTGATTAGTGATGTATACTATAAAAGATTTTAAGTATTCAAAAGATGACCATAGTAGTATGATTATTTTTAAAAAAGAATTTGAGTTTTTTGAGATGTATGATAAATTGTGATTTAAGTGGTGATTTCTAGCAGGTTCTTGCATCTATTCTGGAAGGAAAGAGTGAGAAAGCATAAAAATGGGATTGTAGTCATGACTTGATCTAACTGTTTTTAAAAGAGAATTACACGAGAATTCACGGTATTATACCACATGCGTTTGTGTGAAATTTCACACATTAGAAATTCTCATTAAGAAAAAGTACAATAAGATGTCCCTCCATTTCCATGAGCTCTGTATTCATAGATTCAACTAACTGTGGATCAAAATATGTGTTTCAGAATATGTATGTAGAGTTTTTTAAATCATTATTCTTTAAGCAATAAAATACCACAAATATTCTCATAGACTTTGCAGTCTATTAAGTATTATAAGTTTTATAGACACGATTTAAGACATAGAAGATGCATGTAGATAATATGCAAACATCACTCTACTTTATGTAAGAGAGGATATTATCCTTAGATTTTGGTATTTGTAAGGGGTTATGACTCGTCCCAGAAGATGATTTTACATAAACACGTATATTTATAAAGATTGTATAATGGAAATAACAGGTAAGAGGAGGACTGGGGAGAAGATCAATTGCTTATTGTAGCACTTCCTAAACATACTCAATACTAATCTATTCTTCTCAAGAAGCATCTACTAATACCTCTAGTGGGTGTTTTGGGAATGGTTATGAACATGTAGTATAATAGAACCAATGTCAACCTGTTGCATAACTGATAGTTTCTGGCATTTAGTATATGTAGTCTTATGTAGATATTGAAAGCATTAAGGTAAAATATGCAAACAATAAAATCCTTTTATGTCCACATTCTGATATATGCAAGTAATTAAAATCCTATCAGGGATTTGTTTACATATAAACATAATGGCAATTACCATTAAGTAAAATAGAATAATGAAATAAGAAGACTATATAGCAGTATATATTTTGAAGGACTAGAAGCCATTGATTTGATTTGAATACTAGCTATAAAATTGGTTACAAATGTTTAGTAGCTAAATGAAAAGCTCTGTTTAGAATCCCTTGAAGAATAAAAGCAAGTATTTGTAAAATTATGAATGGAATATAGGATGGCTAAAGAGAGTGGCATTGGATGGGGGCTGGGAGCTGGGCGGGGCTGGGAGATGGGTGGTGGAGATATTCAGATAGCATAGATCGGGATATCTGCCTGGCCCAAAGTAAATAAAGCAATTATAAAACCTAAAAATAAAATAAAAATAAAAATAAAGCATCCCTTGAAGCTGGGTGTGGTGGTGCATGCTTTAATTCCAGCACTTGGGAGGCAGAGGCAGGCAGATTATGATGAGTTCAAGGCCAGCCTGGTCTACATAGTGAGTTCCAGGACAACCAGGGCTATACAGAAAAACCCTGTCTCAAAACAGCAAGAGTGAATAAGTAAGTAAGTAAAAAATTTCTTGAATACTTTCATAAAACTCAATAACTTTATTTTTATAATTTACCTTCAATTCCCATAAATTATAGCCATCTGATAAAACACCAGTTGCATTCCCATCAAGCATTTCTCACTGTAGGAGTATTAAATTAGGTAGCATTTTTTATTACTCAAAGTAAGTTCCATAGTTTCTAAATAAGATTTATATTTTTACATAAAGTTGATTATAACTTTGCATGTCTGAGAAACTTCATTATAGAATCTAACTAAATGAGATGTTAGTTTCTGTAAAAAATAAACTATGCATCCGTTTTTAACTCTGCATGCACACAAAAGTAGCCTGTGTTGGCACTTGGAGCTCTCTTTTTATTTCTATCTTCTCAGAGACCAGCAAACTTTCCATTGTTGACTTTTATGAAAATTCAAACAAGAACATTTGCATTTATTATAATATACTGCCAAACCTTGCATTAATTTCCATTGATGCCCATTAATTTGATAAATGTTTTGTCATTTGTACCATTTACGCTGTCAAAACAAGTTAATTATATCTTACTGACATCTTTGACAGTTGTTTTAACTATGGAAAAAAAAGAGTGTGTCTGATTTGCTTCAATAAAAATTTCCTCTTGCCCACTGGAAGCTTGAACTAAGAAAGAAGATTAGCATGTGTTCAGGTTGGGACAAGCAGGAAACATTGGTGATCAAGAACAGAATAAGTAGTAGGAAATTTTACATACCTGCATAATCTGTTCTTGCGAAATGCCCATCTTCAGATTTAGCGGTTGTAGTTGAGTTATCTATGTTTAAAAATTAACAATAAAATACAGTTAACCATTGCCTACGAATCTATCAAATTTACTCTTCCAACAGTACCTTCACTTCTTCACTGCCCTGAAGGCTTATTGCTTCCCTCAACAACAACAACAATCCCCAATTATAGTTCTCAAAATTCCATACAAAGATCTCCAGTGCACATTTATGTCTTTGTGAGTAACTGGATGGTGTCAGCTTTCTGAAGTTTGACAAGAAAGTTCAAACTGTTACTGAGATACACTGAATAAAAGAAAAATAAGTCTGAGCTCCCTAAACCATTTCTTCTAAACAAGAAGACAGAATATTCTACTATATTCGGCTTTTAAGGATGTACTTAAAATATTTCTATTGAATCAATACATAAAAGGAGTTTTTTGCTTTTAATTCTAAGGTTTCTAATCAATTCTTAAATTCTTGACTGGATGTTCTCTTTAGCCTTTGCCAGGAGAACGTCTGCTATCTTCTGAATACTGGCTCCTGTGCTCATGGCCTTGTCACAATACAGCCCCATTATTTTGAAAAAGACATGCGCTGTTGCTGATGGGTCCTCAAACACCCATAATCAACACAAACTCTACAGCTGACTACATGATCCATTGTGAGTCAGAACTGTCTTTGGGAAATGAAAGAGCTGCCTAGTAAGGAATTATCTTCACTTTTCATTTCTGCGTAGAGACTAAAAACATTTTTTGAGATGAAATTTTGCTATGAACATTACCTTGACATCGACCCAGAGACATGACTTCAATTTTCTCCTGTTTCTGACATGACGCTTCTTTGATTTGACATGCATTATCATAAGATTTCCCATCAGAAGCACAGAGGGGATTGAAGTTGGTTTGAGAACAGTCAATGTTGCATACACACCTAAAGAAAGAGAGAAATAAAATACAGAACGTCAATAATGTTGTTTCCACATTATAAGTAAAATTCGAATAGGCGCAATGCTAGCCGGACAAAATGCAGCAGAACTGAATTGTACTTTTCCGGAGAAGTTCTGCCAGTTTTCTGAGATGAAATGCAACACAGAGCTAATAGTAAACAAGCCAAAGGACCCATCATTGAGTCAAAAGTGCACAAATATCACGAGGCTGTCTGAAGAATTTGGGTAGGCTCCTGCAGCTGAACTGCTTCGGAAATGATGGACGTGTACTCCTGCACTTCTGTGGTTGGATGGTTAAATGGTGAGAGCTTGAGAAAAAAGTTCCAGAGGCCAGTAAAAGAGAATGCATTCAAATACTCTGTTTGGAATGCTGTCAGTGGAGATATTTCTCCAGCATAAAAGAGACCATGTAGGAAGTGTGCTAAATGAGAACGTTCAGTGGTCCTTAGCCTTTTGGAGTGCCCCCCCAAAACTTTTGAGAATGAGGTGAAAGTGCAGGTAGCTTCTCAGAAATACTCATGCCCTATAAACAGTACTAAATGAAGTTGTATGGGGTCTCAGGTTTCTTTTGGCACATCCAAAGATCTGTTGCAAAGGTATACAGTTTCTGGTTTTGGCTCTTTATATAATAAAGTGACAAATTCAAATTGGTTGCCACTTATTAGGCTTTATTTTTTCTATAGGCTGTGGAAACATATGGTGAATTAAAGAGAATTAGGTCACTTACAGTACAATTAAACACTGTAAAACATTTTTATAAAATTTTTTTAAATGTTCTTTTAATTCTCTGTTTTATAATCTGCTTTGTTATTTGGAAAATTACATTTTGGTTAGGAGCACTTGCTGCTCTTGCAGAGGACTGAGCACCGATACGTTGGCTCACAAACATGGGTAATTCCAGTTTTAGGAAACCCAAGACCCTCTCTGTCCTCAGCAGGCACTATATACATGTAGTTGAACATACATACATTCAGAAAACACTCATACACATTAAAATAATAAACATTAAAATTAGTATATTGCGTTTTTGGTGCTCACAAGCCTACTACTTGTCTTGAATAAAAATTTTAAATATTTTTATTTATGTTTGTATTCCTTATTTATGTTCTTCTTGAAGTTGTAAATCACAATTTTACTTCTGAATACATTACATGTGCACACACACATACACATGTGAACATACATGCACACAAAGGTAATAGTAACTACTCCTTACATGCTGGCTATTAAATTAATTGTTTCATTTAAACTTTGGGGCAGTCATTACACAGACCAAGATATTAGACACTGCATAAAATCAGAAAGCTAGCAAAGCATAGAACACGTCCACACAGGTGTGATATACGAGGTCTAACCTTTCACCTTTTATATTTCAGCCTGCAAATCAGGATTCCCCACAGATAAACAGATTTTTGCGCCTTGTGGAAGCTGAGTTCATGCCTAGAGGACTAGAATTCTGTATTCTTAAGTAGTAACCTGGCACCAAACTGACTCACTGCCCAAGAATGCTGATCAAGGCAATCCAGCTGATTCCAGAATGTGGTCTTTAGGCTATCTGTGTCAGAATTACCTAGACTACTGCTAAAATATGGGCAGGAAATGTACTTGTGTGCTTAAAAACTATATTGTGTGTGTTGGGGGGGGGAAGAATTTCCCTAATAGCACTTGATGAGTTTTATATTCCTCTATTTCGGAAATAATAGAAAGGACAAGTGACAACTGTCTAGATCCTTCAGCACCTCCACCCTCACCATTCACCCAGGGTGATATTCTTCCCTCGGCCATGGGGTAAGCTAGCTTAGTGTTGTTGCCTCTTGGGGTCTAAGCGTCCAAAGTTGGAAGCTGTGTGTTTCAGGAGGGCTCAGGAGCAGAAACCTTGCCCATAAGGCTTACCTAAAACACTGGTCTGAGAAAAAAAAGAGCAACAGAGACAACAAATCTGGGCCCAGGGGTTCCTGCAGAGAACACCAACCAAGGACCATGCAGGAAGAGGGCCTAGAACCCCTGCTCAGATATAGCCAATAGGCTGCTCAGTCTCCATGTGGTTCCCTAGTAAGGGGAGGAGGGCTGTCTCTGACACAGATTCTGTTGTTCACTTTCCTCTAGTGGGGACTCTTGACAGGCCACAGAAGAAGGGGATGTCTGCAGTTTAATGAGACTTGATAGGCTAGGGTCAGACGGTAGGGGAGGAGAGCTCACCCTGTCTGAGGAATACGGAAGGGCGATAAGGGGAAAGAGAGGGAGGGTGAGACTGGGAGGAGAAATGGAAGGGGTTACAATCGAGATGTAAAGTAAATAAATTATAAATAATGAATTTAAATTAAAAAAACTGGAGTGGCAAGGTAGTTCCTAGTGATTTTAAGGTGGTTTAGGTTTTAACTATTGGTCAAAATTTTCCGGAGTCTCCTGAAGCTCTTATGCAAACAGAAGAGACTGAAAAGCACAGTGCGTTATCTCTCTACAGAAATGGCAGCTGAAGTGTCCAGAGTGCCACGAGCTTACAAACGAAATCCAGAGAAACTCAGGAACGCATACAGTTTGTAATTGGACTAAAGTAATTGAAAGTCCCAAAATCCATTTAGTATCATACCAAATGATGAAATAAGCGCAGTGATGGGAAGAGGCAATTGATTTAGTTGAACTGACCAGAAACAGCATTTCCACGGCACCTGACAATTGTTCAGGGCGTGTTATAGGATCCCCTTTCCCATAGGTCAGTCCACACTTCCACCCTATGTGACTTACTTGACTTTGGTCTACTGCCATTGTTCAGTCCCAGCCTCATGAAGGTTTGCTTCCTTATTACCTCAAATAAAGTATTTTTTGGGGAGAGGCTAAGAAAGAGTACAAACATCCCCATTTCATTCTCACTTCAAAGGAGGTCAGATTCTGTTTGGTGAACATGAGATATAGCTCCCACTACAGCTCTGGGATGTGAGCTTCATGAAAGCATGCACTATATTGGTCCCATATACATATGATACTACCATATATTAATACACAAACAAACACTTTAAAATTTTATCTTCTTAATCTCAAGGTTGATTAAAATTGAAAATCTATGATGAACTAGTCTCCCTAGCCCCTCCTTCCCCTGGCCTCTCCTCCCTCTCCCTCTCTCTCCCTCTTGAGGATCTTTTGTAATCTAGGCTGGCCTGGAACTCACCAGAAGGCCATGACCTAGCACTTCTGATCCTCCTGTCTGCGTCTTTCAAGCATTATGTTATAGGCTTGTACCACCATGTCCTATTTTGTGTGGTGTTGTTTGGTGACTGAATCAAGGGCTTGGGACATGAGAGGTCAGAGCCTTACCATTGAGCTGCTTTCTTAGTCACTTGCAGTTTTTAAATAAAGAGAAGAAGCTAAGATAGGCTGAGGTTGCTTGGAAACTGTGTGGCATTGGGAGAAAGAAAACTGAGTGGGTTATGAGGACCTACTCTGTCTTCATTTCTATTAGGCCAATAAACTATGCTTCTATAATCATTACTTACTATATTTTATATATTTAAATCTGTTAGCTTTGTAAATTCAACAGTAGGCAGGGTTCCAAGACTGTAGTCTGACTTTCCATCCTGTTCTTTGCTAAGGACGGAATTACTTTGCTATGCTCATTTTACTAAGTATTTTAGGTATGCACAACTTTCAGTAACCACATGCTGATAAACAAATGAAATGAATGAAGTAACTACTTATACTCTCAGAGACAGGTAGCCACTATTACTATCTCCATCTAATAGATAAGAAAATTGAGTCTGGAAGAAGGCGTATAGTTTGTAAGCAGAAGAACATAATTTTCTATCCAGGCAGCCTGACGCCAGAAGCTGCCCCGTTCTGCAAATTGAAGTTCAAAGAAAACCATTCATGTCATTACTAATGGAGGAGATACTTTGGATGGGTTGGATTTATAAAACAATGCCATGTCTGATCCTGGGGTATTTATTACAGTGTTTTAGTTTATATTGACTCTTAACCTTTGTCCTACCAAACAAGTGATCAAAACTTTTTGCAATATTGGTGTATATTGTTGAATGATGCTTTTGAGACATTGTAAACCAATGCCAGGTATCAGAATGAATATCTATCTTAGGGGCATTGAACTGATCTTCATACTTAAAGCAGTGACTATTTAGAATGGTATATATTTTAAATGCTATGAATAAACTTGGCAAAATCTAAACATAAACAATTAAATATGTACAGAACCATATGAAAACATACAGGTCACTAGAATCAACTAAAGTGTGTTTGTGTGTATATTTGTGTGTGTGTATATCTCTGTGTGTGTGAGTGTGTGTCTATGTGTGTGTGAGAGAGAGAGAGTAGGAGTGCTTTAGCAAACTTTCCTGTGTTTCTGCTTCAAATTTTTTAAAATTTTATAAATTACAGTTTACTCACTTTGTATCTCAGCTGTAGCCCCTTCCCTCATCCCCTCCCAATCGCACCTTCCCTCCCTCATCTCCTCCCATGCCCCTCTCCAAATCCACTGATAGGGGAGGTCCTTCTCCCCTTCCCTCTGACCCTAGCCTGTCAGGTCTCATCAGCACTGGACTGTGGCCTGGTAAAGCTGCCCCCCCCCCACCACTCAAGGGGAGGTGATCAAAGAGCCAGCCACTGAGTTCATGTCAGAGACTGTCCCTGTTCCCACTACTAGGGAACACACTTAGAGATTAAGCTGCCATGGGCTACATCTGTGCAGGGGTTCTAGGTTATTTCCATGTATGGACCTTGGTTGGAGTATCAGTCTCAGAAAAGACCCCTGTAGCCATTTTTTTTTTTTTTTTTGGTTCTGTTGCTCTCCTTGTGGAGCTCATGTCCCATCCAGGTCTTTCTATTTCTTCCTTCTTTGATAAGATTCCCTGCACCCTGCCCAAAGTTTGGCTATGAGTCTCAGCATCTGCTTTGATACCTTGCTGGGCACAGTCTTTCAAAGGCCCTCTGTGGTAGGGTCCTGTCCTGTTGCTTGTTTTCTCCCTCTTCCAATGTCTGTCCAGTTTGCTTTTCTGAGTGAGGATTGACTGTCTTCCCCAGGGTCCTCCTTCTTGCTTAGCTTCTTTAAGGGTACAGATTTTAGTATGTTTATCCTATAGTATATGTCTAAGATCCACTTATAAGTGAGTATATACTGTGTGTGTCTTTTGCTTCTGGGACACCTCACTAAAGATGATCTTTTCTAGTTCCCACCATTTGCCTGAAAATTTCATGATTTCTTTGTTTTTAATAGCTGAGTAGCATTCCATCATGTAAATGTCCTTGTATACTTGAGCATATTTTGGATATATGCCCAGGAGTGCTATAGCTGGGTGTTGAGGAAGTGCTATTCCTAATTGTCTGAGAAAGTGCCAGATTGATTTCCAAAGTGGTTGTACAAGTTGACATTCCTACCAGCAATGGAAGAGGGTTTCCCTTTCTCAAAATCCTCTCCAGCATGTATTGTCACTTGAGCTTTTGATCTTAGCCATTCTGATGGGTGTAAGGTGAAATCTTAGGGTCATTTTGATTTGCATCTCCTGATGACTAAGGATGTTGATCATTTCTTTAAGTGTTTCTCTGCCATTTGGTATTCCTCTATTGAGAATTCTCTGTTTAGCTCTGTACCCCATGTTTTAAATTGGATTACTTGATTTGTTGCTGTTGAACTTCTTAAGTTCTTTATATATACTGGATATTAACCCTCTGTCAGATATAGGATTGGTGAAGATCCTTTCCCAATCTGTAGGCAATCATTTTGTTCTGACAACAGTGTCCTTTGCTTTACAGAAGCTTTTCATTTTCATGAGGTCCCATTTATTGATTTTTGCTCTTAGAGCCTGTGCTGTTGGTATTCTGTTCAGGAAGTTGTCTCCTGTGCCAATGAGTTCAAGGCTTGTCCCCACTTTTTCTTCTAAAAGGTTTAGTGTGTCTGATTTTATGTTGCGGTCTTTGATCTACTTGGACTTTAGTTTTATTCAGGGTGATGAGTATGAACCTATTTGCATTTTTCTACATGTAGACATCCAGTTAGTCCAGTACCATTTGTTGAAGATGCTGTCTTATTCCATTGTGTAATTTTGGGTTCTTTGTCCAAAATCAAGTATGTGTACATATGTGGGTTTATTTCTGGGTCTTCTATTCAATTCCATTGATCCACCATTCTGTTTCTATACCAGTACCCTGCCTCAAAATTTTAAAGGAGAATTTTCCAGGTCATATTCATGGGGTAGTATGGCTTTCTGTCTTATCAACAATGAATCTGTTTCTAGGAGGCTCATCTACCTCACAGTAACATGAACTGCCTCAAATATATAATGTTCTTAAATTTTATTTTATATTTTTACTCTTTGTTACACTTTTCAGGATCAAGGCACCCTATTTATCCTTGAATCTATGGCATTCATCACAGTGCAGCCCATCGAATCTTCACACTCACACACATACACACACACACACACACACACACACACACAAACCTTGTAATGAATGAATTGCAGAGAGAATGGCTAGATGGACTTGTAAGGAATTTGAGAATATAGTCATTGTGTCCCAATACTAACACTGATGAGAAGAATTCGAGGATGTTGTGCATGTTATGGCCTGGAAACTGGGGAGGATTGAGGGGTGGGAGGACGAGCAGTAAAGGAGTGTGGAGAGGGCTGTAGTCCACTAGGACCCCAGTTCATGCTCCATAAGGACCCAGTCCAACCGGCTTAGGAATAGAACCTGTCAGCAATTACTACAAGCAAACCCCAAGCACCAGGTTCTTACACTTCATGGGCTATCCACTATTCTAGATGACCCAACTTGAGGTCATCCCACTTTTCCATTAGTAAATGATGCAATGTGAAAAAAGTTATTTTTTACCCCTCTACCCATTTTCTTATCTCAAGACTTGTTTCTCAGTTAACGCAGTCACTAAAACTGAAGTAAGATTCTCTTAAGTTTTGCTGCTGGCTGTAGCAAAACCGTCCCAGGATCTGGTCTTTCCTTCTGTCCCTAATACCTTTGTTTTTAGAGTTTTTATCCGACAAACTTAGAAAAGATAACTAGTGATGAATTAATGCAGCTGTACCGAACGGTGCTGTTTGACTAATGAGGAGCCATAGAGAAGGGTTCTCAAAAACCCAGGCTCCGATGCTTCTCACTTGTCTTTCCACAAATGAAGAAAACAGAATACTAACCCTTCATGGCCTCAGTGACACAGATGTCTGTCCACTTGTAACAGGAGATACTTTAACCAGCCAATCACTGCTTTTATTTTGTGATATTTGGGTATGGCTTTAGGTGCTGATCTAATGTGAACATGGGAACAACTTGACAGTTTATTGCTAGTTCAAACACTGAAAAATATATAAGGCTCTGGTAAGAAGATGACAGAATTATCATAAGGTAACAGTGTAGCTGTAGGTCACTGGCTTTAGCAACTTATGCAAATGAATGCAGTTTCTTTTCCTTATGCAGACATAAAAGACATTCATTTTTAAAAACAGAAACTACCCCTCTTTGGTGCATGTGGCAAATAATTGCATTATTATTCATTCTGTGAGGAGTAACTAGTTAATTACAGTATGTCACAAGTATTACATGCAAGCCAAGGATTTGTAGGGCTGAGGGCCGACTTCTGCCTTCAAGGGTTTTGTTTGGTTTTGTTTTCTTTCCTTTTCTTCCTTCTTTCAGTGTATCTTTTGACATTTTGACACTGTGATTACACAGATCTCTCTTCTTCTAAGCTGCAAAGAAAGAGAATCAGCTGTACATGAAAATAATAATTTCAGGGGTCTCTATGTGAAAGGACCCCCCTCAAACTGCTTCAGAGACAATTAACACTGACTGAAACCTTTAGCTCCCTGAATCACAGGGAAGGAAACAAATGGAAGAGACCACGTGGTAAAAAGACTGCAGTATAGGAAATAAAAGGTGATGCCGAAGATGACTGGCTCACGTTTACAATCCACTCATGAATATTTGGGGAAGTTTGACATTAGTTTAGTTCCCTGCCTCACTGAAGTGACCATTGTGAGGATGATCTACAGTGAGTTAAATGGTTTTCCCGTGTATTTAGGGACGCCTATCATCTGCCTAAGTGTGAGGAAGCAAACCCTGCCAGCTCACCGATTACTTATTCATGAGGCTGGTTTGTGGTTGCCCTCTAATTTCACTAGATTTTGTTTCATCTATTAAACATGGCTGACATTCTTTTCTCAAGGTCCTCAGCTCAGTATCCATGCCATATTTTGGCTGTCTAACTTTCCTAATCCATTTTAAAGCACCCAGTGTCGTAGCAGGGAGTGAGGGTGCTTTTTGGGGCCTTATAGTTTGTGTCCCTTGAACCTGTCTGTCTCTGGGGCCATGAAACAGACCCTTTTCTGGCTGGCCAGTAAATGAGGCCAGAGCCTCTGCCTGTGCTTGCTGTAATGGAGGGCCACATTGCACTAAGAACAGTAAAGCAGAATGCACCTCTCATTCCAGACTCCTCTGATACTTTCAGCCCATTTACTCATTAACTCTCATTTTTTCTTTTGATGGAGCTTGATTAGGAGTATTTTTATCTGTAAAGAAACTTCAGTGCAGGAATTACCCTGAATTGTGAAGAGGAAAAATGAGGAAAGAAATGGGAAAATGTCCTAGAAAATTAAACTTTATATATGAAGGGCAGAAAAATGTCAACTGAGAGCAAAGTTGGTAGGTCTGTCATATTGTCTGATTTTTTTCTTTTTTTAAGTAATTTATTTATTTTTATATTAATCACAGGTTATATACTTTGTATCCTGGCTGTAGTCCCCTCCCTCATTCCCTCCCACTCTCCCCATCCCTCCCTCATCTTCTCCCTGCCCCCCTCCAAGTCCACTGATAGGGGAGGACCTCCCCCTTCCATCTGACCCTAGCTTATCATGTCTCTTCAAGGCTGGCTGCAATGCCCTCTTCTGGGATCTAGCTAGGCTGCTCCTCCTTCGGGGGGGTGGTGTGGGGAACGGTCAACAAGCCAGCCATTGAGTTTAATTTAAAACCTAGGTATAATATTTATATCTGTAAATATTACCCATGATGCACTGGAATTTTACAAGGGTAGTAAGGCATATTTTAAGTTAAAATTTTATTTTTATGTATATGGGTGTTTTGCCTGGATGTTTCTTTTGTACCACATGCATGCTTGCTATGTATTGAGATCAGTAAAAAGGGTGTTGTGTCTCCTGAGACTAGAGTTAACAGACAGTTGTCAGGTGCCATGTGGGTGCTAGGAATTTAACCTGTGTCCTCTGGAAAAGCAGCCAGTACTCTTTACTACTAAGCCATCTCTCAAACACACACACACACACACGTGCACACACACACGCACATGCACACGTATACACACTGGCACACACATATATTAATGGTGAAGTATATATTATATGTGGAAAAGGCTTATTTGCTATTAATGTTGATAACTTTACAGGAAGATAAAGAACCATAGAAGTTGACCTACTATAGGGAAGATCTTGTAATATCATGACTCATTGACTGGATAAGAACCAAGAAAACTAGTCAAAAGAAAACTGAGCTGAGAAATCCTTCTAACAGGCTGCCAGGACTTTCTGAAACAGAATCTCATTTGAATAAAAGGAATTACTGCTTGGGAAGAGACTGGGGCCCACACATCAGTAATGTAATGAAGTTGGGTAGAGGCTGTGGTGAAAAGTTGGGATTTTGTATCAAGCCCACAGATGATATAGGCTTGATCATTTACCAGCAGTGTGGCGCTACACTAGTTATTCAACTTCAAGCTTCAGAATCTGCACCTGTGAAAATGGAGTGAATGCAGCATTGTAGGGCCTGAATCGAGTAATTCATACATCCCTTGCTTAGCAAGGATTCTGAGAATTTATAATTTTGCAAAAAAACGTTGGTCATCATTAACTTTGTATTCCTAACCAGGTCTTCTAAATCTGGGTGCTGCGTGAATGTTTGTCCTAGCAGCTCTGCTTGAGATCCAGGGAATGGAATAAAACACTATTGGTGATTCTGATGAATGGAGTTCTGATTAGACGTGATACCCTTGTTCACCTTTCAAGGCTGCCCAAGGTGTCTTCTAAGTGAGGGTGTGTAAGCTCCAACAGGAATCATTCTGAAGCAGAGGGCTATGATGGGACTTTCCAAGTAGCACATGGAGCTGGACCCTCAGCCTTTCCAGCATAGCACATCCTGGATCACTCACTAAGACATCTTAGCTACAACTGGTTCCACAATCCTTTTCTTTCTCCTACATCCCATCCTAAATAGGGTTTAGTAGTGTTCAATACATTCCACCCAGTGACACACTTTTAAAGGATCTTGAATATGTGGCATATTCTTTGGATACTGTGGGATGATATTAACTGACAGGGATCGGTGATTAAATGCCTTGATTTGAAAAATGTTATGGAGCACTCAGAAGAATTGGTTCGCCAAGTAAACCAAGACCAACTCGTGATAAAGGAGGGGAAGCTGAAAGTGGCCAGGGCATGCCCCCATGCCTAGCGGCTTGTTTTAACCTTCTTCCCCCATCCTCCCGATTCACAAGATTGGGAGGAAAAGGTGGAAAGTGAAATATCTAGAGAGACATGGGAAACATTTAGATGGGGGAAAGCGGTGGGCAGAATGGCACGGGGAGACATGTGCGAGGTGAGTGCCTCACGTGCCAGGAGGACTATGATGAGATCTGTCGGATGGGAATGAAAGGAAATCACGGCAGTCCAGACAGATCGAAAGGGCGCTTAATTCCAATCCAAGGAATGTCCTTCATCTTCTGGGCCAAGCTGAGTCCTGAAAGCTTTCTGGCACAGGGTGGGGAGAGGGGCAGCAGCCTCAAAGCTGTGCTTCCAAAGGAAAATGCTCGCAGCCTACGGTAGACCACAAGGCAGAGCCACTAACTCTGGCACTGCGGTACAGAAGGGCAAGGACACAAAGCTGGACAGTGATTCTCTTGTTACAGAGAAGAAAGGGAAAAGCTTAGAGCGTCGCTGCTTAAGGCACAGCAGAGTGCAGCAGGAAAGAACAAATAGGGCCACAATGTCGCTCTTGCTCTTCTCTTCCCTGCTTTCTTTACTGTCCCACATTGTGATCGAAATTGGAAATCCAAAGGGACAGGCAGGCTCAGGGAGGTGCCGGGTGTGTTATACAAGAAGGCTTTCTTTCCTTCTGTCTTTGCTGTGGTGACAAGGCCAAACCAAATTCTAACACAATATTATTATAATTCTATTACAATAGGGCACCAGGAAAACAGCCATAACCACAGAGGAATCGTTATTTGCACACCCAAAATGGCTCTTGGAACTAAAACAAAACCCCTGTGGTAACAGACACTTAACTAATGACAATGTTTTAACGGCCAAAGGCTTCTGCAGCAGGAAGCACCCCAACACTCCTCCTCCACGTATAAGACAGAGCTAAAGCAAAAGTTAATTCTTGGTCTGTTGTCATGGATCACAGCTGTCTCCTTTACCCAGATTATTACTTTTTCCCTATGAAGCAGCTGCATTTACACTTTAAAATAATCAAAGTAAACAATTCTTCTTCCTCATGTCCATCTTTAAAAAACGTCTCTAAGCAAATGCTTCATTAGCATCATGTGCAGGCTCTCACTCGGTAAATGGAAAACATTCAGCAGCCCGCGGTGACCGTGCTCATCAGTGTTCTCTGCCTGGATGATCAGAACCAATGAGGACTCTGCTCACCAGAACAGTGGCTGCTCTGCCTGCCTCGCCTTTATGGACACAGAGGCAGAATGTGCTAAAACCCCCAGAAATTTGGATGAACAAAAATTATATCAAATTTTAATAATGTGATTAACTGAAACCTTCACTCCTCCCACGTGTCAAGATTACATTGAGTGACATCTTCAGACAGAGTTCTGGGGTTCCTGTAGCCACCTCAGCCACAATTGCGTTTTCTGCTTGTATTTGCAAGCTGGCCATCTGGCATGCTTTCACCCGGGGAAAGCCTCTCAGGAGCACATGCATGTGGGCTTCATCAGAGCCTGGACTTGTAAGGAACTACATTTTCATCTCCTGTCCTTGGATTTGATCCAGGAGAGATAAGGAATAATTCATGAATTATGTTTTGCTAAAGTTGTTAGCTTGAAAATTTTGTCCATTACATTGTTCAAGTAGTTTCTATTTATCTGGTTAGTTTCCATTTCTTTCCTTATAAGGAGAGCCATGGCTGTTTCCCTCAGAGGAAAATAATGTAGTCTCATCTGATGACACAGCTATTCTTTTCTTTTTAAATTGATTTATTTTAATTTTATTTGTGTGAGTGTTTTCCTTCATATCTGTGTCCGCACCACATATGTGCCTAGTGCCTGTGAGGCCAGAAGAAGCCCTTGGTTCTGGACTTACAGACACTTTTGAGTTACTATGTAGGTTGTGCACATCAAACCTAGGTCCTAGAACAACCAGTGCTCCTAACTGCTGAGCCATATCTCCAGCTCTGACACATGTATGCTTTTAGATTATAAACTTGTGCACTGGACCTGGCTATAGCTGACATATAAACCTGGCGGTATACAGTTAAAATCCAAAGAACTTGGGAGAGTTAGGCATGGAAATTATGAGCACGAGACCTGTCTGATCCATAGAAAGGGTTCAAATAGCTTATTGAGACCCTGCCTCAAAATCCAAGGGAAAGAGCTCGGGGAGGGGTATGATTGAGTGGTGATATACTTGCTTTGGGTGTATGAGATGCTGAATTCCATCTCCAGCACTTAAAACAAACAAGAAGGCCTCCTTAGCTTTTATTTATTCCTCAGCTAGGAGCAAGATCAGAAATAATCAGCGAATATGTATGCATACGTCTGTCAGCATGCATATGTGGGTAAAATAAATGATTCAGTGCAAATATCTACTGAAAAAATCTTCAAGATAGGATTGCCAGGTAGACTTGGAATCTCCTTGTCAGAAATCCTCATGGAATCATTTCTTGATGTTTTTGTGACTGTCACTTTCTTATCATCACAAAGCTTATGGTTATGTAATTGTGCATTGATTAAATTATGCTGGCATTACTAATTGCACAATCAGTGCTCGTATCAAGTGGTTTTCTTTTATGATCACCTCATTCTCCAACTTTCCCTTATGAATTTGGAGGTCAATTTTATGTAATTTTCTTTCAAAATAATAATTAGGGGTGCAGAGATGACTCAGAGGTTAAGAATTCTACCTGCTCTTCCAGAGAACTCAAGTTTGATTCCCAAAACCCACATGGCTGCTCTCAAGCATCTGTAACTCCAGTCCAGATCTGATTTGCTCTTCTGGTCTCCCTGGGCACCAGGTATGCACAAATTACATAGACACACATGGAGGGAAAACACTCATAAATATAAAATAAATAAAAGTGTAAAATAATAGTCAATATATTATAACATGTGATCATAAATTTTATCACGTGAATAACAAAAAATCATCAAAATATTCATAGGATATTGTACTTCAAATTTGGAAAGGGGGGGTAGGAAACATGATTAAGGCAATGAGATACCTGAATATTATTTGTAATTCTAAACTTTTTAAGAGAAGGTCAAAGTGGGCATAGAGGCACACCCCTTTATTCTCAGAGTGGGCCGAGGCAGGTGGGTCTCTCTGGGAGTTCCAGGTCATCCTGGTCTTCTCGGCAGGTTCCAGAATGCCCAGGGATTCATAGTGAGATTGTCTCAACAATAACAAAACAAACAACAACAACAACAAAACTGAAAGGTCAAAAGGAAATATGCTGCAGGCTTAGATTTGTTAAATCCCGCTGTGGATGGACATTAGAGGTGCATTAGTTTTGATGCTTTCTGCTAAATTACTAACGTTGGTCCCCCCTTTTTTGTTCGGATGGACTTTGAACTAAATGTATTTCTAAAGTTTAGACAAAGTTTGTAGAGGAAGGGTGTGCGTGGTGAGATTCCAGTGGAATAAGGGACGTCAGTGAAAAGAACTGTTTAAGACTGAAATTAAGTATCCACAAAATGACTTTCAAGCAGTGTTTACATGAAAGACTCAAATCTGGCTCTTCCCTGTTTCATCTTCCAGTGTGCGCCCACTGAAGTGTTGTTCTCAAGAACACATGGTGGCATTTTGGTTTGCAAGCTCAACCGAGCCATCCGTCATTAACTTCCTGCAGCTTTCCCGGTGAGATTTGATTGCTCTCAGATGAGGATGTGGCCATGTTTTCAGCCAGGAATAGTTGTGAGCTATTCCCAAATCCCTGGATGAAGAACAGTGAGTAGAACTGCTGAGTAGAATTGCCTGAGGGTTCCGCCCCTCAAATATTAGGCTTTAAAAAGTAAAAAGAAGGCAAAGAAACTGTCTCAAAAACAAAACAACAAGTAAGGAAAGTAAGGATCAGATTTGGGAAGGGCTGAGTGAGTAAAGTGGACTTGAGTTTGGATCCCCACGACCCGAATTCAGGTGGATACCGGAGCACGCATTTATCATCTTGGGGAGACAGAAGAGAGAATCTCTCATGGGTTAGCTGGTGTGGCACATGCAATGGCAAATCATAAGGGACCCTGTCTCTGACCAGGTGAAGGGTAAGGTCAGCACACAACTGCACACATACACATCTACACATGCACACAGACACATGAGCAGAGAAGGGGTCCACAAAATGCCTCCCTCTTGGACACTCTCACAAGGCCCTCTGTTGGAGTCTTTGGGGGTCTGCAGCTTCTACTGCCATCCTTTTCCTTCACCTGGGAACATGCATTTTCACATACTGCAAGTCTTAGTTCATTCAGTACAGACCCATTGTGATTTTGAGTGTTTACTTAATATCAGCTACTGTCCTGATTTAGACATGAGAACTACAAAATGGCCTTTGTGATTCCAGCTGGCAGCAGAGATGACAAAGGAGGAGTTGATATCCACAAAACTGTCATCAGTGCTGGGCCTTGTAAAGAACCCTGAGGGGTCAGAGTTACATCTGGAGGAGAGTGAACAGCCTCACAGAGGATCTGGTGCAGCACTAGAGTCACAGTGCTGTAAAAATTGTCATACATTCCCGAGGGCTTGAGACAGGCGTTGTCTCAGTCCTTTTGTTCCACTTAGGAGGTGCAACTGGTAGTCGCGCATTCATTGTCCTCCGTACGCTGACCTCAGGAGAGCAAGATGCTTTGGCTTATTAGATACTTCCTCTTCTGAAATTCTTATTTCATGTTGCCTTGTGGAAATGACATCGTAAATATTTCACTGGGGGTTCAGAGACATTGGGCTACATCCTTAATAGACTGTGCAGATTTGAAGATCTACCTTCTAGCTATGGATCTGTGGCCTCAGCATACAGCAGGCTGTACCCACAGTGATCTTTAAAACATTTCACTTGCTTTCGTCAGAGCCGCAACACCAATGGTTTCATTTATTCCGTCTATCCTGGTCTTCTGAGGTCCTCATTGTCTTTGCTGATGTTTTACTGCTGACACCAGTGTTAAATGAATTGAGCATTCCTCTGCCTTTCTCGAATCCCCAGCATAAGGCCTAACACATAATAATCACCCACAGAGGATTCTAAGTTTGATTTTACAACTTCACCCCAATGCCTACTCATCTGTAGATGTAGATGAGTCCCAACCTGCCAACCTTAGTCTTCTAGAATGATTCCTTCCTGATGCTAGTTACTGCTCCAGGGCGCTCTGGCCTTTGCTTTCTACAGTAACTTAATCCCAAAAATGCTTGTTCACCTGTCTTTACAATTTAGTGAAATCACATGACCATAGATCGTGAAATTAAGGCCTCAGTCCATTATTCTCACCTAAAATATGCTTAGCAAATCATTGTCCAGACCGAGTCAAAATCCCAATTCTACAAGCCTCAGACTGCATCAAGAAAACAGGACATATCCACATATCCACAGCTTACCACATATGCAGAGAGGCCGTGCTGAGGATACAAGGGGAGGAAAAACAACTGACCTCATGTGGTGTTCTGTGCACAGAGCATCACTGCTTCCTTGCTCCAGGAAAGCTCATTCTCCATTCTTTACTCAATTACTCTAGATCCATCCAGATTAGCCATCAAGCCGCACCACCCCTCCCCCTACTCCTCATTGACCAGATGCACATAATCTTTGGTCCAATTTTGATAAAAGAACTACTCAGTATGTGTATTGATTTAAAGTCTATAAATTTAGGGTTATTTTTGCCATGTTTTAGAGTGCATGTAGACAGATGCCTCTGTTAGTTATCTACGCTTTTAAAATAGTAATAGCGTCTCCATGTATTTTATTTTAAACATATCATAATTGTTACTCTCCTCTAGATTTTAATATTTCTATTTTCTTTAAAGCATAGATGTCAATGGTTTGTTTAATCTAACGTTTTAGAAATCTTAGAAATTCTTTTGAAATCTTAGAGTACTATCGTGCAGGGCCATGGTTATCAGTGTTAGTTTAATTCCTACATGCTTGCAGCCAGTATTTGGTTTTCTACTTGCTTTCTATTTTTTTTTACTTTCCTTCAAAATATTTAATAATATGAATATATAATGTAAGTGCTTAGGGAACAATTTTCTTGTTCACAGGATCTCAGTCTTTAGCATGGAAACATCATGAAAAGATTCAAAGTAGCTGGTAATAATATAGGAAAATGGTTTTACATATAGTCTATAAGGACAATGTAAATTGCTATATGTATATTTTCAGTCACATAAAATGAATGAGATGAATCTAACATGTACTTTGGGACATAGTAGAGACAAATTCAATTTATAGATTTTTAGATAAAAGTACATGGCAACATGCTTAAAGCAGCAGTGAAGTCCTTTCCTCACATTTATTTTTCCATGCTAGAGTTATTTGCTAATGGTGCTATTCTTTTTATTCTAATTAAAATGTCTGCATTTCTGCTCTGAAGCACAGCTGTACAGAATGTTCCCACTTTTGGCTTTATCTCAGTAGACTTTAAAATATTTTTATTAATTCTTTGAGACTCTCCTACAACATAGTTTGATCATATTCACCCCCATCCCTGAACTCCTCTGAGATCCCCTTCATATTTTCCTTACTCTCATTTCATATACTTTTTATTTTAGAATCCAGCTCAAGCTGCCCATATGTTCCTTAGTGTGTGGCTATCCACTGGTTAACATGTTAAAGGCCACATCCATATGAAAACTTGTCTTTCCTCTCCCCAGAAGCCATTAATCATCCTTAGCTCCTCAGGTGTGGGAACCTGTGATCTTGAGCCTTGTGTTCATATTCACTTAGATCACAGCAGTTTGAAGCATTAAACATAATATGCGAACAGGAAATCACTATATAAACTGGGATTCAAAGATATAGAAGAATTATTAGAAATATACATGAATTAAAAAAAAACAGTCCCTGGTTATTGAAAAAAATTAGAGACTCTTTCAGGAGTAGGATAGTAAAATACTCAGGAGCCAAGACCCGAGGATGATGCGAGTGTGATTGTGAATAGCCGTGGGGGGAAGGGCTTCTGAGTTGCCCTCCTTGTCCCTACCCAGTGTCAGGTCGTGCTGCAGCCTGGGTGGCACCATTAAAACACAGATAGCTCAAGACACTCCTTTGCTTGGAACCACCAATGGCATCCCATTGGCACGAGAGTTAAACTTGTACCTTTTCTATGACTTACGCAGTCAGGGGGATTGACCCTTGATAATCTACCAGTCACTTCTTACCAATGCTGTGTGCCCTTTCCATGTTCTGCCTCCAGTGGGCTTGTCAGCATTCCTCTACCTTGTGCTTTGGTCGGAAGTATATCTACTTGCTGATCCTGCTCGAAAGAATCTCGTTTGAACTACTGTGAAGACTTGAGTGCTATTTTCTCAGGCAACTTCCCTGGACTACCCTGTGTCACCACCATATTTGTCTAAGCACCCTGATATTGTATTACATATTTGATCTTCCTTAGGTTTGTTGTCTCTCACCACTTTGTCCTCCTTGTTCACGGTTGCTTTTCCATGTCAAGAGCAAAGTCGGGCACACAATAGAAACTCAAATATTTGCCAAATACATGAGTAAATAAAGATCACATTTCCAACTTAAAAATCTGCTTAGATCTCACTGATATAGACATAAAATTTTAATTTTAATTATATAGTTAATTAGATCAACACATGTTTCTTTGCTTCAGTTATCAAGAAAAGTGTTTCTTCACACATGTAATAAATATTCATTAATTTTTGTGAAATATTTAGCTCATAATAGATGTGCAATGATTTTTTAAATAAATGGGATGCCTACATGTATAAGCTATTAGAAATTTTGGTACACAATTAGTAAACTAGATCCAACTTTATCTGTTAGGTGAAATGGGTTATTTTAAATATAATGATGAATTTTGTGTTCCAAGGATCAGTTTTCACTATCTAATGTGAATGTGAATCTACCACATGCTGAAAACACTAGTCCAAATAAAGTATGAGTAATTAGATTTTTCATTATCCTTTTAGATTTTATTTTTTATTACAATCCTGTATGTATGTTATCAGTGTGTGAGACTGAACAAGTGCTCATGAGTGCAGGTGCCTGTGAAGCCCAGAAGAGGGTGTCAGATGCACTGAACCTGGAATTACAGGCAGTTGTAGGTGCTGGAAACTGAATTCAGCCATTCTGGCAAGCAAGGTCTGTCTCTGCTCCTAACTGCTGAGTCAGCCCCTCTCTGTATATTCTTACATTAATATTTGTATTGTATAATTATAGTTTTGTTGTTTTTGTTGTTTTACTGGGATGCTCAGAATGATTAAGACTTCCTGTGTGAATATTCTTATTCTGGACAAAACCTCAAGGAGCCTTGTCTCTCTTAATGGTTACATAGTTTGTGCTAGCTTTGTTGTTACTTTCAGGTCAGCTGTCCTGCACAGTATGTACGTCAGTAGGGAAATACTGAAGGGCTATCTACTCTAACCCTTGGTGGATCAGCACTTTCTTCATTTCCAGGCCATTTAGTATGTGTCTGATTTCAGTAATTTGACTCAGTTGATTACATTTATTCTTACATCAGCAGACCTATCTCATTTCAGAGATTTTCAAACAGCTATTGAAAGCTGAATAAAATCAGGCTTGATTTGGTTGGCAGGACTTTATGTAAGTTCAAATATTTAGGTAGAGCAGGGGAAATATTTATCCGTTTATTGCTTATACTCTGAGACTATTACTAAATAATGAATTGCAGATAAAGACTTGTTAAATGTTGCAAAAACCACTTTGAAGTGAGAAATTTGCATTTCATAGGCATTGTTTTCATGTTGACTGTAGTGTCTGGAAGCTGAAAAGAATGTATGCGCTGCAGCAAACACAGTCAATAATGTAATGCGTGGCAGCACTGAGTGCTGCTTTTCACTCAGTGAGGGCTGTTAGTGCTCGCTCCCATCTCTCTCCCACACACGCTGGACCTAAGCACACAGCACACTGCTAAGGCTCTGTAGTTGCACACTGGGCTATCTTTTAAACCTTTGTCCATTAAAAATGTATAAATGTAGGACCTAAAAACAGTAGCTGTGATTTGTCAATGGTCTATTTATATTGCAGAAGAACATTAAATGATTCAATGCCATTCTAGATGCTTTCTCTGAAAACTTCTGCAGGGCTGATAAGGATTTAGATGCTTACAAGGGTTTTCAATGCTCACTGTTTCATGATCCATTTGGCTACAGATTCTTTATTGCATATGCAGATTTAAAATAATTTGTGATTTAAGTCTAAAAATGTGGCTTAAAATTCTCAGATTATAATATATTTTTTTAAAGTCTGAAGACTGACTACAGTTGTGATACTGGTTTTAAATAGGCATAAACCCAAGCCTGTTAAACATAATCTGATTTGAAGGACTCATATTGAAAAATCCCCACTAAATACACAGCAGTGTTGATTTACAAAATAATGTGTACATTGGAAAAATGATGTTCAGTATTTAAAATGTCTCAAACCATTTGAATAACAAGAGATATATTTAGAGGAAGGCTCCTTGGTAGCAGAAGGCACTCATGATCATTGTTGGTATACTCAAGGGAGTAGAGTCAGAGCTATGAGCAATGAAGGCCCATCTGCTTTTTGTCAAAGAACAGTGCCAGCGTCACAAAATGTTGGTGCCATCTTACTGTATTGTAAAACAGTGTCAGAGTTGAAGCAATCACAGTGTCAGCTTAAGCTAACTGAAGTGTATTTACAGTCTAAGTTAATGGAATTCTTCACAGGAGACATTTGTCATGAATGGGACGAAATTAAGGTTCTGCACAGACGTGAACTGATGTATGTACATATGAGTCTCACAGAAAGGTACTCACTTTTTATTCTATAAGTTTTAAAGACTGGATTAAGTAGAGGATGGTGATGCTATCATTTTTGAAGGGTAGAGATCTTACCACAAGAAAAAAAAAATCTGCTTTTATTTAGGGAGGTCTTCAGGGCCCTAAAACAATATTGTCAATTGCCGCTGTGATTTGTTGTCCTCCTGAATTGGGTAAGACCCAAATGCTGGAGACATAGGAAGCTCTGGTCAGAAGACAGAGAAAAATCAAGATGGAACTGGGATGGATGCTTCCTCCATGTCAACTTTCAAGTAACAGAATGGGCTATGCAGGCTGCTGGGGGAGAATTGTCAGCAGTAGTTTTAATAAATGTGGACCCTGTGTGCTATATTACTGATCAGCAAAGCAAGCTGTGCGCACCAGTGCAACAATAGCAGGCATTATGGGAGCAACCAATCACTTTCTGGTTGGAATTAAAGCCTACTAGACAGGAAAGAATTCACATCCTGTACAATAAACCTAGTCAAAGCCCATGGCTATGGAGGTCCTAGGTTCTGAAAAAATTGCTGCTTTGGTTTGTTGTTTTTTGTTTTGTTTTGTTTTGTTTTGTTTTGTTTTTTTAGAGAAAAGGGTTTGTGTGTGTGTGTGTGTGTGTGTGTGTGTGTGTGTGTGTGTGTGTGTGTGTAGCCTTGGCTGTTCTGGACTCGCTTTGTAGACCAGGCTGGCCTTGAACTAGGAGAGATCTCCTTGCCTCTGCCTCCCAAAGTGCTTGGATTACAGGCATGCCACCTCTCCCAGCTTGTTGTTTCTCTCAAAGGACCTGACATGCCTATCAAGCTGACTTGTAAATCATATTTATCTCTGTAGGATATTACTGCTGTCAGTTTTTTGTTTTGCAGTGGGTGGCATTAATTGCAGAGCTCATAACTCATTAAGATGTGGAGACTAAGTTCCTGGGGAATGCTCAGCCATAATGGGACATCTATGAAACCCCAGCTGAAGTTCAGGAAATACTGGAGAAGAGAGGCAGAAGGCATTTCTGAGCTGAGTAGAGGGGAACGTTGCCGAATGTTGACTTCTGGGCATGGCTTAGCTGTTGCCCTCAGGAACTCATGGGCAAAGCGATTATTATGGTTGGGCCTATGAACATTCAGTCACAGAGTGGGGAAGGAGTTTTGATGCCCGACTCTTTCATGAGGATATTCAGGCCCCTGTGGTTCCGGGGTAGACAAAGATGCATTTTCTTCAGAGGTATCGGTAATCAGCTTGTGCTTCTGTAAATAACTCCTCCTTCTTGTTCCTGTAAGCATTCTACCGAAACTCTCTTGGTTGCACAATCCTCCCAACAACAACTTTCCTGCTTAAGACATGATAGTGGAAGGGGCACTAGTTAGAAATAGGAATCAGGCCAGGAGGAGTGGGGAAGGAACAAGACAGGGCAGTCTGGGTGGATACTATTAGAATGCAGAATGAGTCCCACTGACATGGGGGATTATTTAGCCAACATAATCTAACACTACCACCAACAAAAAAGTGACCACAGATGGCAGAATATTATAAAGTAGCTCAATTCTATTAACTTTGTTTGAAATAATAAATATGAGGATACTGGAAACTGCATAGATGATTTTCACTCGCATTAATATAATTATATAAAAATATAATTATATTATAAATATATAATAATATAATTAACTGGCAAACATATATCTCCCTTTTTCATTAACAGTTTATAATTAGATTAGATTGGTCAAGGGCTATTTACATTAGGTTCTTTTTGTACACTACAGCTTAACCACAGCTGCCCAAATTTCACTATCCATATAACACACTCAAGTGCGTAATTACACTTTCATCCTATGCTTCATTGACTCAAACCTGAACTGGAAAACTGTGTTACTCAGTCTTGGTCCTAGCGATCCCCACTCCTCACTGAGCAAACGCACCTAGTATCTCTTCCCCAGTCTTTCTCACTTTCACACACGTGCTTTTATAACTTCTTACTAGAAGGTCAGAGAAGAATCAGCATTTCTCTGTGTCAGGCAGTGCATGAGAATCAAAGCCCAAAAGATGCTCATTTCAACTACAGTGAGAAACACAAGGTAAATTGGGTTTTCTTTTTTTTTTAATTTTAATTTTATTTTTATTAATTATAGTTTATTCTCTTTGTATCCCAGCTGTAGCCTCCTTCTGATCCCCTCCCAAGCTCACCCTCCCTCCCTCTTCTCCTATGCTCCTGCCCCAGTCCAATGATAGGGGAGGTCCTCTTACCCGTTCATCTGACCCTAGCCTATCAGGTCTCATTAGGACTAGCTTCTTTGTCTTTCCCTGTAGACTGGTAAGACTGCTCCCCCCTCAGGTGGAGGTGATCAAAGAGCCATCCCATGAGTTCATGTCAGAAACAGTTCCTGTTCCTATTATTGGGGAATGCTCTTGGACACTGAGCTGCCATGGGCTCCAGGGGTTCTAAGTTATCTCCATGCATAGTCCCTGTTTGGAGTGTCAGCCTTAGAAAAGATCCCTCTGCCCAGATATTTTGGTTCTGTTGCTCTCCTGTGGAGCTCCTGTCCTCTCCAGGTCTTTCTATCTCCCCCTCCTTTCATATGATTCCCTGCACTCTGCAAAAAGTTTGGCTATGAATATCAGCATATGTTTGATACCCTGCTGGGTAGAGTCTTTCAGGGGCCCTCTGTCATAGGCTCCTGTCTTGTTCCCTGTTTTTCTCCCTCTTCTGATGTCCATCTTGTTTGCCTTTCTGAATGAAAATTGAGCATCTTACTAGGGTCCTCCTTGATTAGCTTCCTTAGGTGTGTATTTTAGTATGATTATCCTATATTATATGTCTAATATCCACTTATAAGTAAGTATACACTATGTATATCCCTTTCTCAAGATAATCATTTCTAGTTCTAACCATTTGCCTGCAAATTTCATGATTTCCTTGTTTTTAATTTCTGAGTAGTATTCCATTGTGTAAATGTACCATAATTTCTGTATCCATTCCTCAACTGAGGGACATCTGGGTTGTTTCCAGATTCTGGCTATGATGAATAAAGCTGCTACAAACATGGTAGAGCAAATGTCCTTGTTGTATACTTACACATTTTTTGGATATATGCCTAGGAGTGGTATAGCTGGATCTTGAGGTAGCACTATTCATAATTGTCTGAGAAAGAGCCAGATTGATTTCCAAAGTGGTTGTACAAGTTTACATCCTACCAGCAACGGAGGAGGGTTCCTGTTTCTCCACATCCTCTCCAGCATGTGTTATCACTAAAGTTTGTTCTTAGTCATTCTGATGGGTGTAAGATGAAATCTCAGGGTCATTTTGATTTGCCTTTCCCTGATGACTAAGGATTTTGAGCATTTCTTTAAGTGTTTCTCGGCCATTTGATGTTCTTCTATTGAGAATTCTCTGTTTAGCTCTGTAGCCCATTTTTTAATTGGGTTACTTGATTTGTTGCTGTTTAACTTAAGTTCTTTATATATTCTGGATATTAGACCTCTGTCAGATATAGGTTTAGTGAAGATCCTTTCCCAGTCTGTAGGCTGTCATTTTGTTCTGATGACAGTGTCCTTTGCTTTACAGAAGCTTTTCAGGTTCATGAGGTAATTGTTAGAAAATTAGGTAATGAAGAAGCATGGTATCAAAGAAAAATTACAAGGATATATGTTTTAAATCATTCAGAAGTTTGATTATGATTTAATATATGGTATCACTTTTTCATATAAAGTTGAGTTAAGGCTCTACTATTGAGTTAATAGGAAGAGCAGAAAAAATAGTGTTCTGTCTGAGAGGCAAATGGAAGTCTTTGTTTGGTAGAGTATCAAGGCTCCCTAAAGGAGTAATGCAGATTGAGTAGATCTTAGCTGAACACAGAAGTATAACAAATCTTCTAGCCAGGAGGGCAAGCTAATGCCTAGCACAGAGGCCTGAAGCTTTTACCGTGAAGCTATAGGTGGCTCAATACGGTAGAGGGTGAAGCCAGGGCAGGAGGCAGGATTCAGAACTTCACCTGAACAAGAGCAAGGTTCGGAAGCATGAGTGCAGAGACATCTATCTGCTTTTGAAATGTCCTCAATCAGGAGCAGGGGGTAGATGAGAAAGACTGAGACCAGATATAAGAGAAGACGTCCTCTCTGTTCTCACTTTCTCCACCGCTACCCGAGAGTCCCATGGATAAAAATGGCCTCTGGCTTATTTCCTCAAGGCCTGGCACAGATGGGAGCCGGGATTGCACCCTTTCATTCTGTGAGGATAGGTCGTAACACAGTCTGTAAAAATGCAAGCTTTGTTAAATTAGTTTCCATTTCTCTAAGACTCATATTTTTACTCTTAGACAAATAAACACAAATTCTTTCTAATTGGCAAAATCATCTGAGATGGCCGATGGGGAACATTTTACATAACCATGTCAGAATTTTTACTCAGCAGAAAGTTGAAGTGGATGAACATTTTCCCCCTGCATCTAGTTCATCCCTGTTATACTGTTTCTTTTTATCCTTACAGCTTAAGATATCATACATAACTGTTTCTAGATTCTCCTTCCTCTCTCTGTCTTGTTAACAGTTTTCTTTATTTACTGTCATGTGTGAGCATTTCATGTGGTCTACTTGTCTTCCTTCGTCTTGTTTTATTACCCTGAATTATTATTTAAAGGGGGCTTTGATTGGCTTTGTCCTATGGCACCATGTTGCTGAGCAGTGACAGCTGAAAGTCAGCTAGCAATGATGCTAGACTTGGTTTCCCCTTTTTTTCCTTCCTTCTTGGAGTCCCAATTTTCTCAATTTATATATATATATTAAATATATAAATTTATACATATACAAATTCACACATATATAAAATTTATACACATATATAGAAATATATATACGTAAAGCCTTGAGCCAGCATACTCACAGGTAGAAAAGTCTATTTAAGCATTTCAAAGAGAAGGATGTGAAATCTGTGTTTGGATTGGCAGAAGTGTGTTGTTCAGGAGTTTACACAGATGGTGCTTTGTGGCTACACGTGATATTTTTTCTAGGTATAGTTTCGTAAGCTCTATGAAGCAGCCAGGAAATGATCTTTTAATTATTTAATTATGTTTGTAGAATCTAATTACTTTATTCTAACTATAATATTATCCGTGTTATAAGCATAATGCTTAGGAGGCAAAGCAAAATCTTCTTTACAATGGTTTTGTATATCTTGAATTTTTCAATATGAACAAAATGAATGAAACCAAGGTAAACAAATATTTACTGAATATTTTGCTACTTATCACTATATAATCATAACTCATAGTGTCTCCAAGTATAACTCAGTGTGTTCCCTCTCGATCAATCATTGTGTGGTAAGCGTTGGCCTTAGAGAAAGAGAAATTGTGAAGGTATGTGGGGCCACTTTTAAAATGTTTACTTTTGGAACTGACAAAACATGCAAGCTGTTAATAAATTGTCCACTCATGTTCAGTATTTTCACTGCTGACTCTGTCAGGCCTATTGCTACTTCAATAAACTGCGGAGAGGCTGTTTGTCCTCTCAGCTCCCAGCGTCCTTACACACAGTAACACACAGGCATCTCATCTGGTTTTGGCACAAAAACATACTGCAAAGCAGGAACTTAACTTTGACTTAATTCCAAGTTTAAGGAAGGAGAAGCTAACACTACCAGAATGGGAGTGCATTTAGAAAAAAATAATGAATGCTGGAGTAAAAATAGCTCTAAAAACTTGTTTTTCGAATTGCTTCCTTCCTCTGAAATGATGATCATAACAGGCACAAGACATCGCATTTTAAAGTGTTGGCTTTGTTTGTTTTTGCCTCAGGGTTCCTGTGCCTTGCACTGTTTCTTCATGATGGTGCTTCTATATTAAAGTGTATACACTTTCTTCACTGAGAAAAGAAGGTACCACGAAGTTGCAGGGTGGCCGTTCAACAGGACAGATAGGCTAATAAATAACAGTATGTGGTGTAAACTCCAGATAATCCGAACACTACACAGGGAACTGGTTTTGCACAATGAGAATTATTTTAAAGGCTGTGTATTCTGTACCATGAAAAAGATTCACGATAATTATACTATTTTTCCTTGTTTGTTCTCTTTGGAAGTGTATCTGAGCAGTTGCACACTGAAATAGTAGGTTTTACATGATGCTTCTAGGAAACTATTCTGTCGAGAGCTCAACCAAGATGTTCTGTTGCTAAAAATAAAATAATAACAGATTTTTCTAAACTCTGATTAAAAACAAGTTAGGAAAAATAGTTTTCCCTGAATTTTAAGCATTTCTTCTTTGTCATTTTTTTCTGTCGTTTCTTCAGTTTGTCTACTGACATGTACTAAGAAAGATGACAGAATGAATGAACCCACTGCACAAACCCTATGAGAAAAAACTTTGTGCACATCAATTCTCTGATGTATGCTCTGAACCATAATATGTGAAAGATATTATTTCCTCTCAATTATTTTAATTTAATTTCTTCCATATACATTTTAATAATGACTACAGTTGTCAGGAGTTTAGGTACTTAAACACACCTGAAACACTAAAATAAAATGTTGTTATTTGGTAGTTTATGTTTCTGAATATAAATTGCAAGACTGTTTTTTTTGAAGAAATTGTGAAAAAAAATCTGAGGGCCAGACTCATATTTTTCAGGTTTATGAAATATAATAAAAAACACAAAGAAGTGAGAAAATACATTAGCCCATGTCTGTATTGGGAGAGTTATTTTCAACAAGTAAGTGATACTATTCAGGGCTGCTTATCTAATTTAACTGGAGACCTTGAAGATGGCCTCTAGTTTGCATTCCATTAAGAGTTTTTAATAAGATTTCAACAAAAAATAATAATAAAAGCATCCCACTTCACCTTTGCTTCTCCTTAACAATTCAAAGTATCAATTATAATATAACCTTCATTCGACTTGCAACCATCTCTGTGCTCTCAACAGCATATTAAATTGTGTGCCAGTGCTATAAGGGCAAAATAAATGTCTTGCTTTATCTGGTAACTTTGGTTCCATTTAAAGTGACCTCTCAAATGTATAACACTCAACTACATTTTTCGTAGAAAACACTTTTGCCAAAGATTGGGCATTTTTTTAAAAGCCTGAGGATGCATTTTACCCAATCCTAAAGCGAGGCAGACTCTTGAAACATCCTCTCTATTTTAATGTGTTCACGTGAATGCTATTCTTGGGCTAGCACAACTGCTCTCTGATGACAGCCATATTCTAGGAAGTCCTGACCTCAGGGCTCATAGAAAAAACAGGCCAAAGCCTGGTATCAAGGAAAGGAAAAATTACAGAAGCTTCCAGAATTCTCTACCCCTTTAAAAAAGGGCTCAGATTAAAAAAAGAAACAACAGAATTTTAAAGATAGATAATGAAAAATGAGAGCATCTAAGATAAGCCAAAAAGAAAATTTGGAAACCCAATGGCATCCGGGAACAGACTCCACAGTTCTTAGACAAGGTCTCTCTCACCTTTGCCTCTTCAGTTGATCAGTAAGCAAACCAAAAGTCATTTTTTTTCCCAGCAGCATTTTCCAGAGGATTAAACAAGTATCTGAGTTTTTTTTCAAAATGGGGCTAAGGGGATGCTGATGGAGGAAGAACCTCTCTTCTTCCTCCAGAGCCCCTTAACTCCTGGAGAGTAGCAACATGGGGTGGAGGGTGGGTGGATGGGAGGGTTCGGGCAGAACAGTTGAGGCAGTTCGTCTGGAGGGCTATAACTCTTTAGTAACTTTTTTTTAAAAGTTACTACGTAGAAAACATAAATACACGATTTGTAGGTTTTTTCCCCATCACTAAATAGATATTACTGTCCGGACCTTGGCAAAAAAAAATCACTTCTACACAGTGACCTATGATACTCAAAACAAAGGTGAGCCAGAATATAATACAAATAAGTGGCCGCAGTAAAACAGCACCCATATAAAATGATTTATGTACAATTTTTCTGAATTATTTTAGAAACAAGATGTATCTTGCCTGTCTATGCCATGTATCTTAATAAACAGGGAATTTAACTCCTTGTTTTCTTTTCTAAAAGATATTTTACCTATAAATCAAGTTAATAAACCAGGGGATAGGGCAAACAAAGCCAAAGAGGCATATACATCTATTCTATATGTAATAAGTTATATATATGTATATATATTATACATATCTATAACACTACATATATATGTACACACATACATATATACTATAACTTGGGGCATGAATATGTTGACTGATGTTGAAAAAAAGTGTTTAGAAACCAGATGACAAGATAGCAAGCACAAGCCATGACCTATGAGTCAGTTAGCCAAGGACAGCTGGAATTTTGTTAACAAACACAGCTTGGAAGACTTAAGGACCATCATTTTAGGTACCAAATTTGGGGTATTCTTGTGCCCCAGGTTGAAAGAGCCATGGCATATTGGAGACCATTGTTGAAGATGACTATGGCTATAGCTGAAATAAAAGACACAAAGATAAATAAAGTTGGTGAGGTTTGTTAATGTAAGATGTGTGATTATTGGAGACACCCTCTGAGTGCTAAGGAGCCAGTGCAAGTGTAATTTTTAAGCTCTTCCCCAGAGGCCTGGGGTGAGGGGTTTCAAATACAGAGAGTACAGCAGCTAGAGGTATACTAGCCTAAAGAACTTGAGCCTTAATGAGTTGAAGAGCTCAGGTGTCTTCAGAAACTGAAATAAAAACGTGCCAACACGGGAATTAAGTGTTTCGTATAAAAGATTAATTCTTTCCAGTTTTTATTGTTAGTGTTTTATTCCTCTCATAATGTAGGCTGCAGAATGAGAGAATAGAAACCTGCTCATTTTCATTTTGTTCTTTTGTAGATACATGGGCCGAATTCTGATTGCTGTACATGCCTTCGTGGATCAGGACCGATGGTGGCAACTCAGGAACTGTCTGCAAGTAAACAGCCCTACCATCAAGTTCATGGAGGCTTCAGGTAGCCCAAAGACACATGGCTATTGTTAATCTGCGGGTGCCTCTCTCTGTGGCCACAGGGAAGTAGTTTGGCTGGGGCGTATCAAGTTCCTAGTAGATCTCTATGGGCTGCTCTGAGCCAGTAGCCAGGTAGGCAATGCAGTCCTACTGAAATAAGAGTAGCTTTCTTCTGCAGGTCATGTCGCTCATTGAGGAAGGCAGTCATGAGAGACATGTGTGTGTTCCTCTCTATTCTTCTATGTCCTAGTTTGCTTTTTAGAGTCCCAGTTTATCTTTGCTGTCCGACTTATCTAGTATACGGTCCTAATTCCGGGCTACCTGACTTTGATGGCCTATACCTCCTCAGCTACATCCTTGTGCATCCTGTTTTATTAGTTCTCAGATACGCTACCAAGAAGTTTCATATGGTAACATTCGTAGAGGTTCTGTTATGTGTTCTTTTAACAGCAGTTGATGTGTCTGTACTGAGAAGTTTGCCAGCATTTTTTTTTTCATCCTCTATCTCTATGATAAAAATGTTTTCTGAGACTTTTGTCTTGGGCTGGGCATATTTACTTCCTTGTTGATTTTGTATGGAAGGCTTTTATTTTGATTACATACAAGATCATAGTTTCTTTTAGTATCCCTTTAAAGCTAACTGGTTATCAATACTAATATTCTTTATCGATATCTTCTGTTTTCCAGGGCTACAATAAGTACTTGAAATAATGCTGTTTATCACATTAAAGAAATGTTATGAAATCTGTCACACAAGGAGTCACATGAAATTTTCAGTTGGCTCTATACATGTTATTAAGTTTGGACAATGGAAAAGAAGACAGAAAGCGTTTTGAGTTAATCTGTTTGCTTACTAACTTTTGAGAGAGTCCTGCTCGGCCTAACTTTAATCAGCATATGTATCTGACTTGTATGGCTGCCTCCTTCCTTTGCATATTGTCAATATCCCGTTTTCATGTCTGTTGCAGAGACAAGTTCTTCCTCTAATATCTAATGCCTAAACTTTGATCTTATCTGGCCAGCTTTCTCACCGGAATATGCGAAAGTCCACTACTGCGAAGATGTCTGAGTCCAGGGCTGTCTATTTCCTGTCTCTTTTCCCATAGCCTGATTCCTTTTTTTCTTGGACCTATGTCAACAACAGGTACTTCCCACCTCTTACCTGCAGTATTAAGAGAAAAGTTTATGTTTCCATTTGGAGCTTTTTCTAAAGCAGAGCTGATCTTTCAGCAAGATATACACAATTTTATGATTAGGTTCATATTTATGTTCTTCAGAATTGGGTGGTTCTACTGGTAAGCAGTCATTGTTTCTGCCAAAAAAAAAAAAAAACATGCGAGGGAGTTTTGACTGCATCTTAAAATCTGGTTTCATGGCTTAGCCAAATATCTGCAGGTTTTGGTAGTTTTTAAAGTCTCTGTTTGTCTACCTGCCTGTCTATCTAAATATTCAGGTTTTGGTAGTTTTAAAATATCTATCTATCTATCTATCTATCTATCTATCTATCTATCTATCTATCTATCTATCTGCAGCACCAATTGTGTCTATCACCTATCTGTCATCTTGTCATATAAATCTTTAGTTATTATAATAATTCTATAGATATGATAGGTAGTAATTATGTTTACCTGGGGGATGGTTCTTTTAAGTACTTTATATCTGTTTTCCATGATGTTTCTCCATTAGCCTTAGCATATCTGAATTTGGGATATGTTATATTTTTAGGCTCTAGAAGAAGACTGAATGACTCCCACTGATTAAATATAATCAAAAGATTCAAAGTAAATAAAGGCACATTGAAGAAGATTAACACTCAATAAAGTCTTTCTTTTGAAATTCTGGGAAAGAACAAAGAACATTGTGTGGGAGGAGGCTGGGTTGGAAATGCGATCACCTTGGATATACTTTGTGACTGTTACAAATCTCTGGTGCACAAATTTGTTATTGCTAAAGTACTACACTGCCGTATTTCTTTATTCATGGAATGGTTCTGAATGCATTTCCCATACATAGGGTTTTCCATAATTGATTTATCATAAATACTGAAGTGGATTATATTTTATGGTTACTTCCTGCTCTTCCTTTTACGACAAGCTGCATTAAGCCAACAGAAGCAGTATTAAGCCAGCACAGTACTTCAGTTTAAATATAGCATGAGACTGCAGTTTGTGAAACATCCAGGACTGTCCTTCAGTACTTCACTCCCTTTGTTTTGTCTTTTACATGGTGGGCTTTTACCTTTGTATAAACAATCTCAGAATGAAACTGTGGAATTTATCAAATTAAGTGGGAACTTTTTTCCTGGCCATGTCATGCACTATAGAGTTGTGGCAGAGAACATAGGTACTTATGGAATGGAATTTCAAGACAGTGACTGTAAAATAAAGTTCAAAATTTGAGTTAGAACTTAACCTCATTCATTTATTTTTCTCATTGCTACTTTCTTTTATTTTTCTTTTTGTGTATTTTTTATATTAATCACAGGTTATTAATCCCAGCCGTAGCCCCCTCCCGAATTCTTTCCCTATTCCCCCTTCCCTCCCTCATCTCCTCCCTGCCCCTTTCCAGGCCCACTGCTAGGGGAGGTCCTCCTCCCCTTCCATCTGATCTTAGCCTATCAGGTATCTTCAGGACTGGCTTCATTGTTACTTTCTAAGCAGAATTTACTTATTTTAGATTTGTAGATCAAACAAATTTTCCAATATTAAACTCATTACATTTAAAATACCCATTGTAACTTCAGCAGATGTAGATGTGTTTTATAGGGTATGGAGGAGGGGTGCGAGACTGTTTCCTGTTAAATCACTTAAGTTTTAAGCTCATCTTTCCTTATCTCTTTCCCAGTAACTTCTGCAATAATGTTTTCCAATCAGCATCCCTTTCTCTGTCAGTGACCACCAGTGGAAGCAGACTGGACTCTGAGAACTCTGCCACCACTTCATAAAGCAGAGGTTTCTAAATTAAGTTCATTGCATGGATAATTTCTTATAACCATGGGACCCAGAGATGGGTGGATGGCTGGGGGAAGATTAAAGAAAAGCAGAGGCTTGGACAAAGAGGAAATTAATGAGTGTACAATTGCCTAGTCGAAGAGAAACAGACGGAAGCCCAGACGAAGGGAGGTGATCAGAAGTTTACTCACTCAAGACTAAATAATTGATATGGAGGAAATGCCTTGGCAGTCAGTGAGAAACCCAGATTTCAAGCTATATTGGACACTGTGTTGGTGACTGTGGAGGGTGAATGGCTGTTTTGACTGAATGATGCCCACCTTCCGAGGACTCTTAATGGTATGTTCAATTTTAATTTAAGGCATTTCTATTGAGCTTTTGAATTATTGATCAGAAGATGATGAGGGATACGCTTACAACCAAGTGTGACATCCCTGGCTAAGTCTGTACTAGGTGAAAGCTTATCTGAGGCAAAAGCTCAGTACAGAGAAAAGCTTTTTGTAATAACACAGCTCTTTCTAAACATGCTTAATAGAAAAACATGGGAAACAGCCCAATTTAAACCCAAGGAGTTGGGGAAGCTTTCATTTGGTAACAGCTATGAAGGGTAGGGATCCCCCCTTCTGTGTAACAATAAGGAAAACTTCAGCATATCATTACAAATTATAGAATTTGGAAGTTGCTTTTTTTTTTTTTCCTCATGGGAAGAGATTTGTGCCACAGCCCTAGGGGATTCTACTGGAAACAAGATACAGAACTTTGTAGGATACCCTTTTGCGTTGAAAGACTTGGATTATGTAAATAGGTTCTCCAGGCTTCCTTCCTCTAGGTGTGGCAGTTAGTCTGAAATGGGTCCGGAAAAAAAAGGGGTGGGTCCTGCCTTGACTGGCCTTGACAAGACACAGGGAGCTACAGTGTGTGCTTGCAGGGCGCAGTCCCTGAACAACAGTTTTTGTAGCTGAGCACAAAGAGAAAAGTGCATTCCCAGCTGAACTATTTAACCAACACATTTATTTTTAAACTGCAGTTGAACTGTCATTTGGCCAGTCATACATTCTTACAAAAAGCATGGGGAAAACATAATGGCTTTATTGCTAAAATGCTGGTAAGCAATTGGTAATGAAATAAATACAAACATGGCTTGTGAACTTCTAGCCCTTGGCCGGCTCTCACTTTGCTCAGCTCACAGTATCATAAACCCAAAACAATAAATGTCAGCCCTCTCTTGATTGCGCATTAGCCCAACAGATATTTTATTGTAACTAAACAGGCCACCAGGAGGGCACCAGTGGGTCTGCTGCTGGACTTGGCAGGAAGGGGAGGAACGGAGAGCTTTGCTTTGCTTGGGAGGAGGAGGAAGCAAAAGCTGAAAAGTAAAAACAAAGGTGAGGGTGGGTGCAAACCCTCCAGCCGCTCAGTGTGGGGACTCTGCTGCAATAATAGATGACTATGTGTCAGTGCACATTAATATTTGATGAGCATTGCCGTATTATCTTTTATGCGCACTTCCACACTGTTGTGAGGCAGCGAGGTTGCCTTGGACAAGGATTAATATGGGCAGGTGCAGTGCTTTTACTTGGTGGAATTAGCACACATCCTGCTCTTACGACGTCAAAAGGGATATGTCTGTTTATATTGAATAAACAGGCAGAGGCTGGGTCTAGCCTTCTTTAAAACACTATTATCTTGAGTGCACAAACAAGGCTGACAAAATAGTTTCTCT